>WARS01000013.1:19957630-21157630 GCA_008933995.1 Datnioides undecimradiatus
AATGTCTCTATTCACTGTTTCCAGCCATGGAAGGAGAACATCTTACATGCCAACGTACTGAAACCCACTCTTTCACGGGACATTTGGGCCTCAAGCCAGCATTATGAGGACTTTCAGCTCTACAGCAAACCGCCACCTTTCTTCAGTCCACCTTCGGGCAGCATTCACCTGGCTGGTAGGCAACACCATGACACGCCATTAGCTGCTAAAAGTGCCGCCATGCATCCATGGTGTCCCTTTTCTGTGAGAAACTGGCCAAATGGCGACAACCAGGTGCCACAGTGAAATATTTTGTTCTGGCCGTCTAAGATGCCAGAATCAAAGAGATCCCATCATAGGGGAGATTTGAGAAATGTATCCACCGACAGCTGCCTCAATATACAACCATGAGGTGTCACTTACTGCCATATGACAGGCTGTACGGCATTGCCGCGATAGGAAAAGTGCAATTAATTAGAGTAGTATTAGACCCCAAAAGCCAAAGCATGTAACAGTCCACGAGTTTGGTTGTGTGTTTTGCTCAGATAAAAACATTTTAAATCAGACTGTTTTCTGTTTCCATGGGCGAGCAGGTTTAAGTTATTATCGTAACTCCGTAACTCCACGATGCCCGATGTGCAGAGCTTGGTTTATCATTGCTGGGAGTGACATTTACTTGAGGACTACATGACAAATATCAACTCTGCGTGCACATAATTATCGCTTCCTGATTGGTCGACTGACTGAAGTACGAATATCAGGTGAGGACAAGTGTCACATGACCGCTTGCTCAGTTTACGAATATCCAAGAGTGCATGTTTTCCTACAACTATCTGGGCTGTGTGCGCCTTCCCTGTACTGAAGGCCAGTATTGATATGTTTTGATAGAAGCCCCAGATGGCGGCTTTTTCAGCCAATATCAGTTCTAGGTTTTGAGTAACACATTCCCACACCACATACTGTTGGATGAATTTGCCAGAGAGGAACCTCAATGGTATCTGCAGTGAACACAGACTCATCTATTTCCGTCCGATCCAGTGAGGTGAAATCAATGCCTCGCCTGCTTAGTTTATCAGTTATACGAAAGGTAAGGCGTAAAAATCACATTTTTAAAACCGCGGGCTTGTGTCGGTGTGCTGCTGATCCTCAGGAGACCTTCTGCAGCAGGAGCAGCTCGAGGCAGCCAGAGCTCAGCACAGTCGCTGGCTGAAGAAGCTGCTTCCTGGCAGCGGCAGCAACCCACCGGGTAAATGCCTCCCAGAGTTCAAGTGTCACATGAGTCGAAACTCGGAGAGGATTCAGAATATACTGAAAGATGAGCCTAAGAAGTATTCACTGAGGAAACCAGGCTTGATGCTGAAGGTACCGTATTTTCCGTTAACTCAGTTTTGGACCAAGCTGATGGCATAATGAACACAAAAACTGTGAGTCCCAGGAATATTTATACAGCTACACTGTTGAAATCTGTTTTATGGCCACTTGCGGACACAGGAAACAAGCTGTAAACACCTAGATCGACCTATCGCGTTTTGTTTTAGGCTGTTATCATGAACCTCTTAGCCAAATTGCTCCTTTGACCATTCAACTGGAGCCTTTTTCGCGTCACTTAACGGACTGAAGCCAAATATTTAATCTCTTTTAGTTCTGCTTTAGCTCTCGACCAACTCCTGAAGGAAACCTAGCTTAGCTGCTAAACGCTCCCCCGTGCTGCTTTTCTGTGTCTTGCAGCCTTTACCTCAGCTGTCTGTGCTGAACTGGGGCGATGACAACGCAGAGGAAAAGAAGAGCGCTGCTCTGGCTCCTGGCCCTTGTGTGGACTGCAGCCTCAGCAGCAGAAACAATGCCGTCGCCAGACACAACTCTCTGTACACCAAGTACCGCTACAAGTCAGTCGAAGTTCAAAATTTTTTATTCAAAAGAAGAAATTCAAAAGGCTCTTGTGTTAACGCGCCACGTCCCGTTGCCTCTTACAGTGCTTTCAGTCAGCAGCATTCGTTCCTGCACAAGCGGGCGGCCCTGCCCCTGACAGACAAGGAGAAGAGGGTCTTCGCTTTTCAGGAGCACGCGCCCAACGTGAAGACGCGTGCATCGGCCGTGCAGCCTTGCAGGAACATTGTAGAAGCATCTCGTGCAACAATAGCTTGTAGCACTACGCTCTAATAGCACTTAAGAGAACACGTTCTATAAGGTCATCAGAGGAGCACAAGCATGTTATATTTGCAGCCATGGTTAATAAAATATAACTAAAGTCATAATCTCTTAATTTATTAGAGTGTACAAATAATGTCATAATGTAAGTACCAATGAGAAAGACAAATCATCGGGACTGTGGCGTGGACTTGTTGTCCAATCAGAATACGGGAGACAGCGATGCGATCTCAGTAAGTTCTTTCAAGAGGGTGAGAGCAGACGTACGCTCTGTTATCCAGAACTGCCTTGGCGATCTTCTTGATGTTTGCGTCGTTGTTCTCCGGAGAATCTGGAACGGATTGAGACGGGAGATTACAACACAAGCCGCTTTCACCGGTAAAACACGAGAAAAACGCCGCGTTCTCGTGCCGTCTGGATCGTGTCACCGGATAACTGTGGATTACATGCAGGCCATTAAAGAAACGTGCACAGTGTGAAAATGAAAAGCGGCGGGGGGTTTGAGTGTTGGTATGCGGGGTTTGGTGGGGAAATTCCGCAACACATGCAAGTCTTTTGTACTCGGGATGCAAGGGGGGAGGGAGGGAAGGCGAGGGGCTGTTCTCAATTACCATTCTGTGTTGCACTTACGTTTTTGCAACTGAGTCATCAAGTAGTTGTTCTTGAAGAAAGCCTCGCTGCAGAACGTGTTCGCGAGCAGCACCTAGAACAGCGGGCGACATTCATTCATCAGACTCTGCAGACATGAAACCCAACTGGAAAACGCAGGAATGAGACGCAAACGCGGTGCGAGAGGCGGTCGAGGGAACAAAACGTCGGAGGGCAGCGTAAACATTCACTGGTTCAATTACCATCTGCAAACTCAGCACAGCACAACGAGCTGGAGGTGGTTGGACATCCATCACAGTGGAACCACACTGGATGAAAGCTCCACGACTGAATATATTCATATTTAAATTAATTCAGGGCTCGATTCGAATCTCATGTTACTTTCTGATCCGGTCTCGTAAAAGTCACGAAAAAGGCTGTCGTCGGAACGAAATCCAACCCGGCGGTCTGTGTGTGTTCCGCACAAAACGCAAAAAAAAAAACAAAACAAAACACGTGGGCCGCTGCGCGTTTGCGGACATTTACGCCTGTAGCGACGGTACAGACGAGTACTGCAGGAGCGGCGGGCGGCCCATCTGAAGCACAAAAGGCTGTCGCAAAGGAGGATAATACAAAGCATGCGCTGCCTTCTTTAAAGTCTCTCTGCTCAGGGTTTGTTTGGCCTGCTTCGCTCCGCACCACTGTTTCTGATTACACACAGAACCGTCCCGCAGTTTGTGTTTACACTCTGCCATCCTGCGTCCTCTTCCACCTCAGTCCGCTCCAATAAATAACCCTTGAAGGCGGCGCAGCCTCTGCGCCTCCACAAAACACTGGAGCGAGGCTGCACACGATCCAGGTGAGGGTCGGCTCGAGTTAACGAGTCGAAGATAACACGTCCGCAACAAGAAACAAGGCAAAAGAATGCAAAATTAAGAGGTGACAACATGTCACGACATGCTGCTGCAGCTTTAACTGCCTTCAGCCTAATCTAATTAGATAACTGTTTTTTTATTAAGCCAGATGCCTTTACTGAGCTTAATTAAGAAGGGGGGGGGGCTGCTTTCTGGATAATTACGCTGTGATTAAATGCCAACGACACAACTGTTGCGCATCACCGGGGCGGGGCGGGGCGGGGCGTGACCGCAATGCACGTTGAAGGTACACGCAGAGTGGGTGCTCGCTTTAAAGACATTTCAAACATCCAACGGGGAAACGCAAACATGGTGGGAGCACATCATTTTTCTAATTAAAATAACGATGAAAACACTAAACTACACCCATCGTCATACTGATACGTTAGCTAAAGTACAGGGGCTGCTGGTCAGAGTTGGGACTGCAGTGAAGCTCTGGTCAGAAAACCTGAAACATCGTAAGATTTAAACATCAACATTCGAACAATTATTCAATTTAAAACGTTTCTCGCTGCGCTAAGAACATGGTGGGGGTGGTCAGACGATTGCTGGGGTTTGACCTCTGGCTGAGTTGCATGTCAAAGTGTCTTCGGCCAAGACACTCTTTGGGCTTTCCCCATCAGTGTTTGTCAGGCTTTGAATGTTCGCCGCCGCTGTATCTGTAGTGTGTGAATGGCTGAACGCTCGCATGTATTGTAAAGTGTTCTGTGTAAAGTGCTATGCGAGTTCAGTCCGTTTAAAGACAGCACGGAGGACTGATGGATGACCGACACTCGGTACTAGCGCTCAGCTAACACTGCTGCGTGCGTGAGCGCGAATGTGGCGTAAATATGGAGGAACTGAGGCGCACCAATCGGCTGAGGTAAACGGAAAAACTGCCTTTACAGGGAAAAACTGAGAAATGGATTCAAGGTGAATATTAATTCCAGGTGTACGGGACGTGGTCCACGGACGCAGCAGTATTATTTACCGACAAGTTGAAATGTTGCTTTTTTTGTTGTTGGGCTTCAGATAATTAAGATGAAACTCCGGGCAGACCGTGTCTTCCCCTCACCTCGTGGTCGTGATTCCTGAGGCCGATGCTGATGGAGCGGCTGGCTCTGGACAGGACAGCTGTCATGGCGTAGAGGTTGATCATCACATCTGCTACTCTCTTCAGCACGAGCTGCTCATCCACTATAGTCTGACAACATGGGTGGATAGAAACAAGGACACTTAAGTCATCGATCACGTCCAACCTCAGCGAGCCGCTCCGCGATGCAGCGGTGAAGAAACTAATTATGTGTCATTTTGTGATTTATCTGTGATCAAATCGTTTTCCAAGGAAGACGTCTGAGGGGAAAGGACTAAATCGTCTTCCTGGCTGGTCTGCATTTGTTGCTTATTGGTGGTTGGTACCAAAAAAAAAATAAATACAAGAGTCCCATTTCTGTTTTCTAGGTGTAAAGACTCACTCACGGCCGCTTGGGAAACAGTTTGGATTGCGCTCTTAAGTTGCGATTAATTACTTCCTTTGTTTACAGAGGGTCTGACAGGGACCATACAGACACACGTGGGTTAATTTGCAGTACCTGGTATAAGTCTGTGGCGGGAGCGGGCTGCTCTTCTCTTGCCCGGTATAAACCTTTTTCTGAGGCTTGAGATCCAGACCGACTTCCAGGGCCGAGGGGTTTGATTAGGCCTACACTAACCACCTCATGTTGCTAACATTAGTACGTATAGGCATCAGAATACAAAACTCCATCCGGCACAGCTCGCAGTAAGACTTCCTTGCTCGCCTGGCTTGCTCGTGTTTGCCGCCCCGTCCGACTTCATTACAGTGAAGCTGCTGCGTCCCAGATCTCAGCGATCACTCCGGGGAATTGGAACCAGTTGAGGTGGTGGCCAAGAGTGTGAAAGCAGGCCCCGGATGGAAGCGACACCCCGATTACAGTCGCTGAGATCACTTCCTAACAATGACGCAATGAAACTGGTAAACTGAATACGCAGTTCTGCGTACTGATTAGTGTGTGTTTGCCATTAACTTTAAAGCAGAAATAATAAAGCCCAGCACAGAAACAGTTCTGGTCTCCGTAGCTACGCTGTGTAATTACCATTTGTATTATTTATCTCATCTGATTGGGTGTTATTAAACAACAAGTTGTGAGTAATTGAACAAAGCTGGGACTCACCCGGCACTCAAAGTTGAGCTGGGTTTGAGTGCCATCAGTTTCAGCAACGAGACGTTCTGTGCTCTGTGCCAATTTTAGGATCCGCGAGGAATCAGGCGGAGTCGGGCGCTGCCAAGGTGGGGGCCAGGCAGCCACCCACAGTGAGCCTTTAAAAACCACTATTCAGGAAACCAGTGACTGATGTCATGGCGTCCGTTGCTTCTACACCGTCTGTGACCTTTAGTCGCAGTGTCCCCTGTGTGATCCTGACCGGAGACCATCACTGCATACGACACTCATTTCTCTTTATACACTCCCCATCTGTGTGGTCACTTCCAATCTTAAATAAAAACTTGAATTAAAGTGCAGAACGCACCAAACTCATCTTTTTCCTTTTGATCACGCATTAAAATGCCGACATTTAGGGGAGGGGCGCAGCGCAATCAGCCCCACAGATGAGCCGCATGGAGGCTGACTGCGCGACGCATTTGCTGTTGCTCTGTTCTCCCTCCCTGACGCAGAAGAGCATTACGTGAATGCGGACGAGGTCTCGTTTAAAGATGCTGCAGCGCGATCAGTCAGCCAGTCACTGCATTCATATAGGTGATGCTTTTGCCCAAAGTGACTTACAGCTTTTACTGATCTTTAATGCTTTAAAAGACACACGCTGTCGACCATTAAGTGGAGCATGTTCACTTTGATTTAAGCCGTTTGAACTTAAACCGTCCGCGGTCTTGCTCTTCTGCAGCTGAAGACTGCAACGTGATCAAAGTCCTCTGAGGACACTCCTTCGTGCATTGGAGGCAAATGATACAGGAAGTAGGGATTTGGAAAGCTGAGCCATTTCCAAGAGGTTTATAGCTTCTTCGGGAAGGCTGTGATTACAAAAGCACAGTCACGGAAGAAAAAGGGGAACGCGGCACCGTCTAACAGACAAACACCGGCTCGACTGGAAGAGATGAAGAGATCTCTGCTGTCGTTAGGGAACACCTCCTACATTCATCTGTTTCAGGCGAATTAGTTTGGTCAAATGGGAAAATCCCACATCTGTTTTTCCAGAGTGCAGAATCAATCAGATGTTACCTTTCCATATCTGTACAGCAGGCTCTCCACAGTCGATCCCAGAAGGCCGACGTTCTGTTCAAACTTCTTCGCGCTTTCCTGTAAACAGACAAGTCGTCGGCCTCCGGAAAGCAACACATGCACCAAAGGTTTGCAAACCAAAAGTAAGTAATTCAAATTCTCACGGCCATGCTGGGGTGGACCACGCCGTCTTTTCCCGTCAGGCCGAGGTCCACGGAAGCTCCCAGCGAGCTACGCAGTTTCTTGCCCACCATGTTCAAAGCCAGGCCTATATTTCCTTTCTTCATCTCCCTGCGGGCAGAGCGGAGGGAAGACTGAGGGGTTATTAACCCGTGAGAAAATCGAGGATATCGCAGCCACACCGGATCACTCTTTAGGTGACTGTGCTGTCGGTTTTTCACAGTTTGGGTTCCCGTCACCTGCATTATTTAATTTTCAGACTTATCTGCATCGTCTCTAGCTGCAGCACCGACTAGCCGGTGAACTTATTCAAGCATTTCACAGCTGTGAAACCGTTTTTTCCTCCGGGGCTGGAAGAAACAGTTTCACATGGACTTTCTCTGTGTTTGCAGTAAAATCTTTATAAAAGGATCATTTCTCAACCATTCGTGTGATTTTCAGGCTGTTTTAGCAGTTTTGCACTGATCAAAATCACAATTTACATATAGTCACATATCACTGTATCAGTATCTTTTATTAAAACATGCTCACTTAATTTTCCCCGTCAGGACTTTGCCAGCATACTGCATTCCGGTCAGAGCGATGTACATCCTCAGGATTTCATTGGTCCCCTGTGAACAGACCACAGAATTACACAAACAAACCTTTTCAGATGCATGAAGCCGTCGCGTCGTTCGGCGAGCAAGAGGCTTCAACAGCCCAAAGTCAAACCTGCCACCTGGTGGACGCTGACAGAACGGCTCGTCAGAACAAAACCAGCCCTGGTGCACGATGTCTTAATACAGGATTTTAGAAATACTGGAGTCCAAACCCGGAAAAAACAAACAAACTGAATTTTGCAAACTTTATTTATTTATTTATTTTGTTATTGTACCGTCCAAAACTTCTCCACAGTGACGGTCTAAGTGTTGTTTATGAGCCTTCTCCAAATGCCTTTTGTTAGATTTTATATTATTTGAGTACTTTTAGAGCAAATTATCAGACTCTTTCTTTAAAAATAATAAAAATATATATGTAAAATGAGGGGAACTGGGGACAGTTATGACCTTTGGCATCTTCTGTGTGAACTGCTTCCCTGTTTTTCATGTCTGAATATACCTCAAAGATGGGCAGGATGCGACAGTCCCTGACGTAGCGCTCGTAGGGGTAGTTCTTCGTATAGCCGAGACCTCCGAGGACCTGAAGAGCTTCACTTACACAAATCCAGCCGCCCTCTGAGCTGAACACCTAAACAGAAGACACAGATTATACATCATTACATTGCGTTTTTTGTTTTGTAATAGTTTTAGATCAACAATGTTTAATGACAAAGCAAACGAACCTTGACCATGGCTGCTTCTACTGAACAGTCAGGAAGCCCCGGTCTGTCCATCATCCCCGCTGTCAGGTACGCCATGCTCTCCATCACAAAGGCATTAAGGGCCATCACTGCAAACTTCTCCTGCAGTTAACAGGGCAAACACACACACACATGCGGTATTCAGCTCGGATCAGATTAAAAAGGCGGGCAGCGTTCAGGCTCCGGTGAGGGAAAAGACGACTTTACCTGAATCAAGCCGAACTCGCTTAGGTTCTTGTTAAACTGCTTTCTGGTTGCGGCATATTCAGAGGTCATTTCTACACAAAGCGAGACAGAGGTGGTGTCAAACTGAAGACATCCGACAAACCCCAACACGTGTAAAGCTCTTAATCAGTAAGGTCTTTCCTACCTATCAGTTTTTTTATCATTCCAGCCGAGGAGCTGCCCATACTGAACCTCCCTGAGTTCAGGATGTTCATGGCGACCTGCCACGAGCGAGGCAAACCGGTCAGGTTGTACAATTCAACACAACCTGTCAGATGCAGTTACAGGACAGAGCTCACCTTAAATCCACCGCCTACGTCTCCTATTACGTTCTCCACGGGAACTGGAACGTTGTCGAAAGACACTTCGCAAGCTGAAAACGTCGAGAAGTTTTAATTACACATGACACAAGAAGGGCTCATCTCTACCGAGGCCGCCGCCAAATGTTTGTCCTTTCATCCAGACCCGTGAGGGGCTTACTGTTGGAGCCGCGGATGCCCAGTTTGTCCTCAGGCTTGCCGCTGGTGATGCCCCCAAAAGCCCTTTCCACGATAAATGCAGAAATCTTATCTTTCTTCACGCCGTCTACGTCCACCTCGGTCCTGGCGAACACCGTCATGATATCCGCCATGCCTCCGTTTGAAATCCAGATCTGATAACGCAGGGGAGGGTGGGGCCGAAACAGAAACGGATTTGATGATTCACATCTGAAGCTGTTCAGCATTTGCCAACTTTATCCTCTCACCTTCGAGCCGTTAATCAAGTAATGTTTGCCGTCCTCTGACAGGGTTGCGCGGGTCTGAATGGAGGCAGCATCGCTTCCACTGAAATG
Organism: Datnioides undecimradiatus; assembly: GCA_008933995.1. Taxonomy (NCBI): domain Eukaryota; kingdom Metazoa; phylum Chordata; class Actinopteri; order Lobotiformes; family Datnioididae; genus Datnioides; species Datnioides undecimradiatus. The sequence goes on from WARS01000013.1 coordinate 19,967,069, forward strand.
ATCAAAGGAACGTGACTTCAGCTACTCTCACCACATACGAGGACACGCTGTCTAAATGCTACCGCAAGCCTAACACTTATGTCTTTCTTGGGTCCCGTGATCATATATCAGATATTTTGCCTTTGCGGAACACCGGTAGACTACACCACAGAAGAAGAATGGCTTCATTAATACAGCTGAAACATGCTGTAGCCTTGAAATGCATGCACACGCGGGACCCACAGACATAGAACTGTCTGGAGAGACATTAACAGTGATGGTGAAAACAAAGATTGTATTTTCGTGAATGAGATGTTATGCTCTGAGGTGTTCTGACGTCTCAGGGTGTTATTTCGGTGTATCAGAACACCTCCGGGTGCGTTACAAAACAACGAAGGGCTGCCTAAATCACTCACGCGCACGCATATTCGCGGCTGCAGGAGGACACCGTGATTGAGACGTTTACCTTCCGGGCTCGGTGAGACAGAAAGCTGCGACGTGTTCTCCTGAGGCCAGCTTGGGCAGATACTTCTGCTTCTGGGCTTCGTTGCCTGCAATCAGAATCCCCTGAAACACCAGGCAGCTGTTAGCAACTCGCACAGAGGAATCCCTTTAAAATCTAATGTTTAATGCACCAATCCTGTCATCATAGACTAACATTGATTCTAGCTTCTCCACATGAGGGACATGCAGATCATCGGTCGGACGCTGACGGGGTTACGCCGTCATTTTTACCTTCAGTCCGATGGCTTGATGCGCGGCCAGTGTCACAGCAATCGAGCCGTCTAATGAGATGATCTCTGCCAGCCGTGCGTACATGGTGTTAGACAACCCGAGACCACCTGCGATTGGGGGGAGAGAGTCAGAGACGAAGCTGTGGCGCCATTTTAAACTCGTGTTGTATCATTTACTTTTTAATCTAAATGTGCATCATACATACATTATCTAGCTGATGTTAGCTCAGTCTGCTGCTTCGGTTACCTAGGTAACAATTACGTCTGTGTACTGGGTGCAAATATTTAGTGACGACAAGATATGCGACCCGTTTTTTGGCGAGTGACGTGTAAGCACTTGAATTAAAACTAAGGTTGTTTCAACTAGAGTCAGGCTCGGTCACAGTCATCTTACCATACTCCTCGGGAACCATGATTCCAAACAGCCCGAGCTCCTTCAACCCATCTAAGGTCTCCGGGGGGATTTTGGCTTCTCTGTCGATCCTCGCCGAGTCAACTGAAACAAGAACTTCCGTTTGTCAGTGCAGCTCACTCTCAAAAAGGCAACAGATCAGGTCGCTGATGGCATTTGCAGTTTTATTTGACTCTTGAATTCATCAGATCTCCTCCTTCACCTTCTTCGTTGAAGAACTTTTCCACGGGTGCAACAAACTGGTTGATCTCCTCCAGCTCTTCATTTCCAATTTCTGGATAGGGGAACACCTCAGCCTGGAGGAAACACAATAAACTATTGTCATTATGAATATCCAAATAACTTTTTTTCTTATATTAAACTGCACATGCACATCATTTCACTCTTAACTAGTCAATATCTATCTTTGGATATTCAAAATGACTGAGCTTTGAGAATTGATGTCACTAATACAATTGTGGATATCTTTATCTGTCTTTGTCCTGGGAGGAACGACACTGTGGATATCTGAAATGACAGCTGTGGGTAGCTGTGAGTGTCTAAAATGTTTGCAAGCATTGAAACACGGATATTTGAAATACATGGAGATTTGCTAGAAGCATGGTTAGCTGCAACAAGATGAGCTGTCAGGGGTAAGGGTAGTGGGTGAGGGTCAGGTGACTTGGCTGAGGGTGAGGGTAAGGGTTGGTTCGGGTCAGGGGGGAAACGCGCGTGAGCAGATAAAGCTCACTAGCAAAAGCAAATCACTAGCATCAAAGTTATCGAGTCCAAACATTTGGTTTCGTTACCTTGTTCACCTGACCCAGGAACAAATCCTTGGCATAAGCGAGGTTCCTTGAATGAGTTCGGATGGACCTCCGCTGCTGGAGACGCAGCACTTCTTTCCCAACATGCCCCGCACTGCAGACGAGAAGCCGCTTTCCGATCTGAACAGACTTGGACAAGACGACTAATCTGTTTACATTCATCATTGTTCTGGCATAGACCTCTATTTCATGTATTCCGGGGCCAGGGAATATACACAACTACAGCCGGGGTACCTTTCACCCGTTTCTGTCGCATGCTGATGACGTACACATATTGTTAGATAATACCTTCACTGACCCTCGTAAATAGTACAGGTCGCTTTTTATGAATAAACTCCAACGCTGTAAGATAGATAGATAGATAGATAGATAGATAGATAGATAGATAGATAAACTAAATTAACATCCCCCGCAATGTAAATGCATTTTGGTCGCAATTTTTATTCATTTATTTATTTATTAAGACTGAATATTTTATGGAAAAAAATTATTTTTTAAACTGAAACCCACATGTAGACCATGGCATTAATATATTTTAACTCGATGACGTTTATATTATTTTCCAAGTCTTTTCCCATTGTGCCGTGAGTAATTTATTCCAGTGCTGAAACGCTAAAGTACCATACACAACAGTAATTAAGATAGATTCAGTCTAATATCTCTTCAGCCAGCTTATAAAATCCACAAAGCGTCCATTTTCAATCATACCTAAAATCTACGGAGCTTGTTAAAAACAAACACGAAATCCCGGACCGGAAATGATAACAGTTTCCTCCGTTGTAGCCCTGTTAAAATGTCAACAGTAAGTTTATTTCACGCTGACCTTGTAAGCCAAAACTTCCGACAGCACTTGAATGCAGCACAAGAGCATAATAAAGGGAGGAATAAACCACTTGGTGGCGCAATATACAAAGAAACTACTGGACAGTGTCGGCAATACATATAAAATCATCAATCAAACATGAGGGAGAACTTATTTAAATTTGACATTGTCAAATGTAGGAGAAATTCATCAACTAACAAAGAGGTTAAAAAGCTGTGAAAATAAAAATATGAGGCTGTGTATAAATAGAAATATATATATATATAAATGGAGAAACAGCTGGTCTGCGGCTGTTTCACTGGATGTACAGTTCTGTAATGCAAACCATTCTTTCCTGGCAGAGGAAACGCAGCCCTGTGCTCGGCCCCTCCCGGCCTCATAATGACGTCGTCCTTCTGACACTGATGATGTGGCCCCTCAAAGCCAGGATCTATTTTTAGCTCCAACCTCAAGGGCCGGACAGACAAACAGGGCAAACTGTCACTCAGGCCACCTGCCACAGTCCGGCGGGCGGCCAGGCAGTTTGGTTGTGCAAGACTGAGAAAAGAATTAATGGACTGCGGTTTAGACTTTCATCGTCGATGACAAGTTCGAGAAAATGTATGCCCCTGAAGACAGGTTGCTTGATAGCTACAAGGAGGAAAGAAACACATTTGCATCACTTCTGGGCAGGGCCATTTGACAGATGTCATGGCCTCTGTATTGTTAGTGTGTGAGGAGCTCCACCAATGTTACGCATAAAGGTCAATTCACTCATAATGGCCATGGGAAGTACTACACACCCAGTTAAAATAGTTCTGTGGCTTTAGGAGTAAACTTGTCTGCATGATATCATTTGGGTTACCTCAGCTTAAGCCTTAAGATGAGTTAACTACACAGAGAGCCGGTGTTACAATCACACGGATATGCTGGGAGGGTCTGACTTGGGACAGTTGATTTCAAGTCTGAAACTGGTTGATCACTGTGAAACAAACCTTGTTGTCTTGTTCCTAACAGACCTTATGCAGTCACAGTCTAGTCTAGTGTGACATATACCGTGTGGATCTGACTCAGGAGGTAATGGTCCAATAAACACAGGATGGTTGGTTTTAACCCAAGCTCGTCCTTGAGCAGGACACTGAGCTCCAGACGGCAAGGGATGGTCAAGTAAAGTGATGTAAAGCATTTCCTGCTTAAGCAGAAGAGCACTTGTGGGGTCATAGGACCCCATTTAAGTAGAAAAGCCTTAGCTTTTAGACGCTGGGAACACTAGGTAGACAGGCCTTTAAAGACTTATATAACAGTGGTCCAAGAACTGTAGAAACCCTATGTAAGGGATCCAAAGCAAATCGAGTTGGACTTCTAGAAACCTTCCTGAAGATGTTCCACCTTTCATCTGAAAGGTTTCTTCACCTTTGTAAGGGAGTTTCCTGTTCTTTAAGGACTACGCTTAGTGAGAAAAGCCCCTAGGACCACATCAGAAAGCCTTAGGTGGTTGAGGAACAGGAGGCCTACACAAAACTAGAAAAAAGTCCTCATAAGTATGGTCCAAAGATTCTAGGGATGCTTAAGATTTGTAGGTAGACAAGCCTTTAGTTCAGCGTAATTAAGTGTGGTCTTGAGACTGCAGAAACACCTAGGAAAGGGGACTTCTTGGACTCCAGGCCTTGATCTTGGGTAATATGACTACTTAGTTACTCTGTATAAGGGCAGTCTGGACGCTAGTGCTAAAGTCCTAGGACTGTGCTAAAGTCCTATGCCAGAATCTAGTTAGAAAAGCCCTTAAAAGTTCCTGGATGTACCCAGTGATTCAGGTGGGACCTGGAAATTGACAAAGTAGACTAGAAGCAGCTCATGTTTTACAGTATATCGCTTTATTTTGCGTTCTCAACATCGTCACAGTACTAGTTTTACATCAATGGGGGTTTCGTCTACTTAGAAACAGAATGCATAATAAAATAAGAGCACTCCTCCCTTCCCTTTGACTTCAAAAGTGGGCTGTGAGTGTGAGAGAACAGGAGCGTCTCAGGAAATAAGTCAGAAGCGGTGTTAACTGTGTAACAGTTGGCTGTTCGTCTCTAGATCCTATGATAATTCGGTCCTGTCGGAGGCAGAGAGAAGCATTTGATGATTATGTAAATATCAGAGGGGAGCAGGAATGCAGCTTCAATGTAACTGCAGACATTGAGTAGTAGTAATAATAATAATAATAATAACAATAATGATAATAATAATAATTTACACTATTTACATATGTTTTCTTATTCTTTACTACCCACCCTTAAAATGTTTCCTCCCTTTCAAACCCTCTTCATCAAGTTACATTAGATTTCCCGAGATGGATTTGCTATTTACACTCGGCAGTGTACTGCCATGTCTTTATACTGTACAGTGGAAATAGAGGTGAAATGCATGCCAGAGGAGGATGACACAACTTGAACTGAAATGACACACCAGTAGGCCAGAAATCATCTAAATGTAAACAGAGCAGCAGTCAGACAAATCAAAAGCTAGATTGAACGTTTAGGGTCTAGTCAAGCCCGCTGCTCCATAAAACAAGACTTAAAAAAGAAAAAAGAAGAAGAAAAAACCAAAAAGAAAAAACAAAACGGTAGGCATCAATGGCATGCAACAAAGCACCTCACACGGAATCTGGACAGGTTTTTATATTAGACCAGTCGTCTGAAGAAACTGGAGGGTTGTGACCGAAAACACTCATGATTAATATTCAATAAAGCTACATTTCTTCTTGGCTGGCGTCTAACACCATTATTCCATAATTAGTAATCAAGCCAGGTCTACAGGCGGACGTTGTGATTGGTCGACTTTGGGGCTGATTAAATTTGGTCCCCAATTTATTTTGTTCAAAACCAATTAAAAATGTAATGACCATGCTAAATTGGCACTTTTCTTACTCCGCAGCGCTAAGCGTCTCTGGATTAAACGCTGTATATTTGACAGCTCATAGAGAAATATTAGATTTCAGAGCAGCACGCGAAGCCACGGGAGATGCTTTAAACATGGCATCATTGTCTAATGAGACAATCTTTACAGACGGTTTATAGATGGCAACTAACAGCATCATCATTAATTGTTTTCTAATGCTTTATAGAACAGTAATAAGCTACTGGTGTGAGAAATATGCCTTTGGCAGGTGTTTTGTCCCACTCCAGCAGGGTTTGCACCACCCAGATCCCCATGCTCATCTCGTGAATCAATTTTGTGTCAATAAATATGTAGAGTTCACTGTGAGAAACGGCACCTGTGCTCTTTTCCCACAAGGCTGATGCATTATTTCACAAAAGTGAATATATTTTATGTGTTTAGCGGACATGGAGCCATTTTGTTTTCATGGCTAATTATCTCTTTAGATCGTCAAGAAGACCACTTTGTTGTTTACAAGGTTGATGTTTAAGATGTTTACGGTCGAAACAGCATCTTCCTCTAGCGTTAAATTCCTTGTGAAACATTGACAAAGCCGATCTTTAGGTATCTACCTTTGCTTTTGTAGTAGTTTTCACTATGCGGACATGAAATGAGAGCTTATGCCAACACGAGAACAGCTTATCACTGTTGTCTGAAGCATTAATAAATGACTTGAAATACTGTAATGAGAATTAATTAAGTTAATTTCATTAATCAATCAAATAAGATGCAACCTACAAACCCTCTATAAAGTGTGCTGCATTGGGAAGTGGTACCTTCTACTCCTTGAGGGACGTATTTAAGAATACTGATCTACTGGACATCGCCTGACAACAGTAATGTGCGAGCCACTGACAGAGACGGATGATAGATGTGAAGATAAAAGGTTTCCATTCATCATACTCATAGGTGTCTGCCCGGTTTCACTCTGATTTCCACATCCACAGCGCACCTGCTTATCTTTCCCCTCACAGCTGTGATAACAGCTTAAACTACTGTTGTATGCTAAAGATCCAGTTAAGTACTGTATGTGGATCAGGAAAAGATACAGGTTTGGTTATCCTCTGGAGTGACACATATACATAGTTGACTTCAGTTAGCTGTTATTGAAATAGTCAGGACTATTCTACCATTCATTTGTAACAACTGTCAACTGTAACACTGATATAGCTTGGGAATACACGATAGTTAGAAAACAGCCTTGAAATACATTGTTAACGTGCAATTATTCTCTTTGACGTTCTTCATCATTGTGGAAGGTCCGGTCCCTCCAAATCCATGTGGATACTTGCACTTCACTGAAACAGCTGGGGGTAAAAAGACAAAAACAAACAAAACTAACTAACGAAATGGAACAACCACCAGATTGCAATTGCTGTTGGACCAAAAAAGTAAATACATATTGCACATACAAGTAAAAAAAAAAATCATATAGTCCTTTAAGCAGATACAGACTAAGTTCTGCCGTTGATATTAACTAAGTAGAACAAGTGCTGTGTCTATCACTTTCAACAGAAAATATGCTCCAGCACACCAGCCCCCTGCCCCCGCTCTGCACACACCACAGATACTGTGCACAGGATGGCTGGGAGGTAAAAAAAACCCCCACCCATGCCATAATATGTCAGAGAGATGATTGATATAAAACTGCCATTTGTGGTGAGTGAAGCACACGGGCACTGTCACCATCACAGAATGATAATTACTGATTTATGTACTGTGGCGTCCGCGTGGCGTCCGAGAAAAGTCCGATCGAGGGAGTAAACAGCGCTGCAAGACACGCTCGCCGCTCGGGAGACGCACAATGAAACCGAAGAGGGACAGGGCACACTCAGCCAGCTGAGAGCTTCCACATCAGGAGAGACGCTTAAACAGTCATGGTGCTGTTTCCCCGCTACACAGTTTGCACTGACTCCTTCAGTTTCCAATGAAAGAACACCAAGAACCTCCTCCTCCTCCTCCTCCCGCAGAACGGACTTGAGGAATCCTACCAGGGTGCAGTTCGACATATAGACCATCTTATATTGTTTATTTGACTCTAAAAAAATAGTTAAAAAAATAAAATGATGGCGGACAAGCAGCCGGTACTGAAGGGCGGACATTCGGGTGAATCTGTTTGCTCGGCAGCTCGCTGTGGCTTCCGTTTCCCAAGAGCAGGAGAGGCGACCCCCGAAACCAAAGGAAAGTGCGGTGGATGAGACTGCATGCAGGCGGGTGTCCGTGTCCGCACCAGCCCTCAACAATCTTCACAGAGCTCTAACTCAAAGGCAACCGTACACAGTAGTGCTCCAGCTTACTGAATTGCCTAACTATTAAAAGCCTTGATTGTTTACTTAACAGTGAAACTACGCCACCTATGTGCGAGTATAATACTGAGAGTTTTAATTGATGCTTTTTAATTGTTCTGTCATAATAATAATTATAATAATAATAATAATTGTTGATATTATTTTACAAAATACTATGCACAATATACATAAAGCATTTTTTTTTGTGACTAAATTAGTAAATGCTTCAATAATTGGCACATTTATCACTGCTAACAGAGATATCACAGTGCACTGTGAGCTACCGCTACATTAAATACTCGTACAGCTACTGCTGAGGATGACTGTCTGTCTGTCTGTCTGTCTGTTTAGCCAAACCACCCTCACACTAGATAAAATCACTTTGTAAGACATTTAAGTCAAGGTAACTATTTACTTTGTCTTTAAAGTACTAGTAAGCAAGATATTTGATCATGTTTGTTTCGTTTACTGAGGAGAAACAGTAGTTGTGGTCTTTGTGCATGCTCTTGTGTTGCTGTCAGTTGCTCTTGACGCAGCAGACTTATGACCGAAGGACCTGAAATAAAACGAAAGGAGCAACCTGAAAAGAAATGTGTTCATACTGAATAAACTGCCCTAATGACGAGCGTAACAAAAATTGTTGAAGGAGGCACAGGATCTCGTCTGGCTTCACATCCCCAGACCAACGATGCACAGTGCGACCGTCTTGTCAGCCAAGAGCCTCCAAGTGAAATCAAAGTTCAGTCAGAGAGCCCAGAGAGCCCCTGTGTGCCTCAGACTACTGTACTGATGCCGCTGTGCTTGGGCTTGGTGCTGCTGGTTGACTGGGAGGGCGCCGGCGGAGGGCCATGATGGTGGGAGCCGTGAGCCGGGTGGGAGGAGTGAGCCGGGTGGCTCCCGTGGCCGTGCTGTGCGTGAGGCGGGTAGGGAGGCTGCTGGCCGTGAGAAGAGGGTGGATGGTACTGATGCGGAGGGTGCTGCAAGTGGGCCGGCGGGTGGTAGTGGTGGTGGTGGTGGTAAGGCGGGGGGTTTTGGGTCATGTGGCAGAACTGGGCATGGTGCATGGGGACCGGCGTGTCTGTCTCCACCCGGGCCGTGTGGTGCAGGTTGGCGGGGTGAGGAGTGTGGGAGATGAGGGTAGGGTGCATGGGCTGTGGGGTGGGGCTGGGGGATTTCACCCGTCTGGTGCCAAACAAAGACCCCAGCAGCGAGGAGGAGCTGGGCAGGGACTGGCCACTGTGGCGGGACGGGCAGTCTCGGCTGGAGGGAGTTCTCCGCCGCATGTGAGGACTGCTAATGATGGACCCCTGCAAGAGAAAAAAACAGTCAGATCATGACAGAGACGCTGCAGAAAGTCCACAGGGAACAAAGTAAAAAACAAAAAAAGAGCGGGTACACGTGCTTCGGATTCAGCTTTCATCGTCTTTTAAGGACCAAAAGAGATTTTTGTGGAAATAAAAACATATCATCTCAGTTGTCTCGGCTTTTGCAGCATGCTTGTTGAATCCTTCGCACAGAAGCACCGACTGCGTGACCAGCTACGGCTGATCGCAAAATCTCAAAAGATTGCTTTTGTTGCCTTACGGAAAAGCTTCTCCATTTCCTTTTCCGGTTCGCTGCTTTTGTTTGTCCATCCACGCTCACATCTCACGGTCGACTCTCTCTGAATGGTTTGGAGGCTCAGTTTGCTGAGCTTGTCAGGGCCTGTGGTATCTGCACTGTCGTGAGCAGACAAACTGCTCCTAAGCCGTCAGACTCTCTCTCTCTCTCTCTCTCTCTCTCTCTCTGACTGCTGATGCAGTTGTGAGTTCATGTCACTATTATATCTGGTTTCCAAGGTTACAGTACCCTCCTTAATTTTAACGTTGGAGCCTTTGTAGAGCAACATGAAGCCGCAGTCTGTATACAGTAGACACATTAGCATGCAGTACCGTTTTCATCTGTCAAGTTTAAAAGGTTCACTCTAAGTGCACTGAGTTAACTGATGTGTTTTGATGTTTCTAAATTCCCACTCAGCAAGACAAATTAAAAAAAAAACTTCATAGGAATCACAGGATCTTTTTTTTTTATGAAGGCACAACAACACAACGAAATACAGAGCAATCAAAACAAAGGTTCACGTTAAAGACACGAAGCAGCTAATTCAGAGCCATGCATGACATGCAAGCTAAACTATTCACCGATGAATTAGCGGATCCATTGTGATGTGCTCACGTGTTTTCAGGCACTGTTACTTTATGTGTTTGATTAAACTGATCAGAGGAGCCTCAGCTTTGTAGTGATTTGAAGGATCTGTGACGTTGTTGGACTATCGAACTGCTTTGACAACAGGGAGACACCTATGTTTTTAGCATTTTACATTATGTATGTTATATCTTGCGCTATTTATTACCAATGTAACCAAAAGATGAAAGTCACTTTATTGATATATACTTTACATTATTACAGTATATTATTATTTGAAGAAACCTGAAAAGACCTGTGCCCCACTCTTTACATGTGGCCATAGGCTAATGTGTTAGCTAGCTAAGAGCTAACTTGATTAAGTTGTCATAATTACGCCTATCCTGGGGACATCAAAAACAAAAAACATTGCAGCTGTTTCAGGAATTTAGCTTTGCTTTAAAAGCCAAAACTATTTTTGGAATATATATGTTTTAAAATTATAAGTTCAGCTACAATCATTGGGTAAAATAAGGAGCGAATGACCTGCTCTGTTTTGATGTTTTCATGGGATTTGTTGACAATAAAACACACACACACACACACACACACATGTGTCAACTTATTAATAACTAAAGCTAACTCAGTTAGCATAAAACAGTTTGCTCTGGTCACATGGATCGTTTGGCTTGTGAGAACATATATTAATAATTTAACATTGGTCCCCCTGTGCTTGGATTTTTTTAAACTGCAGTACAAGTGTGACAACAACAAGGGAAAGACCTTCTTGTCAACAAAAGGAAGCAGTGCGAGTCCGTCATTTCACACTGTGTGTCACTGTTATGACCCTGAGTATCTGGAACTAACAAACCAACAAAGCGCAGCCAGGTTCACGTCGAGCAAACAAAAAAAGGGCAACATTGAGGAGATGGCGAAAAAACTAACCCGCTACGCAAGAGAGGGTGACTGAAAGGTGAAAGTCTAACATCAACAGAGAGCGGAGCCTGATGTGAGTCAGGAGCATTATTAGTTGTGTCATGCTGTGTACAATAAGGGTTAACATGTTTCAGCCATTCCCGTTCAGCCCAGTGCATGCACAGTGACCAAGGTGCTCACGACGAAAAACACCACCAAAACAGAAAAAAAACTCAAACTACAAAGAAACAAAACAAACAAGAGACTTGTGTGTTCAGAGTGAACAACTTAAAGTTGGAGGACAGCTCAGCGTCAGTTGCGTCCTACTTACTTCCATATTGCTGTCTAGTGATCCTGCACTGCTGCGTCTCCCACGCTTGCCTGCCCAGAACATGTAACATGACAGATTAGACACGCCTGGCAAAGACGTGAAAGTGCACATATTCCCTCTGTCTAGTACGGCGGGGGTGTGCTAGGAGCCTAAGGTGACACGTGACTCGCTATCAGCAGACTATCAGTGTGGCAGGGAGAGGCATATAAGGACTAAAGGAAAGCTAAGGAGCAAATCACTATGACTCTACAACAAGGTTAGCCTCTGGGAGAACTTAAGATTTCTCTATCTGTCTACACAGCAACTTGAGGCACAGCTGGCAGGACACATTCCCCTCAGCAAAAGACTTGCAATTTGCATTAAATTACTCCGGCAATTTTGCTTTTCACATCCATTAAGTTGCAGGACTCACAGGAGACTGGTTATATCGAAGCAGCAGAGGCTGTCCTGAATTTAAGTCTTGAGTATGACTCACGGACTGAAAACACTAGATTCTAAATTTCCAATTATGGTACCACAATACACTTTTATAAAATCCTCCCCATCTTGTAAATTTTATTTGCAGCTTTTTGTTAAAAATCAGGTTTCCAAGCCAAACCTAAAATTACCCTGATGACATCAGCAGGGTACTTCTGAGTAGTAGTCCCCATAAATAGGAAACTGGTCTTCAGTACAGGTGTAAATCTGTAAAATCAGCAGTGTTTCCTTTAAAGGCTGAGGTAGCTGTAATAATATGAGTCACTTTTAAGTATTTTAGTAATTTTTTTTTTTTTCAAATCTACCTTCAAGCTAGCGATGCACGAACAGCTCCTCAAGAACGTATAGTCCTCAAAAATCGAGCATTGGTTGGGCTCAATACGGGCTGCAACTAAGATATGTCTCACCCAAAAAGCATCAAAAGCCCTGATCAAAAACAAACAGCTCAGTCCATTCTTTGATGCTGCTTTACTAGTCTGCACCACGCGTTGAGGTCACTGAGTGTGTTTGTGCAGTACAGCTCTGTAGTGTGGAGGCCACTCTCTACACACACACTGCCTGAATCAACCACGCAACATTAATTCCTCTTACCGCTAAGACGCTCAAATTGATCACAGTGACCTACATAGCGCTGCCTCCTCCCCCGCCAGTGACACAGGATTATTAGTTGATAGCCTCTAGTAAATTACACCTGGGCCCATTAGCAAACACACCCATCTCTATCTCCTTGTTTCCTTGGCTCAGTGGTTCAGGGGGTGTGTTCGCTAGCAGACTCTGCATTGGCAGGTCAGTTGCAGCTACCAGCCAAATCAAAACTGTACATGAGCAGGAGCTCAGCTTCTTCCAAGTTTCCAAATCAGTCAACACCCACATGGAATGAATAGCATCATGCCAGCATCCAGCTTGGGTACACACTCTACTTCGTCTAGCGGAGGGAAAGGGCATGAGATAGTATGTTACCATGGCAACCCCTGATTTTACCTGCATCCGAGAGGTCGCGTAGGGAGCTGCTGAGGGCGCTCCTCTTCAAACCTTCGCCGATGGCGTAGCTGTCGTCGAGGCTTGCTCGGCTCAGGTTTCCGTTGCCTGTGTCCTTCTTTAACCCCGAACTCTGGGACATGCTGGGTCTCACCACCCCCTTCTGTTTTTCTAGCTCAGCTAAGCGAGACATATGCATATGCAAGGTTAACAGTGATGCAAACTTCTCTTTTTATTATTGTTATTTTCCATGAATTTAAAGGAGGAGAGCCAAGTTCTCCAAAACTTCACTCACATTCTATCCGATACTTCTCCATCTCTTGAACTTCAGCAATAGATTCTCGCAAATCGTCAGTAAACTTTTTGCGGTCCTGAGGATTGGGTGCGTTGAAGTTGATGAGGACTTTGATGTCAGCTCCGGGAATGGCCGAGGTCAGACGGACGCCATTGGGATAATCTAAAGTGTGACAGCACCAACACTTTAGCAAAACATACAGCTCACTGGGGGAGCCCACAGATATTGGTTGCTTCAATAACAGACAACAGTTCTCTTATCATACAAGTGTCAGTATGCTTCAAACAAAATGCATGTTGGTTTGTCTGAAACCTTCCTCTCCCTGAACCTTTCTGACATCAGGACTGGGTACCTGACAATGTTTGTAACTTCTAAAGCTCTTTTTTTGAGAGTACCACTGTGAGCTTCATTGAGGAAGAGACTGTCAAAAACGATCACTTCCAATCGATCATGACAGCAGGGTTTTCACGCTGCCTTCAAGTGTGGCCATCCTGAACTGTAATAGACATTTTTACTGACGCCTTTAGGAAGAGCTTGCTCAGAAGTCTCCAACGGCACTTACACTGATTCTCAAAGAGCAGCACTTGCATGCCGTAAAGTGAGAAAGACTGGCGAAAGCTGTACGTCACAGAGTTCTTCTTCTTTTGGAAGATTTTTGTAACCTATGGGGGAAAAAAGCATAGTATTTAGACTCTTTAAGTGAAAAGTCCAAGTGTCCTCTCGAAGTGCTGGAAGAATAATGTCTGCCGTACCACGAGCAGGTCATTAAAAAGGAAGATCTCCCTTTGGTGCAGGCCCAACTTCTGTGGTTTGTTGGGGTCGGGCACTTCAAAAAGTCTGCAGTAACAAACCAATCTCCTGTGGGGTAGGGATAGTACCTGCACACACAATACCGCACAGTTGTTCTCTTTTTGCCTCACAGATGGTTTTCAATGCAGATTGACAAAAAAATGCATCTTTATACATTGTGCTGTTTGTATCTGTTGCATAAAGCCTTTGGGTATTTCACAAATATTTCCACTCTAAGATGTAGACGACAGAAAGAGTAATACTTACACAGCCCAGACCGTGGTGCAACGAGCCAATCTACGCAAGTGAGAGATACATACAAGAGTTATTTCACAAGCATCAGTGAACACATACAGGAACTTTGAAATACATCAAAGGAAAGACATTCCATGTAATGTTCAAAAAGAAATATGGGCCAAATTTAACATCCAGAAAACTAGTTTTAGGGATCACAGAGCAAACATCTCTGTGTTGCTCACTATCCTTCTTTTTTTATACGTTGTGTTTCCAGGTTGTGTCACATCCTTTATGAGCACGACATCGTCAAGGTCCCCTGGACTTCTGATGATTTGTGTCACTAAAGCGGAGTTAGTTTGATGAAAAGGACATCAGTGGACTAAAGGGAAGGGTGGGGTTTCAAGTAAACACCTTCAAGATCATCGAGTGTGAAGCTGTTTATCTCATTTATTATTACAGAGCTTGTCAGAGGGCACTTTTCTTGCCCGGCACTTAGAGCAAAAGACATATTACAGTCATTCAGCATGAAGGTTTCTGGCCCTGAAGAATTGATGTGCCACACAGCCAAGAAAGTAGGTTCAGGTAAAGAATGCTCTTTCATTTCTGTTCATTTTTAGAGGACATTGTCAGTGAATAAGCTGGTACTCTTTGTGACAGCACAGAGGTACAGTGGGTAATTTAGTTCTGCATGCTCCTGCTAGATTCAGCTCTTGAATGGAGGGGAAGATAAAAGTGGTCACACTCTACATGCAGCAGCCCAAGGGCAAACTCAAGCTTACCGGCTTCTTTCCAACAATGAGTTTTTCCACTTTCTGAACCTGGGACACATGGTCTTCATTAGTCTTGAGCTCTCGCTTGCGAATCCGCTCATATATCCCTACCAGCATCTCTCGAGGGATGTCCTCCCCATCATCCACTCCTGTCAGAGGATGAGAGGAAAAGAGAGAGAAAGAGAGAAGGATTAATGATTAATTCACAGATTTACGAGAGCCGGTGGACCCCTGAATTTACTTACATACTGCAGCGCTGCACATATTTCTCACAGTGCAGACAGAAATGTCCTTCAAAGCTCTCTGAGGACACGTATTTCTCCTTCACTCAATACTGTACTTTAATTACTGACACTCCAATAGGCAGAGAAATGAGTTAGCCATGCCACAAAGCTCCTGCTAATACCCTAAAAATCTGTTGAGGGCAACTAAAGGTGCTTTGCCTTAACAGCAGAGCTTTCTTGGCCATGACTTGCAAAAAATACCTTATTGACACAGCCATTAATCAACGCAAAATGCATGCAAAAAAACTCAATTTCAGCTGAATATTTATCCTTGGAGCTGCGATAATATTGGTTTTGTGACAGTAAGCTGGATGTGGTGCAGGAAGGGGGAACAAAGTACCTCGAAGGTTCTTAACAAAGTCTTCCAGCTTCATCTTCCTCTCGGGCTTGACATTGGGGCTGTACATATCCGTGTTCAGGAGGATGATGGCGAAGGCCAGGATGAAGATGGTGTCTGGGTTCCTGAACTGGCGAACCACACCGGGGTTGCAGATGCAGTAGCGTTGGCTGCAAAGTGGACGTTAGACAAAGATACCTTTAGGTCAAACTTAAACCAGATGAAATTATTTTTCTGATTTAATAAACACTGTTTTCATTTTTCTTTTGACTTATTTAGTCAAAAGTGTAATGACTCAAAATAGAAGTTTAATCTCTTTTTCTGCAGGGATAGAGCCCCCTACGTCATTGGTGTGGATAACCAACATCAGTACTGTTATTTGATTGGATAAATACTCATGGATATACTTTACTTCCTACAATCAAACAGACCTTACTTTAATTATTACCAGGGGGACCTATTTTATCGTGTTACTTGGCCCCATCTGTGATTTTAGCACTGCCCTCATTAAAGTGAGTCAGGATTTGAGGCACAGAGTAATATACAAGGTGCTGAGGTCACTGGACTACTAGTAGTTTGGACAGTCTGCTCGTTTTCCATTAAAATATCAATAGCTATTAAAAAACAGCTAATGCTAGCAAGAACAATGTAACACGTACAGAGCAAGTAACTTAAAAGTGAAATTTAATGGAAGTTAAACTAGGCTAGCTAGTTTCGCTGAAAACATCACTGTGGGTCTTCAAGAAAGTTTGTTGAAGCCACAGTTTAAAATGCTAATGGCGAATACATGACACTATGAGGCTTACTGAGGTATTAAGAGTATTTCAGTCAGTAGCATATCATGGAAGTTAACCAACAAAGCCAGCTCACAGTTTCCGCTTAAGTGATGTCATAGGAAACACCCACCAAGAAGATGTCTCCAAAAATATGTCCAAAAATACTTTGACTCACAAATTTAAAAATATGCAGGTGTATCTTTATAGTTTATTTCAGAAAAAGGAAGGCTTTCAATCAGACTGTGACACAGTCTGATTGAAAGTAACATTAGATCTGACTGAAAACCACAGAGAGTTCAACATGAAGAAGATCAAGTCTCACAACAGAGATGTTCCTGTAAGGCAAAATAAATCAGTAACCTTCCCTGTTAGTGTTCCCTCTTAGTTCCGCTTTTAGGCAGAACATCAATATCAATGTCGATATTGATATTGATATCTGAGCTATGGTCATATACAGTTAAATAATAGCGCATAGCCTCAAGTCAAAAGCACAATGAGCCAGTACCACTGAGGACTGTCAATACAGCCTGCAACCATCAGACAGGCGATCTAACAGCTTTCTGAGTCACCATAAAGTGAATTCATGATCATATCTGCACTGAGCTGCAGGCGAGCGCCAGATGATCAGTTATCGTTATCTCCCCAATGTAACGGTGACTGTGGTGTTTACTGAGGCCGAAATGTCCTTGCTCAGTGCTGATCGAAGCTAATTCTCTGTGGGCATGGGAGCGCCTTTCTACTGAAGGTTTGGAGTAAATAAATGAGGGACAAATAACATCCATCAGCAGCCCTGAGGGGAGGTTTTCCTCAACTTTTTGAACTAATTTTCTCTAAATTATTTTCTGCAATGACCTGGTCGAACAATGCCAGGATATAAAATGGCTTCGCACTGCTGCACCGACACTCCTACGCCCAGGAGTGTTACAGGAAGATGGTGACTTTTTGGTGTCACTCCTATTTTGGAGAGTAATAGGGTGTTGGAAATTGTGCGAATCCATTCTTGCAGTCCATTTTTCATGCACGCTGTATTGGTGGTAATTACTACACGTGGCAATGAAACTGCTAATGGTCATCCTGTCACATAATCCTCAGCTGGTCTAAGCTGATGTAAGACCGTATACCATATTTCAGTTTCTCCTTGCTGTGGAAAACCTGCACGACTTGGGATGATAATATTCATAATCCAGTCATCACTGAGCCTACGCTGAAGATGAAACGCTGACATGTTCCTCTGACAGGAGTTTCTTACCTGTAGGCCTCGATCAGCCGCTCGACCTTCTGAGCTTCCCCTTGCACTCTGATGTGTGCCTGGAACTTCCTGAGCGCTTCGTCCAGCTCCATACTGGAGAAGTCCATTTCATCGACCACACAGCTATTGAAAAACAAACAAATATCAGCTTTTCAATACAATACAACACACAATAAAAGGAAATACACACAATTCTCTCAAAAAGGTTGTTCGAGAGAGCTGCTTGTAGTTGCCTCTAGTGTGCAAATTACATTCAAGGGCTACATAACACTTCGCATTTAGTGTAACATAAATAAAGCTGCTAAAAATCTGTACTTTTCCGGAAACAGAGCCTTGTTTCGGCTTGAGGACACAAATCTTTGTAGACATTAACTAAAGTGTTTCAGTTTCACAATCTCTTTTAGACTATGGTTGTGGTTGAATAGTCTTTTTTAGTTCCTAACTGTGTGAAATGACCGGGCAAGTTTGTAATACATGGCACCCATTATAAGAGCTGTAACCAGGTGTGTCAGTGCTTCCCATCATATCTCCTATAGCATAGGATACACTGGATCACACTTTATGACATTTAAGGAGATAATGCTGTCCAACAGTTCCTTGTCACAGCAACACTGGTGACGCACTATGTACAATATCTATTTTGTTCTCATTTCCTATGAGTTACTGATGTAACAAATATACCCTATGTATATTTTAAAGACATCCTTCCTGAGGAGGTGTAATCTCGCTTTGGAAAGGAAAACGCTACTCGAATTGTAGGCGTACAGCATCGACTTAGTCACTGCACTTATCAATCATGTGTTGTGATTAAACTGGTTTAAAAAAAGCACATTTATTTCCTTTTCTCCTCCTTCTTTCTTTGTTTTCTTTGAAAAATAATTAAAAAATAACTTTAGTAAATGTTACTGCTAACACATTTACTCTTACTTAAAGCAGCTCTTAACTATGTTAGCCACTCGGGGGAAGACCAAAAACCAAAAACAATGACCTTGAAGGATGTAAAAAGCTCCACGAAGTGCTGCCGACTACTCTGCAGCTGGGTAAAGCCCATTATACATGACACATTGTCATTTGCCTCCTGTTCATTTTAAAATATTGATTTTTGTAGCTTTAATGCAGGCCTATTGTGCGTAATTAAGTATTTTTCCACTGTGATATTGACACTTCTACTTAAATAAATGAAGAACTTTTTTTTCTCAGCTGAATTGAGGATTGTGACTCAGTTCTCCAGAGCCCTGATACCTTGATACCTCGAACGTCAGGATTTATAGACGTTTTCTCAAGGAGCCCTTTAGATATGCCTATCAAACTGACGCTGACGGACCTTTCCTGGCCTTATCCTCCCCTGAATCTCAATGGGCTCTGATAGAGCTGGTGTGCTTCAAGTGTGTTTCAGATAAGTCTGTCCAGTCTAAAGTATAAAGTAGAGGCACTATTTGAATGATATAAAGAATTACTTCTGGAAAATACAAGATCTGACGACTTCCTTTCTCTATTAAAAGAAATTAAGAATATAAATAGGGTTTGTGTGTTTATCTGAGCATCACAGCAATTTCCTGAGTGGATTCTATTTCTGTTTATTTCCTGGATGTAACTTGAGTCATTATGCAGTATTCAGAGACTCAAAGAAGATTTGAATGAGGACAGATTGCAAACTGGTAACCCTCTTAGCAACTAGATGATGATTTATGTTCCTCAAGGCCAGATAAAGTAAAATTCGGGGCACAGAATTTGAAAAGTCAAATCAAAAGCAGGTTTTAGAGAATTTTCATATTTTCAGGGTTAAGACAAAACTGACACATCTGCACATTGAAATGAGTGAAAGATTATGCAGACAATGCTCTCTGAAAACTCACTCAAGGACATCTCGGTTGAACTGTTTCTGTCTGTTGCCCAGGAACTCGCCAATCATCTGTCTACTCAAGCCTTTCCTCTGCAGCAGGAAGTGGGCCACACCCACTGGAGTGTCCGGAACAAAATTTCGCTCAATTAGATACTGGATGCCTTTTTCTGGTTTCCTGGAGATACAGGAGAATGTAGAGTTAAGTAGATTGAGAGACAAAAATGAAAAGAGTGAGGACACAATCCAAATCTGTGATTATCCCACTGCACTCCTGCCCCTCGCCAAATGTGTGTCAGATGAGGGTCAGGATTTAGGGAGGCACGGAGGGAGGTGGTGGAATGCTATGATGGCTGGGAGTGGGGAGGAGACAACTACCGTTCTCTGCAGTGCTGATCACAAATGAAGGAACTTAATGGCTGAAATAAACCACATGCACAATCATTTATGATTCAAACAGAATCGCACAGGCTCAGATAAATCACTCTGCACAAAGTGGAGCAGAATGAAACGCAGACTTATTCGCACCAGAAGTAGAACAGTTAGGCACGATTTATCGTGGGTTTCATCTTTGGTTCTTCAACACAAAAACATCTCTAAATCATAGAGAACGTAATTTACATAACCTCTTCTGCCCCTCGACAGGTATGTAGTCTGTATGAGCTTGTGTCTGGTTCTGTGTCGGCTGTTTGTTAAAGAATCTCATGCAATGCTGTGTACATACTTGTTGAAGAGGTTTAGGCCAATGCGGTAGTGCCTCTTGCGGATAATGTCATTGCTGAACGCCGGCGAGTCCCAGCTGTTGCGAGTCTCTTTGTGATACGTCTGCTTGCTGAGCGTCTGCTCCCTCAGGCTGTCCCTCGACGAGGACTCAGAGCTGCAGTTGATGGTGTCATTGGAGTTGGATGTGCTGTTGATACTGTCATTGTCGCCATCAGAGAAATCAGACTCAGACTTGCTCTGCCGGTTTGCAGTACCGTTGATGGCCAGGTGGGCCTCTAGTTGTCGTGGCCGGTGGCGGGTGGCGTCCTCGTCTCTGGAAGGTCCTCGAGGTGGCAGGCTGTGGCTGATGTGTTTGGGGCTGCTCTGCTGGTTGCTGAGGCTTCGGTCATAGGCGTTCTGTCTCTTCAAAGAGCTGCGATCAGAACGATCGCTCAACTCCACTGAGCTGTCACTCGGAGGCTCAATGGTCAGTAAGGGTAGGTGGTCTACACGCAAGCGCTGCTCTTGACACTCCAGAGACGGTGTACTGCGGCAGCTTGTGTCCGTGTCCCCTTTCTCATCCTTATGAGCCAGCGACCAGTAGTCCTGCGAAGAGTTGAGAGAACGCTGTCGCAAGTCCGATTCGGTGCTGGAGGGCCGGTCTACAGACTGAGACAGGGGCAGTGGTGGTGACAGTTCTTCTTCGTCAATGTAAAGCGTGACGTCGCTGTAAGATGCCGTCATCTCGTCTAGTTTACGGTGTTCTGAAGCACTGTGTGAGGGTTTCACCTGGCAGCTGACCTCCCTGTCCATTTCCTGATGGCCTCTCCCTTGCTCCGACTGGTTTTCATCACCATGCAGACTGCGACAGTTTAGAGCATCATCTATGGACTCAGCAAGAGATTTGACCTGCCTGGAGAAAGCATCTTCTAGTTCTGTGATAGCGTCTGTAAAGTCGCTCTGTGTCGTGGGGGTCTTGGCCTGCATGCCCATTTCCCCACCATGCTCCGACTGCACCAGCGCTCCAATTTTGGTGCCGTCATCCGTTAACGAGACTTGCTTTCCCTCGAAGTAGGAGCTGTGGACTTTTTCAGGTCCTTCGAAGGAAAACTGCATTCTCATATTGGACAGGACGATACGTCTGGACATACGGTTCTCAGACATAGAACTTCTAAGACGCTCAAAGTTCTTGTTCATCTGGTACTGACGGAAGGCTGTCTGAATGGTGCGGGCAGCATGCCGAGTTATGAAACGCCCACCATATTTTCTTTCTAGCATCTCCACCTGCAGGGAGAGGAGACAAGTCACTTAGGTGCAGTTTTATGACAAATTCTCCCTGAAACGCAACAACTTGTGAAAGTAATCCCCGGGGGAAACGGGGATATAAACCAACAGTGTTTTAAAAGGTAGTGTATTTTGGATTTTTGAAGTTCAAAAGTGGTACTTCACTTGAAAGAGGCACCTCTTCAGTGCCAAATCCCTTCGCTCTGTAATTTCTCGCCTTCAATAAGTTCGCTTCTGACCTTGGAGCAGAAGTTTGACTGAATAACTGAAACTCCAGACCCACTAACTTGATTTTCCAGAACTTTCAACCACATCTCACAGTTTATAAGCGGTTATAGAGATAGCTCTACCCTTAGTATGGGACCTGGGTCATGTTATACTTATGTTATTATTATATTACAAGTTATTCAATGAACCTTGATTAAAGATCAGTTTGTTAAACTTGCTGTTAAATGTTTACAGTTTGCTTCCAATCACTCGCCTTACTAGATGAACAGTTTTTAATGGCAGAAAACATCTATAAAAAATTGAATTCAGTTCACTGCTTTAGAGCCTCTACTTCCAGAAATAAACAATAAGCAACACTAGCCATAAGTAATCACAGTTTCACCCGAGTATGACTGCATATGCTCCTTCTGGCAGAGCCTTGGAGCTTTCAGAGAGGGTTGTTTTTAAAGCCTAGAAGATAGAAGGTGAGTGGTGTGACACAAAAGATTGATTTTATTGGGTGTATTGCTTAAAGGAACTCTCCATTTGGGGGTTTTTTCAGCTAAAGTAAGACTATTACCTTGGAAACATGGATTAGACAGAATGAGGAATGACACTGCTGTCTTATCTGCTTTTGTCATGGCTTAAATAACTCAAGGAGAGTGGCGATGGCATTTAAAAAATGGCTAGAATTTAGGGTATTAGACTCAAATAGACCCCCGGGGAAGATGGATAATGTTCAATTGTGAAGGAAACCCAGTTTGACCGATAAACTGGTAATGGCCCAAATAATGATGAAGAATTGCTCTTGGAAGAACTAGAGCAAACAAAATTTAGTGGAAAATATGATCATAGCTGGGGACTGCAGTGATCTTGGACATAAAAAATGACCATTAAAGGACAACTTATAAAGATTTAGTGAAGATTTACTGGAAAGGACGTACTGAAATATAAATCGAACATTAGGGTTTGCTGCAGCGTTTGAATATCTTCAAATATCATTACATAAGGGATGAAGTAGCCATATTCGATAGCGGTCAGTCGGGGGTCTATTACATAGTGTAAGCTGAAATATACCATTACACTAGTGACGGAAGTAGCAGTGATATAACTAAAATTAAGATGTGCCTTTTACACACTGACCCATTTTTCCACCTGTTGTTGTCTCTGACAGTTTTTCATTTTACATAACACACAATAATTTGTCACATTATCAATATAAAAATATTGATTTGTGCAGCTTTGATGGTTACGAGCAATCTAATTTAATATCAAAGTAAAAATATGAATTTATATCCCCCTCACCTGCTTGTCCTGAAGGTCTGATGAGAGCTCATAGCTCTCTGACAGCGAGCGGGACCGCTTGATGGCCTCCTCCTCTGCCTGCTTGCGGAGGATTGACTGAGAGTGCTGGAGCTTGGGCCGGCGTGGCCGCTGGTGGCCCGGCAGGAAGATGTGTCCGTAGAGCTGGCTGTCCAGGTGGTCGGGACCGAGCCCGCCGCTGTGGGTCACTGGGACGCAACTGTAGCCACTGCTGGGGTCCACAGAGGCGCCCACTTCGCCGCCTGGAGCATCACCTTCCACACTGCAACACACACAGAGAGAGCACACCGGGTTAATGTGCTGACTCACTTTCCTGATGGCATGCACCGCTTTGTTTTTCAGCAAGAAGCATGTGACCGATAGAGAGAGTGAACTTTGATACTTCTGGCAGAGTATAAATATGAGTGAGAGCATTTATAGCTGCAGACTGACTGCTGCCTGTTTCTTTCGCGTTCCCTTCGCAATGCAGGAAATAACTAAAAGACCACTTTATCTTGATCAGAAGAAATTAAATGCCTATGAATAAATTATGAATACCAAATAGCCAGTTTGAAGCATAACAAACACTGAAAACCCTTTCACACTATCGGCAGATCAATCTCTCAAGCTTAAAAACAAGGCGACACAGTGTCAAGCGCGATTAAAGCATATAAAGCAGTGTCTTTAATACTGAGCTCAATAAGGATCTTTTCTCCCAGCAGCACCAACACCAACCTAGCGGTGCTGAGCAATGACCTGCCGTAGCACGCCAGGCTAAATGTCAACCGCGGATCCGTTCCCTTCCTCCACACCTCTTAGACTGTTGTGATTACCCGACAGGGCTAAGTGCACCGCGCTTTAGAGCTTGAACGCAGCTCAATAACTGCTACTTTGAGGATTCAAAGCCGTTTTCAATGGAAGAAAAAACAGCAGCCTAATCTGAGCTTCTTTTGAGGGTGGGCGAACAAAAAAAAACAAGCCGTCGCTCTCCAGAGACGAAAAAGTAGTGCCTTGCCAATGCCTAAATTAAAAAAAAAGGTTTTTTATGTACTTTAATTAAATGCATTAAGACCCAGCTCAGCAAAGAGGGACTGCTGATGTGAGAACCAGAAAGGCATCTCGACGTGCCCTAAAACATCTTCTGTGAATCATATCGTATGATTAACTAATCTGATTATTAAAACACAAAGTCTACTGAGTTCAAATCAACCGTGAGGTATAGTAGTGGACATGAAACTTTACCTGACGGGTGGTTTGTTTGCTGAGAGTGAATAAACCCTACTGTACTTCCTTCATTGATTAGTTGCAGACAGCGGCAAAGTATAATGCCGCTATCAGGAAGCAGAAAACAGTAAATTCACATTACAGGGTGCAGGCCCGTCTGACCTTGTATCAACAGCACGCTCAATCAGTCTCGGGGAGGAAAACTGTCTCCAATTCATCAAACAAAGCCAGGTGACACTATTGTGTGGTTACGGGCCCAGACTTTTAAAAAACGACAGCTGATTTCCTGAACTTCACCTTGCCAGCTACAATCTGAGGCAGAAATATGAGCTTTTCTACCTTAAAACAACCTTTTTTTTTTCTTAGACGATCAATATCGTTTCATTTTGTTTGTCAGAAGCTGATGGATGAAGTGGAAAGGCCCAGAACAAGGACGCCCATCTAGAGGCATCTGTCACTGCGTAACCCTGTCAAACCCCCACGATCTCTGTGGGAGAATGTGTCAAGGTTAGGTAATAAAGGCCGAAATAAAAGCTTTAATAAGAACAAGATCTGAAGTCCAGAGGGGACTCAGAGCAGGAAATGTGTGGCACATGCAAGTAATAAATGGTGCCTGTCTTTAGCCTGTGCAAAGAGAAAACTGGGGGGGTGCCATTTAAATATGCGTATGTTCAGTCTTTATCATTTGTACACAGGTGATTACAGTGCGCAGTGGAAAATACAGACGCCACATTTCACTTCTTTCACAGAACAGGACAGCTCAACGTTTGACTGATCTTCTAACACACTTCCTTTTAGTTATGAATACACAAAAAGGCTTGAAAATGCATCATAGCTACTGTCCAGCGTGACCTTTAGCAGCCATGTGAATTAAGGTGGTTTGAAATTACTGCGAAGCCCGTCTCTCTTCTTTCAGGAGTAGTTTGACGCTTTGGGAATCATCCTCACTCACGTTCTTTCCAAAAGTTCAGTGAAAAGGCCAAAACCGTGTTCGTGTCTTTGTGTTAGGTTTACTTTGAGAGTACCCCGTGCAAATTACAAGGAGGAGATGCAGTGGTTAAACCAGTTACTGTCCAGGTCAAACACATCCCGACTGCAACTTAACCTGCAGAGTCTCTGCCTCTATCTTAACAAAGTAGCTTTTGTACATAAGAGCGACATTAGCCTGGCACTTGAAGGCACCGACAGACGAATCCCTCTTATGAGTTATTTTGCGGGAGTGAGTCAAACAAGCTATTAAGTCTTTGTTTTAATTCTGGAGGATTTGTTGTCTTTCAGCCAAGTCACAGCGAGGTAGGCTGAGGGTCCTCTGTCTTGGGATAACATCTCTCATTAGAGAAAATGTCCTCTCTCTCTCTCTGAGCTGGACACTCGATGTTCATTACAAAAAAAAAACAAAAAACCCTCTCTCTGCATCTTCATTCTGCTTCCCATGCATCTTCAACACATTTTAATTCTAAAAAGAACAAATCTAATCAGACGAAGAGAATCCTTTAATTAGACTGAAGGGTGGGCTGTAATACGTCTGCTCCAGCAGAGGATGTCTAATTGGAAATATCCATTTGTTTAGATTGAAGAGAGGCTTAGCATGCTTGAAATGTGGCACTCAGCTCGAAGCAAGAGCAGGCGGACGCCTCCAGGAACTTGGGACATGTTTATGTCTTCACTTAGCTGGGTTTATTGCGTCTGAGTTTACTGAACAAGACGTTCCGCTCTATGTTACACGGTAAAGAACATGCAATGTGTATGAAAATCACAAACAACGAAGACAAAAACGGCCTCACCAAAACAGGGAAGCTTGGCTGAGGACACCTATGACTTGAAAGATGTAAAAAAAAATATTTTAGATTTTAATATGTATGAGGCCACTTTTCATCCGAGTTTCAGTCACCCCGGGAGTCGTGGCGTTCCCTCAGAGTGGGGAGAGACGGAGATGACTTTGGTCAGACTGATCGACTAACAGAGACTCCTCCAGTCTGTGCCAAGCATTCATTCAGCCTTATTAAAATTAATATCCCCCACCAGCTTAAAAGGACCCTATTTTAAAAGCAGAGGCACGATGGATAAAAAGGGCAACACTAAAGTCCGAAGTTGTTAAACTATGTCGGGGCAGAAGGAGCCTGATTCTGAACAAGCTAGGAGTCTGTTTGCCCTCTTTTAAACATATTGAAATGTCATTGTAATACTAGAAACAGTTTCTATGTCATTTTGACTCGTCATGGGACCACGCCTTATTATTAAGGAATCATATTTAATCTCAGTTCTGAGACTTTTTTGTGTCTTTCTATGAGTTTTTATTTTAATTCACCCGGGCAGAGGTTTTCTATTCTTTTAAAAGAAAATATCACAAATTACCTGAACAATCATTTCATTTGTGCAAATTATTATTATGTATTACACAGTGAATAAATCAGTTTGCACGTTTGCAAAATATACATTAATCATCTTCCGTGCATTTTCCCTCCTTTCTGTGCACTGCAGTTTTACACACTAACTCCCTTGTTCTATGCCTTCTCAATCTCAATATGAAGTTGCATGTTAAGAGGAGTGTATGCATTTACTGAAGTGACTACATGTAATGGTTCCGCACGAGCTGAGTGTGTTTTCTGCCGTGGAGATAGTGAAGTGAAGCAGTTACTGTCCTGTGCAGGACAGCGTCACGGGTGCATCCATCTCGTGTTGCAGTGACAAATTTAACATGTGAAATCCAACGCC
This sequence comes from Datnioides undecimradiatus, assembly GCA_008933995.1. Lineage (NCBI taxonomy): Eukaryota > Metazoa > Chordata > Actinopteri > Lobotiformes > Datnioididae > Datnioides > Datnioides undecimradiatus. The sequence continues at coordinate 19,993,890 of WARS01000013.1, forward strand.
GAAATATAAAACAGGTATCTGCGCTGCGGCTGCCGCAAATCAGGCATCGCGTATGCCTTCACGCTCGCTGACGGAGCGTTCCGGTGCGCCACAATTTCAGCCAACTGGAGGACGGGAGTAGGTCATCCCTGCTCACCAATAGGATTACTGGTCACTAGGGAAGTATGGAAGCACAGGGACACAGCGAGAAGTCCACTTCATCCAAACTCAAGCAAGCTGCAGAGTCGCCCCTGTGACAGGCAAATCAACTGGGACGTGTGAATTCGGTGGAGTGCTCCTTTAAATTTCATCCTGACATTTTGCAGCTGCCGTTAGACTCGTATCAGCAGCACTTTACGCAGATTAAACCCACACAAAAGGGCGCGCACCTCGCTCTCCCCCTTGACTCGGGTAGATTGGAGTGTTAAATGCAAAAGCCACACAAAGCGCAGCAGCATCCCACGACGCTACATAAGTTGGCGGCTGATAGAATTTTAATGATGTGTTTGTGGTATGGATGGATGAATCCAGCAGACAGGGGGGCAGGTGATGTGAGGACAGCTCTGGTGTCAGCACCTCCCCAGGAGACGCCCTCGCCGTGCCGCTGAGTGGCTTCTTCAAGTGGGAGCCTCTTCTCACTGTGTCACTGCGCGGTGATGAATTAATTACTCCAACCTGCCAGTCACGCACAGAAGGACACACAACCTGCCTCCTCTGGTTTTCTTTAGCTTGCCATGTATTCACACTGACTGCTGTGTGTTCTTCACAAGTGAGTAACTCTTAGAATTAGTCTGAGTTGATTAAATACGAGTTAGAGGGCACTGGATGGAGAACAGTAAAATATGACTCAGCTGCATTCACTTGCTTGGCACACAGCTGGAAAATCAACTACTGGCTCATCAATGGAGCGCAAACCTTTGCTGCATCACAAATGAAGCAAGCCTTATTTGGAAGAGTGCGCTGAATTGCACCAGCAGCTCTACTCTGGCACATCACCCACTACATTAAAGGCAATTCATCCAATAAAGAGCAACAGCAATTCTGTGGCACTTTAATAAACGCTTTCTCAATTGATCTCAGTTGAGTCTGGCAGCAGCCCCCGAATAAAGGAGCGGCCATTAGTAAAATGTACAACCTGCATCACGAGACAAATTCAGAGCCAAATCAGAGAGTAAGTACACGTCAAGCAACTATTAAAAGTATCGACTTCTGCAAAGCAAACACCAGCCCGCACGCACACAATGTTCGGCTTACCAGCTGTCTGACTCCAGCTCCAGCAAGGACTGAGTCCTGTCAGAGGCACACTGCAGACACCACATGTTGCCCTTTGAGCCCCTACACCAGACCCATCATCTCCCTGCTCTGTGTTACTCCATCCCTGGGTTAAATGGAGCTCTGCAGCCTAACCGCACAGCTTCACTCTCAGATACCTCTCCAGCTCTGGCCTTCCTACACAGCCTTACGAGGAGGGGCGCTCGCAGGAAGAGGGAGGGAATTCCTCCCGAGGAAACTGGGTCGTGTGGCAGCGGGAGCGCTGGTGCCCCACAGATGAGGAGGGTCTTAAACAGGAAGGGGCAACAAGTGAGAAGTAAAAATGGAAGAGAGACTGAGCGAGCTTTGGTGGTGATAGCATCAGGCGGGTTTTTATTATTAGCAAGAAAATCTGGGCGGCGATGATGAAGCCTGGGGGAAACCCTTGGATATTCTGTTTTAGCTGCCGCAAATGTGGAAGTACAGCCTCAGTAATATGAGCTTTACCTTGGTACAACTGTCCTCAGACGTCAGCTCTCAGCTTCATACAGAACACATACACAGTCTCTGATCAAAGGCCTAAAATGAGTGGCTTTCCAGACAGACAATGCAGAACAAGCAACAGCTGCTTGGCCAGGCAACCCCAGCCGAGCTATCCTTTAAACAAACAACCAAGTTAATAGGGAATGTTTGACTCACAGCCTCTCCCATCTCTGCGCTGATGTTTAGGGTGATTTCCCCCCCTCCCCGCCCCCACTCCTATTCCCCAGCCACGGCCCAAAAAGTGAGCAGTGAGGGGCCTGTCCATTTCTGTATAATGACATCATTACCCAAACAAAGGGCGTGTATCAAGTGGACCAAAGATGTTATCGAACCAAGGCAACCATGCAGTGTAAAGTACTGAGATAACACAGCTAATAGCTTTGGTTTGGTTTTGGAGATCTGGCTCTGAGGCCCTCAAAATGTCTTGTGGATCAGCCTTGCAACCCTACGTTAAAGCGGAAACAACTTTAACGCACGCACGCCTCAAAACGAACTCTCAATGACTCTATGCAATGTGGAAAACAATCCTAATTACGGTCTATAATAAGTGAGAGTGAAAAGGGAGTTGGTGCAGAATGCCTCTCTCATTGGCGTTTGCAGAGCTTAATCAAAAGGAGCGATACGTTTCCCATATGGTGATGGTTCATGTAAAGTGCAGCACAGAGAGATATTGAGAATGTGGAGTTCATTATAGTTAATTACACAGGGACTGGAGATGATCTCTCAGAGGACGATTGTGGACAAAACATTCCCTGACCCTCATTTCTGGGAGCGCAGCGCTAACAATGCTAACCGTGTAGCGCAGGAAACGATAGAGAGTCTCTGTATGGTCCAAAGATGTCTTAAAATAATGAGCCCAGGTGGCACATGAGCCTGAATAACACCAGGAGCTGCCCAATCAAATGCGCGTTCAGGTTAAAGTAAGCCAGTTGGTTCCCTTTAGCATTAATCGTGGCCGTGAAGCTTGAGGTAAAGCTGCAGCAGTTAACACCCACTACATCTGTTTGAATGCAGACGGGGATAGTTTGAGACAGCTGCCTTTGATCAGACCTTGGGTTATTTTTGTCCCTCTCATCTCTATCTCGACAGTGAGCGGCCAGACTGTACAGTAGTTAGAAGAGAAGTGGTGTATTTTTACCTCACGCATGAGTCTGAACCCGTGCCATATACTGAAGGGGAGGCACTCGTCAACACGCCGCGGGTCTGTGACAGATCTTAAATAATTCATGGCCTCCGCTGTGTCTGTCCCTTTTCATTTAGAAAATAAAAGTTAAAGTGGTCAACCGCAGTGACAAGAAGAGGATGAGAGGACGATCATAACGCCTGGTATTCATCTTATTACCGAAATTACCTGTAGCGCCCCTGTTTTGCCCCTACCTCGTTATCTGTCGCACCAACTCAGGATTAAATTGAAACTGCCACTGATGGGGCTGCACGCTCTAACACACTAACAGCCAGTCTGCTCAGGGGTCACCTCCACACCAGGCAAGTAAATGCTGTGATAGCACGGTGTAAGTATTTATTTGTAGAAGACAAAACCTGGAGAGGGACTGGTCATCGTTATCAGTCTTTTTAAGGTCAGGATCAGTGATAATGAGCGCGCACCGCTGTCTGCCAAAGTGTAATTTGTGATACCTCCACCGGAGGAGTCTGAAATGTCCCTTTGCACATCAAAAGTCTATGACTTATAATAGTTTAATTTAGATATTAACATGTTTCAAGCTCACATATTATCTTGTTGTACCTGGACCAGATGTGTAACAGTATTAATATCTTATTTTATTTATTAATTTGGATTATAAAATGGAAAATGGCAGGTCATTTCAAGTAATTTTGGTTTTTTTTGTAATAGATTTACAAAGAGGCTCTACCATACATTACCATACATACCATTACAAAAAATAAGAAAAAAACCCCAAGCCTCATTATTCCGACACTGCGAACTATGCTGCAAGTTTTTCAGACGTACACACTTTGCATCAGTTTCTCCTTGTGACCTTTGAGGACGCGTGTGTGGAATGAAAACACCTGAAGAAATCAGACTTGGCCGTGCATGACGAGAATAGCTGAAGCGACCCCTCGCCTTATGCGTCCTGCCTATACGGCTGCGACTCAAGTGAGGATTTTAAGATGTTGACGTGTCAGTTGGAGTTGTACTTTCTTTCGCAGCAGTCGGATCTCTTGGGTCCACGTCACTGCGCTGATTGTCACGTGCTTCTTCGTGTGTCGCGTGCGTATCTATCACACTGAAAAAGCCACTGAGGAATTTATAAAACAGCTGGTGCTTCTAGAGTAGCTGAATATTTCTGACTGAGTGCTTTCACAGTGAGTTTGCAGACAGACAACTCAACACCGGACGGCTCTTTTAAGGGCTTGTGTTACAGACGCACCTGTCACACTCTGTCTAGACTCCAAAGTGGAAACAGCAGGAACTGCCGTCCTTGTATTAATCCCTACATCGGTTGCAGCTCCTCAGCAGGCTGGACAGAGGGTGTCACGGCTGCGATCCAACTATAACCACCGCCCTCTACCCTCCATCTACAATATCCAAATCTCCCCACCTCGTCCTACATTCGCGGTGACAACATGCCACTCCCACAGCAGTGATACATTACACATATTGCATGAGACTGGTCGTCATCCAGCAGGGGACAAAAATAGAGTCATTGACAGACAGTGCATTTTCTGCTCCGCTTGGTAAGTAAATTGACCAGTCTGTGCAAGCAGGGTAGCCGGAGACAAATGTGTCTGCACGTCCACCTCCCCAGATGCTACGGCTTTGACTGAAAACAACAGCAGGGCTGATTAGAAACACAAGGAGCTGAGATTCACCACACAGAGGGGCCAGGGACAACATATTTACAATAAGGTGCTCTGACAAATATGCAGTTATTAGACAAAGAATCACACAAAAGCCGCATCATGTCCCGGTGCTGATAGTTTACCCTGCGTGGTGGGATGCGATCGTTTTTTAAAAAAAATCTGTGCCGTTATGCTGAAACAGTCATTCATCAAGCAGAAATGCAGAACATTCACAAGGTTCAGCCTCAAAAATACAAGGACCTGCTGCTTTTCCCTGTTTTTTATGATTGTGAGTGAATCAACTTTGCATACCTGTAGACAAAAGACAAAACAAAACAGGCACTTGCTCATAGGATGACAGCTCCATGGCTGACATGGACATAGAGATGCAAGAATTATATCTAAATGCGCATTGGTTATCATGAAAATCAAATAAATCCAAACAATAAATGATCATAAATAATACAAGAGGTTGAGTGTTGCAGGCTTTGTAAATTGATGCTTTGTTTTGGCTACCTTGACTTCTGCAAATTATGTTTACGCACTGCTAATTAGTTACAGGAAATGTGTAATGAGACTGATTTATTTTAGTAAACAAATCTTCAAAACCATCACTGACAACTCATTTGATTCATTTTCTCTATGATATCTGCATGTGGCGGCTAAAGCATGATAAATAGTTGTGTGTGCTTTATAGAAGGCAAAGATGGCGGCGTTGGTTGAATATTGAAAATGTACAATTTGCATTTGTGTCATTTTAATGTGGACTAACTCCTTCCCTAAGGTTAGGATGAATGTTTGTGTACCCTAGATTGAACCCTGGATCTGATGCAGGATGCAAACCCTTCTTTGACTCGAACGTGCAGACAGCAATTACATTTACAGGGTAGGTTTTTGAGTGTGTTTGTTGTAGCTTGAAAAAAAAACAAAAACGAGATTATATTTGACCTGATTCTTTTTTACAATCCACTTCACCTTAATTATGAGCGAGAACTGAATGTACACGAGCAAGCACGCAATTTACGCAAACGACTTCAAGTGCAGCCATAAATGCCGTTTTCCATTACCCTCCACCGACTTGGAGCAAAGACTGTAGCATGTTTTCACAAGCGCAACGGAGCACACAACAACATGTCAGCACCTTATAATTATCTCCTGTGTAAGCACCATGTCCTGTTTACAGACACTGGGGAATAAGTTCATTTTGACACGAAAACAAAGATCTAGGCGAGCTGCCCTCACACTCTGGACGGCCTCCAGCTGCATCACCCACACCCCGAACTAAGCGTGGCCCAGGCCGACTGCGTCTCTGGCTGTCCGCTGAAAAGCTGTTTGGCTCCACTTCAACCCTGTAATCCCTGAGCTCAGAACCCACCCACGTGTGGCCTTCAGAGGGAGGCGGTGGCCCTGCCCTCTCAGCCTCAAGCCTCTCCACCAGAGAGAGCGGGGAGAGGGAGGATTAACTCAGCTAACCACTGGCTCCCATGATGCACATGCATGTTGCTCCTGGCTTGTGGAACATATAGAAGATGCAACATAAATACCGACTGCATGCAAGCATCTATACATTTGTGCGTCCAGTAAGTACAATCAAACACGCACGCACACACATTATACAGTTAGCATGCTGCAGAGTCATGAGCTGGAAGATGAAAACACGGTTGATGTTACGTTGATGACCATATGGCATTGAATCTGTTCAGTGTTTGTGCTCTGCTGTGGCAGCCCCTCTGACCACAGCGCAGTTATTCAGCTTATCTCCGCTAATCCTCCTGCTGTAACTCTTCCTCCATCCTGTTCCCGAGCTGCCCATAGGCCCTGGTGCAAAACCAACAGCATTAAGCCACAGCATTGTAGTGAAACTGCACAGCTTCAGATAGAGGCTAGAGGTAGGTTTAAAAGGATAGTTTCCGTTATTACACTCGGCTCTTATTTTCATAGTTTGGTCCATTATTTCTATCAGGTGACACATCAGTAAAGCAGTAAATCAGTAAGTCTGACAGGGCAAGAAACACGAGCGGTCGGGGAACCAGACAGTAAATACGCCAACGATTTAACCAGATTATCTAAAGCATGAGGTAAAACTGAGAGTGAGCACACCTGTACTGTCACCGATTACACAGGAAATCTCTGCTCGCATCTACGGGAAGTACATTTGGTCAAAGTTCAACCAGGAAGTCCAGGGGTTAACGCTAATAATGCTAGCAAAAATAAATGTTAACGTAATGAGGTCTAGCTGATCCACGGCAAAAGCTTTACTCAGTTGTTTGTTTGCTAAAACTGCAACTTGGCCATCATGAGACAAGCGCTAGTAGCAGAGCTCGCTACCGATCTGAGGGTGTCTACTGAAATTCCCCTACTACGTTAGCTAGCGCACCGAATTAGCTCAGAACATAGATTGCATTTCTGGCAAAGTGTCTGAGCAAACCTCATTAAAACGGATAGAAATAAAGGGTAGTAACCAAGACGAAGCCGCAAATGAAGCTTACACAGGTGCTAACATGCTAGTTGCATTTATTTTTTAATTTTATTCCATTATAAGTTTGGTTAAGACCTGTTTGCCTGATTGTCTGGCGTTGACTCTCGACCCATTTGACTTGTGTTTATCTATGTCACCTTCATCCACATTTCAGCTGTGTCAATTGTGTTAGCGCAGTCTTACTAATACAAATGAGAAATGATGGCAAAACTGACCAAAAAAAGGCCCAAGTTGTTATAAACCAGATTCATCCTTTGAGTGATCCTTTCAGATTTAATCTCAGCCAGAGAAAATAAGGTGTAGCTCTGCCTCTGTCTCAAAAATCAATCAGTGTCATCCCCCGGAATAAATCCTTAAATGGTGCTTGGTTTAACTTTCTGTATTTGTGCTCCACAGTGGGGTTGAGCTTTTATCATCAATTCCAATCTTCAGTGTTTGTTATTGTCAGGTCTGAACGCTGCGCACACAATCTGAGCTACCCTGATGCTATCTGATGATTCAAGACAGGAAGCATTTTTCAGATGTCCTCCGCAGATACAGAGTGTGACACAGCGTCATCGGGCAGCTAACAGAGACTCTGTTCATAAAACACTCCCTAAAAATGAGATTTTAGCCTACGGAGTAGTACCAGATAAAATTTAGTGAAGCGGGAGCTAAGGTTCACGAGCAGCTCATCAACCGCCTCCGCGTGCAGCTGAGACGTGCCTTCGCTTCACACAGGACACACAACAGATCCTGACATGTTTGGTTTGCAGTGAAAACAGATGAGAGCCTCGCAGTGACGTAGACCCGAGGCGCTGGTGGACGAGCTGCCGCTTCATTAGTATTCATAAACATTTTGCTATTCCAGGAAGAGCAGCCCGGCTGAGCGTGCTCAGACTGTGTCTGAGAATGGCTGGACACCGGCTATGTGTGAAGGAGGTGAAGACAAAACAGAAACACACAGTGGGGAATGGAAAAGACGAGGCCAGATAAACTCAAAGACGACAGGTTTCTGCATCAGCGTGGTTCGCACAGTTCATGACAAGAAGACTAAAAATACCACTTTCATCATCGCTGCGGTAGAATTTTGACTTCCTGTCTGACTTTCTGCATGAAGCTATCTTTTCCACAAAGTCAGATGTCTACTAACACTTAAAGCTGCAATCCCACCTGTGGACGAATTTAGCCCATTTACTCATGCGTGTGCTTATCTTCACTGCTGTCACCTTGTTTCATTCTGACTCACATGAACAACTACTACAACAATTACTCACAGTGTAATGGTATGTTAACGGATGATGGTGTGAATGTGAGTTTAGCTGACTGTGAGCGACCACGCTGTTATTTCCTTCTCGTCCTTTCACTGCGTTGGACTTTCCAGGCATAAGAAGCTGTTGTGCATGAGATTTCAACATCTGCCTCAGTGTACCTATAAAACCTTGGAAACCTCTGGGGTTGCATTGATTTTGATAGTTGAAAGTTACAAGTTTGATCATTGCCAAATATTCTGTAATCACACAGGTGGTTTCTTGCAGTAGTTATGTTTGTCAGGCAGCATTTTGGCAACTTGGACCTATTTGTAGGATTTTTTTTATTTTTTTGTATTGAGGGTCAAAAGTTGTGGAGCAGCAATTAACAGCTACACAAACAGCGTTGCCTTGACTCATGCATTGGTATTTTGGCTGTCTAGGGTCTTTTTGTGAGGTTATTTGTTCCTGGCACCGCGTTGCGTCAAACTATTTGGGTGAAGTGGGATTTAATTCCAGGTGGAGTGGAGAACTTTGATGCTGCCAAGTTCTCATTCCCCTGAATGTTCCACACACTCCTGCAGAAACTGTGTCCCTCTGTTCCAACTTTTTTTTTTTCTTCTCTTCGTCTTGTTGCTGTTGCAGCCGGCACATTTACACCCTCTAGAGGGGAAATTCAATTTCTGTTTGCAAAACTCACTGGACGGAACCGCTGAACGTTTGTACAACACAATATTGACTTAATTATTTCTCAAACGTAGTAAAGTAGTTGTTTAACACTGTCTGCTATGGCACAACACCTTCATTGACAACATATGTCTGTCCAAGGAGAAGAAGGGAGAAATGAAGACTTTGCTGCATAACCTCAAAAGTCCTCTCTCCCCCCTCGTCCCTTCCATGCTATCCATTGCTCATCAGTGGCACCGAGTGGGAAGAGCTGCTGCCAAAGTGACTGATGGGCAGTACCCAGTGCTGTCCTGTCTCTGAGCAGGACCATCAGGGCAAAATTATGCAGTCTGAGATCCTAGCTGAATGGTCATGACAGGCTATGGATACGTCTGCTGCCCCTGTTGCTTTCAAGGGCATTTTATTCAAGCGAGGAAAAGGAAAGGGGAGCTCAGGAGGAGCAGCTGTACATCATCTGCTGCAAGGCACACGACTGAAAAATGAAGGGGGGGGGGGGGCATTTATTATCTACCACAGGGGGAAGAGCTGGACCCATCTGGTCCTGGCCTAACAGGATAGCTCCCAAAATGTCAGAGACAGGATATGAAAAGACATGGAAATAAGACAAACATGAAATTAAATGTCATTCTGTGTTACAACTTAAATAAACCAGGTTCTCTACTGAGCACAGTGGGCACCATCTACAGTATGTCACTGAAATGACGGATGCCAGAAAATAAAAAACAAACAAATGCCAGACATGAACCTACCTTTATTGTACAGACGCTGAAGTAAAGTGCAGCTCACTCCAGGCCTGTCTTAACCTAGTGTAACCTGACTGGAGCTGTAAAGTTTTAATTCCACAGAGGTGTCCAAACAGGTAGCGACTGAAGAACTCCTCTCTCTCACACTGATGGATTTCCAGAGGAGCATGGATCTAGTGCTGGTTAGTATGGCTAGTAGGCACCACCCCTCTGCCAGCTCTTGTCCCGTCCCTTTTTCTGTGGTGTAGAACACACACTGAGGCTATTGAAGGACAGGCAGCACCTCTGTCTACCCGCTGGCTCTCGGTGCTGTTGATGTTGGCATCTGCAATAAAGGCTGCCTTTCTCTCTCCTGCATGTCCTCCTGCCCTCCTGCTGGAGCTTTCACCTCTGCCAAGGAGAGCTGTGAGGCTGAAATGGAAGAAAGGTTGTGTGACGGCGTTGTGCCGGCTGTGTGTGCCTGCCTGTCAGGGGAAAGGGAGTGGCAGCCTGGTGTGACACACTTGATTACACTGGCTGATTGGGGATTATTTTTGGCTTCCTATGGCACCCTCCTAAAACTGAAACTCTATGCCGTGTGGTTTGCTCTGTAATTTTCTCTCCCCGTCGTCACATCAGTTTGACTGTCATTCACCTGACACCCAACATTTCTCTGTTTTATTTAAAACGCGCTATCAAATAACCGGTCTAAAAGTGCGGCACCTGACACCTAACGCTCCTATCTCTTCCTGTCAGCTGGGTGAGTTTAAAGAAATAGGGAAGTAGCTCAGCGTGGTGGACTCCTGCAGAGATACAGTTAAATGGTGAGGGGGGTAAATATAGCTCAGCGCTCAGAGACAGTGGCCGCGCCAGACAGGCTGAATGGAGTTTCTCATTTTTAAATCTAATTAAAAATACTTCACCATCAAAATCCAAACCAGTGAGCCACCGAAGTATCTTGAATTCCCTTAAACTACTGTGCCAGAGGAACACATAGTTAGAGCTCAACTTGAAATAATTTATGACTTAAATTTAATGTTTATTAATCTGTCAACGGCCAACACCGCCTCAAACCGCCTTTTTTTTAAACTTTTCCCTCTTTTTTAATTTGTTTTAAAGCTCATTTACTGTCAGCACTCAGCTTTGTGCTTTAATAAAGACACAATTATCTACCTGTGTGGCACAGAATGGCTAACAGACAAATTTAGGGACGAACGAGTGAAGAAAGTCCAAAGCAGCTAAAGAGCCGGATATTTGCCTTTAAGAACTGGTGGAGAGTGAATATTGGTATTCATATCTGCTGAATATGTAAAAATGCCACTGTCTGAGGTGTTAGCGATGTGAATGTCATACAGTATTATTATGTCAAATGTGTTTTTGCTCATTCTGCTGCTCTCCAAATGGTCAAAAATGAACCTCAGAGCCAGCATCTTGCTCGCCTCCATCCTGAGGGAACATCAGCCGACAGTTCAGAAGCCGTTACAGGATCTACGGGCACATAAAGCTAATGCTACAGCCTGATCATCTGACTCCCATTGAGTATAATCCCTAATGCTCCAAAAGAAACCTCCGTCCAATATGTTAAAGTCAATCTGCATAATTTACTTCACATAAATTTGCTGATGCGGGCTTAGAAATGGCTGCCTTAAATCGTGCCTGGCAACATCGAATTGTTGCTAAGCCAGTAAACACCGCATTTGCATTTCCAATCTATGTCGTCGAGCGTATTCTGTCCTGTAGGTCCATGTAGCATTTGTAATTAGACTAATTGTGAGTACCATCTGGCACGGCTGTCAATATTCGTCTTCATGAGCAACACAAACAGTTCCAAATATACCTCATGCATACCAACATATACTCTGCCGGTTAGGGTAACTGAGGCAGATAGCGGTAGTTCTTTTAAAGACGTTCAACGCAGCACATGCTGAATAGGAAGGTTAAGGAGGAATCTGTCTGATCTGTTGTAAGGTCTTTCCAAGCAGGGGCCACCAAAATGCTTACTGCGTCTAATATATTCTTAGCACTGAGATCTTGTGATGAGGAGACCTCTGGTTGACTTCTCCTGCCCCTAGAGATGCATTTTCCCCACACTGAACACTTCCTCTTCAGATGTGACCTTTGTGAACCCACTTCCTCTGCATATATCTCCGGGGCTGAGGGGCCCTCCTGCTCCGCAGTCCACTGACTAGACAACTTGTGGCAGCTTGTTGCGCGAGGATGTTCCCGCCGTCCAAAAAGATGCCAAAACATGACAAATCTGAGTGAGAAAGCATGAAGCAGGGTGGTGTTGAAACACGCAAGACATGGTGGTGTGAAGCAAGCTAAATGTTACCATGGGCGAGCAGAAAGTTATGTCACGCAACAGGGTGTGAAGGGTGTGGCTGCTGCTTTTTCCAAGGAAGGGAAGCTAAATACTTCTGCTTTATATGCCCGACAATGACCCTAATGATTATCAAATGGATGACAGAATATGTACCCCGTAAACCTGCTTCATCAGTGTGTCAGTGTGGTAGGTAACCCCGAGGGACCTCTAATACACAGCCTCAGCACAGTTGGCGGGGTCAGTTTCATTTATGTCTAGGAAGAACACTAAAATCTCAGCAACTTTCCATCCCAGTGAAATATGATTTAGAGACTCAGCAGAAGTAATTTTCCCCTAGCTAAAAGATATATATATATATGGATGTTGTGAAGAGAAAGGACTGGAAATTGTTTTTAAGGTTGAGGATGTGAACAGTACAATATATCAAAAGGAACAGGAAGGAGCATTTCTATACTCCATTCAGGACATTATTCTCCTGAAACTACTTTTGAGGCCTTACATTGTGACCATTTGTCAACAGTGTTTTTTAGCAAGGTGACCCCCACAAGGTCCAAACCAACTATCTATCAGCATAAGCTAAGCAGTGGGAGGTGGAAAGAGTGGACTGGAAAGTCCTGGTGGCTACCGAAACTTTGGCCGTTTGTCTAAGACGCCAGTTGGCGTCTCAGCCAGACTCCAGCAGCAAGTTCTCTCCCAAGACAATGATGTTTTTCTACAGAGGAGTAGCAGGAGTTCCTGTGGCCTGAGGGGATGAATGTGCCATCTGAATATCTGCCAACTGAACAGCCTGATGGGGCCTGCTGTGTTAACGTAATCACCAGGTAGCGCCGCTCCCCCCCTCCCTTCCCTGGGGTTACTTGTACACCTAATAACGCCATGTAGTTTCATTTCCTTGAAAAGAGATTATCAGCAGAATGAAATGTTACTGGATGTGGCCATTTAAATGTCATGCGGATTCAAAATATTTTTTTAATATGCGTAACTCGACGTTGTTGCCCAATCTGAAGCTGAATTCAGCGTTGGCTCATCAGCTCACTGCAGGGCCATCCCTCAAAATCAAGTTACGACCACAAGAAGGAGTGCAACCTTTAAATATAAGCCTTTAAATTGTAGCAATGAGGCACGAAGGGTTTTACAGTGTCTCCGCTGCGGCTCCAACTGCTGACCATGATAAGCAGGGCAAATCAATGGGCCAAATACAGCAACTAACACGGTGTTATTCTGAAAAGACTGGCATAAATCTCTCCACTCTGCCATCAGCACTGTCAGTTGTCTTTCTCTATTTACACCTTGTTGCAATTTTGTTTGAAAGTACTGTCTCGTAATAATTACATTCGTCTTCAAAAGGAAATCCCTGTTGTAACTGCGGTTCAGTACGCCTACATTTAGATAAGTCCAACCCATAGGAATTTACTGCCTTTACCTGTTTCAATAATAAAGACGTCACATTGTAAATATGGTTCTTTGAGTTGCTCGGGTGCCAGTTGGTTTGGGATTACAAAGCTGCAATATGTCTCATTTCAAGCTCATTTAGTGGTTCTTATTAGCAGTCGTGAGCCAGCCTGGATTGGCTCAGTGTATTAAACCCACCCACTGGGAGCACAGTATAAAACATACTCCGGGAATCATTTACCAATCTGACCCCAGTCTGCTGTGGGAATCAAATCAACGTCTCATCCTTTTCAGAAACGACAGAAGCGAGTCTGGAAAGACGCAGTTCTTAGCTCATGAAGAAATCCAAACAGCTCTAATCAGCCACTCCAGTGTCCAAGGTTACATCCTGCGGTGCATCCTCTTTCTTCACTTTCCAGCGCCTGCGAGCTGATCATCTTAACGTCCTCTGGAAGTGTTTTCCTTCAGCAGGAACACATGGGAAAGCCAGCAGCCAAGCCACAATCGCCACGGACCATCTGGCTGTAAACCCATTCTGGAAAAACACACGGCTCCAGCTTGATTCTAATACCATGTGCTCCACACCTCTGATATGTTACTTTGGGCCATGTTGTTAAGGAGACCACTTTGAAAGCACAGGTGATATTTCACTGTTGAACACCAGTCAAGCAGCTATGTCTGTTTCTTGGTCAACAGCGGATAGTCGAGGGAACATGAGGGGAGTGCGATGGGGAATGACATGCAAGGTCCCCGGTGAACGTTGCAATTCAATCAGTGCCTTAATCCTCCCCTAGGCCATCTCAGCTCAAAAGTACCTGTTTATGGACCGGCTGGCATTCACTGTACAGCACTTTTATTACAATTTATGTTCACAAATTGAATCATAAGCTTAGGCAACTGTGTATTCATCTAAATAAATCCCATTTGAAGATGCTTATCACAGGCGCATAAAGAAGATTTATCTCTATTTCCGTGCACCATTTGCTACTGATGTATATATGAAATACATCTGTGAATGACTGTTTTTCTTTTTTTCATGCAGCTAGCACAAGTGATAATGCAACATACATGCAGGACTGTAATTAGCTAAGAGTGGGAGCTTCAATCTGAGGGTAAGCTAACGGTCTTCACATACTTATAACACATTAAAACATGTAACAGGTGGGTTTCAAATCATTTCCCTGTTAAGTTGCTCCACAATTACAGTATAAAGCCTGATTTCATCCCAAAAGGAACCAGCAGCTCGTTCTACTAGCGTAACATTCGCCACAGCCAAAGCTTGTCATAACACGCGGAGCGCTCTCGTGCTGTCTGAGCCACAGTTCACTTATGACTGCAGCCTCTTTGTAACAGTGAAACTAAAACAACACGACACACCAGCGGTCACAATGTACAGCATCTCCGGAACGCCTGTTATGTCTGCTGACAGTAATTGTGGTAATAATCGGAAGAGACGGAGCGAGCGCCGGCAGAATAATCCCCTGCAGCTTTTCCCTGCCACATGTTACCAGGCCTTATGGCAACCTGTTGACACCAATCCCAGAGACCCAGTGGGCCAATGCTGGGCATGCATAAACAGCCTGTAATCCGCATTGCACACTGGCTGAACCACGCATCATATCACAGGGTGGAGAGAGGCAGTGGGCTGTCCTATACTGGCTTAAGCATCACGTTTACCGCAGTTTATTTGGTCAGGTGTAAAACTGCACCAGCACAAAATGAGTCTAAATTAGCTCATGGGTATTGTTCTTTGGTGTAACTGGTTGCTAACAGTCTCCCAATAGTTTATTGTTAAGCTATGTGACAGTCTTTGTTTTCACCTCACAAACAGGGCGCCTGCTAGGAATGAAAATGAAATCAGTTCAGATGAGGAAAACAAATGCAAAATGCACGGCAGACAGAGGTAGACGTGTACGTATAAAAGCAGCCGTTCCTCGTGCTGACAACGTTAAGCATGGCAGGATGAAGCCGGCGCCGATGCTCGTATTCAGTGACTTCTTCAAACAAATCTGGGAGCTGGATTATCCACCTACGCCGAGCATATGTGAAATAAGACATCACCCTAGCAGCCTGATTGCTCGTTCCCCCGAGCCATGTAAAATGCAGGTCCCCCCGCACACAATGACGACGACTCGAATTTGAAAGAGAAACCAAATGTCACGCCGTTGAGCCGATGAGTCGCTGTCTTAGATTTGGATGGCGTTCAACCTCAGCCAAGTCCGATCGGTATCGCGATCCTAGGAGTGGAGTCTCCTTGGTGTGATAATGAATGACGGGGGCAGCAGAGTGAGCCTCTGTCCGGGCCAGCTGAGCGTTACCTGCTGCCTTTGAAACGGGACGCGAGATGACTCATCAGACGCCTGTCACAGCTTC
The DNA here is from genome assembly GCA_008933995.1 of Datnioides undecimradiatus. Taxonomy (NCBI): domain Eukaryota; kingdom Metazoa; phylum Chordata; class Actinopteri; order Lobotiformes; family Datnioididae; genus Datnioides; species Datnioides undecimradiatus. Next base: position 20,009,670 of record WARS01000013.1, read on the forward strand.
CTGGCTCCCTCTCGCTCTGCTCTGAACGCCGCTCCTAAAAAAACTCTTCTGATGGGCCCATGATTTATTTAACACATGCTGATGTATTTTGCATTGAAACAGCCTAAATGCTTCAGTGCACTTCACTGGTGGAAAATGCTCCTCCAGCAGAGATTTGGATGTGTTATCCTCTCTGAGCACTTTTTGCATCATCAGTTTTGTTTTGCTGAAAACGGCGGAGTTGCAGATTTCAAAGCAGGCAGGAAACATTTTGGCAAATGTTGGACAAGAAGTCAAATTTCCTCGTACCTCAAAGCCTTGATGTACCGACTCCAGGATAATCAAAAATGTACATTCAGTAAAAGCACATGGGTTCTTGTGAGCACGAAACAACAAACAGCACATCTCAGCCCATTTTAATTCATAACCACAGAGGATTTCATCATTGTAGAATTATCTGATACCAAGCAGCTTAATGCTGCATAATCTACCCAACCTGAAAATCCTGCCCCTGAGGATATAAACCAAGAACCGAAAAAACAGATCTGGCCTCGGAGATGGAATTATATCCACCAAGATCACACAAGTCACACATAATCCTGGCCTGCGGGCCAGAGCCCCAAACTCATTATTGATGAATTAATGTGTGCTTTGCTAAAACCTATTAAACTGTATTAAGATATGCACGATGAAGAGAAACGTTGTAAGGCAGATGAGTGACTGCTGGTGACCCTCCATCTCATTTGCAGTAATGGGGAGTACGGCACAGCAGCCCATCCACTTTGTAAGAGGAGTGTTGTCTAGGTCAGCAGAGAGAAGCCTGATGTAATGAACTATTCCTGGGTCCGGTTAAAGGATCGATTCATCACACGGCCACCCTGTGCTCAGCAAAAGAACACAAGGAACCAGTATGCAGTAAAAAAAAAAAAAGATAAACAATCAAAAACAATCAATGTCACCCCCCCCCCAAGTCTGCATAGCGGCTTGGAGGATGCAAGGGGAGAGAGGGAGGGGGAGGCAGAAAGGGCAACGACAACAGTCCGGGCACTGTCTGAGAAGTTGAAACGTCCCTTCAGCCTGAGTTTGCAGCGAGCAGCGGGTGTCCTCCAGCACAAACATCAGCTGCCATGACATCAGACTACAGGAGAGAGATGGGGAAGAGGGAATGGGTGGGGGGGTGGGGGTGAGGGTTGGGGTGGGAGTGTGGGGGGGGGAGATGCTGCAGTCATCTCTGCCAGACACCTGCCAGGGCGGTGGGTGCAAACAGAGTATATGCAGCCCGCAGCACTCTCCCCTCTCCTCTCTCTCACCTCACGCAAGACACACACACCAAAACCAGAACGTGAAGGTGGATGACAGCAGAAAAATAAAAGCACAGTAACACGAGAAGCGAAAGCAGCGGCCCTACCGGCAGAGAGAGACAGTGAGCAGCCCGGGACACAGTCGACACTGGCAGGATGAAAGCGTGGGACCATCCTTACACATTCACCTCCAGCTTCAGAGCGACACAGCTCAGGCCCTCTCCCTTTCTGCCTCCTGTGCTCTGAGCCTAACTCTCCCCCCCTCTGTCACTCTCTCCACACGACTCTCTCGGCCCCTCCCCTCTTCACTCACTCTCTCTCTCTCTCTCTCTCTCTCCACCTCCCCTCCCTCTCGCGGGCGTTGTATGTCCAGCCTGATGCAGACCGGCGAGTCCTTGCCTCCGCTGGCAGTGCTGCAAGGTCAAGGTTTGTTTCCACAACCGAGTCCTTTACAGCAAAGAGACGCAACACGGAGAGACCCAAGAGCGCGCACGTTTTTAATTCACTCATTCCACCCACTGGCTTTCTCCTCCCTGGGTGAAGGTGTGGTAATAAATGAGAAGAGCTGCTCCGAGTTTGATTGCAGGGAAAAGACGCACAGACGTCTTTGGCAGTGAAGTGGAAAATAAAAAGGAGGGTAAATTATGACTGTGACAAACAAGCACCAGCGCAGACAAAAATCAATCAGGCTTCTGAGGAAAGGGTTAGTCTTTGCTTTTCTTCATCCTGAAGAGGCCCTGCCATCTGATTAACAGGAGGCTGACTCTACCGAGTTTCAGCGCTTTTTATATGACACATATGAATACAAGCAGCTGTTGATGTTAAGATGTCTCCCTTTGTCTAAATCATACACTTTTCTGAATTAAATCAGGAGTCATGTGCCTCTTCTGGGACAGCTCCGCAGCTTGTTCAATGCTCTTTGTTAGCTTCATCCAAAATGACCCATACTCTGACTCTATTATCATGGTTACTCTGCTTAAAACTGGTGTAAAGTTAGGAGGACCTACTGGGTAACATCTTAGATTAGAAAGGTTTTAATGCTGTGATGTGATGATCTTAAGATTAAAGTGAATTCAACCCCCACTAAACCCCTGCTCCCAAAGAGGCCAGCGAAGCTCTATAACAAACGATGACGCATGACGAGCGCTGACAATGGTATGTAATAATATACACTTCCTGTTTTCTCACACCTTTTTTTTTTTTGGAAATGCTGTGAACGGATGTGAGCTGCACAATGTTATCACTAGATGTAAGTGGGTGTACAAGTAAATGTCAGATTTTGATGAATGCTGTATTTATATTTCCTTCTCTCATATTATATATTAACACGGGGCGATCATCGGAGGGGAGAGGTATCTGTGTTAGCGGATCTCGCGACAGACGGAGACCCAAACAAAGTTAATTTCCTCCTGATTCGTCTGCCTGAAATGTAGGTTCAACATTTACTTTGCTAACTGTGGGGTGAAGGAATCAGTCACAATCTGTGATCACACTCACTTCTCCAAATAGAGTGAATAGACTTCTAAAGTGTCTCCGGAAAGGCTGGGTAGCATTCAAAATGGTCCAAAGCCATTCATGGTCCCCAGAGGACAAAGCCCTCCACCTCCTGGGGTACCCTTTCATTCACACGCTCACGTTTCCATGGAGACCAACTGGAGCAACTTTGGCTCATCATCAAAATGTAAATCTATCCAACACGGTAAACATCATACTGTACCCGCTGAGCATTAGCATGTTAGCTTTGTCACTGTAGGCAAGTTAGTGTGCTGATGTTAGCATTTAGCTCCAACCACAGCCGTGCCTCGGTTCAGCCTCAAAGAGCTGCTACCAGGGCTCCAGATGTTGCTGCTGATGTATAAAGGTGATGTTAACAAATAGTAATTCCAAACCAAAGCACGCAAACAAGAACTTATAAGGTATCAGAAAGAAATATTTCATATTAAATAAACACAAAACAAGTGCTGAGGTTAGAAACTGGGGTCTATATGGCTCCTGTAGTTGACCCACTGCCATAACAACACAGGAATCACTAATATGACGGTCTAAGTGTCATCTTTTCTAAAAGTTCTCAAGTCATGATTGTACACATTGTTGAAAACAGCTCACGATTAAGCACACGCGCCAGAATCTGACAATACAGGGAAGCTGAACCGACCGAGCACGCAGAGAACAGCGTTCTTCGAGAGAAGCAGGATCTCAGACGATAAGACTTACTGTTGCGAGTGCAAACTGCAGCTGGCATGGAGCGGCATTAATATCCTGAGCGAGCCTCTCTATCCACCTGGGAGGAAGTTTGCCAGGGGTCGTGCCCCCTTCTAGCCCTGGCACTCACGGGCCTGTCGCCACGACGACTGATGCGGCAGCACGACTGTCGGCGGTGCCAGGAGGGAAACAAACGGAGACAGTGGGAGAGAGTGGAGGCTACTTGCTGTGCTCTTACCACTGGGCCTATAGGATTACTGGTAATGGGATTTCCCACTAATGGCTCACTCTGACAGGTGGCGTCCCCGTTTAGCTCAAGTTCAGCTCTGGCTATAAAAACATTGCGGGAGGTTTAAAGCTTCTCTCGTCGGTGCCTGCGCTGTGAAAAATATCCATCTTAGCAAAGCTGTTTACATCGGTGCTGAAACTCTTCCTCTCTGTGGCGAGCACAAAAATAACTCCCAGCAGATTTCACTTTCTGCGAACAGGTGATAATACCTCGAAGTAAGGCGGAATACCAACAACATCCAATAGCATTGTTGTAAACAAGTAAAATGATGTTTTAATTTCAATTTCCAATTTCCGTTTGAGGATAAAATGAGCCATAAAATGAATTACAGTCGCTGTTATTTGTGTTTTTATAGGTAACATTTCAATCTCGAAGATGCAACCAGTGGAGGTATTTGACAAGGGTATACACTGAGTACTGGTTGTGGAAACAATAGTTTGACAGAGGTCCACTCAGTCATCATCTTCTGGGCGTTCATGGCATCTGCGGTCAAATTTTAAAAGCGTTACATTATAAAAAGCTCAGGTTTGTTCGTTTTCTGGCGTCACGAAGCGATTTGCAAGCAATTTGAGAGCGCCGCCGGGCTCAAATATTCCGTTATTTCACTGATTTAATATCGCTTATCCGACCATTTGTTGGGGGACTTTTCGGTCGAGGAATTGATGAATTTTAGTCCCTCGACATCCAGGAACGCCGAATCCACCAACTCCCATAACGCAAGCGTCCTTTGTTGGACGTTTCCTGCCTCTGTAACATATTTAGACCCCATGCCTCCAAGACTTTTGTGTTTTGTACAACAAAACATACCACACGGCCTTGCGTCATTTGACAGGTGTGGCACACAAAGCCTATGTCATGCAAAGAGAGAAAGCGTAGCTGCAACACGCAAAGGAACTAGGACAGTGGCATATTCTGATGTGCATCATCCCAGTAGACCCCGTGTCCAAGCCAAGCCGAGTCCACATGAATTTGAGTATTTTCTCAGACTTGACAAGGCTTCCCCCCCAGTCTCACAAGGCTTTGCACTGGCGGAACAACTGTAAAATGAAGTGTTATTAGCAGTGCCTTTGACATTTAAAAGAATAAATGGTGGCAATAAAAAAAGAGTCCTGTAACCTTCGTAAAAATGACAATCCCAAACGTTCACTGAGGATATTTTAAAGAGAGACTAATGCTCAGGTGCAAACTGACAAATCGCTGAAGATTAATTATATCATTTTCAAAAGAACAGGAAAGCGGGAGCGAGCAGAACAGCTGCCTGATGATGGTAACAGCTATTTGTCATCCGTTTTAAACGTGAATTTATCGGGGCGAAGGATTTTCAGCAACAGCCTGTTAAACTGTTAAACACCTTGCCTGAGAGCATGAATAGTGCTCTTCACAAGTGGCTCTGACACTTCCTCTCCCACTTCTGTATCACCTTGTCTCCCCTCACCTGCTTCTCTCTCTCTCGCTCTTCCAAATTCAGTAAAATACAGGTTGTCTAGCTTCTACTCGCAGGTCCGGGACAGGGCGGGAAGGGCAGAAAAACAAGGCGGGGCGAGGGAGTGACAACAATACTGTAGCTGGAGGCACGTCATGTAATGATGCTAATGAGGATAAAGCAGCTTGTTACCTTTTCTCCATAAGCCCCTGAAAGCAGGACAGCTTGTGACATCACAGGGATCAGCGGCACCGTTTCACACGCTGCAACACGGAGCGGCGTGCGAGGCGTTAATGCCGCGCAGGTGGACGCAAACAAAGCCCCGAGTGCCGGAGCGCAGTCATAACATAACATAAAATAAATGTCACTGATCAGCTAATGATTAATTAATGACCGGTTAACTAAAAAAAAAAAAACAAGTGAAGGCCAAATCAGGGATGACTTGACAATCGATGACTCATTAATAAGTACTTCCCTAATAACGCCAAATGGAGGACTGTGCAGTGGATGAATGATGAGTTACTAGATAACAGGGAAATCCTATATCAAACCGTCATTAGGTAACGATAGGGCATCCGACACTTCTTCTCCTGATTAACTCTGAACCCGCAGATGTCAGAACAACTCATTCATTACAAATGTCTTTAAACCTACAGGTGCTGTTCTGGTGCACCCAAGTTAGTGATACATAATACCATGTAGCTAGCAAGTAGTCCTTCATTACTTCGTCATAATAACTTATTAATTATTAATTACTAATTATTTTTTTGGCTTAAGTAAGTGGTGCGTCACACTGAGACGTCCCATCCGTCCTTCAGTTACCAGTATCTGTTCTCTAGGAGTTCATTGCCATCCACAGTGCATAACGTTCCCCCCTTTGGAGACTTATTTGGAAATATTTTTAAATGAGTCATCAATTATGAAGTTGTTCCTGATCCCCCCCACCCCCCTTCACTTCTTAATGGACTAATAATTAGCTAAAAGCTGACTCATTAACTAATTGTTCAGCTACAGTTAATTTCTCATTTCCCCCGAAAACGACAAAACTTTCTTTCTCATTGCAACATAAGGGACTTTTTCCAAGGGTGAATGAGAATAAAAGCAGGAATAAACAGACGCCTAAGTTCCTTCTGGTTTTAAAGGTGGTCGTTATCACTTTTCACCAGAGAGGCATTTCGAAAATTATTGCATTTCTCCTTTTTTATTGGCGGTACAAAGAAAATCCGTTCGGTGAAACGACGAGCATTTCTCATCACAGGATGTTTTTCTGTTCCTAACGCTTTCTGAGAGGCTGCATTCCTCCTTGAACAGTCATCAATAATGCTACAGTTTGGCAGAGCATTACAGCTGAAAATCCCTCCCCGGGTTGCATTCATGTCAGCCAAACTCCACGCTCACACGACACTTTTGCAACATCTAAATCGATATATCAACCTGTGGTTAATAAGTCACTGTGAGAAAAAGAGGATCCCCATCACCCCCTTTTGTGTTGTAAAGTTGTAAAGCAACTTTGATTTTAGAGGGAAAGAGATTAGAGCTGCGTGCACTCAGCTGAGGAAAGATTCTGCTTTCAGAGCTTATTGGTGTTGGTCTGAGGGAAATGGTGAGTGACTGAAACCTGGGGCTTATTTTAAAAAGAAAAGGAGTGAGGAGAAGAGAAAGTCAATGACAATTCAGAAGCTGTAGGTTCAGTGAAGAAGCTATTTGAGAAAGCTCAGCGTGTCGAAACCACTGTGTTACCGCAAAGGGCATCATTTCCACGGTGGGTGGGGGTCGTGCGTTGTCTTCGCCCGCAGTTCCAGTCTGATTTGTGGACTTTATTGCCCTGGGCTGGACCTCGCGCGCTACAAACGGGCTCTGTGCAGCCTGAGAGAAAGTTCTGCAGACGTGACTCGCGGCAACAAGATTGAATTCATTTGCATGTTTTCATGCTACGGCAGCAAAACCTACGTTCATGTTCTTAATCCAGCAAAATCTCAGTCCCAGGGAGATGCAGATATACTAACTGGGCACAAATAACGTGTTTTTTATATTAAATAACACGATTTATATAATTTATTTCTTAAATGCACTTGAATTAAAGACATTGTAGTTTTATAGCTTTACAGTTTTTATAGTTTTTAGCACTTTATAAAATATGAATAAGTAATACGTTTTTAGTAATGAGTAGAGGTGAAGTAAAAACTGGTTTGGATATGAGAATAGAACTACACCACATAGATGGTTTCACAATCAGAGTGGGGCAGATGCACAAGTTGCATAACGCAGGTAGAACGCTGAGAGGTGTTTGAACTCATCAAAGGCTCATTAAGAGTGGAGCAACTTCCCCAGAGCCACAATATCCACAGGTTAACTGTCTGTCTGTCTGTCTGTCTGTCTGTCTGTTATTTTGATGGATGTCATTTTATTAAATGTAATTTGGTTTAGGTACATAGGTATTTGACATTACGGGCCTCGAGTTGGGTAATGCTTCATTCCCTGATGTCGAGGCCATGGTCCAAAATCTTATTTCAGTGCTTCCTCGGCGCAAATTCTTAAACTAATTTGTGTTTATTGGCGTTAACGTGCAAAGTAGTTGTGTAACATACAGGGATAATTTAGCTTTTGAGTCCATGTCGAACATTTGGGATCGCGGGAAAGTCCCGTCAACCACCGACGTGGAACACATAACAAGACATCCGCCTGTAACACACAAAAAACCCCCCAACAGATAGGAAAGAAAATCGGTGCCGCAAAGAAAACAGACTTGCTCTTCGTTCCACGTCTCAAGATACAACTAATTTCATGCTCTGGACCACGACATCACAAACCGCTCGGATGACAGCCCGACGCAGTGGATACAAGCGTGAGGTAGAAGCTGAAAACCTGCAGGGCGCAAACACTGGGGACAGTCTTTACAGCAAAGCAGGAGAAGAAGAAGAAGTCATTTTTAAGAAGTTCAAACTAGTTTTGCACGACTTAAAAACACGTTGGCCACACGTTTAGCGTGTAAATGGCGATCTCTGGCGTTGTGCGACAATGAATTTAATAAAACATGTTTGAGAACACAATTACTAGAGGAGGAGGAAGAAACAGCATCGGCTGCTCATTTTTTACCCCCGAGCTATTTCACTTGGCTGTGTAACTATTGGACTAACTGACTAATTGATATGGATAATTAACAGAATTGGCAGACCGGTCACTTTATTAATTCATGTATTCAATTTATGTATAATTTCTGTTTCCCTCTCCTTCTTATCATAATTCTGCACACCTTTTTTTCTTTTTCCTGCAGATGATGAACTCCGACCAGTAGAGGGCGTCGTCGCTCCAGTCTTCGGGCCCCTCTGGGAGGTCAGTAGCATGAAGAGCACTCTGATATTCAGAGCCAACAGTATGATCAGAATTAGGTGAAAAAGCAGCAGATAACTGGCACATCTGACTCTTACATCCTCCAAAAAGAGCACCTGACACCTTTCGCTTCACACATGTCCGTCTCCTCGGGCTTAGGACATATTGGCTGATGTAATCCTCGGGTCTGTGCTAGAAATTATAATTGGGGTGAAGAGGCTTGCATGCAGATGAGGCTGAAATAGATTTTTTTTTTTTTTTTAACATCTCTCTTTTGACCAAAGCATTGTCTCCTGTAATTCCGAAGTCTCTCTCCCCTCTCCCACCAATTAGATACGGGCACGCTGAGTGAGGGGGAGGAGAGAGGACGGGCCATCTCCATCAGCCTGCTAACCACTCAGGGGAGCTCATTAGAGCAGCCCGCAGCCCAGAGGCTTGGTGTTGTGTTGGCACTACTTCTGACACCGCGTCAGTACCATCGCCTCCGACGCCACTAAGAGAAAGAGAGAGCGAGAGCAGCTTTCAACTGCATCTCCTGACAGCCTGTCACAACACTAAGGTGTCCAGATGTAATGCTCTAAAAGCAGCGTCGATGCAAGGCACCTCTTTTCTTTGAGCGGCCTACTGGATCCACTAATTGAATCAAAGTTTGTCGGGCAAAGAATAAAGCAGCTCAGGCTTATAGTGGCTGCCCAAATCTCAATAGATGGTGTGTTTCAGCACCGGGAGACACTTCACACACTCACACAGCAGGTTGATGTAATCACTCCGGCACTGATAGAAATGAAACGTCGCCTGCTCAGAGGAACAGCTCCGTGTGCCCCGTGCAGATTCAGGTGGCAGCTCTACAGCAGCCGGAATCTGAGGCGGACCCGTCACAGCGAAATCCGGTGATGTCAGCCTGCACAGGGAGAAGACGAGGGCCCCGTCTCTGCTACGCCGGGGCTTTTGTCAAAACAGTTAATCACACGCTCTCTGGTACGTGTACCAACAGCAGGCTGTGTGCTGGATCCAGGGCTCAGCCCGTATCACATGGCAGCCCTCTTTCACTTGAGGAAGAGGTGAGAGCTTGTATTGGTGCCCGTTGCACCGGGGATGGGCTGGCATGGTGAGCAGTGAAGCATGGCGTACAAAGAGCTGGCATGCCATGGTGCCTACTTTGAGCGATGCGGCGGCGGATGACTACAGTAGGCGCTGGACAGGGTCCACTGACTCACCGCGGCAACAGACGGCAGATGTTTGTGTGCACAGGCAGAGCTGGATTTAATGAGTGTTTACCGTCTTGTGAGGAGAGATGTTGGCCACATCCTGCTGTCGGGCTGCTGAGTGCCACCTCATGGGCCAGGCGTGACGCCTCACGTAGAGGATAAACCTGCTTTATTACAACCTGGGTCTTAATACACTGTTCTGCCGTCTTTCTTATTGGCAATTATAACGCTAACATCTGACTTCCTGGTTGAACTTTGACCTGCTGCATTAGCCACGCAGTTGTCCTATGCACTGATGGATTCTCACCAATATTTCTGTTGCACTTTCTGTTTGACATCTAAATGAAACGGTTTAATAATCGGGCTTTACTGTTAAACGAAAACTTGTCTGACTGCTTGTCTGCTTTATGGTACCCATGCTACTAGCTTCAGTTTGCACCATCATTATATTCAACTCACAGAGCTCAGCAGCTCTTTTCATTGAGAGATAACACACTTAGAAAAAGCCAGGAGGCTGTTTCACAACAGTTGATGCCAAGACTGAAACATCTGTCATTTAACCGATCGGCGAATTAACAGAAAATGATTATACCACTCATAATCTTTTAATCGCTGATATGACCCAGTTTTAATATCCAAAATGTGAGGATTTGCATGTTTTCTTTGTCTTAGGTGACAGTAAACTGAGCACCCCCAGGATTTGCAAAAGGAATCTGCAAATCTGCAGGTGTTCCCAGGATCGTCAAAGAGCAAAAAGATATTCCACCCGCGGCAATCTGGAAACGCAATCTTCATTTCACACGCTGCGACTACTTCGCATCCAGGTAACGGAATACGACATCTCTTCTTTTATGAAAGTAGATAAAAGTCTGAAGAAAATGAAAAGCGTAATAGACAAGATGACTGATGATTGTCATCCAAAGTGAGCGAGGAGATATTCCGCTTACAGCTGCCGTCTTTGTTTGGATTAGCAAATAAAATTACAGTTTAGAAATGCAGTAAAATCTTTTTCTCATCGCGCAGCAGATACTGTTTCATGTGCGTGTTCAGTCGGGTATTTGTTTGTTTAGCTCTGTAGCTGCCAGTATACAATGGTATTAGATGAGAGGCACCAAACTGGGGACGCTGTATTTCGACATTTCATCAGTTGTTTCAGCACGTGCGTGATTTTAGCCCCCCCCCCCAAAAAAAACAAGACCCGCCTCGTGACGAATCAGAAATTCCATTTAGCTGCAGCGGTTCTCTGCCTCAGCTCGAGCTTAATAAACATACAGAACCAACTGCAAATCAACCGTAACAGCCGGTGTTTATTTACAACACATTTCACACAGCACACGTCACAGATGAAGCTGAGCATCGCTGAACGGTCGCCCAGATACTCTGAAAATATCCACCAGGGCTTCTTTTAGACCTTGACAAAGTGATAAGTGCGTACAGTCAGCTGTTAGACAATCTTGCAGCATAAAAAAAAACACAACACAAGACAGCTTTTCGCCACTTCGCCGAGAACACGTCTACACTTTCGAGGCATTAGTCATTGCAAAGCATCTTTCAAATGCGTTGTCTTGGGTGAAAAGTGCCATGAAAGGCTCGCAGACACTTATGAGAACTTTTTTTTTTGTCAAACAGTGGAAAACAGTGAGGCAAGAAATCACTGGGATAAAAAAAAAAAAGTCTTTCTTCAAAGGAAACTCATATTGATACAGCAAGCTCATTTCTACTGAGCAACTTGCGTCGCTGTGACTCGATAGAGGGGATCAGATGAAAGCTGCCGGCGTGAAGGAGAAACACAACGGCGTGATTGTTAGCAGCTCTTTGAGGAATCGTTGTTTTCAAGCCGGAAGAGAAATAGAAGTAAGAGAAGTGAAGTCATATTAAAATAAAACCAAAGATATCACAGCAACCGGTGGGAAGTCCCAATGACAGCCATTATGTCCCCCGGTGTCCATTATCATTTCAGTTGTGAGGGATAATCTGCTGTGAGCGTCTAATGGGCCTCGTCTCTCCTGTGTCATCGAATACTTTATCTGCTCTATCCATCAAACAGACACCTCCGTGGGGTAAGATGGAGACAAAGGCCCCCCCCCCCATGAAAATAGCCCGTATGAGCATGCAAACACACACTGATGAAAACATTACAGTCCTCCGGCACGATTATCTACACCTGGATCGCACCGCTCTTCAATCAAAAACAAATATATATATATCTCTGCACGCGTCTTCTACCGGCATCGCGTATCCAAGCCACACCCATGGAGCGACATTAAAAGCTAATCAGATGTTAAAAGGCTTTTCATTAGGCCAGAAGAAGACAGATTGGTGTGTAGGGACCACTGACTGTGCGGCGGCGCTGCCCAGTAATTACCACTGGTCTACCACCTGCCCCCCCAATCACTCTGCCATCTCATCCTACCGCTCATAAAACATGCTTCCACACAGCTGTGTACTCACATCTACGGGCCCAATACGCAGTCATAAACCCCTTCGTTTCTACTATACAGGCTTCATTTGAATGCTTCTAAGAGGTAGGGCAGTCAATCTCCAGTTAACCCCTGTTAGAGCAGGCCGTGGATGCTTCACGTGTTTTAAAAGAGATGGGATACAAAGTGACAGTTTGCATAACCTATCCTTTCTATCCTTTTCTTAAATGTTAACCGTGGGTCAGATGAGTGTGTAAGACCTGAAACGAGTCTCCCAGCGTGCTGAACCCCCTGACGATCTCCACACTCTGTGGTTACCTCCTCAGGTCTGAGGAACTTTATAGTGTCGTTTGGTCAATTGCTGTGGTTTTACTGCCTCATCAAGCTGTTTTCTAGGCATTGCAGGCAGCTTTCACCCACCCAACACAGTGTGCACACCACACATCCAAAGATGAACAGCTCCCAGGTTAACACGGTGAAGCGTTATGCAGCAGATCAGTTTGTCTTACTAGATGTTTGTAGATCCTCGATGAAGACTTCTCACAGGCACGTTATATTATATTAGTCAATTTAGTATTTTGATTGACTTAAACACAGGACTGTCATTCACTACACAACGTGTGAGGAACGCGAGAAGAACATTATGAAAACTAGTGTGTGACGTCGTGAAGTGACGTTATGGACAGGTAGTCCTCGGAGGAAGGTTGGCAACATTGGTTATCTGAGTTTACTCCTCTGCCACTATGTGTAGTGCACTCAAGACTGTGGCGTCACACTGTGCGTGCGTGTTTCCGCAAATGTTTTCACCGCGGCGACTGCCAGATTTGACATGGCTGCAAAGCCTTCATGAACATTTGTCCTTTCACTGCGGCGACTAATGAACAATGCCCAGTATGTGCGAGGCCACTAGACATGCGATTAGTGGCGATGTTGTGCGCACTGGATGACTGCAGCCTCGATTAGCAGAAGACATTTAAGGCAGGAACCAAATGCATGATAACTAACACACACACACACACACACACACACGAGCGTGCACACATAAATGCCTCTCCTGCCAACTCCATCTCCCTCTTCTGAGCCCTCCTCCCTCCCGTCTTCTCAATCTCCTCTGCATTAATTATGACATTGGTAATAAAGGAAAGTGTTTAACGGGGAGGAATTGCAAATGAGCAGGAATTGATTGGGCCTTCTCTCAAACTAATTGATTGCAGAATTCATCCTAATAAAAGGGGAGGATGCAAGGAAGGAGAGGAAGAAAATGAAAGCTGGGGAGAGAGGTTAAAGGCTGGTCCACCTGCAGAAGGTGGGGCAGAAGCACAGCGGCGGGCAAAATGAGCGGTCAAAGGACGTGATCACTTGTTGGCAAATAGAGAACTATAATTGCTGTACTGCTACCTTATTAAAGTGCTTTTTCACAAAGCTGTACAAATAATAATTAAAATTAATTGGCTAGATGCAATAAGCTAAACTAAACTAGAAGCTATTCATACTATAAACACGGGAGTTTATGTTGGTGACTGGTTCAGAGGCATCTTTAACCCCCTACCCCAGCAGTTTCTCTCCCGGCTATATGCTGCAGAACCTGACTGATACGGTTAAAGAGTGAAAACACTGCCAGTGATGGATATTTTCCCAGAATGCTTGGCCAAAGGGCGTGGGCGAGTAGCAGGAGGTGTTCCAGGAACCATTAGCCCCCCATTGATTAGCTACGGGCCTGCGCATTATTAACAGCACTGTTGTGATATTAACTGCGCCGGTCTCAAAGCAAACGGCTGGCAAACAAACCTTCGCCATGTTAATCATTCTGAGGTATTTTCATTTCACTCTCATTATATGAACAAAAGTACATGAATGGAAAAACTCTATTCCTGAAAATTAATTAGATTTAGTCGCTACGTTACGTGCGTTCTTTGGATCACGCTGCCAAAAGCTGTTGAAAGCAGTTTGTTAAACAGCATTTTCTAAGGGAAGCTCATTAAGGACGCTCTAAAAAAGTAATATTTACACAGATTTTAAATTAAAGACAGATCCTTTTGAAATCATTATAATGAGAGAAAGACCATCCTGTGTTTTCTTCACCGAGCCCTCCACTTCACTTCACTTCCTTGCGGTTTGGGGCAATGATTTGAGTGAAACGGTGATGTTTTTAGAAATTACATATGTGCGCGGCCAGATGTTGGCAGCGCTGCACGCTCTGCTCTGTGTTGACATAATGACGAAACCTTCATTCACGCGGCATTTAGGAGGAAATCCACACATGTTGTGTTTTGGGTTAGCTGTGCATACGCAGCAGCCGCAATCTGGTGAGTGCTCCTTCCAGCTGTTTGGAACAATTTAGCAATCCCTTTCTGATTTTACAAAGGTGGAGGTGGAAGTCTTCCTGAGGAGAAAATAATGGACTTTCTGATGCCATACTGGGAGAAGCACTTTGGAAGAGAAAGGTCATGGCGAATACGGCCAATAGCTTAGATTTTAAGTGGCTGCATGATCCTGCGAGAGCACTGCCGCGTCTCTAATCCGTCAGAGTGCCATTAGCAGGTGGCACATTGCAGTTATCAGAGTCAGGGTGAAGTCAGGGTGAAGTCAGGCTTCAGTGCGACAAGACAGCCAGTGCAGGGCCGTAGATACCCCCCCCCCTGGACCACTGACAGCCTAGGGGTCAGAGCCTAGCTGTCCCGGATAGAGCGACCCGCTCTCAGGGCCGCTGTGGCCATTAATGTTGGATGAGCTAAGCCTCATTCAAATGCACAAAAGATGGCGAAGGACCCCAGGTGGCCGCTGCATCCCTGCCCGCCCCAGCCACCGTCCGGTCATTATTGACCGAGCCACGGGTCACCACTGATGCCAGGTCTCGGCCAATTATAGCACCTGACAGTGATTAAAAAGGACTCGAGAGTGCGTCAGTCGCCTGAGTTACAATGACATCCAAGTTATTACGGTGACATTTATTCATCGTTACGGCAATTTAAATCCATTACAATTCCATCCAAGCATGTATTGAGAGCAATAAACGGAGATGATATTTCGGTCTAACCGAAACATTATGGCTTAATCTCCTGACACCGCAGAAATAAAGGCTGTTTTCAAACTCCATATTGGCGATGAGCGCCGTATATGCGTGGGAAAGTCACAGCTCTTCACGCAGAGATTTATATTTACTCAAATCTACAGTAAACTAAACACAAACAAACACACCGCACGCCAACTGGGTGCCTGGCAAAGGGACCTTGAATCGAATTGCAGGTGGAAATAAGAGACTGCGACGCTGAAATATTTATAACAGCTAATCACGATACTGGCACACAGTCAGACAACAAGCGACATGAAAGCACTACCTTCTGCAGAGCCTATGGTGTCCTCCTGGTGTTCAAACTCATCAAACAAAGAGTGAAATTCACACAAAGCACGAAGAGACACTGACAGACAGGCTCTCTGAGAGCAAAGTTGCCTGATCTGCTGTTCCCGTCGCTGCAGACACACAAAGTCAAGGTAAATTATACTTTTACATAACAAGACCGGATCCGAAAAGCCTAGATGAAAAGCATTCCTTACATACTAAAGATCGAAAGTGTGAAATTGCTGAGGAATGGCAGCTGAAATAAAGTGACCCTGTAATCAGTTGAGCACGGACGCCGGGCTCGCTGATAGATGTCCCAAACTTAGAGCACGAGAGAGCACGGCGTGTGGTTTTCACAGCAAGTATAAGGAGTCGTTCACGTGGTTTTAGAGCGCGAGCTGGCAATGGTCTAATAATATCCCTCTTTCCCTGCATAACCTGCCCCAGCTGAGAGAATCAGACCTACACTCACCATTAACGTCTTCTCGAATCGCCCCTCGCTGCTGTTTTGCCTCTCTGTGTGCCTCAGGTGTGCCACAGCAGAGCAGGAGAGCGGGGGGGGGACCCTGCTGAGATACTGCTGCTGCTCTTTACCAGCTACAGTACAGAGGGAGGTGATGTGAGAGAGCACCCGTCTGACAGCTGACTGCTCCGCTCTGCTTATGCAAGGCGCGCAGGCCCTCTAACTCCACTCCCCGTCGGAGCGGTGAGCAGGAATGACTTTACCTTTAACGCGCAGCCCTGCTCAGCCCAACTTCATCCGCTTGTAGACGAACCGCCGGCGCTGCTCTGCTGTTTTCTGCTGCCGTGTGGGGCTGCAACCGGTCGGGACACCAGGCGATTTTGTTGTCGAGTTAAGCAAAGATACTGTACTTCTTCCTCCCCTTGGGGAGCGCAGGATGCAGACAAACAGTCACGTAGCGCGTCACCTCTATCTGGCAGCCTCAGCTCCAGTCCGAGGCTCTGAGTTAAATAAATAATACCCTGTGCTCATTTGGCTTGCAGTAGAAATAGCCAGATCAGGTTCCCTTGGCCTCTACTGTTTCACTGGCAAACCTTTTTAAAGGGCCTGCGCGCACAGAGCCTTTGAAAAACATACAGTCTGCTAACAGTTCAAACGGAGCATGGGGCAGCCTCTGCTGTAAAGCCCGGCTCTTTAAACAGAAATTTATTACAAAACAGCCCTGGCAAAGCAGTTTTAAAAATTCCCAAAAGGTAGCCAACATTTGGGGGTGAAACCGCTCACACACACACACACGCACAGATGGGGTTGGTATGCAGCGCGGCATTAGCCGGGAGAGAAAACAGAGTAGCGGGGTCAGAGCAGAGCAAGACCTGCATGCGAGAAGAAGAGAGTTATGGAGGTATGACTCCTGTCCTCAGGAATGTACTGCTGGCAGACGACACCGCCGTCTCTCCTCTCTCGCTCGGAGAGAAGGGTGCTATCAAAGGGTCAATCTGTCAGTCTCCACAATAACACTGTGAAAGGCCCTGGGTGTGTACAGCAGACGGAGAACAGTAGCCCTGCTTCCTGGATCTGCCTGTGTGTGAGCGGCTCGACACAAACGAGACAGTTTTGACCATTTGGACCAATTTTGCCATTGTCAGCCACGTCTGATCACGTCTGACCCGCAGTGGCGTCTCACATCTGCTAACGGCAGCTATCAGTCGCTGTTTGTGTGTCAACTAAAACCGTATTAGTGAGACAACTGATTGGTGGCGAGATGAATAAATGAATTTTAAATGATGATGCTCGCTCTCAAACAGAAACCGGCACAAACAAGTTTGAACTGAATGAAAGTAAATTGAATTCGCTGTGATTGAAAAGCCATGTTTTTAGCGGCGCAGAATGAAAAAGTCCATCTGCGATATTAACAATAGGCTGGATGACTATGTGTGATAGAGTGATGTAACTGCAGAGGTATCATGCGATTGCACCAAACCCCAAGGTGAATTCCTTGCACGTATGAAACATACGTGGCAACAAACCTGATTCTGACTCAGATTCTGCACTTCCCCTCGGCTCAAAGGAAGGTTTTAGCTCATTGTTGGGATTTTTCGACCTTGAGGCTGTAATCTACCTCATTTCCAGCTACAACAAAAGCCCAGATAAACACACTGTACACTACACGATGAGCACCAAACAGAAAACATGCAGTTAGTGGCTAGCTGGTGAACATTTTAGCAGGTAAAGAGCCAGATCTGATTTATTTTACTACTCCCAGACCTACAGCTGCTAACGCTAACGTCCCACCCCCGTGTTTTACGGTTTGCTCTGCAATAAATCAAAAATCAGTTAATGCAACTTGTGCAGCCGTTGTTTCAGCCACACAGTGACACCGAATGTGGAAGCCGGCTATTTAAAAACACTACGCATCTGACTTCAGACGCCGGGTCCGGCGTACATGTGCGAGTGACTGTGTGGTCATTTTTAGCAGCGCAGACAGGAGGGACTCCAAGCCAAGAGGAAAAACCATGTAACTGTGGGATTCATGAGAAATCAGCAGAGACGGAAAATGTGTGACGGCCAAGTTATACAAGACGGTGTGCGTGCGCTGTACCAGACGGGGATCGGTAATTCAATAAAACAACCGGACTCACTGAGAAGGAGGAACGTTTCTGTATTAAAGCATGAACTCCGAGTTGCGGCCGGCCGACCCACGGAGACTAGAATTACAGGCCAAAGAAGTTTATGAATGGTGATTGGCTACTGCTGACTCAGGCTGCTCTCACCACAATGGCCACTAATTTTAGCCTTGCTGTGGTGAAATCACTGTGAGGAACCATTAATGCTTTAACCCATCCCCTACAGCATCTCTCTCATGGCCTGTTTCAACTGGTGCTCTCTCTCTTCTCTTCTCAATAACACAGAGAGGGAACAGTTTGCTGTTGAACACCACATGGAAATAAGTGCACGGAGCAATAAGTACAGTAAATCCCCTTCCTGTCTTCTACTACAATGATGAATTTATGCCATAGGCAAGAGATGTTTTAATCTAAACTGTTGCTTAAGCAGTTAGTCCATTAACAGTGGTTCAACAGCAAATTAACTGGAAGTATTTTAATAATCAGTCAAAAGTCCGAAAAAATACACGTTTTTATATTATTGTATTATCTTTATATGCATCAAAAGGTCATATTTATTTAGATTTTTCTGGCAAATTGCTGAAAAATCCCACTTATTGAGGAAAACTTTGACAAAAATGTTGAACTGGGGTGCAAGTCAAAATGATTGGACGCCAGTTTAAGTCATGCCGAATATTTGCTGGGGATCTTGAACTTTAAACAGCTGAGAGACTAAACAATGCATTTAAAAAATCTGCAAAATAGATGGACAAATGACGGAAGTTGCAGCCGCAGTCAAAACTCCCAAACTTGAAACAGGTTTGATCTTGTCCTACAAGATGATGATCTGAATCGCAGCTGTCAAACGAAAGTGAAAACTTTTCAGAAGTTTCACAGCAACCAGGCAAAAATGACCCCTGATAGCAAACAATGCGTCACGCTTTCTATTTAATGTCCCAGCTCCAGATGTAGTGCAGGCGTCCAAACATATTAAATACAAGCGTGAGTATTCCCCCCAGCGTAAGCCTGATGGCTTCCCCAGCAGTGCACCATCATGCTTTGGAGCTCTGTAACAGGATCCCCCTACCTTATCGTCCGCACTGAAATGCAGTACTTCCACATTAGACTCCACATGCCCCTGACATCGTCAGGCTGGAAACTCGAGATTCGGATTGGTTACGTTCTCCGATGAGAGGCTGAGAGGTGAAAAATGTTTTTAAGCAGCTCAGAGCTGAAAACTAACTGCATGAGAGAGGAGCAGCAGACCTCCTACCAGCATCCACCCATGCCACTCCTTCCTCTGCTCTTCACTTGACCACAAACACATGTACTAGTTTTTTTCTTGCTCCCAAGGAAAAATGACTAATTCTCCATCCTGGCAGTTGGGTTACAGCAGCCAGCGCTCCTTTTCTGTTCCCCTTTTGCTTTCTTTTACTCAGCCTTTGTTAAAGCTGCTCTTGTCTGAGAGCAGAGCAGAGACTTATCCGGCATTACCAAGTAAGGCCAGCTGCTAAGTGGACCAGACAGAGAGTAAAATCCCTCCTTGGTTCAGCGTGTAACACTAGCGCGTGTTCGCATTCCACCAGCCGGCTGCTGCCCCTTCCTCAGCAGCCGATCACTTACTTCTGCCACGCCGTTCCCCCATAAATCATCTCTGTGGCTCTGCACATGAGGCTGACTATTGTTTGTGCCCATTGTTGCGCTCCTGTAGTGTCAGGTCTCACCTTCATCCTACAAACTTTCAATAGATCTTATCTGACCTGGGGGGAGGAGGTGTTGGTGGTGAAGGGTGTCAGATAGCATCTCGTGCTGCTGAATGGGCGCAGCAGGTTTTGGATATGCCAGACTGTCTTTTATGCGTCACTTATCAACCACCGCAACACAGACTGAAGGGGAATAAAACATTGCGCGCAGAGGATTAAAGTCACTTCGCTGAGTCAGCAGAGTGGAATGTAAAATAAAAGTTCAGTGAACCGGGGGGAGATGTGAAATATGTGATGGCTGTGGGAAAGGAAAGTGAGCGAGGCACGCCGCGGTAAGTGTCGGATGTGAACCTCCTTCGCTTTAAGCTATAAAGAGCTCTGTGATGAAGCGAAAGGGGTTTGGCGGTTTGGACAGCGTCTGACTCTGCGGAGTGGTCTTCGTTAGCACTGGGTCGTCTGTGTCACTGCTTCAGACCCTTAGCGGTAACCACGGATCGGCCTACTTTGACCCAGAGCTGACTGGACGTCGAGATCACAGTTAACGTTGGGCGTCACTTAAAACAGACACTGAGATTGGTCTCAAAGCGTTGAAAGATGCTTTTGATTCATACTCAATCCAACAACTATTGGTCTGTGTTAATGTAAGCTGCGTGAACATGGAGGAAAATGGTACATATGAACAAAACATCTTTGGATATCAGTTATTATTATTATTATTTGGACATCGGTGTTGTGGTTCTTTCTTTCCTCTTGCTGATTTGCTCAGCGTTGATCAGCATTTTGCATTTAATTTTGCAAGTAATGAATGAAAAGTTTGCCAAAGTTTGGCAATGGAAATGTTCCTTGACACAGAAACTTTGTGAGCAAACATTCATATTTAGACAGAAGTGAAATGATTTTTAATACGCGTTATATTGTTGAAATATTGTTATGTGAAAGTTTTAATTTTAATGTTGCAGCTAGTTTTAACTACTTTATCCATGTTTGTGCAGTTTAATTTGTATTTTGTTTTGCATTATGCTAATATACAATACTGGTTTGTATTAAAAAATGTAATATTGCTATTTTCCTTTGCGATTGCGGAGACTAAAAAGCAGGATGGACAATTTTCAAGTAAAGTACGCGATCACTCAGCACAACTTATGTAAAACTTTACACTGGTAACACTTTGTTAGATAGCTTGTCATTAGTTTGTAATTAGTATAGCTTACAGCATAATGTCTACAGTATGATTGCGGTGGGTTTCGTGATCGGCGTGCGCGTCCGTGTTGCCTCCAGTAACATTAACTGCGCTTCCTTAGTCCTGAGTAATTGACAAGAGTTGGTCACGGCAAACGCTCCAAACAAACTTGCCCTGCGCGTAACGGATATGCTGACACGTAGTAATGCAAATCCCTACGGTGACCATGTGAGAAGTTTGCCTTTGTTATTTTAGACGTTTAAGAATAGTCGAGTATTTTCACTCCCTGTTGGCATCTGTGGCCTCGTCTGAGCAGCTGCTAAACATTTCTCTCTCTCTGTCAGCCTCTCCATTCGCCTGCCCGTCTGTCTCTATTTGACCCCCACTCTCATGGCATTAGTAAGCTGTTAGGGAGACAAACATGGAGAATCAGATATCAGATATCTGACATCGCCGTTGGCCTAAAGTTTGTCCCTTCTCTGAACATCCCACATGCAGTAGAGATAAATATGGTAGATATAAAGCTAAATACAAACTAATCAACAAAAGGGAGCATCGGTATCACTCTGCAGTGACACAAGCTCTGATTCACAGCGACTGCAGCTCCGAGTTGCACCGCCACGCTTGTACACATTCACACAACAG
Source organism: Datnioides undecimradiatus (assembly GCA_008933995.1). Lineage (NCBI taxonomy): Eukaryota > Metazoa > Chordata > Actinopteri > Lobotiformes > Datnioididae > Datnioides > Datnioides undecimradiatus. The sequence continues at coordinate 20,031,255 of WARS01000013.1, forward strand.
ATTGATTTGACGGGGGGGGGGAGCTGCAGACTTTGATGTTTCCATTTCACGGCATGAAGAAAATCACAGGGAGAGCGGCTGATATCAAACTGACCGCTACGAGGCATATCTGCCACTAGGTAGCGGAGAATGGGCAGGGAGGCCCGAGCTACCCTGCAGCATTTGGTGCGAATGAGCTGCTGGCAGAATATGACAGAGCTCGGCGTCAGTTCATGCTCCGAGGACCGCCGCGTTCACAGCACCGCGCTCGGTTTAGCCCATAAATTAATGCAATTAGCACTCCATTAAAGGTGGCAGAGTCATTTTAAACACAACATTTCACATTGAACAATTCACTACACCGAGCGACGACTGTACCTTATCGTCCAGCGTCTGAGCCACGAAGAAACAAATTGTTTTTCGGTCGTTCTCATTATTTGGGTGAGGCGGTGTGAATCCTGAAAGCCTCTGGAGATTCATCTGAGATCCATCTGCATTTGTAAAGACTGCTGGGATCATCCCGAGAAAGACCGGGGACCTGCTTCATGCCTTTAAAAAGCCTTTTGATGTCATGAATTTGGTCCTCAGCGGAAAAGTGCTCCCTCCAGTCCACAATGAGCGTGGAATATTAAAGGCCACAGCTCGGTCTGTTAACTTCAGATAAAAACACTGTAATCAGATGAATCCTTGAGGGAAAAAAGGGCAAAGCCCCAACCTTTGTGCTGGGAATTGAAATGCATAAGAGGAGCCACTTTTATGTGCAATTATTCCGTCAAGTGTTAGTGGCGGTACACAGAGGGGTCTGGGTCACGTCTGCTTGGGGGAAAAAGTGGATGAGAAGGAATCGTGAGGCCGAATGGAGTCGGTGGTGTGCGAATGATGAAGGGTTGGGGAGGTGGAGGTTGGGGTACGTCTTCAGCACTGATGAACTACCGTGTCTGGACAGTTCAATGTGGGCCAGTGACCCGCAACCGCAGAGAGGGTAAAGCCCTATGGAAGGAGTTTTTCAACCCGCTGCCTTAACTCCAGCGCAATCACAGCTTTTCCTCACGCCTCGCCAACACAGTAGCCATTATTGTCAACCCCAGTTACCGCCACACAGGTAAATCCATTAGCAGACAAACAGTGGGGGTTGACAGATTACCAATGGGGTCACTGATCTACTGGAGGAAGGAAGGAGGGAAACTGAAATATGCTACTACAAATAAAACAACAAAGCTATTGGAGGGTCATTTCACTTAGATTGTAAATTAAACAGAACACTGTATCTCACCACTACTGGTATCTAAACAGTATTTAGCATACTAATTACCATTTAGCATCATTAAAATACCGCAGTTCTGGTTTCATCATTCATTTTATAACTGGACTGCACACATTCTGCTTACACTTACATACAGTGCAGGTGAATAAAATGCAGTTTGTGGTAATCGGCGCTGAGAGATGACGTTTGAAATCATTCAACGTCTTTGTTTTCATTAACTGAATCCCGATCACTGCACATAACCCACAGACCTCACTTTCACTGCATAGGGCACAAATAGAGGCTGTGCATACAGCAGGAGGAGATGACCCAGATGAAGATGAAGCATGGGCCCTATAGCCTTGATGAGGTTGCACCTAGGCACAGGGAGGTTTGAGTTAAATGCTAAAGTGCTCACCATTATAATGAAAGCATGCTGATATTAAGAGGGTAATCACCAAAGTAAATAGGATTAACGAATGACGGTAGCCCAGCAGCTATTATTTGTTGCCATACTTCAGTCTAGACCAAAGCAGCCAACTGACCTGCACACTAACACTGTCATCTCTAGATCCATGCCAATGCAATAGCACAAAACACTATTAAGAGCACGTCCATTCTTTGTGTGCAACCTCTCACTGACCCACAGAAGCGAAGCTACAGTCCGACTGATAGCAAGAACTCTGCACCCCACACCAAATGTGCACTTTCAAGCCCCACCACAATATAACATAAAAGTTCCGCCCATCATTAAACTAAATGAAATGGGTCTCCACCGTCCAATCACTGACTGGTATTTAAATGGGAAAACATACGAGCATTAAGCCGTGTCATGGGGGGACGTTTTTGTTTTCACCCCCCACCCCAGAGGCACAGCTGCGTAGAAAAGAGTGTGTGGGGGATGGGCGGGCTCATGAATAAATATGACCTGGAGGTGTGTGACAATTCACGCTATGACATGCTCCTCTTCACATCACATATTCCTCTGTTTTGTTTTTTTGATTACCACTCTCTGAGCCAGACCAAGAGTTTGCTCACTTGAAATGACCCCACGGGTGTCTTTCTCATTACTCAGAGAAAATGAGACAAAACTGTGGCCTGGAAAACCTGCTAAAATTAGCTTTCAAGATGAGTGTGTCACTTATTTTGGCTGTACAGTCCTACTGCAAAACTCATTTAAATATTTTTTTGTTTTTGTAATAAACGACTTTCAGTTGATGTAATGGACCATTTTGCAGCTGCACTCAGGGTCCACAGCTCTTGGCTCGTCAACTGAATTAGCTATGAGTGTTTACCGGAAACTGATATCCCAATCAACCATCCAGTTTTGTATTGAAACGCAAAGAAATAAAGAATAAAATCTGCATGTTCTTGTAATACAGCCTTGTGATAATTACTCAGTTACCTCTTGTCAAATGTCACAAAATGTATTAGAGTGTTTTTAGATTGAGGTCCACCTCATTTCATTATCAGTCAAATGTATTAATGGGTAGTTAGCTAACCCTTTAAACAAAACTGTACTTATCCCTTAGCCTGTGGGTTGCAGGGGCTGCCGGTGAAGTATCATTAGCAGGAGGCGCAGGTTAGCATTTCAGCAGGAAAGACTTTATTTATATTTTGAATATAAAAAACAGATCCACCAAAGAAAAACCAACACACTGTTCAACTGACTCCCTTGGCTTTACCTTTTGTAAGAAAAGATAATATCTCGTCAACAAACACAAGCCCAGGACGCTGGACAGTCATCTTCAGTCTTCAGGGCCATCACTGCAACAAGAGCTAGCCACATGGAGTCAAGACAGTAGTTTAAACCATAGCAGGTGCTTTTATAGTAAAGTGAGTGAGTTAGCTAATATGAACAGCTCGTTCTTTCTTGATAGACATTTTTTAAGGTGTGCAAACATTAAAATTTGATTTATCACCCACCCCGGGTGTAAAAGAGCTACTCTATTAATTTAGTATTACACTTCCATAAAGTTTGAGGACTCAAGGGACAAATGGTCGTAAAACAAAGCAGCAGAGACCAGAACATCCTTCAGGATAGCAAGGTCGAGCTCTGAAAACACTTCCCATAATGCAATAGCAATAGCATGATAGCATATTTTGATTGACCTGCCTGGTAAATGTCAGTTTTCTCCAACAGATACCCCCAATTTGTATAATTTATAATCGCTGACTGGTAACTTAGGTTACCCAGATGACATCACCAGGGTTTTTTAAATTACAGGTGATCAATAAATCAATCAATCAATAATCAGATATCAGTAGCTGACTGTGGACGCTGGATGGAACAACAACTGAACTGAGTAGACCACAGAGCACGTGCCGCCTCACGCCGCCGAGCCAATAACTATGAGTGGGACCACACACACAATAGACTGAACACTGCGCTGGAGCTTGTCAGGCGCAAACCACAACAATAGAGCTCCCATTCAGGCCGGTTGACCTCACTGACACGTGGGCCTCGTGCCCCGTTTCAGCTCCTCTCAATGCAGCAGCAAAACAAGTCACCGGGGGGCTGGAACGTGGCGACCGTCTGTCATTCACGTCTGATTCAAGCACGACACTTTACAACAGCAGCAGAGAGCAGAAGAAGTCTGTTGACACCGAGAACTGAAACCCATTGCTGATTACATAGCTTCCACAAAGCCCAGACTGTGACATGTTAAAATGCATTGTTTTTAATTTCAACAAGGTCTTGGAAAAGCTGTATACTTTGTAGTGTCTGTCGTCAGACCCCCTTGATACGAAAACTTCTAATTTAGTCTTTTTATATATGACACCTTACCTTTTATAGAAGCCGTGCAGGGGCTGGAGACAGAGGAACTGCCAGTAATCCAAACAAAAAGCTTTGAACTTCAACATTTTGTCAGACAGTTTCAAAGGCTTAGATTAAAAATGTGCACGGGTCCATAGGAAAAAAAAAAAAAAAAAAAGGCTGCTTATAAAAGGAGTGCCTAACATTTCAAAGAACAAAGCAAATCCTGTACAGTTTAGGCTATATGGCAACAGCACTGACACCCCACATGGTAGAGTCCCATCTCAGCATCTGTCTGTGTGTATCTGGGCCACATGGAGGGGGATGAACCTGCATCCCTCTGCTCCCTTTGTTAATGCTGAGCAATCCTGTGCTGTCCTCTGCTCCCTGTATGTCCAGTAAAAAGCTAAAAGTAGTGCCTTGATAGAGATGTCAGCCACTGGACACCACAGCTTCTCCTGGAGGTGGTGGGCGAAACGTTCGTCCCAACACAACCCTCATGCAAATCCTTCTTGTTGTTGTACTCCTTCTCTCCACGCTCACTCTTCCCCAGTCAGTCAATAGCAGAGGAGGTTCCTGTCTCCATCATTGCTTGAGTTACAGCTGCTCCCATTGTCTATAAGCGGCCACACTGACAAGGTCTGACTCTGCTGCGCCTCGCCGGGCCAACAAAGCACACAAAGGCCTCCCTCGGTGGCCGTATCAATTAGGCTTTATCAGATGCTGCACAGCCCCTGCCAGCCCGTGCTGCTCAGAGACGAGCTAATCAGCGGCAGCACATGGTGCACAGAGGGGCGAAGCCGGCACCCATGAGGGCCAGCCTCGCACACACATACACAGAAATGTGCACATAAAGCCCGGGCTGGTTGCCAGGACAACCTTAAACACAGCCATAAAAGACACTGATGGACCCTTGATGTGACTCTTGCTGATTGGTCGAAGACGAGAGCTCAGGGTCAGGGTGACGGGAATCAATTCGGCATTGTGATTTGAATGTTGGTGCGGAGCAACCACTTTAACAGTATTTCTATTCCTTGTATTTGCATCCTAGGTGCCTGTGTTCAGTGAAAAAGCGCGCTCCATTAAACAGAAACTCGTCGTCAAACTTCAGGGAGAAAGTAGAACAGACAAGTGCAGATGCATGAATGAATTAATGATGAAATAGAAACAGGTCATCAATAGTTTATGACTACATATGTTGCTCAAAGTACAAACGTGTGCAACAAATCAAATTCCATGTCGCTTTTAAACAGGTTTTACTTTTAAAAAAAGAAAAGAAGCTACACCTCAGGGCCAGATTGTTGTGAGTACAGCCAAAGGATAAAATGCTTATGCTAAACAATATCAAAGAAAATAAGTCCTTTCAGATGAAATATGTAAATCATTCTGAGCTTTGCCGGTGCTAAAGTGCTAAACAAACCCTATCACAACAGCGAGCGCCACGGTCACTCTGTGTCGAAAACAGAAATGGGTGTCATCGCGCTCCACCGTGGTGATTCAGCTGTCAGTAACATCCTGGCAGAGATGTTGAAATGGAGGCTGGACGCGATACGAGCGCTGCTACAGCTTTCAGCTCTGGCTCCATCAGCTCACGGTGCCACGGAGCAGGCCGGGTGGGAAGCTGTGCGAAGCGATACGGCAATTATTCAGCCTGGCACGCAGCTTTGAAGTGAGAACAGACAGCATTTTGTAAAAGGCTGTGAGTCATGAAAACAGCAGTGGAAAGTTTTGCAGTATTGAACAGTACAGCGTGTGATGACGCTGCAGACCGACAACACCAAATCCCATCTCATTTTGCATGTTGTACCTAATGAATCCAAAGCAATATAGAGCTGCGGTAATTACAGTCAGCAGGACACATGAATGAAATCCTTCGATTGATGTATGTGGGCTGCAAATGGGCGGCAACTCGATGGGGATGTTAAAGGAATTCTCCTGCCTTTTAGCGCTTTAGTTCAATAAAACTGGGGGATTTGCAAGAGGTAGTTTGAAAGAGAAACATCAAAATCACAGCAGCTAAAGAAGCAGATATAAGACTTTTAGTTTAAAGTATGTACAAATCCAAAAAAGAAAAAGACAAGCCAGCAATTCTGCAGCGAATTTCATGTGTGTGTTTTACTTTTTAAGCACTTTTTGCCACAGGCTTTGTCAAAGAGACCCCATAGAACTGGCTTTATGTTTAAATGTTGAATACGCAGCCATTAAAAGGATTATAATGTACAAAACTCAAACTTGTTAACAAATGTTGTTTGGGTCAGACAGCTTGATGTCTCTTCTGGGCTGTGCTTATATCAGCTGCCTCAGCCACACGCCTGTGCAGCACGGAATCAGTTTTACTTTCATGAATCTCCATTAAATTCCCATGTTTTGATCTTATTCCGAGCATATAGCATATGATGTAGTGGGAATGTGTCTTCCAGTGAGAATAACCTTCAGTTCTGTCCCTTATTCATCTTTTAATGATGAAATACACTCCAGATCTGATACGACTGATTCTACAGCAGCGTCTATGCTTCCCTCGTTGGGAGCTGCCATTGTTCTTTTCAGATGAAAAGCTGCCTATTGCAGTGTACAGTCACACCTAAACCTCACCCGCCAGTAGTTCCCCATAGGATGCTGACTGACGGGACCAAGGGATAGCTTAATCCTTGGCTGACTTGTAAATCTGGTACTTCTTCTGGTTACAAGGACATTATTTTGAAAATGACAGAGTTTGATGATTCTTGCTGGGTTGAATTAGCTTCTCCCATCCAGATAGTGGCTGTATGCTAATGTAACTGTTTTCTTATTGGCTGGTGGTTTGAGACTGAAGAACTATGAGATTAGCAGACTCCTTTCATCTGTTTGCAGACTGATTGCAGACTATGATTAGCTCAAACATCTCTGCTCCATTATCAGTGCAGATGTGCTCGGTCTGTAGTAATGGCAGTCCACCGCATACTCGCTGGATCCTACATTTCCCATCATGCAACATAAAAGCATGTTTTGTTACAGCCTTTCTGGATAATGCCCAGGGCTTTCCCACAACAGCCTCTGTGATTTTCTTTTCTCAAACTTTGTAAAGTGGCCACCTCTCATACAACTGTTGTCTAACCTCCCTTTAAAAAGTGTATGTTTTCTCGACACTGACTGCCGTAACGTGACGCTGTAAGTGCTGTTTGAATTTATGCAGCAGCGGTTAAGGATGCTGCAGTTAAAAGTAATTTCCTTTTCATTCGTTTAGCGTCTCAAGAGGACAGGTTATGGACTGGGCCACACATGTTCCTCTTGCCTTATTAAGGGCCAGTGCAAACACTTTCCTTTGTCTCAGTGACAGTCTGAGAGGGGGGCGGCAACCTACTCTGGGGGGGGGGCTGGCAGCACATTATTGAGCAGACGGTGGAGCCGAATGGCAGACGATCTATCATGTGGTCCTCTAGAAGCACGTGCACGCAGCCCCAGTGCGATGTCCTCCATGCCTGATCACCTCCTTACCCGGGGCAGACAAAGGAAACCTCCGTGTCAGAAATGATCATTAATTACTATGAGCTCATTCCTGTTATTAGAGCCCCATTACAGGAAATCCCATCGAGGAACCAATCAGAAAAAGATGATGATAAAATCACAGATTTACCACCTGACATATCGTGTGAAGACATTTTCTAAAAACCGTTAAGACGGTAGTCAAGGATGTAAAGCGGGAGCTGTTTTGTTGGCCGCACCAGGTGCATCTCTTCCTGTACGCAGCTGTGGGCCGCAGCTAAATGAGCTGGAGGAAAGCGTTATGGTAATAACTGCAGAATCCATTTGGAACCTGGGGAGGAACGAGCCCTTCACCTCCAGCTGAGCTTTCCCTTAATTCACAAGCTTTAACCGACTTAGGTCGGGGAATCAACACACCCGAAGGTACAACTACTACAACCAGCACTATGACCGCACTATTCATTTTGTAATAAAGATGAAGACTCCCAAGATACACTATAAATTCAGGGAAACCACGCTGTGTTAATGTGTAGTTCAGCTGGTCGTGGGCAGCGTGTCAAATCTCTTGTTTAGTTAGAGGGAAGTTCCTGTGTTTGTCAACCTGAGTCGTGGTCTCCAAATTTGGTTTATTATGACTGTTGCTAATGCTAACATCTCTGAATAACAGCAACAACCTCATCATACATAGCAAGGAGCCTCCTCTAGCTTAAGGATTTGTCCTTACGGAAGTAAATCCTATGGATGCTGATGTTGTGTGTGCAGTAGGCAATGTGAAATGAGACAAATTCGAAATGTTGGGCAACTTCCTGTTTGAATAAATGACATCAGCAGATGTTGTAGAAAGAAATTACTTTAAAATGAAGGAGTTAAATCCAGAATTTCAGAAGATGATGTTCAAGCAGCATGGTTAAATGTTTGGAATAAAGGCTGTGGATTAGAACAGACTTTCAGGTGCTGCCAAGAAGCTGGTGGGGCCTCATCCTTTAAACTTGGACACGTTGAAAGGGGATGGACCTGATCGTAGGAGTAGCGACGATATGAGAGGATGGGGCAGAAGAAAACAAAAGCGTAGGATGGATTTGTTTCAGTTTCTGGAAAATGCTCCTTGTCTGCAAACTAGTCACAAGCTAAATGTTTCATTCAAACTTCCTGCTGGGTAAATAAGCTGGTTGTTGATGGGCACTTTGAGAAAGGTCCCATCCGCAGGCCACATTCGAAGAGGTGTCAACATAAGGGAGAGGGTCACTTCATTAAAAAGTCCTCCACGCCTGAAATATGGAATTATTTGTCGTCAAAGCTTCACCGCTTTCTGATCTCACCCAGGAACGGAAAGAGAATAATATGGCCCACCTAATGTTATTCCTCCACAAGATCATACACCGACATGCTAGTCCTGTTTGCAGAACATGCTTCCTTCCCACTCCAGCAGGAAGTAATTATTGGAAAAATACAGTGGTTTGTATTTCCTCGAGAAAACCAGCTGAGGCAACAAACCTCCGCCAGCAGCCGCACTGTTCTGCTGATTCAGTTGGCAGAACAGATCCCATTATCTTGTTTATCCTCATGGAAATTTAACAGTTTACCATGTGACCTACATTTTTCTCAACAGACTCAGGTCTCAGGCGGGCGCCGGAGGAAAAGCTTGCCTGTAAGTTGAGAGGGAGTCCAAAAATTTGCATGATGTGATCAAGATAAGAGCTTGATGCTTTACTCCCTGCAGATCTGAGGCAAAGCGTCGCAGGCGTGACCGAGAAAGCGCAGGGAAGACACATCAGCGCCATTATGTGAGGGCGGCACCTCACCTCACCTCACCTCACCCTGCCCTGCTCTCCTCTGAGTTCATTAAGGGCCTCGCTCTCCTGCATCATATAGTGTTTTCTGCCAGATATGGGGTGTGTTCCCTCCTCACCTGCTGTGCCTGGACGCCGTGTTAATTCCCTGCTAAGCATAAAGCCCTCTCCCCCGCAGAGATGGCAGCTAGTGATAAATGGCCAGTGCTGGTCTTATCATCACCTCTACACTTCAAGCTCAGGAAACCAATAAAGATGGCCCGCGGCGTCCCCGCCCGGCCCTAACAGCCCCCATGAGTCCGCCGCCACCCGGGGGACCGCGGCCCCGTGTAATTGCAGCTATTGTGAGGCCGCGAGGAGCCAGCTGAGGTCTGAGCAGGAGTGATGAGCGGAAAGAGGAGGAGGTCCTGTACATTACGTCCTCACATGGCTCACATTAGACACTGATTGATGGCTATCTCCCTTGGCTTCGTCTCTCTGCCCAGAGGATTGATCTTTTCCCGAAGACCTGTGGACTGAAGCTTACGAAGCTTAAGGTGATACTCCCAACAGCACTGTTTAGCCTGTCTTGACACTCTGTCACATGCTTGTACTCGTGATAGATTTCATGTCATAAAAAGCAAAATTCAGCTTTACAAATAAACAAATAAATAAATAATTTAAAACTTGGGGAACAGTTATTTTTAGTGCTGATTATTCTCTCAATTAATGGATTAATCGGATCATTTAAAATGCTTTGCCCAACCAAAAGTCCTAAAATTACAATTGAATCATAGACGACGAATAAAACCAGAGTATTTGCATAATTTTCACCTAAATGTGTTTTTTTAATTTTTATTGCAGCTACAATTTCTGTTGATTGACTGATCAATTAATCATGCAGTCGCTCCAGCTCTAATCAAATCTTCATTAAGTGAAATCTTCTATTAGTCGTCACTAATATGGGATTTGTCTGAATAACTATTTTCATAATAACTACATCTGCAGGTCGCTTTTTGACAAACTGATTAATCTATTCAGTCAGACAAAGGTCCATCAACAAACAGTATGTTTGGTCCAACAAACAGTCCGGAGGTATTCGCTTTCTAACGTTAAAAAACAGAGAAAGGCAGCGAAAACTCACTTTCACAAAGCTGGAGCAACACATTTCGGCATTTCTTAAAGGAATAATCAGTGATCGCAACTGTTCAAACGAGCAAGTCCATTTACCTTCTCACTCATTTCAACACTAATTCCTAAATTTATACTCCTTCCCTCCTTTCACCTGATATACTGAGAGAACATCGATCAATCTATCAAATTAAAGTTTGTACAATTAAAAAATGTAATTATGAAGTTGCACTGCTTTATTGCAACTATTAGGGAAAACTAAAAATGTGTATATTTTGTGATGGAAAAATCCACATTTTCCCTGAGAGTCTTTTAATCAGCAACTGAACCAAAGTCAACATTTTATTTTTTAAACCATTAATGTACCGCTGATGTCTTCAGTCAGCCAGACAGCGGCGGGGAGGGTCAGTGGCTCTCTCCCAGACGCTTCTTATCTCCATCAACCACTGCAGCCTCCCAGTCATCTGGACTGAGGACTAATCTTCTCCCAGGAGCACATCAATAAAGCCTTACAGCTGTGCTCCCTCTAGTGGACTCCCACCCTAAAGACTAACCGTGGTGAGGAAACACCTCAGCAGAGGTGAGATCAGCATCACGCGAGCTTCTCTTAGATGTCAGTCAGTGACAGATTAATGCCATTAATCAGTTGCAATTACTACTGTAATTGTCTTTGGTCCTTTCCTCTTTTGAGTTTCTCTTAACTTTCCCTTTATCTGGTCTTGCTTCTTTTTGGCTTAAGTGTTTGGCTTCCTGTCTTTACAACCGTTCTACACAAATAGTGCACTTAAAGTTATAATTATTATATTACTGGGGAAGACTTTGTCCAATATTCAAAAGCATGTAAACTGAAACACATGTTCGTGATGAATTTACCTGATGTTTATAGATGAATTCTCCTTTGAACTAATGTTTTTAGCAGTCTTTTATTATTATTATTCAACTTGCAGTAAACTATTTTTAGATTTATTGTTGCTGCTTTTTTAATACTGTACATACCTCACACATTTTGATTAAACACCTTTAACAAAGACATGAATAGGGACATTTGAGTGATCTGCATGAAATATGTTTCTGTTTCTATTTGGTTTCTATTGCAATGCAGATCTTGCAATTCCAGTATTCAGTTTGCCAATAGAGTAGCCTTTTCATATCATTAAAATGAACTCATTAAAAACTCCAGTGGGAATTTGTGGGTTTTACATGAGCACTCTGTGTAAATCTATTGGAACTATTTTGTCTTTGTTTATTTTAAAAAACAGAAATCCATTTTTTTAAAATTATTTAAAACTTCACACTGCAATCTTTAGGTATTAGATCCTTTACTTTAAATAAAAGATATGAGAAGAGTGCCCACTGCGCACCAGAACGGCCTCTGTCTGTGTGGTATTACATTATCTATCAATAAATATTACAGACCCATTAAAGTTTTATTTGAAATTTGAACTTTCTGTAAGGAAATCATACATTTTACCTTAGCATTAGCTGTATCTTAACATATTCCTTTGATATATACTGGAGTAACAGTATATGGCAATGCTTCAGCGCCGTATTAGAACATCTGTAACACTTATACACGGCACAGCAGACCATTATAGTGTTGCAGTTTCAATTTGCTGAATGATAAATGTCTGAAAAGCTCCTTTTTAATATGAAATACAGTAGCCTTTAGCATACTTCGGTGTTTCCATTGCCTCAGGCAGGTTGAACTGAAGCCTCACTAGTCTGATCCAGTCTTTGAAGTACCTTTGAGTGGCAAGTGTGTTAGGCGGCGCCACAAACAAGATGAAAGGTGAAGCAAAATGTCAGTGGAGCCACACTGTTCCTCTCATCTGCCGGCTGCCGTACTGTACCCTCTACTGCCTTGTGCTGTGCATCATGGGAGTGCTTCAGAACAAACAGAGGATATGATATTGTGGCTCGTGATGTGGAAACTAACAAGGTTAACAGGACATTAATTAGGCTTGTGTTATCAGAGTAAGACCCGCGCTCGGAAGGGTCCGTGCATTTGTTTGAAAAAGCATAAATCAGAAGACACCGAGGGCGACAACAGCGCGATCCATCTGTCGCACTGCTGTTTTATCAATCATGTTATGGAGCGAAATTGAGGTAAGAGCGACTGCAGACCTGAGAGTTGCATACTGGAGTTTCACTATGATGCCCTGACTCAGCACAGCCCTGTCCCGCAGCCACGAAATGCTCTCCAACAGTAATGCCCCTTTAAGATCATACAGAACAAACCAAACAGCTGTACCTGAGTCCTAAACCCATCAGATATCAGATCAGAGGTTATACAAACACGTGAGTCAATGAGAGATCACGTGGCCAAAGTCTAAAGATAACATATTTTAAGTAATTACCTAACCTATAGTGAATAACCCATAGTGTGTCTCGCCGTATTGTTCAAATGTCCAGTCGCAACTTTACCGGTTTCATTTACTGTCTTCGCTCTTGCGGGATCACGTTTGGCCATGAGGCAGCTGATTTCAGAGGGAAACAACCTGCTGTGCTCTATCTGTGTAGCACCAAACAGCAGATATTCATATTAACCAGCTAGCTGATGAACACGTTCGAGCACTTGGCGGGAAAAAAAAACGCGAAACTTGGTGATGATATGTCGACATCGTGCTCACAGCCTGTTTCTGCTGCCCTCACGTGGCCCAAAACATCAGCTATTGCAGATTTCATCAAATGAAATCCAGTTACTTTATTTCTTTTCAGACTGCATAACACCGCCTTCATTAGTGTCAGTGAACAACATAAAGGCCAACTCTCAGCAGAAACATTATTAAAATGTACCAAAAAAAAACAGGCGTGCTGGGAGCTAATACTGTTTCACATTGCTGCGGATGCCTGTGGTGAATATGGATTTGTATTAGGACAAATGGACTCTATAAATTGTACTTATTGAACATTACTGAGTGCTTTAGGGACATTTTCTCCCCCCCAGTGATCCTTTTCTTTTTCCCCCATAAGAGAAAGCTGCAGCTCTGAAAAGATCGCTGCTCCCGTCCCCCCATTTGTTTCTGATTTGCAGTCAGTATTCTCCTAAAAAAGACGCTGTTTGAGTTGAACATCAGTCCAACATAAGGAATCCGATTTAAAGTAAGGGTATTGCCCTTACAGTGGTAACCATGATAACCGATTTCACCATAATGCACTATTTGTTAAATAAATGAGTGGAACAATAACACTGACACAGTTTCTTCTTCTTCTTCTTCTTCTTCTTCTTCTTCTTACTCTGGGTTTTCAGACTTCACTCTCCCTGTAGGGCCACTGCTCTTCAGCAGAAAGACAGTCCGGGCAGGTCAACTTCGCATGCTCCCACATTTTACACAGATTCCCTTTATGTAAATACTGTTTTGTATGCAGGGCGAGATTTTGGATCGGGCCCACAGAAAACCGGCCTACAGCTACACAGCGGCAGTAAAGCGGCACTTTTCTAGATTCCTTCAAAATACGCGAGGATTCGCTAGGCGCTCCCGTGCCAAAGCATGCGAGTGCGCAAGTGTGTTTCTGTGTGATTTTATGCTGACAAAATCAATTTACCTCTGCAAGATTCTTGAGCGCGATAAGGAGTCGAATCAGTTTTAATCTCCAAGACATCCCGGCTGTTCGGCAGGCAGAGCCATAAATCATGCACTGTAAACACCGGCTTCATCTCATGTCGTGCCTTTTTTTGTTATTCTTACCCTTCTGCAAAGCTTATACTATTTTAGAAATCAGAAAAAAAGTTAATATGCCACACGTTTGACGTCACCACGGCGCTGGACCGCAGCGCAAAAGATACAGATAGCAACCTCTTTCGCATTAATTTATAATTTGGCCTTTTGGAGATTGTAAACTTGTAAAGCCTCAGTGAACAGCCAACTTGGAAGTCCCAAATGTCAGGCTTTCCCCACCAGCACCTGAGCGCGGCATCACAGCCAATGATAATCATCAGATGGCTGCAAAGGCTATTCAAGCTTTCTGCCAAATTTCACCCAAATCTGTTGGTTACTTTTAGAGATAAAAGACAAACACGCAGGCAAAGAACCGTTCAGTCTTGAGAAACTGTGGAAACATATTTATACTCATTGCAACTGAAGATTCACTGCAGACGTTAAGTCTGTAAAATGCCCCAAAACAGTGAAAACTCTAAGGTCTAACTTGAGCTCTTCTATCTTTCATTCAAACCTTTTACCAAAAAGTGAATCTTACAGGTTTGAGTTCAATATTAAATACAATTACACATGCATTTCATCCCAAATGAAATATGACGTTCCCTTATGAAACCTTAAAACAACCCAGTTTCATCCAACAGCATTATGACGTTCACCCATCAGTCCTCCTTTAACATTTGGCAGTGCAGAGCTAAGATTCACCGGTTAGCTACCTAGCAACAGCATGATGCGCTGGTGTGTCTGAACAGTGAGGCGGATCATCCAACTCTGAATCACTGTAACTCCTCGTGTTTGCTATGAGTCACACACTTTTCATCGTTCAAATCAAATTCCTCCCAACCTTAAGACCTTCCTGTCTGCCCTGTGTCACTCAGAAATAAGACCCACAAGCTTCATACTTTCGAAAATGTCAAGCTCAACGTCCGCTCGGTGCTGTGGGCAACATTCGTCAGCTTTTCAAAATAGCTGTTGATTAAATTTGTGATGATTTAGGAACTGATTAGCAAACTTCTGGTTTCACTAGCACTAGAAATGAGCATAAAGAAAGCGTGAAATCCAGCATTAGGATTAGTAGTTTTTCTGTGACAGAGCAGAGTGATTACACGTCATGATGCTAACTGTCTTTAAAGCAGGCAGCCCGGTCTGTGACAGTGATCTGTGGTAAACAGCAAAGACCCATCGCATTATCCCCTGTGTGTTGTACAGGTACAGCCAGTGTATTTACCACGGCGCTGCCAGCTGCCTGAATTTGCTTCCGTGCAGATTTATGGGAACGCGAGGCCGCTTTGATCTCTGATACTCTCAGCTGCGCTCCGCAGCGCTGCCATGAAAGAGACTTTACAATTAGATCAATTCAACACAAACAATGGTGGCAGGAGAGCGAATAAAAAGCCTGATCTATTTATGGCTTCTTCACACACGATGACAACGCTTATATGAGGTTACTCTTAATTAGCTGGAATGTCTTTACTTTTATGTACCATCTGACAACTTCCAGCTGTAATTACTCCTGCCTACTAAAAACAGCCGTGCCCCCGTGTGCTTCAGAGCTCTTATATCACCGTGACCAACAACAACAGCAACGCTGCTGCATACTAAATGCACGCAGGTCTACGACACACTGGGGCTTAGCTTTGCCTTTGTTTATGTAGCAGTAACAGTGAGGACGGGACAACATTTAGGATTACATTGACGCTTGGTTCATGAGTCAGTCATTTTTCGTGACAGTTTAAAGCAATGCACAGAGGCTGTTTGACACCACCACAGTCATCTTTCAAGATGTTAAGGTGCACAGTGAGTAAGGCATTAAACATTAACCAGGAGGGCTCCCTAAATATTTCAGTGGCCCATTCATTATAGACAAGTGGGCAGACGTCTCTGGGTAGATTTACCTTTGTGATAAGAGCAGATTGGGAACAATGCTGATAGCCAAAGGTCCCGTCATACGCCTGGTGGAAAAATGCTGACAGAGAATTTTCCAATAAAGTCCGATCATTCAATCCAGGGCACAGTGGTGCAGCTCTAGCTGGTTCATTTGATATTGCTGTCACGAAGAGTGATATATGCGGCCTTATTAAGCTCCTGTATATACACACACAGTTAAGACAGACAGTAAGATAAATGAGGGCCTATATCAACCACATGGCCACCATTTACTGTCTGACAGCATAGTTTCTCAATAATTAACAGCCATTTGAATCTAATTGTTGAGCACTTCTCAGAAGAATCCTTACACATTAATTACCTCGACGCTTTGTTTGGAAACATGCTGCCGTATTATTACACTATAATTGTGGTCAAAGACAAATGTGGACTGAAACGGACCGTGTGACCGCACTCCACAAAATACACCCAGTAAATACTTTGTGTTCATCGCAAATGAACAGCATTCACATCAGAAATTTCACTTATTCAGTAAGAATAGTTAATTATTACTGATGAGCAGTATAATGTTACTGAGGACGGCAAACCACGAAGGAATCAACCTTCTTGCAGGCAGCTGTTTGTTGTGCCCACCTCTAAATGGCAAAGAGAGGTAGGTGACTGGTTGGGGGAGAAGCTCAAACACCTTGAAGCTAAAGAATCAGATATGTATTCCCAGGGACTGGCGGAAGCTGCAACAGAGCTAAAAGCAGAGTGAACATGAGACATGACGATAAAGGGACGCTAATGATGCTACGTGCCTGGCTGCATGTGACAACGGAGCAACGGCAAATGCCAAAACCTAGCAGGAGCTTAAGAAGAGGATAATATAGAACATTTGCAAACTGATTGGTTAAAAGCAAGTCATCTTAAACCAAGTATAATGCATTTAATTGAGCATAGGAGCTCAATTAGCTGCGTACCATGCAATGTGGTTTGTAATTGTCAGTCACTGGGGATCGCCCCAGCTGTTACACCAATCGGCACCAATGTAAATACTCCACTTTTTACCTGTAATGGAATATTACACTGGGGTTCTGCTCTGAAGCGTCTGAAGCTCCGGTTATTTCTGACAGAGCTGGGTGGCCACAAAAATCCAGCCAGCGTGTGGACCGTTGTCAGGAGGGAGGAGAATCACCCAATCTGATTTTCACACCTCCTCGTGTCACTGCAGATTGGATTAGCTCTAGATTGCTCTGCCCAGCCGGTGCAAAATGGATGAAAAGCTGATTACAGTCATTCCAAAGGTTTCTTAATTCTCTCACAACTTTTGTTTGAAAGACTCGACGGCAACATTGCTGCCATGTCATTAGAAATCAGAAAATGATTTGAAATTGTGTTGCCATTAGAATATGTACATGTCCCCTCATGACGGACGCAGCAACAGACCGGTCCTGGTCTACCTCGGAGCCAATTTGGAACAGCAGCTTTATACTAATGCACCATTAATTAGAAAACCACAATAGCTGGAAAAAGCCCATTAGTCCGACAGACCTTTATTCTGAAAACAAAGGTCTGCTTCTCTGAAAGCCCCTTCTTCCTCTCCCTGGAATCTTGGCCCTTTATTATCTTAGTGTACTTAGACGTGCAGGAAAAGGCAGATGATCAAATGACCTGTGTCGGGTGACATCCGTTGTTTCGTAACAATAGTCAGGTGACCTATGTTGTCATCATTAGGCTACCTTCTTTGTAATGGTCACAGCAAAAACATGTTTCATATATTTTAAAGTTTGCAGGTTGGTTATGTTTAGGAAAGGTTCATGGGTCAGTTACTTCAGTTAAGCTACACATGCAAGTCGGTGATACGAGGGTGTGCAGTTTGGGGAAAACGGGTCTTCAAAGCAATGGCTGTTTGTGAGTGAAAGAGCAGGACTGGAAGCCCTTTGTGCAAAGGTTGCTTCAGACCTGACAGGAAAACACTACGCATAAGTAAAACCAACACTCATCAGGACACACTCACATGCTGCCTGGGTTTCTTGGCTTGACCGTGTGATACCTCAGGGCACTTTAGGAAACTCAGCATTGTGAAACAGAACCACCAGCGACCTCGGGTGGATCACATGACCAGCCATCGTTAGTCGATCCCCGGCTCTGAACAAGCCCGAGCTTTACGGTCGGGGGGAGGGGAGGGGCTGCTTGGTAATATGATGAAAACCCTGCTTAACGCAGGCAAGCCCTGGGTGGAACAGATGGAGGCTCCTTCTTTCTTATGCAATCCAGCACTAGCGAAGCAGAAAATATGACTTTTATGTGACTCCCGGGATGTCAGATAAAATAAAGAGCCTAATGAATGTACTGGGACTAATAGATGAGCTTTGTAGACAGAGGGACAGTGGGATTAACAAGAGGTCAACATGCTCCCCCACAAAAAAATAAAAAGCCTATTGCCTGGTGCTGCTGAGACTGATACGGCGCGCTATCACAGTCATTTTAAAATTAAATGTACAACATACAACATATCATATAAGCCTGATGCATGAAACCTTGTTATCAATTCTCTAGTATAGTAAGTGTAAAGTCTGTCTTGAAGGCATGAATAATTCCAATTTCCTTTTTTTTTTAACAGATACCTCATTAATATTGATCACCTTCATAAATATTAGCATGTGAGGCAGTAGTCGTTAATCCCTCTCTGTCTGCGTCAGCAAAATGTTTGTGAGTTGTTATACTGCGGGAGAGTCTGTGTTTCCTGTGAAACAGATTGTAAAATATTCTATATTTGCACAGATTTGGCATATTTTCCTCGTCTCTTACTATGTTTTTATCTCGATCTTGTAATCACAGCTTTCCGAAATTCTTGGTTGTGTTTGGAAAGGAGCAGCAGTAAGGTGGCAATGTGTGTGCAACCGGCAATCCAACGACCATGAAAGGCAACAATTGGAGGCTCCAAATTGTCCAAAACAGTGAAATTAAACAGGCCGTGAGAAGAGGAACGCGCTGGTGAAAGGCTTTGAATAATAATAACACTCTAGCAAGAGGGGGGAAAAAGGCTGCCTTTATCAGACCCCTTTCTAAAAATAGCCCCGCTGGTGTGACATCATCAGTGCTACGCAAGTATCATCCACCTTTACTTCGGTCGGTGCAGCAGAAAAGTCTGCGTGGAGTCTGTTTCACCCTACGGTAGCATCGCAGGTTGTGTGGGCAGACAACATGCACACACACACACAAACACATGCACATGCACACAGCAACACGAACCACAAAAACTACACTATGGGTCTGTACATTTTCATTTTTAAAATCATTTTAGCCCACAAATACATAGCAAATATGAAATAAAACTTAATGAATACACATAATAATAACTTCTGCATTTCAAGAGAATGTACTTTCTGTGTCAACTGAGCTTTTCCTACTCCTAGACCAAGATTTCCTCGAGCAGGACCTCATCCCTTTAGAATCCCCCCAGCATGCAACATTTACAGTAGTACTCACAAGTGATGATGGCGTCTGTGAGTCATGGCAGTGCTGGGAACTTCTGTGTCTGGTCTGGGGGAGCAGGAGAGCAGAAAGCTGAGGCACACACTGACTAGCAGGCAGTTAAAGCTTCCACGGTCACCCACCTACTCACACTCACACACACACACACACACACACCCTGACTTGACGTGCTGCTCGTTCAAGCTTGGTCACAGTGGGGATGATGGCTCACGTACAGTAGTCTCATGATGTAACAGGCGCGGCACACATCTCATTAGCAGCAGCCAAAGCACACACACTCTACTGCATTTAACCTACTTAATCTATATATTCATGCACATATTAGCCCTGTACATCCATGAAGTCAACTTATTCATATCTATAAAGTCAATATTAGTGTTTGGAGGCATGGAGGGGGTTTCATAACAACACTGAGTGAAAAGACTCATTTGCAAATATTAGGTGATGTGAATACAAATTTGAATGTGGTTTAAAATGGAGTGTAAACAAGTGTTGGCTCAGGATTTGCATTGATTTTTCATCCAATCCTATAGCAAACAGTTTTATAGATACAATATAATGACACTAAACCAAAATCATAGTCTGTAACTGCAACTGTACAAAGCACCAATAAATTACATTCTTATGCATGTGTGTCATGCCTGCACCATCAACTGCATGCCTGCTCTCACATGTGTGTGCATTTGCACGGTGAGGGTGTTGACCAAGTGAGGATTAACTCACTGTAAAAAGACCTGCGTAACATACTATGCAACAGCTCAGCGTACTACTGGGGGAGAGGGGATTGGTCCGACGGTCTCTATGGAAACCACTGGCTGTGTTGAGGGCAGGTCCGCAGAGGGAAAGGCAAAGGGGAATAAAATCCTTTCCGCGCTCCCCATCCAGAGCTGATGAGTCTTCCGCAGCTAATGGACCACTGTAAAAATGACTGGGCAGGTACAGGCTTTAATTACATTTAATACTGCTGCGTATGAGCTGTTCTGGCAAACACGGTAATAGAGTTTCAGACAGCAGAGACTACATTAAGCAAATACTGGAAAAGCTGTTATGTACTCGTGTAAAATATAATATCAGGACTGCTTACTCTCCAATTGGCCTGAGGAGGTTAACAGCCATGAGCTACCTCCCTACAGACAAGGAGCTTTACTGGAATGGCATAAAGTAAATGATCTGTTTTTAACCTTCTGGGCCTGTATCACTCAAAACGACCCCTTCTTCACAGTTTATGGTATTGATCTAGACATGAGTTGAGCACTTCAAGCTAGAGGAGAGTTTCGTCTTCTTCTCAGTATCATTTAGAAGAGTTTTAGTAGACTGAAGAGGCAAAAATATCCAGTATTTCAAGAAAAGGGCAAAACTGACATCATTTGTGCGCAACAGAAATTAAAGACCCTGCAGATCCCTTGTCTTTTCCTTTGCCACCACTATGAGTCAGCCATTTGGTATGAACGATTTTGCTGACGAAGGCCAAATACCTGCGAAACTCAACCTCCCGTTCGTGTTTACTGGTAATGATACAAAACCATCATAGTGGTCAGAGCAGTGATAAGGGCATAATCCCCCATCAACTTCCCACTCATGAACATTGCCAATGTTTTGCAGCCAAGCCAGATGTTCTGCTACAGAAACCTGGGTGCAGTGTTTGGCGAAAACCTTTGCGTAATCCACCCTTCCTTGATTTTGTAATCCAAGGTACGACGTTCATATAAATTCTACAACGCAGATGAAATGCTGGTTGTAGTCCGGTGATGCTGCGCACAAAAACAACCATAGTATATCATTAATTCATGAATAATAATAAGTTATAAAATCAAACTATCTTTGTGGTGGAGTGCTGAGGGTGAGCTGAGGAGTCTCACAGCCTGAGGAAGGAAGCAGCTCTTGTGGCTCTGCAGCAGATACTTCTGTAGTGCTTGCCAAACAGCAGCAGGGAAAACAGATTGTGGCTGCGATGGGTATTGCCTTTTAGTATCCTTTGGGCTCTGCACAGGCACGCCAGTGATGTTCGCTAGATGGACACCAATGATGTTCTGGGCAGGCTTTAGGCTGCCTACATCCAGCGCCAATTTGAGATGTTTCCAGTCAAAGATGGTTTATCACTGATTTGTCCTGAAGTAAAAGAGTCCAAGAGCAATAATTTGGGAAGTAGCTACTAAATTAAATTGACAATCACACGGATGTGTCTCTGTTGAGATTCAGCTCAGTGCCTTTTCAGTGACAGACAACGGTTTCATTTAACAGGAGCTGTTCGAGTACCAAACAACTGCCTGTGAAGTGTACGGTAACGTCAGCTTAAACAGCAATGCACAGGCCAGCAGCCCCGTATTAAGTAGTGAAAGTGCCTTAGCATCTGTTAATGGACCTGTCTGAGGAGAAAGAAACCGGTGGCACATTGTCACCTGTAAAAAAGGATTATCAAGGAGAAGTAATTCAACTGAATGACACTACAGAGCATGTCAGGAAAAAAGGGGCTCTGGGAAAAGAGGGTCTAGCATTTTCTTACCCTGCAGTGTCCTTCTCTCTCTTAAGTTAAAACGTGTCAAGCCAGCAGATGAGGAAATGCTGGTTTTAGCAAGGATGCGCTGACAGCAGTTCAGCCCTTACATCCATCTAACAGCAGCACAAGAGTGAACTCGTGTTGCCTGGAAGATGCATGACCTAATCAGCGATAGGCAAGGGAGGATGGAGCCAATCATGCTATTGTGTGGTACAAAAGCAGGCTGTAAATAGGCAGGGCGCGGACAAATTGCTTAACCGCAAAAATAAAAAGCTGCAACATCACTCAGCAGATAACATGACTACTGAATATGCTTTGCATGTATCACGCTCAGCCGCACATTCCTCACAGGAATACCTACTGTGCAGAAATGGCTGAACCTGTTTGACATGACAAGAGGCAAGGAGGAAGGAAGTGGTGAAACATCAATCACAGGCAAGGCCTTAACAGCAGTTGTCATGACAATGGCCAAGGGTGAAAGATCCTCTCTTTCCCCTCTCTGGAGACTTACTGACATTCAGTCCCACTCTACTTAGACACAAACCGGAAAGATCACCGCCGTGGCTGCAGGTCCACGAGTCCCTCCCCACTTTGTGTCATGTCTGGTGTTAGGAAATGCGACATGCGAAATGAGAGCCTCTCAGTCTGCTCACAGACGTGGAGAAGATGTATAGGGGGGCCAGGTTTGTCAGTTTGATGGATAGCGTTGGATCAGTCGCTGCATGTAATCACTGCATGGTGTACATCTGATTTACTAAACCCCTCCCTCGACAGCAGGGGATGAGCAAAACCCCCTAGGGCCATCATTTTGCTTCTGCAGTGCAAACACCACATATCTTTGCACAGACCAGAGCGACACTGATCTCACTCATCTCTGGCCTGTTTCATCATTAGGAACTGGTCTCCGGTGAACTGGACTAGATTTATTAACTTTGTCCTGGTGTAAGCGCCTATGGCTGTCTGCCACATTCAAAAAAGAAAAAAAACCCTTGGGCCGCTGTTGCCGAGGAGAACGTGAGCCTTCGGCATCAACTGCTAGGGCAGGAGGAAATACGATAAAGACGATCCAGCGAATCCGTGGACATTGCCGTGCTCCAGAGCAAATATTTTGGCTGTGAAAGATCCAGAACTTTGATTCAAAGGAGAAACAACATCATCAAGCAGCACACATCTGGAGGCAAGAGATGTCTATGTCCCTCTGTCTATCGCTGAGCTCTCTTCCTCACTGCCAATAATCCTTGGGCAGAGTGAGCCTAATGGTCCATTATGTAACAGGCTTAAAGAGAGGAGACGAGTTTATGATGAGTACTGTTGGACTTGTCTGCTGGGATAATGTCAATCGGGTCTGCTTCCGGTCAGTTGGTAGAGTAAACAACCATGGATACATCTATTTTGTACAGCGGAAAGATGGCGGTATTAAACTCCACATGAAAAACAACTGAGCAGAGCAGAGTATGACCTCTTATTATTCTGCACTTCTCTTAGCAGGAGGGATCTCGAGACCAAGTTTACCTCACATGGTATCGTGCTTTAGAGCTATTAGACATTAAGGCACGTCTTCAATCTTCTCAGCCAGAGAGGCAGCTGTTGGAGGGTGCAGGGTGGGAGGAGGTGTATTGCTTTGCGGGTAGGTGGAGGTTCTGCGGAGTCATATAGCTGCAGCATAGACGGAAAGGCAGGCGTTAAGGCCCAGAAGCGGAGGCTCCGACCGATCAGACAAAAAAGCCCCGGGCTCACAACAACAACAACAACAACACACATCACATCAGTAACTGCAGTCACAAAAAACACAAGACACAGGATGGGAAAGAGGCTATGAAGTGGCAATTCAATCACAAGGCTGCTCAGTGCGGTACATGATACGGCAGCTTATTGAGCGTGGGTTCTGTGTGACGAAAGCCATTTTGCAGATTGTCTCATTGGTTTGCTAATCACTTCTATGCAGCAGGAGCAGCGGCAGCAGCAGTAAGGACAGGAGTGAGTGAGCAGCGGTAATGGACTGTGCGTGAGTGCTTGTGTGCCCGACTCTGTGTGTGTGTGTGTGTGAGTGATTGGAGCGAAAGTTGTTTAAAGAGCCACTCCCATCTCTGTGGTCACTGTCTCCCTCCTCCGGCTGTCCTGCCTCACATCTGCACAAGAGCCTCAACACAGCTCCTCTGGGCAACTTCAACTGACACCTTTATGTTAAGTATGCCTCATTAGAGAAACGCTACCCAGCTCACACCCAGTGGATCCTGATCCTGAGCGCAGGGTTTGTTCTCATAGGCCCTTGAGTAAACAAATATTATTCATTTATCATTTTTAGCTATGCTTTCTCTTACTCTCACTGTGCCAATATCGTATGCATCAAGCCTGTCATCTTCAACAAAGCACCCAGGTATTAAAAAAGGGAAACAGACGGCGTGAACCTTCAGGTCTCAGGTCCTGGATTTAAGTCTAGCCTCGAATTTGTCCAGACCATTTCAGTTCAGCTAAGCTGGGTCTTCAAGACACAGCAGTGGGTTAGGACAGACTCCAGTCTCAGCGTAAGACATGCATCTAATCAGCCACTACCCACACTACCTACTTAACACTCCCTGCTGTCCCCAAGTTGCCAAAACACTTACTGTTGCTTGAAAGATCCCATTAAATGGGCACTTGAGCTTTCTTGAACACTGAGTTACTGATTCCTCCTGCTGCTATTTGGGTTCTGAAAGCTCACGCGGAGGAACACGTTTCATTAAATTCAGTAGAAAGAACATGATTTCTTGAAGTCGGTCAGTGCGGGTGCTGTCCACAAAACTGAGACGAGACTGGGCAGGCAGATGTCTTGCTTTAAGGTGATTCATTTCATCAGGGCGATCCTGCATTGCCACTGATATCGTTCAGGAAAACGGCTACATGATTTTAATGATGGTATTAATAAGCTTGGATTGTAAGGGCTGAGACTTGTGTGTCTTTGCCTGGTGCGTGGGTGGGTGAGTGTTGTCACATTCTGGTGTGGATGGATGTTGTTGTACCAACAGAGGGCAGTGTGTTTTCACCCAATGAGGCCTGTCCCATATGTCCCCCTGGACTTCTGCTTCAGAGCAAAAGGACAGTGTCGACACATTGTTAATCTAAAATCTACTTCCATCATGGTTCACATTAGGCCAACGGCACACCTGAATTATTCATTTTCAATCTCTGTGAATGGAGACAACCCCCCGTCCACGGCGTGGCTGCACCCACCTCCAATCTCACCCTCACGGCTCCAGAACTTGGCCCGTTTTATTTATTTATTTATTTTTATTGAATTTCAGTGTTTCATCCACAGCTTGTGTTCTCACAGACTACAGCCTGACCTACAGGCCAGTTGTTTGATTGGAAGCCACGGACTGCGTGCGCGCGTCCTGTTTGAAACTGGTGCTTATGATCAACAGCGGACCCAAGCTCAGAAATGCCTCATATCCTCCCGCAGAAGCACGTTGATTGACAGGCCGCGGCGCTCTGTGGAAAAACTGGATATTTAACCATGGGATTTCATTTAGGGGCCACTGTTCTGCGCCACGTCGTCTGAAATATGCATGAAATTTTGACATAACGGAAACCTATTATGGGTGAAAACCTCAGCTAAGGTCTGATATAATTTGTGTTATTAAGACGTAACCATCAAATGACAGTTTGTATGTTATATTCTATAAATGTGTCATATAATATCATGTCTGACTGAGAATGAATGTGTGTAACAGTGCAATTGAGGAACAACAGAGCAGGGAAGTGGCTTGTTCCCACATTAAATAAGTTCTCTGTTTGGCTGGTCACACGAAGAGGGTGAAGTCAAAACTGTGGGCTGTTTACTACCAGGCCGCTTATTACACGCCTCGATGTAAATGACTGCTTCAGACTGCACTTTAAAATGCACACTGTGCGGTGAGAGACGCCTCAGTTTATTAAATTATCACTGCCAGCGAAGACGTAAACCCTCAGCGAAGCGTGAAAAAAGCAAATGAACATGAGCGGCAACGTATGCCGGGCGAAGACGGCACAAGGCGCGCGCCCGCTAATAACACTTATAAATAAATAATAATAAAATAAAAATCTAGGTGCGTGGAATCAAACCCCGCAGGACTAACATGTCAGTATAATCTGTAAAACATAATTATGCGCCGGCACATTTTTGGCGCCCAGTTGTGCCGCGCAGCTCTGGAAGATACGATGTGTTCACATGTCACGTGCCATTAGTCTGACCAAAGCTTAGGGTAAAGAAACGTTAGGTATGTGCAGGTGTAGGTGCAGGACATCCTTCACTCAAACTCATCTATTCATAATTTGTGCAATAACTTAATATGTGTAACCTGCGTTGAATTTGAAAGTCTGTGATAGTAATCTTCGATAGTGATGAGCGGCTCTGCGACGTCACCTCTCTCCGTCTCCAGCAGACAGAGCAGGAAGCTGCTCCACTCTGGCCTGTCGAGCGCCGCCATCACCCTCGCTATGTACACACTATCACCACATCCTATTAATGTCATGTCACAGCCAGACAACAATGTAATGATGATTAAAATGATACTAATCGAAACAGCAAATGGCGGCCATTATCATTACAGTTAATTATCTCCCATTCCACTGCACGCAAAGTGTGACAGCGAGCTGTCGCAGCTGAACAAAGAGCAAAGCAATAACCTGGGTCAAAAGAATGGAGGCTGCGACTCTGCAGGAGGCAGATCTGAATATTTCCTTTTGATTCTCACAGCAGGGAGTGTACAGTGATACACCACCGATCTGACTCAACATCAGCGTCTCCTTTAGTGTTCTTCGGGAACGTATTGAAGTGGAGATAGTTACAGCCCCAATGAGATTTGATTATTTAAGGTTTCGCAGTATATAAAAACAACTTTATCAGACGTCCAGGTTGGGGGGCGTGGGGTTATGTCCACAAGTGAAGCTGGCGTTGCAGGGTTGGAGTATCCATTACTGCTGTGACAAGAGAAGACAGGGGATCTGTTTGTAGCCATGTTTACTGCGATCAGTCAACAGATTGTATGGGCTTTAAATTGAATCACAATTGAACAATTCCCAAGGTCAACAGCAAGAACAGCTTCATCTTGAAAGGATCTAATCTAATTTGGCCTTGACTCCCACCCTCTGGCACTCATGGAGTCTTGGTGAGAAATGGGAAGCATCATTGCTTGCCCAGTAACCCAGTCTAACTATCAATCTGGCCTTGGACCCGGGACGGCCTCCTGCCCCGTCGTGTCCTTCTGTGAAAGGCCTAGGGTGGAGTTTGGAGAACCAAGCGGGGTTCCTCTCTTTCGTTCCTGGCAGTTTCTATGGTGGCATTATTTCCACAGGCAATAATAATGTTTTAAGCCAGATACATGATTATGTGAGGTTCCAGACTACAGACTTAAATTAATTAATAAGAACCGGCACGTCCACCCCGAGAGAGCCAAAAGTATGAGCATGAGCATAAGCATGAATGTAGCAATCAGTGCTTATTTGAGATGCTCCTTGTTCAAGATGAATCGGCTTGAAACAGAGATGCCGTGTTGTAGCTGTAGTAATGACCTCCACTTTGTAGCTGCAGCTGATTAATACCGTTAGTGACGGCTGTCATTTCAGTGGGCAAAATCCACAGTTGTTTTGTTTTAAGCGGTAAATCTGCCACCACGATTGCTATGACCTTCCTCGCTAGTATGGAAAGCTTTACTGCCATAGCAACAGTAACTAAGGGGAGCCAGGCCTAGCGAATGGTCATTTATGATCTGGTCCAGCTGCAAGGCAGTAATTGTCTTGCAAAGGCACATGAGATGCATGCACGCACACACAGTATTCCTGTACTGCCGGAGCTATCATGTAATAAAGAAATCAATGCAGTAAGACAGAAATTAGAAGAGATCTCTTGATGTCTGTCGTCCGTAGACAGATTCTATCGACAACGTGAGCCTCCCTCCACGTGGGTTGAATCTTTACTCAAACAAAAAGAGGTCACGCTGTATGCATAACGTTTCAGCTGCCGCGGATCAAAACAAGTGATTTGGAAGTAGGCTAATGAATGCACAACGTTAGAAACTGTTTCCTCTCAGAGCGTTACTATAGATGTCAGAGCTGTGCTCGGAGTGAACCAAACACAGAGTCATTTTGGTTTCTCCCTCTCTGCTCAGACAAAAACACACCCATTGATTTATCTGCTGTGATTCATTATTAAATTTATGTCCTGCTAACCAAGACAATGAGCAGTGTTATAAATCTTTTGGGAAACTTCTGATGCATTCTTCTTCTGAAGGTCTTTGTAGCCTTGAGTGGTCATGCAAAAGTAGCTCTTGTGAAGCTCACAGTGAGGAGATAATGCAATCGTAAATTATTGAGAAAACGACCTTTTTTTTTTAAAACAAAAAAAAAAAAAGGTTTTAATTAAAAGGACGTACACTTTGCAAAATCTGATTGCTGGAGAGAGGTTAACCATCATCATCATCAATCAGAGGTCAATGGACAGCCGGAGAAGAATCAAAGACATTCACATCCGACACCAGACGCCCTCTTTGAACAGCGACAGGGCTTATTATCTCTCTCCCATTTACAGCCAATAATGTAATAACAACGGCAATAACAACTAAACTATCTCCATGACAACTGAGCAACAGCATGCGGTGAGTAAAGGAGCAAGGCAAGGAAGAGACTGATTGTCATAATTAAAATAAATGAACACGTTAGGTGTAAATTGAGGCTATTGATAAAGCTTAGCCCTTCAACTGCCCGCTCGACCATGTGGTAGAGCGCATTTTGAGTCTGCACCATACAATAAGAAGAAAAACAACGAAGAAAAAAAAATTGTTTATAACCTAATTTATGGAGAAATAAACAAAAACAATGTCTTTTTGGGTAATGGAGTTTTCATTTCAGAAAATAGGTGAAAACATTGCATTTCTAACTTTTTCATCTTCATCTGTGTTGTGGTACAACAGCACGAAATAATTCAATTAGATCAATTTCTTATTGCATGGTACAGACTCAAAAGGTGCTCTACCATATGGTCGAGCGGGCAGTTCTGATGTATAACTGGAGCAACACAGTGACGTGGGTAAGACGGCGGCGGCATGTACTGGACGGTATGCTGGCAGGATTGGACGTAGGCGATGATGGAGCTGTGCCCTACAGACAGCCTGAGAGCGGCTCTGATGCTTTTCAATGACATTTAAGGCGGCACGCAAATGTGAGAGTTGTTATCTGGAGCCTGCGGTTTCTGCAGAGGGAGCTGCCGGGAAATCTGATGACTCTGATGAATCTGACTGCACCAGTTGGGGCTAAGGACTAAAAGTGTGAACAGAAGAAAATCCAAAGACGTGGAGTTCGTAAGAAGTGAGGTACGGACCTCTGCGCCTTTTCATCTCTGCTTAAGGCTAGAGGCCATTACTAGAGCTGGAGGCTACATTACCCCCTACTAATATACCACACCTGAATCTCCAGCCAAACTGGCAGCTGGTGTGTTGCATTATGGGTAATGTAGGCTCAAGTTTTAACCAGAAAACGTATAATATAAAATATTTGGAAAAAGAATCACTTATTCCGCTGCAGCTGTTTTGATCCTTTAAAAATAATATTATGTATAGAAAGTTCTGATCCTTTTCTCCAACACAGGTGAAAATGAGGGCTGTGCAGTGATTTAGAGGCCTGCAGACAAGTCTAAATATTAGCTGATGTTCAGTGCTGACAGTGGATTTTGTATGTTTTTCTTTCCACTCGACCACGGCACTGGAAAATCACAGTTGCAAGGATTGAAAAGAGGCTGCGAGACCTAATGACTGTGCGTGGCTGCGGTTCATCCACAAAGCCAGATATGTACGACCCTCTTCTAACAGGGTGTTAATATGATGTTAATCTGCCTGCTGGACGTTTCACACTTGCTGCTACGCGGCCAACTATGCTGCACTTAAGCTCGCAGCCTGTCAGGAGGTGGTTAAAGGAGCCTGAAGTGTGTATTTCTTTTTAAAAAGATGATCCACGCCTAACTTGTTTCAAGCCTGTTTCTGTATTTACTCTGGTGCCTGACAACATCTCAACGCTGACATTTCTCCCTCTTTCATTTGGGAATCCAGGACAGGATTACGCATGTTGTTATAGAATTAGAGTGACATGGCAATCCAATTTTTGGTCGCGGCGATGAATGAGTCTGCTTTATGCCCTTGCTTTGCAAATGACTCAGTGCACTATGGAAATCTATCGCTACATCCCCTGCATTCAGTACGTAAAAGTGGAGCAAATGAGAGGCTCTTATGTTGGGAAGAGAAGAAGACAGCGGATAAAGAGAGCAGGCGGCACTCTCAGCAGCAGCAGCGGCAGCACAGCAGCAGAGCAGAACTGATCGCTTTCCTCCTCTTTTTTAATTCGTGGTGAACACGGAAACCAGCTGTCTCACTGCCAGCAAGACTTTTTGGTCTGCAGTGACACCCCTGAGTTAGTACGCCAGGTCGTGCCCGAACTCAGGACGATCTGTTTAAGACAAATATAGAATCTACTTTTAAGATAAGAGTATAAAAATGCATTATTGCCCAGAAAGAGAGAGAGAGAGAGAGAGAGAGAGTCGAACAGCAGAATGTGCATGACGAGATTCAAAAGTGTGGGTTTGATTTTCGCCTGCTGACATTCAGATCGTTGACACATTTCAAATACTTAGTATCTGTCAGTTCATGAACTTACAGTGCAGCATCAGTCCACAGTTCGACATCTCAACTCATGATCTACCCGAGAAAAAGGGGAGAGGGGTTAGCCGTTAGCTGCTACGTTATGTATATTGACCAAATCTGGCACAGAACTGACTTTAACCTAAAAACACAAGTCCTCATTAATACAGAGCTTTCAGCAAAGCAGTTTCACTTCATTGTTTAGCTGTCAGGACCATAACTTTACTGATTTTGTTCACTTTTACTGTTTTCAAAACATTGTTTTCGGTCTCAAAGGCAGCTGCATTCACCACCACACTGGGCTGTGTTAGAGATCTGTTTGCTGGAGATGGTAGAGACCAAAGAGTCGGTTGGTTGCAAACACAACTCCGAATAATGATGATGTTACTCTGCTAACCTTTACACTCATACCTACACCTACACCTGTGATGAGGTTTCATTGATAAGAGAATATAGATTTCCTGGATTATGGCAGAGATGAAAGCAAAAGGGAGGTAGAGCGTATGTACGGAAAGAGGAACGGGCCAAAAAGGATTACATCTGCAGGCGTGACACTGGACTCAATGTGTCTATTATCTGGGTCTAGAGAAAGAAATGTGAAAGAGATGAACATCCATTTCTTCAGTGAGGACGGCAGACCGACAATTAAAGAGCAGCCGCGGCTCCTCTAGCTCCGACAGACTGCCTGCTCTGAGTTGACCTGGCTGAATATGGGAATGATCCATTTACTTTATAAATAACTAATTTGCCTCAAAAGTACAGTCTCACTCGCACTTTTCACTTTCACTCAACCATATAGTCCCCCCCCCCCTTTTCATTTTCTGCTGTCTTATTGAAGGACCTTCATCATTATCTCGCTGTTTTTACTTGACTTTATTCTTCGTCTCCATCCCTGGGCTCTCAAACTGCCTTAAACACCTCTTTTCTGTAACCATGGCTACAACTGATCAAATATCCCAAAAGGCCAGTGATGGGCGTTTTAAATCACCCACAGCACTGGTGCTTGAGGCGCTCATGCTAGTCTTTGCGTGAATTTGGAAGACACGGAAGATGTTCCCATGACACGTGATTGCTCAAACTCGGGCTTCATTTATATATTTAGATTCTTACAGATATCTTGGATTGTGTTTACGTTCCGCAGCTCGGCGGCAGCGTGTGTTTACACACCCATGCAGCTTATGTGATGCACATACGCTGCCCACAGAGCAACCGAGGAAGACGTTTCAACAGACACACTGCAACAAAAAAGTTAAATAGCAAAAGTTGTGATACTGCATATAATGTAGTTTATTTTTTAGCTCATACTTAGTGCATTTCATGACGGATCACCACAGATATCAGTGTCATCAACCAACTGTTTGGCTAGCTAGCAACTCACTAGCTAGCCAAACAGTCACTATTGCAGACTGTAACAACTTAGGGTCGATGTAGGGTTCAAGACAAGGCAGATGAAAACGCTGTACACCTTCTAAGAAGAGTACTAATGCAACGTTGCCAAACTTTGGACAGTATCAAAAGGTATTAATATCAATCATGGGTGATCACAGATGTAGTATATATAGTATAGTTTTTATTCCATGAAAACCTGGTGCCTTCATTACCTACAATGCAACTCAGCCACCAATAGTTTGGTGTTGAGACTTGTTGTTTTCTGTCCCAACTAATACTCATTAACCCTTTAACACCTGAGCCTGTCCTGTAGGTGCTGATGCCCATTCTTCCAGAATACCTGAAACTTTCAATACCTGGCAGTTATTTACTATTAGCTGCATGTTAGAAGAGCGTGACGACAGGTGAAAAACACAAAAACAGAACTGGATTTTAGAGTTTTAGTGAACAAACAGCACTGCAGTTACACATGAATAACAGATTTTGCATGTTACATTTGGAATTTGAAAAGTATAAAACTATTTCCAGTAAAATTCGAGAGTCTGTGTCAAGTGAAATTACCGTAATAACACCAATTTGACTTTAAAGCGCAACGTTCCAGCTTTCAGAAACCGTCACGTAACTACTGTAATCCAAAGTGTGCCTGTGCAAAAGTGTCCCTGGTGACACATTTGGAGTTATAGGGTTAAATGACTTCACTTGGGGCAATTCAAGACTCTTTATATAATGCAACAACACAGTAAGGCCTGTAAACAGAGTTTGATGTGTAATACCTGTAGGTGTTATCCTTTAAAGTAACACTAGACTACATATTATCATATTCATACAAGTCTTTTTTCCCCCCCACATATGACAAAACAAATCAGTCACGTAAACGTAGTCTCGGAGCTTCTAGGAGAGAACATACAGTAAACTGTCTCGCTGTGGAGAACAATGTATTTTTCCAGTTAGCTGTCACAGAACATGCATCATCCCAGCTGAAGAGGAGTGCAAAGATGAGATGAGCTCATGCTCTGAATAAATTGAAGTCAGGCTTCTGTGGATTTTGCTTACAGCGGGGGGAAAAAAACAAAACAAAACAGAAAGTCGGTCTCATACCAGCTTATGCAAAACACTTTGAGTTTCGGGACGTCCCCAAATGGAGGCAGTTATCAAATAATAACATTCACTTTAAAACCACGCATCTCCAAAATCTAATTCTGTGCTTTGCTGGGCCATATCAGTCAGATATGAATTAGCAGCATTTTTCGTTTGAATCAAAAAGACGCATTCATCACAGGAGCAAAGAGAAGGAATATTGGTTAAATGGAGGCCCGAGATGAATGAATGTGTTTAGGCGAGCAGAGGAAATGGGTGAAAAGTCTGAGAGACGAAAACGCAAACCGCTGAAATCCAGTAAGCACCAGACACATCCATTACCCACACTACTCAGCGTGGCCTTGTTGTGGCCCCGCAGCCTCATTACCATGCTGGCCCTCTCAAATAAGCAAACCCCATGTATTGACAAAGAGGAGAATAAGAGCCGTCTATTGCATATTGTATGCTGCAGTTATATTTGCAATGCTCCAGCAGAACAACTGCCAAAGTCTGCCTCTGGCTGGAAGGAGCAAGGAAATGTTTACGCCGACTTTCAGAGAGTGAGGGAGAGAGAGAGAGAGAGAGAGAGAGAGAGAGAAAGAGAGAGAGATTAGGAAGAAAATATTATCTTGACCCGAGACCTGGCTGTTTAGCAGCACGTTCAAAAAAAAGAAAATCCCAGTTTTTGCCACTAACGCGCGTGCATTTTTCCAAGTTGCGACAGTTCGCAGGAGACGTTTGGTGCTTAGAAACGATGGTGACGCCGATAGCGGTGCGCAGCCTCCAAATCCTCTGATACACTGTTAGAGTTGCAGAAATATCGGTATGACAGGTCTATCAGCTTCCATTTACATATAGTGGTCCTGTGCACCTACCCCACACACTAACCACTGACATGGTTGTGGTTACTTATCCTGCAGCGATGACGCGTACGATCCGTGGTGACTCAGCTGAAAACTGGCTCACGTGTTGCGCACCACCGATCTGGATTCCCAATCGACGACTATCGAGCATGATTACATTAATCAATCGACAGCGCAAACACGTTCCGAATCTATAAACCTCAAATATGATTACTATGGTTCGTTACACAACAGGAGTCCAACTGACTGACAACTGACCGCGAATATGGATTTACCAGTAAACAAACAAACAAAGCAGCAACGACTCAGAGTAACTTTAACTCAGCTTTTACTCATGCTGCCGGGTTAAATAAGCAGGTCTACATGGTACTAACTAATTACCTATGTACGCTTACACAGTTATCTATGCGTTAAAGTGCAGTTTTGAGCCTGTTTTGTTACATATTTGTATATTTTCCCCATATCATGTCACATTTCTGGGAGCAAAGCACGACCAGTGAGACGCCCGTGCACAGTGGGCGCAGCAAACATGTGATGCTGCATGGCGGCGGTCAGTGATTAGCTGATTACAACTGCACCAGATAATCTGACTGATGCCATGCTAGGCCACTACCCCCTTTGGCATGAACTAACCTCCAGAGTGGTGGCAGAAGCATGGATCAATTAGCTCTCGCACATTCAGTCACGCTGATTACAAGGAGACACTAGAAAAAAGATAGAACGTCTAACAACAGTCTGCTTCGAGACATACCGCTGGAGTAAATCCAGATCCATCAACCACAGCATTTTGCTGAGCGTGTGCGTATGGTGGTGTGTGCTTACTGTGTGTGTGTGTGTGTGTGTGTGTGTGGGGTGGGGGGGGGGTTTGATATGTTGTTTTCCCTTAGGCACCAGAGGGGTGAACCATCAATCTATCAATTACAGCTTGGCGCAGCCCCTTCTCTCCTCCCCGCGGGCACGGCGAGGCACACTTTAGTGAGATCAACACCCCTCTCCCATAGATCTGAGGTGGAGACGCCACGCAGGGCTGCTGCCTTAAAACGCCTGTGAATGAGAGGCGGGTGCGGCGCCGACTGCTGCAGCTACAGCGCATCAATATGTAAAGCCCAAGCAGCTGCTTAACACCAATTACAAAGATATTAGCCCTGTAGCCAAAACATAAAGCACACTTGTTCGCTCTCTCCTCCTTCTGAAATACCCACACGTCTTTTGTTGGGAACAAAGTGTTGTTTTAATAAGCTGATACAATGGAGGGCTCAGTGGCTCCATAAAGAACTTTGCAATTTAGAAAGAGCTTTGTTAATATTTTCAGTTTTTACCAAAATAAATTGCGGGGGCCATCCTTAGCAAGCATCCGAGCGCTAATTCTTAAGTTAACGTTTGTTTTTTCAGTTTGCAGGAATATTAAACTCAGCATCCAGGCGGTGGCGGCCTCTCTCCCCGGGGTCAGTGCGGCATGAGGCGCCGTGTGACTGATGCTGAGGGCTGTGCTGGCTGCCTCCCAGTCACTTGCCAGCTGTCCCTCATCCCCCCATCATCCACTAGCGCACATGGCCGAAGGAAGACGCGCTACTGCTTCCACCCGCCGGCACTCCTGAGGGTGAAAGGTCAGAGCGGTGTCCTATGGGAAAGTCCTCGCCTTGTGAGGAAGCAGCCATCAAGCTGAGTGGCTGCATGCACTCATGGTGAGTAAGCAAGGGAGAGAGGACAAGTGGCATCCTTCCAGGTCCAGAAAGTTACGCAACGTGCAGAGAAATAGATTTGCTATTGTACAACATCGGGGTAAATCCCTTACCATGGTAATCGCTTTCATTTTAATGAAGCAGAAAGGACTCAGGATTTTTATTTGCAAGGAAATTACTTCTTTCATCATCTGGTGTGAGGTTGTACCTCATACAACAGAGAGCCACAAAGGTCGCCGTAAAGTGGTTATTAGAATCGCTGAGCAAATACCAAGTATTTCTCTTTTCACCTCTTTCTCTCTGTGTGCGGGGTGACATAAGAGATTGTATAGGATCCACAAGGCTGTAATGGAGGAGGATTCACATTAGCGACAGACAGACAGGCAGGCAGGCAGAGAGGACAGAGTACAGGAGGTCTGAGACTTTGTAAACTAGAACTGATCCAAACCCGGAAAAAGAAGAAAATTACGCCC
This sequence comes from Datnioides undecimradiatus, assembly GCA_008933995.1. NCBI lineage: Eukaryota > Metazoa > Chordata > Actinopteri > Lobotiformes > Datnioididae > Datnioides > Datnioides undecimradiatus. The sequence goes on from WARS01000013.1 coordinate 20,067,243, forward strand.
AAAGACAGAAGTGGAAAAAAGTCGTTTGGCCTTGTTGAAAAGGTCATTTTGGCAGCGGCTCGGTCTAATGTCAGATTTCATATTCAGAATCTTGTTCTTGGAGGGAGGAAAAAGAATTGGTTGCTTTACTTTAATTCACAATGTGCCGCGATGTGTTAAATTGCTCCCATGTCAGAAAATAACAGCCCTTCACACTGCAACACGCGCCCTTGTCATTAGGGGAGGCTCGTACTGAACTCAGGCGCCTTCCATCACTGGGAGGGACCGGTGTGTGTGCATCTGTGTGGGTGTGTGCGTGCGGGGGTGGGGTTGGGAGTCAAGCTGTTTCAGGAACTATCACACCCTTCCCTCCCTCTGATAAACAATCCATCACTAATTACTTTCGACACAAAGCAGACGACAGCAACAACGCGGATACGATCGCGCTCTTTGGCGCCGAAACGACTGCAGCGGGGGGAGATCTTTGTCTGCGCGGCTTCAGCGCAGCGCCTGCATGCTGCTTCAGCCGGCCAAGCATTACCTGTAAGTGTTTTAATAGGTGAAGGCTGACCTTTTGTCACAAAGGGCAGACAGCAGAGCGGCATCAGTAATGCCATTAACCCTGGATTAACTGATGAACTTATCCACATTGATTTACCTTCGTGCCCGCTGTTTCCTTCGGCTGCTCAGAGGGCACCAATCAGGCTTTTATTTGCACATACACTGGTCCTCCACGACAACTGCTGCTACCTCAGGCATCTGCTATCTGATGAGCAGACAGTCCACTCCGTCTGAACAATAAGAATGAAGCAGAGAAATGTGCCAGTTCCTTTTTTTCTTGACTAGCACTGAACATTTACATGTCTGTCTTCCAGTAGCATGTACTCGTCCATCCATAATCACATTATTACACAATATAGCATTGATTTAGACATATTTAACCACTGACACCTAAGAGTTACATCTTTAATATATAAGAACAGTAGTACCTATGTCTTATTCCATGCACTGCTGAACTGATGAAGTAACCATGGCAACTACCGTATATTGTTGGCGTAACCCAGATATCAGACAGCAGTGATGTTAGACCTACACCTCAGATTATTATTTAAAACGTTGCTGAGACATTGAGCCAAGGAAGGAAATCAAGGAAAAGTCCTCAGTGTGTGCTGGCTGCAGCTCCTCAGATGAGATTTATATTATTATAATTAAAATACTGAACATAGTGGCGTGAATACTACATATTGAAAGTTTAAGTAGTGCCTCGAAGCCAGAATCCCAACCCCAGGTCAGTGTATTGATGCAGAATCATTTGTGCAGAGCTGCTTATTAGCACACAGTTAATGCACAGTTGATAATCGGTCAGCTTCCAACTAATGTCTGTAACATTATAGTCTGCACCCTACGCAATAGGCCATTGTTGTGAATAATGCAAGGTAAAATTCAACATTTAAGGAGATATCGCACCTGTACAACTTTAACCTTTCATGTGGGCCATTGTCGTAATATATAAAAACACATTACAGTGGAAACCCACTGCTGCTGCTGCTGCTGCTGCTGCTGCTGCTGCTCAGGGATAAAGGCTGCAGTTTAACTTATAGTGTCTAATAAAGCCAGCTTTACCCGGCCTCAGGCTGAGCGCAATGATTAATGTATGGGGAAATCTCAATCTCTAACTCAGGCAGTATTTCAAACCTGGAAAAGCCAATTTACACATATTTAACAATGTCCCGGAGCATTTCCAAATGATATTGTAGCTATCTTAATGACAAACTAAATGCCATGTTAATATCAAGAAATTTATAGGCGAAATATAATAAAATGCTTTATCCTGTGAACGCCAAGTGAAAGGCACTTAAAGGCCAGCTGTAGTTCCCTCGCAGCTTGTGTTTTCGTGACGCCCCGGGCCCCATGATTACACAGAAGACAAACGCGCCGCAACTTTCTCAAATCAAATAACGCGTACCCGCTTGGTACGGACTGAAATGCTCTGTGGTCTTTGTGATCGGATTGAGTACCTTGAAACAAATATTCTCTTGTCCGGAGCCACACACACACACACACACACACACACAAAACCTCAGAAATCACTTGAAAACACCATTAAGGCAATCAATAGCTATCTGCTGTGCTTTTGGGCTATATTCTGTGACAAACCGTTAATCCCAGCAAAGAACAAGTGAGGGCATGTTTTTCAAGTATGATGTTCATGTTTTTTCATATACTCTTAAATATTATACCCCCCCCCATGTATTAATTACTGTTCTAAACTTAAAAAATAATATGTAATAAACTATATTTCTTAAACTTTAAAGCATGCAGAACATTATGATGTTATGTATGATAATGAAAATATAAATCTTCTTCTTTCCTTTTGGCTGTTCCCTTCAGGGGTCTCCACAGCGAATCATCTTCTTCCATCTCGCCCTATCCTCTGTGTCCTCTTCCCTCACACCAACTACCTTCATGTCCTCCTTCACTACATCCATAAACCTCCTCTTTGGTCCTCCTCAGCAGCTCTAACCTCAGCATCCTTCCACCAATATATTCACTGACCCTCCTCTGAACATGTCCAAACCATCTCAGCCTGGCCTCTCTAACTTTATCTCCAAAACATCTCACATGAGCTGTCCCTCTAATGTGCTCATTCCTGATCCTATCCATCCTGGTCGCGCCCAAAGAAAACATCTCAACATCTTCAGCTCTGCTACCTCCAGCTCTTCCTCCTGTCTTCTCCTCAAAGCCACTGTCTCTAAACCATACAACACCGCCGGTCTCACCACTGTCCTGTAAACCTTTCCTTTCAGTCTTGCTGGTACTCTTTTATCACACAACACACCTGACACCTTTCTCCACCCACTCCATCCTGCCCGCACATGCCTCTTCACCTATTTTCCACACTCCCCGTTGACCATAAGTATAAATTATACTCCTTGATAAGCTAACACTTTGAGCCCATTTCCATGACCACTGAGCATGTTCAGGTAATGCAGCTGTTTTGATGTTTGCATGCCCATGACGCATTTGAACATTCCCAGCTCTACAACTGCTTTAATAACAGACAAGGTCCATACCTACACAGACGAGGTTAAACAGATATGTCAACTGGTATAATGTCAATTGCCTGAACCATGATATAATATTGTAAGACAAGGCAGGGAGCTGTTGACCTTCAAAGAGGAAAGAGGCAACGTCACCAGCCTGTCTGTTTTTGGAGATGCGGGGTTCCACTCTGACAAGTATTGTTATTACATTTACTCAGCTTTAGCACGCTTGCAGAATAACTTTAGAGATTGAAATGTTGGCTGGAAAACAAGTAATTTAACTAGAAATATCTGGACAACTGTCCACTGTGTGACATTCATGGTCCCCAGATGATGAATGAATAAAGACCACTATGTGGGAGCTCTGACAGTTCCTCAAGCGCCACCAGCAGGGCAGAGCTTTCACGTATGTTGTCAAGTATTTCAACTGCATCTACAAGACTGACTACATTTATGACTACATTATGTCCCTTTTAGGATAAACTGTAATCACCATGGCGATTCCTTAACGTTTCATTAACAGACGAAAAATAAAATTGTCAAATCATTAGATTTTTGATCAAACACCTGTAAAAGGAGTAACATTCAGTTTTGTGCTAACTGGCAAATGTTAGCACGCTAACACACTAAGTAAGATGGCGATCAGGTAACCATGCTATCAGCACCAGGACACTAGCCTCACAATCTTCTGCTACAGCCGTGGTGGCAACTTTACAGCGAACTTTACGGCCTATTTTACTGGCCCTGTTTTGTTTATAGAGAGAGCTTTTTGATTCGCTGGCTGAAAGTGCGCTTTAACAGCAGTGGTGCATTCATATTACTGCTTTATAGGTCTTTGATATGATGTCAGCTGTGATCTGTCTCTTTTGTTATTTGTTACTCCAACCCCTCTGGCCATTAATAAAATCCGCTAACTGAAGCTAATTAAACTTATTCTAAAACAGATTAAGTCATTTCGGGCGGAAATGATGCAGTTAAAAATAGTTTGAAGAGTTCAAGTTTGCGTGCAAAAGTTAAAAAAAACAAAACAACAATCCAACAAATGGAACCCCACCTCGGTGCCACAAAAGCTGTTTTCTTGGCAATAGTCTCGTTTGTTTACAATAATTAAACTAATGAGTCCAAATTAACATGGTAATGATTTGTTGATGCTGAAATGCGACATGTCGTAGCTTAATGAATGTCTGAAATTGAAGCAGCCACAGCTGATGTTGTCAGCTACAAGCAGGTGTCACAGTGGAAACGACTTAATGACTTCCTCCCTTCATTGTCTGTTTTTAAAATAGGTATAGTTTTGTGCGTGGCAATTTTTATGCCAAATGTGGGAACTGACACACACACACACACACACACACACTCATTCACACACACTCATTCACATTCATGAATTACAAAACTAGCCACTCTTTAGTTTAGGAGCACTTGATCTGTAGCCAAAGACTCTCATGGGATGAGCTGGCAGGGATGTAGCTAATGGCCGCTATAAAGGAAGACAAAGCTTCCAATCAGTGCAACAATATTCTTCTGAGGCCAAATCCAGGTATGACAAAGTGAAGCAGGGACACATTACAGGAGACTTGCCTCTGTATATCAAGCTGACCATCGGCTCATTGGGTGCTGCTGGACGCTACGTTTGGAGAAGGACGGGGACTCTGCTGTTGCCGCTGACCACACTCAACAACAGCAAAACGCCACCATGCATTTGGACAATGTCTGGCCGTCCCCCAGCATCGCAGCAAATAACACAGCACGCCTGCAGAAAAATCCAATATGTTGTCCTGTTCCAAAAGCTGCGCTGAAACTGAGTAAGTGAATACTCTGGGATTACATTTCCACCCTCTACCCTCCCAGATGGCCCCTAATCTCAAATTACAAACTGCTTCCAGACATCCGCAGAAATGAAAAGTGCCAGACTTTGAAGTAATGCTGAGGGTAGTTTACTATGCCAAACATCAAGAATAACCATTGCTTTAATGCATGAAAGAAAAGGGTTAAACCACTTTGGATGGGGAAAACAATATTATAAAACTTCATTTTTAATGATCGTTGAGACCGGGTGGGATTGGTAAATAGAGGTTACAAAAGACAGGTTTTTGTTTTTACACTATATCACTAAAAGAAAGAGGCTTCTCAAATTACAAAACAGAGCAAGGATGAACCGATGTTTCACAAGGCAAAAAGAAAATCGCCTTTTGTGTTAGATCCATGTCACGAGCAATAAGAGGTTTGAATGTCACAACTGCACAAAAGCCATACAAACAGCAGCACGAAAGGGAAAAACTAACTATATTCAGGTGGTTTACTCATTTTCACGTGACACGTCCAGGCAGCGACTTGCACCGACGTGGGTGGCGAACATATTGTGTGAGTGACACCAGCTGAGCATTTGTTCAAAGTCCAGCGAGCGACACACTGTGGCATTTGATTTCAACAGAGCCCTTTTGATGTGGAGCCGTTTCTATGTCATCTGTTTTGGGGCTAATGAAGAGAAAGCAGGGGGATCAATGTCGCTGCTGCCTCTGGTGCTGCTGCTGCTGCTGCTGCTGCTGGCCAGCATCGCAGTTCACTCCGCAAACAGCCTCACGTTTCTCAGCAGCACCGAGCTCCAGCCCAAAGAGTCTATTTCAACGCAGAGAACTCCCAAGAGGCAGCGCAGAAAAACTATCCGGCAGAGCCAAATTCATGATCGATTGGCTTCTGCACATCACAGAAAGAGAGAGAGAGAGAGTGGAGGAAGGAGGACCGAGGACTCGGGAGCTGCTGGGTGGTTTAACTGAAAAAAATATGATCACAATTATGAAGTGACAAGGACCGAATCCATACAACACATATCTGTACAGACAGGCGGGTAATTTCAAACACACACACACTCAACCCTTAATCTCTCCACTCACTTCCATCTCCTCCGAGTGTGCTCGTGAAGTTAAAGTGATGGCTATCATCAAAGTGCTTTTCATCGGCGCGCGTGAATCTCTGGGCTGTGAAACAATGCCGCCATTGAGATTTGTAGTTGCACCATAATGCACAGGAAATTGGACTCCGCTGGGGTGAATGTAATAAAATCACAAAATAGTTAGACTAAGAACCAAACCCAAACCCGTTTGCATGAGCGTTTGCATGAAACCGATACCGGGCCTCGTGCACGCGTTGCAAACTTCACCCGCCGAGGAGACACATGCAGCCTCTTCACCGGAGTGCGTCCGCACAGCAGGCGGTGAGGAATCAAATTGGCCTCGCAGGTCTGTTTTTAGTCAGGACTCTGCTTTAAAGGGTTGCGAGACAATGAATTGCTTTAACTCAGCCTTGTCCACAAATTTGATAGGCAGCAAACGTCCCATGTAAATGTCGCCTGAAGTTGAGCTGCGGATGTTCTTGGACTGTAAATCGCAGCGACTGAATGCTGCATTGGTCGCACTTAACAGATCTACACCGGCAGTGTGAACTACCGGTGCGTGAGCTACTTGTTTATTCATTCTGGAAGATGTCGTTGGCTTTATACGTTTTTGAATGTTTTAATGCATGAATGATGGTGTGATCAGTCTGTCTGCAGATTAAAGGAGAGCCTTGTGTGCTTACTGCTTGAAAACTGCTTAATAAATATATTTTTATTATTATTGATCTTCTAATTCTTTTTTTTTTTTTTTTTGCTATTTTATTTAAGTAATGCAGAGGAAATACAGGCTGCTTGCTAATAAAGGTCATTGTGCGGCGGCGGAATAATTTGTATAATATGGGCTGAGGTGGCGAAATCAGCAAAATGTAGTTTGTCTTGTTTAGCGAATAGAGCTAAATGCTGGGAATCTGCTGCTTTATCACTCGGTGGCGAGCTCCCTTCAGTGAAACTCTGCAGATGTGTTACATAAAAGCCTTATAAAGAAAAAGCACAGGCACTTTAGTCCACTTGAATATAATGAAAATGCATATTATGAATCCTCTCTGACAAAGAAAAGTCAAGATAGGAACACCGACTTGACAGAAAAATCAAATAATCTGCCGCGAACACAAAGGTCACATGGCCTCAGGCCTCACATTCTTCTACACAAGGACAAACAGCACAGAGCCGATCTGCTGGCATTCACAGCTGGACAGAAAAACAGCCTGAACGGCGGCGCTGAGAGCAAAGTCCTCCGGAGTTTGTTTGTGAAACGGAAAGGAACGCAGCTCTTTCATTCCCCTGCAAAACTAAATATTTTAAAGTCCCGAAAGAAGGCACAGAGGGAAGCTGAAGGAACCATTATGTAAATAATCTGGGCATTTATCAGTGTGGATCCAGCTCTAAACCGACAGAGCGACAATATGTCCTCCAGAAACTCCCAGCGTGCCACCTGACGGTGAGCTGAGCCTTCCGGCGGCGCTGACAATTCGACCTCACATATCCACGCTCTGCAGGCTGCATCGTGGGGGCTGTCGGCCCAGCTCACACATACTCATGCGTCCTCTCGCAACCGATGGAAAGTTAATTAACTGCCTTTTGGAGGCGGCAGGCCTGTGATAGCCCGGCCACTGGCGCGGTCCTATTACCCAGCCTTTAACAGTGATGAATTAGCGCTCCTTCCCTGCTGCCTGCCTCCCCATCATTGGCGGGTTTTGCCCAGGGGAAGCAGCGCTGTAGTCTGCTCGGTCCCTGTACGTCATACATCAACTAGCTCCAACACAGGCAGGAAACTGCAGTTTTGGGGGGGACACAGAGGAAATTAACAGGAGGCAATAATTGAGATAAAACAAACAAACCCATTAGTGGAAATCAAGGATGCTCGTTAGTTTTTCTTACTTTAAAAGCACAAACAAAGCAGCCCTTTTCTCCTGTTCTGGTGCGGATGATCGGACGTAATGACGAGGAAGCAGCAACAAAGCAATTATCTACCATCTAAATCCTTTCTGCTTAATTCTGAAACTCAAATCTAAATACTAAATATAAATAAAAAATAGTAAAATGAAATAAAATAAGCGCAGGATACGATAAGGAGAAGAGAAGTGTTGTTGTGCCAGTACAGTAACCCTCCGTGATGAGGAGGGTGCAGGCAAAAGTACAGTCCAGTGGGTCTTCTTGATCAGGACTCGGCCGAGTGAGCAGCGAGGCCTTGACAGCTACCTCGCCTCACTGTTCAGTCTCTGGCAGAAATGGACCTGAGTGGGAGGATCCATCACACACTCATTATCTCCTCTGGCTGAGAGAGGAAAATCCTTTCGTTAGTGGGAAAACGATTTAAATTGGAAAAAAAACGGGAAACTTGCTTTTGGTTACGCAACATCTCCTTTTATGGCTTCTGGAGGAATCAGGTTCAGCGATTAAGGGTGGGCCTAATGTGTGGCAAAGAGTCTGTTGGAGGCCGACCATGTGGTTCACGATAACTAAACTTAAAGTGCCACTCTTATAATTTACTCTGCCGTAAAGCTAAAGAGACAGATTTACAAAGATATCGTGACTTCGTCCTTAAAAGTCCGGGTTGTACAATTCCCATAATGCAACTCAACAGTCTTATTCATTAGCAGAGTTGGATGAGTCGCTTAAAACATGTGACTGCTAATCACAAAGTCATTACATTACTAATTACTCAGCAGCAAAGCCAATTAGTTACATTACTCATCGCTCGTGGTGCTCAGCCCGGCTCCCACAAAGCTGCCTTTAAACTACTCAAAATCATCAATATGTCACAACTTGCCTATCATGCAGGGATCCAGGGAAAACAGCTATCTCATGTAAATACACGTGTGTTGTCAATTTCAGGTCAGTTACGAATTTTTTAACATTCAGACCAGTGTTTGTTAGAGTCTCGCTCACCCATAAATGCCCACAACCTTCAAAATTCACATCTCGAATGCACTGTTAGACCACAGGCCTTCTTTCTTTCTTTCTGTCACATGACTCATTTTCTCAGAAAACATGCTAAAACAGTTTTCATGGGTTGAGTAAAAACCCATCTGATTGACCGACTTTGACATGTAAACTCAATAGACTCCCTCTTTAAAGGTGTTAATTGCCATTTTCACATTGCTCAGCTTGGACAACAATGGTTTAACTCAATACACACAATTACTATGGGGATTAATGAGTAAATGACAGTGGGAAACAAAGCAAACACGATACTGTTTAACAGCGCTACAGATGTGTTCAGTAAAGGCCACGCGCTCAGGTGAAAGAGAACGCATTGCTGCCAACGCCTGCTTGTGTTCAAATGAATGCAACTGGGACAGAGTATTCACGGAAATCTATAAATATTCCCGCAGCTCCGAATGACTGGTGGTTATTTATAAATCACATCCAGCCGAATGTGCCGAACGCTGCGTCACGATCCCGAACAATCGCGCAGATGCGAGAACGATCCCAAACTTTTTTTTTTTTGTTTTGTTTTGTTTTGTTTTTCCCAGCAACATGTAGAAAATCGAGCAGGATTTTAATTACAAACAAAACAATAGCTGCCTCCAGGAAGGAACGGCGACGGCGGCTTTCGTAATCAGGAGCTGTGGGCGCAGAGACAAGTAAATCCCAAGTCACACGCTGTTTTTGTTATTTTGAATGACTTCAACGCAGTCTCAGAGCGGGACGGTAATGACAAGTTGTTGTTTTTTTAAATGCGGGAATGACAACTGTTGGTGCGGCAGAGATAGAGAAAGCACAGAATGGAAACACAAGCCGGTGACAAGTTTAATGATGTAAGGCTGCAATTTGGGAGGGGAAGAATACATCAGCGAGCCAGCTGACATCAAAGCATGCCTGGATGAAATGAAGGCTCAGTCAGCTGAGTGGTGTGAGGCAAAACTTTGCCCCTCCACAGGCTGATCACACACACACACACACACACACACACACACACACACACACACACGATGCCACTCCCATCTCACTTCAGAGGCAAGGCAACGCAGCCATTTGTCAAGGGTATCGTGGGTTGAGTAAACCAGCCGCCCACTATGCATCTCAGCACAAACTAATACCAACGTGAGCCAGGGGCAAATTAATATTTCGTTGCATCAGGCAGTCCGTGGACTGAATTAAGCCACCGTGGACTGACAGGAGGATTTTTGTCTCAAAACAGACGAGAAGTGCACCGAACGGTGAGGTGAAAAACTGATTATTTCTTGGTTAATCTTGATAAAGTCAAAAACTGACTGCACTCTTTTTTTTTTTACCTTGTCTTTTAAGAGTTTAGCTTGTAGGAAATTCCTACGACTCACTTCTTATTGAATCTACCTTGAAACAGATGGAGAGTCGTTCAAAACTAAATTTAAGAAATACTCATTTTTACTATCTTATAAAGAGGTAACCTTCACCCGGTAACAGATAAAATAGCATCAGTTTCCACGCAGACACACCTTCTTTCTTTCACCAGCATGGTCTTAATTGTCCCATAACGGTATTCAGGGTTGGCATGGCGACTTCCTCGGGCAAAACCACAGTGGTGGTCCGACTTCATTAAACGGCACAGTTTACTTCACAAGTCGGCGAAGAGACGCAAGGGAACAAATTAGCATCTTTGCTTTTCTCAGCCTGCAACACTACTGAGACCCAGAGACGAAGATGCTGGTGGGAGGGCTACGGTCAGATACACAAAGTTAACAAGAACACGTGGTTGAAGAACCAGTCCGACAAGAAGCCCGACTTCTTAGCGCAGGGATTCAGCTTTGCTGGGGTACGCAAGTAGGGTGTCGTCACAGCTCCGCTTTACTCTGGTCAAAATGACTTCATTTTGGACAAGGTCTACTTATCTTTAGGTCTATTTTGAATCGGTCAGACTGCATTTTTGGTCCCAATTTGGATCAGGTCATGAAATTTAATGCATGCGTGTCTGGCTCACGATTTTGGACCAGTGAATATCTCTAATCTGAACGACGCGATGCAAATCATCGACCGAGGAAGCTCTCCTTAACACAACAAACAACCCTAGTACACATGTGACCACACAGGAGAAGACGGATGAACCCTGTAGCGTCTTCATTAAGTTGCAATATCACCATCGTACTGTCCAAACGCCTGAGCCATTATTGCCATTTGGGGAATTCACCCGTTCTCACCTCCCTCTATGAGTGCAAGCTTTTCTATCCACCTTCGAGTGTAGCCACTTGGAACAACTATATTCTGACTTTAGATGTGTTCACGTGGCACTTTGCATTAGCTTGTCCTGTTCAAACATACCTCGATAACTAGGAAAGCCTTGAGAAAACTACAAGTTGATACGAGAGACAAAGAGCCCGTTGTCAACATCAGTACATATACCGTCACCTTCATGTCAGGGAATCATCTCTCATCTGTCTACACAGACAAGAAATACTTCAGCAATGCTGCCACAAAATGTGCAGTTTTTACAAATACTGGACCACCATCCTCGCAACACGACAAATCAAACGTGAACCTTTAAGGACCACTAGTTTCAGAAAGTCAATATGGAAACTGATGACAGTATTTAACCTAGAATGGGCGCGCTCTTTGTTGAATCTGCGCTTGAAGCCAATATATACTCCAGGAATAAGGAGAAACACGACACTATCACAAGTTTATTGTAGTACAGAGCGTGTTCGAGCATGAAACCCTACAGAGGGAGTGACATCAGTTTCAACAACAGACACTTTTCTGGATTGTGCAGACTGAAAAACGCAGAGAGATGCACTTGAGATTGAGGTTCAGAGAAAAGCCATTTACACAGATCACTAGCTGCTTTCTGATTCACACCATCCACATCATCCAATGGAGCACAAACTGGAAGTAATCTCGATGCCACTGGCAAGAGCCCATATCGGCAAACACAAAGGCCAGAGACAACCGCACTAACATCAGACATTGGAGGGCTTTGAAAGCCTGCAGTTACCCTCACTGAGCTTTCATTAAAAAGGCAAAAAGAGATCCAAAAAAGAACAGTGGATCAAAAGGAAAAGCAGACCACAATGAAAAAGGAACATATTTTTGTCCCATATGTGGCTTGAATTTCTGTGGAGTTAAAAAGACCAGAATTACTGGTTTTTTGAGCCTGACAATATGCTGAGATAGAGCCTGGTTTATCTGAAGGCCAGCGTTGGCAAATATCACTGAGGAGGTGCACATCCACTCATTAACACATGAAAGCAGAGGAATTGAGCTAACTGTTTGGAAATATGAACATATTTCCTATAGTCATAGATGGTCTAACAAAGTTATTGTAATCTTCAGCATGGGGTATCTTAATATGACCAACTGCTGTTGAGGTTCAAAGTTCATTACTGGTGATAAAACAGTCCTGAGCTGTTCGGGAGCTTGCAGCCCAATCATGTCCCTCCTACAGTGCACTATGGACAGAATTGGGAAAGATGGCTCTCCAGTGGTGCTAGCCTTTAGAGGGGCAGTTTGGCTGCTGTCAGTCTCTTTCTGTGCGCTGCACCAATCATTATATCAGCCCTTTTATTACTTATTTCTTGAATCAAACGACGTTGATCATGAAGAGACCTAAGCTACGCAGCCACCTCTGGGAAATGTAGTTTAACTATAGTGCCGCTACTTCCAAAGAGTGTATACGAAATGACCTTCATGGCGCAGGCGGGGCTGTAAATGTTTAAATTTCCATTTATTTCTTGTTCACAGAGGCTTAAAAGCAGAGGTTTAAAGTTCATTCTTGACCTCAGAAACATCAGTTGTAAAGAGGACTCAGCACAAGGTCAATATGGATCATATTTTAAAATATCTTTGTTATTTTTATCCTTTTCTTTGTCAGCTTCCTTTGTTTCTTTGTTAGCAGTTCTGTGGTGATGAACTCTACCGTTGACCTTGCTCATTGCATTTAAATTCAGTGACCAGTCCAGTTAATTGTTTTACACTTGGTTGGACATTTTGTCCAGTGACTTAATGGAAGAGTGAAATTACTCAGCATTATTCAGAAGTGCCCTCATCATGTGAAGCTAATTTGTCCTGTTTACAGCTTGTTGCAGGAGATGCTGCAGACCCAAACTGAGCCAACTGAGCCTTCCTTAGACAGCCAGCTCTAAATGAATGCTAATAGTGCTCTGCGTTTGCTGGTCGCGTAAATAGGCAACTGTTTACTAGAAAGCTAACTATGACAAATTTAAAAAGATGATAATAGGTTAGTGTAGAGTTTATAGCCTGGTATGTCTGCTCCCATATGGCCATTAAAATACATTCCTGCAGCTTTAATGGAGTTGTACATGTATGTTCCTTCCACTGAAATTCTGTGAAAATCTCATTTTTAATGCTCCTCGTGAAACAGTTTGACCTATAATAAACCATTTATTAAAAATTTTAGCTTAGTAATGTAATAATGTTTAGTGAAGAGCAGGATCACCATGAAGCTACACGCACAAAAGCAGAAAAGTCCAAAAAAGTCTTTCTGGTACCCTTTCCTGCCGTTGACACCTTTAATCTTATATCTGCCAAATATAAAAGCCTGACAATCTGTCTCTAAAGCTGCTTCGCTGTACAGTGCCACACTGCTCCACACTGTGATTTTACCTGCAGCAATGTGTCACTTCCTCCGTGCCTCTCAGGGATTTAACATAATTGCATTCCTTATCCAATCTACACACCTACCTCCTATTGTAAAGTTCCAGCTTGACCCAAACGTCATTCAGAACGCAACTCCCTGGGCGATTGTAATTGATGTGCACTTGCGCTTCATGTTGTTCACAAATACTTCCTAATAGAGCGGGACAGCTCAAGACCTCACTGTAATCACAAGTGTTTAGCACTCATTCTCAGTACTCTACTCATCTCCACAGCTAATTAGAATCAATAAACATGGTGAACAAACAAGACTCATTAGGGCTTTCACTATCTTCTTCCTCCCCAGGCAGGAGGAACAACATAACCCCACAAACCTGCCTTCACAATCGCTCTCGAGCTCAGTGCTGGATACTGGGTAGATATGGGGAGCGCAGCATCAAGAATAAAAATCCTTTGAAATTGCCATGAAGCTTTTGAAGCCCATGTCCCACTGCTCAACGCTCTCAGGGTTTCATCTCTCCCCATCGCTCCTCATTTGCCGAGAAGCTCTCAGGGCCTCGCTGAGCAGCTGTAATGAACTCCAAGGAAAAGCATCCACGGAGAGGAGCACTGCCTGGACAGCCGGACAGGAGCATTACCATCCTGTACGTGCTGCAGGATGCTTTATGCAAACATGTTGCTCAGAGTAATTTATGAGGTTGAAGCAGTGCATCAAGGCATGTCACTCATTTTTCTGAGATATCCTTCAACCTTTTCACCGCTTGTGAAGTAATCCCGAAAGATGGATGGAATTTGAAGGAAGAGATGCGCCGTCATGGGGGTCTGTTCTGCCAGCTCTATCCCATATCCTTGTCCGTTCCCCTACTGCGCTTCTACTTCATGTCTGTGGTTGTGATGGGTGTTGTTCATTTTCTATCTTTGTGGATTTGGAGGCTGAGGAGGCCACCCACCAAGCTTGCGCACAGCAGGTGGTGGAAATCTTCACGAGGAAAAGGAAAAGACTGACAAACAAAGAAACACTCAACACCAGCATGGGCAATGGCAGGGTCAGAAATTAGATGTTCCATCAGGCTGATAGACAGAGTGATACTAGTGTAAACTAACACCAGGACAGAAGCTGTTGTAATGAGATAGACTGTCAGGAAATGGGCTTAGAGAGTTGTGGTCTGATGAAGAAAAGGTGACTTCAATAAAAACCCTTCAATTTACCCAAATGATGCCGACTTCCATTTTCGACAGGGGTAACTTCTCCTACATGGAGGGGCAATAAGGTTTAGAGGAATCTCTGAGACCTCTACGGGCAAAGAGGCGTGTCGCCTGCAACATAAGAAGAGAGAGGCACATTGGAGTAATAATGCACATTTCATCAAGTTCAAGAAAACAGAGTAGTGTATATTTTAATTCAAAATTAGACAGCAGGTGATGCATGGACAAAGGCATGTTTCTGTTGAAGCATAAATGCAGCCGTACAGTACGCCGGAGAGGAGGTCCGTCAGCACGCTAACTCCTACCAAGCTGAAGGTTGCATTTGGCAGGAAAAGAGATTACTTCTGTCCACTGCCCGCAGCATTTTAATGCCTTCAAATCAGGGCTGGGAACTCTCATATATGCATTATCACAACGGGCTGAATCAGCACACAGAGCTCAGTGCCAGGTAGCAAAGAGAAGGAGGATGGTGAGGAAGAGGAGGAGGAAGAGTAGCAGGAGGAGGAAGAGGAGGAGATCAGACATGATCAGAAAGTTCCAGGCTGAGTGTAATGTGAGACGACAACAGAGGCTGCTGAAAACAGATATGAACAGGAAGGAAGTGCAAGACAAGGGGAAGCAGATTAGAATTACTCTCTGATATCCGACCAGCATAACGACCTTCCTGGTTCATATCTCTGAAGTTCCAGTAAAGGAACTGCAATCATGTTTTAACAGAGGCACTACGGTACGGCATATAACAAACAAACACCATCATTCACTTTGGATAAATTGACAGATGTGTTCTCTCCAAAAGCTAATATCACGTTATGAGTGTTATGTAAACTACTAACGTGGAACCGTGACACCTCTAAAGCTAAATAAAGTCCACGACCTACAACAACAATCTGTAATACCTAAAGATTTGGATCCATTACAGTCAGGACAACAGGTTTTGACTCATCAGTGATTATTTATTTAAGTTTTTCTGAAGGTCACGTCAGCTTCAATTTAAAAATACTTGGGGTTTTTTTGTCAGCTTCGGTCAGGACAGATGATATATTCGCCATTAAGTTCAAATTATCCTACAAGCAAGTAGCAAAGTTGAGGGAAAGGTTTATTGGACGGATAGAGCACAAGTCACCAAGCGCGGAGGGGAGGGTGTCAGGGGCAGGACATGGGCGTCAGCATGAATGGAGGACTGGCCATAAATAAACCACCTATACATCTTCTCTCGGTGCCTAATTGCTGCAGCTGGCTGAGTAATGGAAGAAGTAGCCACTTGTCATTGAAGCACACCCCCCCCGTGAGGACTGATGACGACTGGTACACCAGATAAAGTGCTGCCTCTGGCTTTGACTTTGGCCTTCTCTCTGCAGCGTGGTCAACTGACAGTACCGAGGCCTGAGCTACTGTATATTCACAACACGTCACAACCTTCAGCAAACACGCAGGCAGGAAAAGTGTTTCGAGACTTTCCCGAGCTTCTTTTTTTCTTTGTGAAATGTTTTGTGTTGTTTTTTTGTTTTGTTTTTTTTATCCTGGGAAAAAATGTCCTTGCAGAGTCATTCTCCTTAAATTGATTTTTTTTTTTCCAAAACTTTTCTAATAGCAGCAACAACTGAGCCTGAGCGTTTGATAGACACACAAGCATCAAAGCAATCACACGCAGAGACAGAACATTTTCTGCTTTCGTCTGAAGAGCTCTGCACGCAGCGGCGCTGCTGCAACACCAAAACCCAGATGCTCACATCTGTCCGGGACTTTACAGCTTGTCATCTGGGAATTAAGGTGCATTTAAGTCCGTCTTGATGAACTCATAAACCTTCAAAAGTGGACAGTTCCGGGAGCATTAACTTCAAGAGAGTTTGCGGAGGCCTATATAAAAACGAGCATTAAAGAGATCACTGTGATTAGTCTGAGAGAAGAACAAGACGGGACTGTATGTGGGGAATAACAACGATGGTTCAGCCTTGAAGGGATGATGACTGTGGAGAGGAGTGCTGCGGGTTTAGTGTGATCAGACACTCTTGCCAACGAGCACTGGCACTTTGTCCAACCCCTCCAAGAGGATCCAGTTAGTTTAACTTTTTGTGATTTACAGGCCAAAAGCAGGATTATAATGATCAGGATTATAATTATTATTTAAAAACGAATCATTAATGACTTGTTTATGATCTATTTTGGATTTTTTTTTTCTTGTTTGAATAAATTGGACCATGTCTTGAATTCCTGAGGCTGTCAAAAGTTGAAATGCTTCGATTCTTTTTCAATAACCAGAGTTAAAGCCATACGATCTCCTTTTATTAAACATTAAATGGTATTGAAAATATAAAAGAACAGAACGGCTTGCAGGTTGTAAACCCAATGAAAAGATGTAAAGACCTAAATCAACACTTTGTAAGTCAAATATATAGTTTTATTGAGAAAACACTCATTAATTTCATGAGCTGAGCATTGTAGTGCTACACACGGGTGTCACAGAGGAACAAGATCTGATTGTTGAATAGACAACAGTAAAAACGTGGAATATCGGCAGATTTGACCTTTAAATAAGCCAAGCCATGGTGGTCACATCACAATTAGTACGTGTTCACCTCCGTTTTAATCTTCAGTCTTTAGCTTTAATTTAAGTTTAAATGAAAGCTTTTGCAGGACAGTTGCTGCAGTGTGTTTAGGGTAAAAACTAACGGGCGTGTTTAAGTGCTTTTCAGGGTTTCCAGGAATAACAATTTGAAGAATTTGAAGAAAAGTGTTCAGCCTTCCTGCATCTCTGTGGGGTAAAGACAGGGTCAAGGCTGTTTTCCATTAAATAAAGCACCGCACAACAACTCCCTACACTCCCTGTTTATTAGGCATTCTCAGAATGAGTTAGAAATGAACTCTTCACATCACTTTATGACAATCAGCCATGTTTATAGTTTAAAGGCATTAAGTTTTAGAGTGGCATGAAATGAAACATCGTGAATCTCCTGAAATTAACTTGCGGTGGTGTTAGCCACAACAGCTGAACTTTAATTAACCGCTCAGTCAAATTGCAGCACATTCAAATTACAGCCACTTTTACATCACTGCAGCAATCAGGGGCCATCAAGAGACACGCCGAGTGACAAATGCTGGAGCAGACCAAGACAGAAAGGCGTGATTATTCTTAACACTGAGGAATATGAGAGGACGTTGACCATTAATATGTTTGATATTGTTAGCTTAGCTTTATACATATCAATATATATACATCTAGGTAAGTTATCAAAACATTAGCCAGCGAGTAATGAATATTTGATTGACTATTGAAAGCATTATTATTTAAAGTCATCAAGACTGACATAGTGGCCAAGCTACCCTCAAATATGTAAATTGTAAACCTTTGAGCTCAATGCATTGTAATGTAGCTTGTGCTGGGAAGACCCTGCGTAACATATAAATCCAACAGCACCGAGCCATATGGATAAACGTGCCCCAAGGACAAACGGGTTGTGCTCTCTCGCGACCCGGAGCTGCCAGTAATAATCTCTCATCCATGGAGGTTAAGTGCTGGATGGAGATTTCCCACTGCCTGCCATATAAGCTTCCTGTTATCACTGGAGTGCAGGTTCTCTGCTTACATAACGCCAATCTCTAAACACTCCGGCTCCCAAAACTTCTTAACTGTCAGAAGGCTGGCAAAGTGGTTTCAAGGACTAATTGAGCTTAATAATGGCGCTTATGCTGAAGAACACACACACACACGTAGCCGCAGTCGTGGCGTCTGCTGTGGTTTCAGGAGATGCCCACTGCCACAGTTGAAACATGTTCTCAAACTAACAAAGAGCCTACTTTCAGTGCTTTTAAGTATACCTGAAGCACTGTCACTATTAACTACTTCACTAAAAAAGCATTCGACTAGAAGGAAAAATACCAATTGAAACTTTAAGTTACTCTCAGTACAAGTAACTTCATAATGTAATCAAGTGCCAACCCAATGGCCGTTTCCATACATATAACGTTCAGGATGGTCTTTTCAGTTCATTAAACACTTCCAACATGCTGACCATGTTTTCAATGCAATGCTCTTAGGTTTCTATTCCTGCACAAGCCATTGTAACTGCATGCTATCCTGTAATATCAGTTGTCAGAGAAGGCTAGCGTTTTGAATACCCCAAAGAGAACACAAGTACATGAAAAAGCAACAAAGTGGAGCGCATATGTTGGCCTTTCTCGTCTTTCCGGCCACTCAAAGTGCATTTACAATGCATTCACCCGTTCACACACACGTAGACACTCATTCACTACCAGAGGTTGTGTGGGCTGCAGTATGTTGACCAAAGACACCTCAGCATCTTCATGTTATGTTGCTTTCATGGTGATAGACGTCCAAACACGGGTTGAGGTTATTTTATGACTCAGTTCTTTGCAGGGGTTTAATTATAGTATAACTGGAAGGGCACCTCAGAGGGCCTTGCTTCATGTTTTCTCCACCGGGTGGACACCGTGTGGGCGCTTTTCTTACACACTGAGCCAATTCAGTATTAATATGAATTGATTGGTGATGCTTTTACAGGAGTAATGAAGGAAATCTATTTCAATGCAGTGTAATATGAGGAATTTTCAATGCAGTAAAGCCTAAATGGTTCAATATTAAACAGATAAATGTATTGCTGTGGAATACATTGTCATATCAATGTGATATATATATATATACAAAATGATTTCATTTGAAATATATATATATTTTTTCCATTAGAAAGTATGTTTTTATTTCATATTGTCAGTTATGCCAGTATCACTTTTATTTCTTAATGTCACATTTTATTCCGTAATGCATTTTCATCAGTGACATTGTCATTGGTTTCAACTGCAGCAGCAACAAAATGAAATTCAGAATCAATTACCTACTGTAGCTGCCGCTGTACATAAACCAACTGTTAGTTCATTTATATCATTTCTTGTACTCATTTATGATCGAGCGCTTTGGGGTTTCATAACGTCCAATCCAGATTAAAACTGTTTTTTCTGGCAGTCTGGTTTAAGCACACGTTACTCTGGTGTTCCTGCGCTGCTCCTCCCAGAGATCACATGTCAATCAAACAGTGACATCTTTGAATTGTTGAGCCACACACGCTTCGTGGTTGTTCAATTGCTGGTTTCTTACATCAGTCAGTGGCATGATGGACATTTACTTAAATGTCATGGTTTACACTTTGCATTGTAATACCATGTGGAACTATTGGAATATGTGAACAAACATGCAGCTGTGTTTGTACAGGGTAGTGTGGTGTTTTATGATTAGCCTTAGCCACTGCAATTGCATTACAGACATAGAGACATATGTTTAAACTGCAGGCTCATGAGCAGTAAACACGTTCTGTCTGTGAGTTATTCTTTTCGGGGTCATGTACCAGTGCAGCCACACTGACTGTGCACAAACACAATCATCTGCATTTCCTGAGGGAGGGAGGTGGGGGGGGTCAGGTTTCAGAGGTGATGGTGTTGGTGAGGCGTCAATACCATACACTCCCTCTCTTAATCAGCGCAGTACACCAAGGTCAGTTCATCTGGAAACACAGTCCCGCGCTGCTGCACCGCGGCTGCTCCGGCACCATCCATCAGGGCTCGGTGCAAACCAGACGCAGCTTCCAGACAAGGAAGAGATAAACAAAAACACAGGCGGTGTCTGAGCCTTGCTACGACACACAGCACTAAGCTTGTGAGGGTGAGAACTTTTTTATGTTGACACAAATCCCAGGGACAAAACACCCCCACCCCCCTTTCTTCCTCCTGATGGATGAGTAGTGCGTACTTCCATCAGTTACGTAACACAGAGTGTGCCGTGTACTGCGCTTCTAAAAAAGCAGGTTTAAGCGGTTTTGCTTTATATAATGTGGAAATCCAAATCTTTTTTCTTTCCGCTGGATAGGCTGCATCGTGTCCCAGTCTCTGTGTGGACACTCGCTCGTGGCACTACTCAACAAAAAGAGGGACACAGTCGTCAAATGTTGGATATTCTTTCCACAATTCTGGGAAATATCATGAAAGGACAGGCCGGTTCTCTTGCACTAATGGTCTTGGAGCGAACTTATCAAGTTGTGATAGGTTTATAAAGTTGTTGTGCTCTGATTATGACAAGATCAAACAATTATTTTCTCCAAAGGAGAAAATTAAACAATGGCGTACAAGTGGTGATCTGAGAGAATTAAACATTGCCCGACGATATCGTGTTGACAGAATCCAATTAACCTTTGCTGCTTCAGTTTCAGGCCTTTGGAAATCGGCTTTGCTGCTGCGCCCCTCCCACTATCATTCTCTCCATCTCATTTCTCTCATCAGCATCACATCAATGAAGTCTACAAAGAGAGAGAGAGGGAGATATTTATGAGCTTCGGTAGTAAACACAAAGATTTAATTACTGATGGTGCCCACTGCCCAGCTCGTACCATGTAATGAGGCCTGCCTAAAAAAAAAAAAAAAAAAAAAAAAAAAAAAAAGGCTACCTCACGATTAATTATTGCGGTTAATAATGCCTTTGAGGGCAGAGTGTTGGGATCCGCGTTACAGGGAAGGCTTTGTCTTCAACTGGGCCACTTCGCTGTGCTGCGCAATGACGCCACCACCACCACCGCAGGCTTTGTGCTGATAGGCTGAACAAACCACTTCACAGTGCATTCATGGCCTATATCTCCTTATCCCCCAGGAGCAGATCAAGGAATGGAAAAACAAACAGGCCTTGTAACACATAAGCATAATCAGGAATGTGGGCCCGCCTGGCTCTACAATTCCTGAAGGATAGGCTAACATACTGGAGGGGAAGGCTGAACAAAACAGTACGTGGCAAAGCCTCAACCGCTCATTCCACTTTTTCTGACAAGCGTGCTTGCAGAGCTGCACCTTTTTGTTTCACGGACCGCTACGAGTACACGATAGCCAGTGGCAACGCTCTCTTCGACGCAACAAATGAAGACCCACACGAGGAGTTGCTTTGGGGAGGTGCCAAGAAAAGTAATTCTCTCCTATATGAAATGCCTTTAAACTACGTATTAGCTTGTGGAGGAAACATAAATGCTGCATGGATTACTTTCACCTGCAAGACATCCTCTGGGTTTCGCTATTTCAGTGAAAAAAAACAGTGAAATTAGCATTTTTAACAATGTAATTGTGATGAATGTTGAATGTTGTAAGAAAGAAGTGTGTTGTACAAATACGCTAACCTGTGGAGAATTCAATTACTACGGTTAGTATGGAGAAATGAGCGCGTCGCCATCTGGTTTGTGTCACAAACAGGCATCCGGACCTGGTCAGCATAGTGCCGGTTTCTTCTTTTTTTCATCAAAAACCAAGAAATGTAGCAAAAATGTTGTTTCCCGATGTGACCAATATGTAGCCAATAGCTAATCAAGGACACAATCTCCCAAATGTAATTTCCCAAACCATAACCATGTGCTTTCAGTTGCCTACATAGAAGAACAACATAACATGACCATAAAAATGTTAATTCAGGAAACCTACTGAGATACACTGACTGTGAATTGAAAGAGCACCTTTTGCGCTGGCTGTGAACAGTTTGCGGTGATCTTAATTATCGCGCCCCTGTTAATGTAAATGTGTATGAAACGGTTTTGAATGAAGCCACCACATAGGTTTTCCCCGATCACCACGACAGCAATGCGGACAACATACTTCACCATGACAGTTACTGAACAAAACAATAAACATTTCCATTTACATACTTCATTTATCTTCATGCATCATATAAATGTTAACATAAATTCCAACTTTAAGTTTTCAGGAGTTATGGCAGCTTCACAAATATCAATTTCCCCTCATTACTGTGCGAATGCATGCAGCTGAGGAATCTAAAAAGGCCTATTCCTTTAGTGTTGAGGTAAGTTTCATTCGTGCATTGCTCTTGACTGTATCGCCCTGATTAGCACTGAAACGGAGCAGAGTTAAACGCACCTTATTCTGTGTTAGCCCTGGGAAGTATTCTCAGATGTGTCGGTGCATACCATGTGAAGGCACACAGCCACTGGCCACAGCTAGAGCCCAGTTAACCTTGGCATGCTCCCTCTCACAGAATGCCATGTCAGCATACAAAACGCCGCGTTTCTCCCAGCGGTGCAACATTACAGCTGGGCCGGTTTAAAGCTGGATGTTGGCTGCAGTAACACATCAGGCCCAGCGTGGGTTGATGCGTAAAGGCAGCGAGCATGCCTGGTTCAGCTCTCACCCACGAGACAAGGAGACAGCAGGACGCCAAAGGAGGAAGGTGAGGTCGAGGGCGACAGCCCCGCTCACCTGCTAAATGACGCACCTGCAACACCAGAAGGTCCCTTGGGACTGGAGCCAAGGGTTGAGAGGTTGAGAGACACTGACATACACCACTGATACTGTGTTGTTGGCCTACAAGTCCTGCACACATATATTTGCACAAACACACATGTTCTGGATGTGTGCCCTTGTCTAAGGTTAAACCACAACAATGGCCTTCTTGTAGGGTTATACTCTTATCAAATATATTTGCCAGTCGGTGTTCTCTTACATATAATGTTTGTTCACTTTGTTTAATTTCAATATACTGTGTTTAGGTGTAAATTCAGTTTTGGTTTTTTTATTTTTCCAATAGAGACTGCTAGAATACAGTTAAGGTTAAAAATGGCTTCAATCTGATGATAATGTCAAATAAAAATATATAAAAAACAGCATCAACAATCGTTAAAGAAAAACTAAGTGCATTTATGAAGGTAAATTAATAGCTTTTCAACACATGGTACAAACCAATAAGCACATAATCACAACATCTGGCACATTATCACGGCATGAAGTTGAAAAGCGGCAAAATTAGCATGACTTCAGAGCCCAACATTGACGCTCCTGTTAGCTCAGTTGCTGCTCCCAACTTTGTCTGTGTTTGGTTCTGGGACTGTATCTTTTTATTATGTTTTGTGAAAAAGGCCTCTTGCTGTGGCTAGAAACTGATGAGAGCAGAGAATTTGTGGACTGATAAACCAAAAGATTGAGCTAAAAGTGCCTACAAACCCTCTGTACAGTCAGGGGGCACAACCAGAGGAAATGCCCTCTGTCAGGCTATCAGGATGGCACGAATTTCATGGGTGTTAATGTCAGCTGCGAAACAAAAGACAAAAAACGGCTCCTCTGACAGTGTGGTAAACCAATTAAGAGCAGCAAGTCAAGGCTAAAAAGCTGCTGAACATATTGTTGTCGCTGAAAACACCAAGATAATGCTGAATACTAATCCATCCCTAAACCTCGGCATGTAAAAGCTGAGAAAAGCTGAACCATTTGACCGCAGGTCATACGTACACGCATGCATTATTAGTGAGCTTTGCCGTTTTACCTTCACAACAAAGGCACCAAACAAAATTAGAGTTTGTTTCTCGGGGCTGTCATTAAATTGTCATGAAGAAGCAGCAGGAGTTTTGGAGAGCCTTTACGTGAACGCAATGAGAAAGGGAACAGCGGCAAAATGTCAGAAGCAAAATGAAGGAATACGGGCCGGCCTCATTTCCATACAGTGCATTACAGGAAAGATGTAAAACGATTTGTCTTGCTGAGTAATGTCACAACAAAAACTTGGGTACAGACCAGAGCTTTTGCACGGAGAGGAACATTTTAGCAGCGTAGGGAAAATACCACTAACATTGTCAATGAAAGACTAGTGTACCAGGTAGTCAAAACGAAGACCTTATGGGCCTTCGTTGGCCAGGTCTTACTGCTGAGGTTACAAAATTAAAGGTTTCTTATAGTTCTGCTTTGAGTAATCAATCCATTAGTTGACAAAAAGTTGAAGTTACATTTACTGTCACCCATAAAATGTCTTGGATTAAAGGCACTGTGGCACAGATTTGCCAAAACACTCCAAGGTGTTTGATCGTTAACTAGCAGAGTTATGCCAATAATGTTACAAACTCATCTTCCACATGTTTGGTTGGTAAATGCAGCGTAAGGACAACGCATAAAAACATCCTCAGTTCTCAAAAATATTCACTTAACTTTGATTTGAGCCAAGTTACAGCTTTGATTTGCTGTCCCGTCTCATAGAAATGAATGAGAAGATTGAATGTTGATCTGAATGTGACACTCTTCAAGTAGAAGTACGGTACTTTCATAGTGGCATTAGACAATGTGTCTTTTCAATCAATGCAGACCTGAAGCCAAGAAAGTTGGGCTGTCAATAGAAATGGATCAATAATGTTTATCGTTTTCTGTAGCTTAATGGAGCACAGTGTTAGTTCAGGCAAGGCGCTAACATCGCACTTCCATTAGCTGATTGGCATCTGTTAGTGTGGTTCAAGACCTCTCACACCTCCAACATCATGAGCTCACTGATGATGTTTTTAGCCAGCTACTGTGTTTACTGTGTTTCTTGCCATCAGCATACACAAATAAAACTTAATTGTTGCCCCAAGCAACCAATCACTGTATCAATCACCGGCCCTTTGTCAACCAGCTGACTCGTAAGATCCAATCATACGGTACCAGTGCCGCCACCGTAACCTGACAACTCCCACTTTCACACTCCTGAAACACCCATGTCGTGGCTCGCTTTACCAAACCTGACCTTCTCCTGCTGCATCGAAGGTTTTGTTGACTTATTCGTTGACGCTCTGAATCCTTGCTGCTGCTGTTCAGATTCTCCCTTAAAGAGCGCAGCCTTTTCCATCAAATCGAGATGTATAAATATTTGCTTCACATGATCCAGCCCCTGAAATGTAAAAACGCTCTGACTGAAATGTCAACTTACTTCCCAACTTGTTTGCACTAGTTCTATCCGCTTAATCGTTAACTTACTTAGGCAGCTGCTGCATTTTATGCACTATTCAGTGTCCATTTCACTAGTGATTTGTGAATAGCCTAATACAACATTTGTACATATCCATTTCTAAATTATGTTATATATATATATATATATACAGTTAGTTGCACACATCCATCTGTATAGTTTGTTCATTATGTCTATGGCACACCCATTTGCATATCATGTTTAAAGCCTTTTTTCAGTAATATATACACCTGTATATTTTGTATACTATCCCGTACACACTGCACATCCTGCACTTGCTGCTTATTACACTTCTGGTCAGATGCCAAACTGCATTTCGTTACCTTGTACTTGTACATGTGTAATGACAATAAAGTTGAATCTAATCTAATCTAAAAACTTACCGGCAGAACAGAAATTATTGAATGTATTTATTGCTAATATGCTAACAGAGTCATGAAAATGGGAAAATTAGCACCACAGCCCTGCTGGCAAATATCTAAAAGCAGCTCGTCCATTTAGAAATCATTTGGCAGGACACCTGTAGCACTACCATTGTGTCAGCCTGGCAAAACTGTCAGTGTGGCCAAACTTAGTAATTTGCTAACGTCTGAAGCCAATGGAGGAAAAAAAAGTATTTCTGCTGTTAGCAAAGTGACTTACTCCACACTCCACTCTGGAGTCATCAGTATGCTGTGCTACAGTTTGAGCAGTACACCACTACAATAAAAATGGTCTTATCCAGGAGCTCACAGTAAGACATTGCTGACACAATTGAGTCTGGGTGCCTCGCACAGGGGTCAGCGGTGCAGACGTGAAGTGGTGCAGGGCAGCTAGCAGCCATTTCTCTGGAGCTGGGGGTGTTTACCATGAGCTATGACACGCCGAGCCCCCGCCCTCCTCAACAGCCCACACTGTCTGCCGCTAAAGTGGGGCCTACTGTTTAGCTGAGCTACTGAGCTGAGGTAATTCCATTTCTCCAGCACTATGAAGTTCTGTCTGTTATTGCTCTGAAGGCTGTTACACAGCTTCAATATCCTCCCAAAGCATAAGCTCATGAGAGTTTATCCTTGACCCGATAAAGAGAGAGGCTTTACTCTGTCAACAATTCAATCCTGTAATTCTTTCCCATTTCGTAGGCTGATGAAATCTGCTTTCACTGTGGTTTCACTGCACCCGCATCTTCGCAGAATTACGCTCTCTGCGCGAGGCCCTAAGTCTCCGCTGAATGAAGCAATATCACGACCACTGCCACTGGATGACCAATTATATTCCACAATAACCCTTTATTACGTATAGATCAATACACTCTCTTTTAACAAATATTGTTTTCCACTTGGAAAGCTGAACAACAAAAAACTATTTCTTTTGGTGATTACACAGGTAAAAATATATTTATACATACAGGACCAACATGTTCGATCCATGGGGACCCTGCAACACGACTTAAATGATCAACTCTCACGTATATCATATGAGTGATATGTATACATACATGATACAATATATATGTGATTAAATGTACATTATGTTAACATAAAACATTGATGTTATTTATGTTTATTTATGCATTTATTTACTACCAAACCTGCAGAAAGAACTGATAAGAGGGTCAACAGAAAATTATTTGACAATCCTGATAATCAGTCATTAATTGAAGTAATTTATGAAGCTACCAAAGATTCCCACTTTTCAAATGTGAGTGCATAATGTAACCCAATCTTTTTGTTTTTGGACTTTTGGTCAAAGTAGATATCAGAAGACAGAGACTAAGTTATTTTATTGTGTTTTAAGGGGACACAATTCTCAATCAATAACCGACAGCTTTATTAATAATGAGAATCAACACAGAATATAAATAAACTCCAACTGAGCCCAACATAAAAAAAATTAAATTAGTTTCAAACGTGGATTATTAACCTCTTTATAATGCAGTACTACAGTATGCAATCAAACTCACAAACTGCCATATAAGGAAGTGATACCACTAACTGGATGGTATGTTGGCAAACTGACGTGTTTCCTGCTTTTTGGTTTTTTAATAACACACAGTCCACTTCCTCATGGCAGCAGACCGGCAGCCACACACCGTCCCCACTGTATACGGCTGGAGCATCTATCAAAGTGATAAAAGTGTTGTGCTGCCCGGTGATTGACTTTTAAAGAACAAGGTGTCCTCAGTGTCTAACTCTGATGTCTCCTAGGAATCGGCCTTCAATTCATCTCCTCTCTGACACCCCACTTTGTCTCAGGACACCGCGCGGCGTCCCCACCACACCGGGTGGTCACTAGCACTCAGAGTCAACACCACACCGGTCGGCTAAAACGGTGTTTGTCAGACCCTCCAAAAAAAACCTGATGGCCTTGCAGACTAGAGTGGATGTGGAGCGCTCCCATCCATTATGAAGACGTCCCTTCCACCTGGCATTAACACCTGGATGATTGGATTGTAATCACGCAAAGCCAAAACACATTAAACCCAGGTGCAAATGTACCCAAGATGCATTAAAGAGTCGATTATGCAAACTGTCCACAGAAATGCTCACGGACGTGTTTACTCACATTCACGACGAAGTCCAACGCAGGACATTTTCCAATATATAAGCAAATTAACCAGAAATACAGCTCTGCAGGTCTAACCAAACGGCCAGAGAAATTCAGGATGCAGGTACCTGTAGCATGGACTGAAACATACCTCTGCGACTGGGATGCTGCTATATGATCTGCTTTTAAGCAAGCTAAGTGGAGGTGGAAATACTATGCATTTACCGCAGATGCGTGTAGTTGCCAGCCACACGGGACACAGTCTCCTGTATTTACTTATATTAGTGCTGCACATCTTCTTCCTGGAGGTCAGGAGTTGTTCTGAACATTCATTCCAAAGGAAACACAGAGGGCAAAATGAGAAGAGAGAAGAAAGCTTCCTCTCTCCATCATGACATCATATCCATCTGTCCATCTTCGTGATTTGTTAATATTATCTGTCAGCAGAGCCTAGTACTTAACTATCAGCTGAGTAATGATTATTCTCCTTTCCCACTTGTGTCATTACACATGCACATGGTTTCTTTCTTTATGATACAAAAGGCTTTCTTTCATTGCCTTTGTTAGTATATATAGGCAGAGCAGGTGGACCAGCTACTGGTTCCATCCCTGGCTTCTTCAGGCTGCATGCTGAAGTGTCCTTGGGCAAGACACTGAACCCCAAAGTGCTCTCAATGGCTGCTCCAACATTGTAGGAATGAGTGAGTGAATGTTAGCTTCCATGTTGATGAGCAGGTGTGAACATGCTGTAAAGGTGCCTTGAGTGGTCAGACAACTAGAAAAGCGCTCTATAAGTACAGTCCATTTACCATTCAGCAAGTTTAGTTTCCAGGGCCAATATTTAATGTAACTGTATTATATCATAGTATGAAATACTAAAAAGATATTATATATAAAAAAACATGCAAGTTGATCAACAGGCTAACACAAAAATGATTCTGCTGCAGAACATCTGCATCTTAACGTCTGTGGATTTGAAATGAGACGTTTAAGTACATATGGATGTTTGGGCATGTGCATTTTGGACCTATTACGTATCCATCCATGTCTTCATACCCAACGCTAGACATGTACAGTCAACAGTGCAACACATCTATTAATGCCACACACATTTAGAGCCAATAATTTAAAGGTGACGTCTTGATAAATAATATAACAGCAGACAACAGCGTGAAACAGACAATTTTAAGCCTTAATGGCTCTTCATATAAGCCCTGCCTCAGTATATCATGTCTGCCTTTCATATTTAATTTCATATGCTGTAGGTAGAGGAAATATGCGCCCGCAGTGACTATGAAATAAGACACAGCCCTAGAGGAAGAGTCTATCAAGCAAAGATGAGAATCAGAAAAGGGACACCGCACTAAACGCTGTAACGCAATGAGGTTTTTTTGGGGGGGGGCAACTAAAAGTAGGGTGGAGCTAAAAAGCCTACAACTACTTAGGCAGAACAGCGACAATGTAGG
This sequence comes from Datnioides undecimradiatus, assembly GCA_008933995.1. NCBI lineage: Eukaryota > Metazoa > Chordata > Actinopteri > Lobotiformes > Datnioididae > Datnioides > Datnioides undecimradiatus. Next base: position 20,096,640 of record WARS01000013.1, read on the forward strand.
CAGAGACTTTTGGGCAGCACGTACCTGACAGCTCTCGAACGTTTGTTTTCAGATCTGTGAATGACAAAGACATCAATCAGGAGAGGCAGGGAGCTAAAAGTGAGATACCGACCTACTTTAAAAAAAGGTTTGCAGGACAGGAGAGCCAACCATCAGAGGCAGACCATCAGAAATTCAACACGCATGAGTTCCCTCACACACACACACACACACACTTATTTTACGACTCTGCTTAACGCTCATTTGCAAGCAGTCTAAATTATGCACAAGGTTTACTTCAGCTGCTCCGTAATGCTGTCAAAATATGCTTATGATACCTCGGAGCAGTTTTAACCTTGATCACTCCAAAAAATTACCGGGAACCTGTTTCGTTTAGCTCCACATTTTCTCTCTAATCCTAATCTAGCTAAGATGATTGATATGAAAATCAAAGAGAGACGGCAGATGGCTTCTTCTGCAGTTTGTTTTTTTTTTGTTGTTGTTGTTGTCTCAGTGATGATTTTGTGGGAAAATGGTGAACAAACCTCAGCTTAAAACACAGGAAATTACAAGCTGAACGAAGCAAAATGACCCATTTGGTTCTTTAACCTTGGGCAGATGTACAGCCAGGCCTGTTTGTAAATGACAGATGTCAGCTTGGCTGTGGGTCACCGCAGTTTCTGAAGAATGTCACGTCGGAGCCCAGCGGGCAGAAAACCGAAACAGATCCTTTCAATTCACTGGAAAGACGAAGGTGGAAAATTCCTTCTTTCCTTTCTTTCCCTTCCTTTCCTGTGAAAGGTTAACACTGAAACGCATGGAGGGCAAACTCACTGCGACATCCGTCAACCAAAGGGACGCTTCTCAATTTAGCTGGCGCTGGACCATCTGAGAGAGTGTAACCAGCCAGTCTTAATAGTTTTGACAGTCTCCTTCATTATACCCAGGTTGTCGCTCATAACCCACCACATCCAGCTAATGGGACTCTTGTCTTCCCTCACTCGCCCTTCAGCTGAAAAGTGTCAGCTTTTTTTGTCTCCTGGTACTCAATACTCAGCTAATGAGAGCGATCTATCAGCTGTATTGAATTCCACTCCACAGAGGTGGGGGAAACACACGCTGGCCCTTTGACACCTTCCTCCATGCTGTGTTTTTCCAGACAAAGCCACTGAAGCGTTACAAATCCTTTACTAATGGCATAACGGTATCCTGCCTGTACAGAGCTACTTTGATGAGACACTTCTTAACTTCAGATGCACCACTTGGTCACTACTGTCTTTCAGATGACGTGCGGCGCAGTGAGAAGTGCTTTTGGGGGAACGAGTACGGTGGAGGTGGTGGTGGAGAGGGGGGAGCATCAGAAGGAGCAAGGTAAGCAAGAACTGATTGAAAACAAGACGACATGCCCAAAGGAAATCATAAGCTGTCAGAGTGAGACCAACAAAAAGATTAACCTGTCCTTTGTCAAAAGCAAAATCAATGGCCGATCGTAAACAACAAGGCTGCAGCGGGAGGAGCTCTGACTGGAAGTCTGTGGCCCTATCTGCAGCAGCAGCAGCAACGAGAGGGACGAGAAGCACGAGACAGCCCTTTAAACTAACTGACAGCTCGCAAAGATTAGATAGTCATAGGCGCAGTTGCAGAGATTAAGATCACTGGCCTGATAAAACCCAGTTAATGATATCATCTGAGGATGCAAGATAGCTGAGCTTTCCCCTACGATTTGCCTCCAGTTACCAAACAGGCCACATTAGGACTGAAATGCTGAGCCAGGGTTATCAGTGCTGGGGCAATGATGAAAGCAGCTCTAGATGCATTATGCTGCGAGTGGGTGGAGCCCACGGTGCATAACTTAGTTACTGTACATACTGAATGCTGTCGTCTCTGGAGAGTGGTTGTGTAATTTATCCATATAAGTAGGGGCTGACTTACATTTTACTCTCAAGTGGCGGCTGTGACAGGAGTATAACATGTATTAGCATGCTATAATGGTTTATATATTAAAAATAATAACAATATAAGATCAAGCTTCACATTTCTAATGAGAAACAGTTTACTTTTTAGAACTTATTAACATTTTTAAAGTCAAATAAAATAGTAAATGGTTGAATGTGAACGAAAACATGTTCTCACCCCGTGTCACTCACCAGCTAAACGACATTTATGTTTGTTTAATCATCAGATTTTTCTGTTTTGTGTCTCCCTTTTTCCTATTTTCATGTCCATTTGGTGGAGAAGAGGTCATACGTTTCCTATTTGTCATGATTACTTCAACAAAACGGTTTCCACCGCGCTTTGTTATGTCAGGCATTTCCTGTTTTTTTATTAACAAACTGAAACTGTGCTTTAAACATGTGGTTGATACACTCCACGGAGGCTGCCTCATCAGTGATTAGGGACTATTTGTGTGGATTATTCAGAATAAAGGAAACAGTTTCTGAAATAACAATTATTTGTTACTCTTTTTGATGTATTTTGTTAATGTTTCAGTCTCCAGAAATGAGCCATTTAACGTGCAAAGGTTAAAGTCCAATTACTCCTAGACAATGCTTTCCAAAAACCTCTGTTGACTGTAGCCGCTCTTCAGGTTATCTGACCGGAGATGCACCCTGCAGGCCCGCTTCTCTTGAGCAAAAAGAACCCAGCACTGTGTGACCAAGAGGAACGTACCCGCTGTATCCTCCTTTTCTAATGGATTGATCCTCATCGCGTGACCCTTTTTTGTTCAAACCGAGCGGAGGAGCATGAAAAAGGGCAACCACGAGAGAGCTTGAAAGCGCGGGACGTGACAGACGACGCCCACATCGGCTGACTAATTGAAGGGAAAATGAGCGATCGGGGCCGTGTTGCCAGAACAGATGCTTTTTAATGGGAGCAAATTACGCAGCGTTGTAAGAGTAGTTTGATATGGTATATTAGCAAAGTAAGCACATGTTAGCTGCTGGTAAATAAGCCGTGCACATGGACCCTTGAGTTTTGCTGACACTAAAAATGAGCACACAACCAAAGTAAAGGTCAACACAGATGCATGACTTAAAGCCGCATTAGTTGAGAAGAAGCTCTACACAGGAAGGCTGGTATATTATCATGATTACTGGAACAATATTATTCATTAGGAACCGTGTTTCTGGTCACCAGACAAACGCAAGATCAACATTCACTTTCCTTTTTGCTCTGTTTTGCTTTCCACCAGTTCCTTGGGGACATATTTGGCTCTTTAGCTGTCAAATGCTCCACTATGCTCACTTGCTGGGTGCCAACCGTTGTAGCTGTCTGCTGAAAGTTCAGAAGTTCTTACTTTGATAGTTTTGGCCATCGTTTATTAGCAAACATATGACTAAACAAGAAACCCCAGTAGTCAATTGAGTGGACACTCTAACAGGCTTTATAAGAGCTGGGAGTTTAGCTATATAAACAAAAAGTTAAAGTATATATGTTGGTAATAGAAATCCCTCAACTTCAGTAAGTAAAGTAAGTAAAGTAATAGAGCATAAGTTCAAGATAAACCCAGAAAATTGTCTTGGTTGTTCACTGTGACCATTGGTGATTATTTTACCATTTGCATTCATTTAAACTCCCAAAATAAGTACGGCTAACTTGGGGAAATTATAAAAAAAACAGTGCAGCCGCGTGTGTTTCTGCACCGTCTGACATATTTTTTTTGCAGTGTCACTGTAGTCCCAGATCACAGTAATTAGTTTGGTGAAAAAAATAACATTATTACCGACATGATTGATGATCAGAACTACATAAATTAGACCAAAGTTCTCATAAAATCCATTATGGTCTGCAAATCGTTCTTCTGGGTAATGTTCTGTGATTATCAAATATGTTTCTTTTTCCAGGCTTGAAAACCAGGAACTGGAATGCACGATAACCATAGAAAGCATTTCTTCCACTTCCACATGAGTAATACCCAGCAGATAGAGGCGAAATCAATGACGGGCTTCTCCTACAACGACAAAAATATTACCGCGCTCATTGTTGGATTCATTTCCGCCTTCTACTTCGGCTCACAAATCAATACATCCGGTCTTAATGAAGCGAAAAAAATAAAAAAACCTGATGAGGAATGAAATGTCTGCTTGTATAAAAGCTGCAGTGCCATTATAATATGGCAAATATGCCTTGCTGACAATCAACTGGGTTCCAGCAGCTGTCAGTCCAATCATAGCAAGGATTAGTATAATTAACATTTTCTAGACCCACAGAGTTTTTCAATCAAGTATAAAGTTTTAATAATCACAGATGAATGGGGCTGCGGGGAATTAGGCGTCGCACTTGTTCAAGCACTTCTCTACAGCGCCTTAACCTACCATCTGGAAACACACTACAGTTCCTACAGTCTATTTTCTGTCAATTTCAGGCTACAATAAAAAGTAGAACTCAGACCAAAGCCCAAAACACAGTATTGCCTTGACTTGATTCTGGGCCGAGCAGACGGGAGCCTCACATTTCGGAGCGAATGTGGAGAATTCCCAGTAGCTGCAAAGGAAATGGCAGGAATCTTGCAATAGCAATGTGGGCAAACGCAATCCAGGCATGCTGTAATGAACTGGTGGGGGGGGGCTGCAGCCAAGCCAATTAAATGATATGAGCCTGACAATAAGTGGTTTTCATTACATGACCTCAAGAAACCCACTGCAACCAAATTTAATCACGTCACAATACACTGGTTATAAGACACCTTCATGCCGTGACGCTTTTTAAAAACAGATTACAATTCCCATTACAAGTTCCAGCTCGCAATTTCAAAGATTTTCATAAGGTCTAACGTGTAAGAACTAAAGTGCCTTTCTGAGTTTCAATAGCCGTCTCAATTTTCTGTGTGCTTAAAGCTCAGACTAGGAAAATACAATGTAGTTTTAAGAAAAGTGTGAAAACTCAATAATTGTGATTTTGCTCATATTTCATTTCTGTAAAGGAGCCATTTCTCTTCTCCGTCTAAGTCCCTTTGGGTAAGAGTGAAGAACCTTCCAGCGGCCAGTGCATAAAGAGCAGGTTGTCTTGAGCCAAGGTTTTACTTCCTTTAGTGTTCCTTGTGTCAATTGCACCTTGCAGTTGTTTAAACAAACAAGGTAATGGAATTAGCCTTTTCACACACTGGCCAATACATCACACAAAATCAAACAAGGACAATTAGGAGGAAAGCAGCTGTCCACTCTCTGGAGCCCTGGTCGCCCAAATGGAGAAATGCTGCGCTTCCACAAATATGAGCCTACGTGAAATATCAAACACTGAATGAAGACAAACCTGTAAACCCAACTTAAGGAACACATATCGACATAACCATCTAATCTATCTATCTGTCTGATTACGGTTTTAATAAAAATGACCGTGATGCGCACAGCCGCTGAAACATTGCATTTGTAATGAAAAGCCTACCGAGTTGTGGAGTGGACGTAAGCACTGATATGTAAACAGTTTAAGGGTGTCTCTTTGTGAGTCAGCCCTACATGCAGCTTCATAAACCTGACAATAAGAATGCATATTTCCATCCAGGCACACAGTACTGGAGGTGAATCAGTTGTATGAGCTGTACGCATCCGCTGCACGCATGAGACGTCTCTTGCTCTCGAGCGTTGCCCCCATTGCTGTAAAGACTGTTGTTTGCGTTCTTTAATCCAAATGTATTAGTACTGAACATGCTGCGTGTCCCAACTGCACCAAACTCAACACTGTGCGTCACCGGGTTCACTGCAATGGACCTGAAAAGTGGGAAGCAGATCAGGTTCAGGGTTCTAGAGATATGCAAAAGACAGCCGAACAAACACTGAGATACTTTGACTTATTAGTTTGATTCTGTAATGAAAACTTTGTTTAATATTGCACCTAGCATCGGTTCTAGATGAATTACTGTATTAATCGTTTGAAAAATTCCCCTTTAATTTCATATTTTAGCCGTTGGTAGTTTTGGTAAATAGCTCGTAATATATTTATAACTCCTGCATTTTTAAATCATTATAACGACCTTTGCAGCAGCTTGCGGAGAGTTTAAATCGACTAGACTGATACACATTTGTATGTCCCTCATCACTGCTTTACACAGCCAGTAAAGGGGAAAAGCACATTGTTGTACACCCCTACAACCAACCATGTCCAAGGACACGCTCCCTCACTTGGTTCCCACTCACAAACAACTCCTGATTGTTCATGATGGAGCACCTGGTCATGGTGGAGGAGCCTGCAAACAGGGCTTTAGTGGCGCCATTAGCACCAACATTATGCTACTAATATAGTCTGTGTATGATACTTGAGTAAATATGGTGGTTTTAAGTGCTTATAGATAGCGTACGGTCCATACACAAACACTCGATACCTTGGATATGTATACACACATATGTCTCTACGGGCGACATAATGCAATTTCAGTGCTTCTTCTTTCAGAAGATATGAACACAAACCATAGGACTTCAATAAACAATAATATGAATGGTTCAGTGTCTAACATTCAACAATTTCTATTCCAGAGTGAGGAGACGCGCCAGATTCTTAACCGTAAAAACTGATCAGCTCTTTTGTGTATTTCCAAAATGACACATGAAATTAACCTAAAATTAAATTGCTTGTGAAGGACAATGGCTGCTGCTGGTGGGAGATTGATATGGAGCAAAAGTAAATAGTGCATTTGTTGGCAGGTAATATACAATATTAGCCCCACACCGGCCTCAATTTGCTATCTGCATGATGGAATAAAAATGAGCCCTCAGTCTTATTGGAAGATACTATCATTCCCCCTGTGAGTGGAGTACCAAACAGCAATATGGGCAGCCTGCCAGCAGGTAGTGTAGGTGTGTGTGTGTGTGCGCGGGAGACGGTTGGGGAGAGCAAGCCAGAGATGTGGAAAAAGTTCTGTGCAGAGGTTGCACTCGAGCTGAACTCTGTAGGCCTGGGCCAGACAAATATGTTCAGAGAGTGGATGACTTATGCACTCAGGCCCTCCCGTGTAAAGTAGAGGCCACTTCAGGTACACTCCTGCAGGCCTGATTGACCCTCTTAGTCCCATCTCTGTGTACGTGTAGCTGAAGCTCAAATGCTACTGACGCTAGCTAAGTTGCTAACTGGAGGCAGAGGCAGAACAGCAATGGCAATTAAAGGCAAATGAGGAAATATTAGCATCAAATTAGCAGAGTGGCATTTTTCCATCCTGGCGTGGTTGAAATCCAGTGAGAACAGGCAACAACCTGAGCGTGTCCATGATTTGATGGCAGCCGCCAACAAAGGGGGGGGGGGCAGCACACAGCAGCCTTCATCTAATGTCAAGTGGATTTCAATTGATTCTTTAGCGTCTGACCTCAGCATGTGACAAACAGCTTGGAGAAGAAACTCAACCTGCACTTAAAAAAACACCACATATCAAAGGGTACATTGCTCAGTCTATTCTTTTTTATTTTTCATTTTAATCGTTTAAGCCTACTGTTTTCTTTACCCTTTGTATCGCATTCACCTTTTTTCAATTGATTTCCTCGATTACTGCCGGGAGCATCTGGCCGTACAGTTGGTTTTGATTTTTTTTTTTTTTTACTTGTTCAAGGTTTGAGGTGCTGTTTTCATCTGTGAGATTTCTGTCACCAGACAGAAAAAAATAAATGAGAGATAAAAGGCACTTGGATTGTGCTGCTCGTGGTATTGAAAAACTGAGATTTCAACAGAAATAACCATTTCCAGGAAAATTGAGAGGAAGCCCTGCCTACTTTGAAGTCCAATGGAAAATGCATGGCCATCAAAGTCACACTAATATTTTGATAATAGCTGTATTAATTATACACACTCTGGGTACCATGTTCTCTGGAGGATAATTAGTTTATCGTCCAGGCTTTGCATTGTGGGATGCCTGGACTACCAGCAGTCCCCAGCGGCGCAAATGTTCACTGGGTTAAAACCATACAGAGGCTGTCAGTCATCAGTTATTCTCCACTTATGGCTGAATGCTGGGAGGGTAACGGCTCAATCTGGAGTTAAGGCGCTCCTTCAGCCCAACTGGAAAATACTGGGCTACACTTAGGACAGGCCACTGTTTGCCAAGATAACCATGCAGACAAATATTAGTACAGGAATCTGATAATGGAAAAAGCCCTTGAGGGAAAGAGCAGCAAATATCTATTCACAGCAGAATTCAAATTTAAATTCACAGCACGTGCAGTGAAATTCAATGGAGTTGCAGCAATTAATGTCTGTATGAGTATATGTTCAGAAACACAGCAGGCATGCTATGAAAAATACCACGCAAACCATGTGTCACATGTGCCCATTGCTCCTGATGACCTCAAGGGACAGAGGAGCAAGAAGAAAAACATCATAGACTGCCAATAACCGACTTTAAATAGACGCAACAATCATTAACTTGTCAACATTCACTCACTGTAATAATGGAGTAGAAGTGAATGAGCACTCAGCCGCTTTGTTTATTACGGTAAATCACATTGAACCGGGCATTACTCCATTAACTGCTCAGATTCGGGCTTTTGTTTCTTCATAGACTGAGCTGAAGGTATTTTGTGCAAGGCCTTAATATGTTACGAAAATTAAAACCTGTTCGGAATAAATAGCAAATCTTGCTCTTAGTATGTTGGTTTTATACTTTGTATGGGCAGAACTATGTGGATTTATTGTTTACTACTGACAACCCTAAAGGAGGTCTGTATTATACACATTTAACCACTTGATAGACACCAGTTTTTAAGACAAATTACAGCTTTTGTATGGATGTATTTCATGTTGTTCAACAAAATGTGGAAATCTCTTGAGCTTGTGTCAATGCAGACCTTATTTCAGGCATCTAACCAAGAATCCATTGACGTTGAGGGGAGGGAACCACTGTTTTCTTTATTTTATAAGTTGTTATCCAACATTCCTGCATGCAAGTCCATCAATAGTACAATATCCAAAGTGACTGAACAAAGTTAGCTAACGGATTTAACACGGGAAACTAGTTAGCCACCAGCGTTCCCGCCAGGCATTGCTCCTACGAGTGATGCTGTGGTGTCACAAGTGGAGATTCCCCATTGACCCCAGGAGAGTCACAGCCTTGCATTAAATACAAATGGAGATACTGAGTGGTGGATCTGCTACTGAATCAAATCACTTCATTAAACTGATTAAAATCACGCTGTCGGGGATATCAAGATGATGGTGGACATCGGTGGAATGGTGTAATGTTAAAAAGTCCTCACGCCAAAGACAGTGCAATCAAGTTCACTCAGAAATTGGGTAAGGGCACGTTCCTGCCATCCAAGCGCAAACCTCCACCGTTGCATATGAGCAGACTTGTAGTCCAGGTACAACCTCCCTTGAAGTGAGAGCAACGACGAACCGAGCTGACCGTTGGCTTGAAAGGGAGCTACATGAAGTCTGAGGCCGGCAAAGACAAAAGATATCTGGGGTTGTGGACTAAAAGCAGTCGAGTTGCATTGTGGGTACGGTAGACACAGTGTATAAACAACGTATGGCCCGCTGACCTTCCCATACAGTGTCCTTTAATTTAAGACAAATTCAAGGCAATTCAAATGTCAAAGACTTCTCGGATGACCAAAGAGTGCAATGCTGTTGGAGAGCCAGGTGACTCAGTATAATTATACAGTATATACTGAATATGCTGTATGCCGCATTCCTCACTGTGTCCAAGGCCGAGCTATCATGTTGTACTGTGAGCACAATGAGAGATGATAAGTCATTTAATCGAATGATATTAATGGCTATAGCATTTTAAGTCGCCCTGGTATAATAAAGGCCCGTGGCAGAATTTCTGCAGCATATTGTGACCATAATTTGAGGTGTGAACACTAATGCCTTCAAGCCTTTAGAAGAGTATTTAATATGTGCCAGCACACTGCACAGATATTATTCCTCATTACATCTGTGACCATGGGGAAGTCATAACCACATGAAAGAGGGAAAAAAAAAAAAAAAAGATGTGCGCTACAAGCGGCTGCTACATTAAAGAACACGGATTATACACGAAGACTGCTGATCTAAATCTATCATCGCCGTAGCCCACAGATGACGGCATCAAACATATCAACATCAGTCCGCCAGTGCAACGGCGGCGGCTTCTCGGGGAGAGGAACGCGCACGAGACATCAATTATCTCCTGGCTCTATTTTAAGGCGCTTTGTACAAAGAGGGCAGTGACGTCGCCAGAGAGCAGCGATGTTTGCAGCCGCCGAATTCTGCCGTTGACATTTTTTTTGCCGTGCGTCACGTTGCGCAGGTTCCCTTTCTCCCGCCGCATGTGTCAGCAGCAATTATTCACAACAGAAATGTTCCTCTGGAAAAGAGGTGCATCTGAGAGAATATTTAGTGGCCATTATACACGTGCCAGCCTACATTCCTAGGATCACTTTACTGAAGGCTGAGACAGCCCTAACAAACAGCAGGGTAGGTAAAATCAGAATGTATTATATTTGTGCAATCAGCAGTCCTCACAGCAGATACAGAGAGTGAAAATACAAAGTGAAGTCAATGCATAATTCCTATACATCTGGGATGTTCCATTAACTGATTGAAAGACCCGGTAGTGAGATACTGCATTTGTCTATAATGCCTGGATATTGCATAAGCGTGTGCCACATACAAAAATCCAATTTAATACATCAGTGAAATGTTTGATGGCAGCATGTGATCAACTCAATCTGTGTAAAGTGAACAATAGTTCAGACAAACTATTTAAAGGGGGATATGTGGAGCATTTTCACATCAATAAATCATTTGGAGAAATTAGTATGATTAGCTGCAACAAATGAGACCACCGCTGAGAGGGGGGCCTGGCCGACTCTCAGCCGCGTTCCGCGTTTTTACTTTTGTGCTCCACCACGTCGTATTTGGCTGGAAATCTGTTGGATTGGTTTACAGCGCAAAAAAACAGGACGAGGCTCCGCTGTTGTGCCAGTGCAGATGGAGCTAAAGCTGTCAGAGTTTCTGCCAGTGGCAGATGGTGGAAGGAGTGAAAGGCAAATGGAAAAATGACTTCCAACATGTTTATCCTCTTCAGCCGAGCCAGAGAGAAAAACCTTTGACTGAAGAGGTAACGTCCCCTGTTTGACTGCGAGACACGTTATCGCTAACAGACCGCTGGGCCGATGGACGCCCGTCATCAAGCGCAAATGCTACATGCCGCAGCTAATGTAAGCCGCTTATAGATTATCGCGCGGGAGAGAAAATGAAACTGTATTTTTCCATGCTTTTCTAAAAACAGGCGATTGTGTGCCAACGGGAAAAACAGTTTCGCATTTCAGAGAGCGTTTGCTGCCCAGGCGTCAACGTTCAGTGTCAAAACAAATGCTCATATTTATTTACACCATATTTACATCCACGGCAGGGCTCTTTGACCTCAGTTTTACTCCTCCTCTCTGCTGTTTGTGGACATAAAAATGGAAACGTTGAAACAAGCGTGTCGAGAAGATCGTTTCCTCGGAGGGATTTTCAAAACCTGAATTAACTGTCCATCCACTGAGTCGTAAACCACGTGAGCGACACTTCTGCTGCTCTATCGACGACATAAAGATTAAAAGACTATTACAAACCTTACTTATGTTGAATATTTGTCTGAAAATGTTGGAAAATTCAACCTCGTCCTATAAATTTCAGTTTTGACACAATCTAATGTTTTAATCTGCTCGTGAGAAGTAGTTTCATCTCAGTCAATGAGCTAACTAACTGACCAAGCAACTGCTCCGTGTTCACGAACAAAGATTAACGCGTCTTAATTACTTCAATTGTCAATCACTGGCCTACAAACGCAGCGCTTGGCAACAGCAGAGCAGTGAAAACCCTTGTGACATGTTTTTGGCAGTCACCGCCATCACGGAGGTCTCGCTTCCATTTCCTTTGCCACTGCCCATCAAAAGCAACGCTCAACTGATCCAGGGCTCTGAGCTCATTTCTCTGGGCATTTGGGAGATAATATAACAACACGGAAACTTTGATATCGGACAGCAACGGATGAAACAGAAATGATCAGCAGCGTCCTGTTTATTGGTGTTTAGAGGAAAGTAATCGTGGGCCCGAGGGACGAGGAAAGTAGGACTGTGAAACCTAAACTGATCCAAAGAGGAGTGCTTCCTCCGGCTGTGGATTTATCGGTATATCAATCCAGCTTTGTGCTTCTTAGCCCAAATATAACTATTTATTAAAAGTCAGTGGATGTGGCGCAAGAAACGTAATGGATAATGTTTCTGTGCACTCAGTGTATTTATCAGGGAAGTTCCGGTTTCTCATGCAGCACATTAACCTACAAGGATTTCTGAAAATACGCCACAGCATCCTCCGAAATAGAAATGTCAAATAGTACGCAGAATAAACGTCAAGGGGGAAAAAAAAAAAAAAAAAATCAGACACGAGAGCATTTTGAATACCGAGAAGGTGCACAACAAATACACACACACACACACACACATTTCCCAAAAAGCCCCAAACATTTCCAAATCAGATTAGCATTTTGCAGCAACATCTCCTCAGCGTGAGTGTTTGGTTATGTGTCCCACAGCCCGGAGACCTCCAGTAAATATAGTCTTGTTATTAGAAACCAGAGGATTCTTTAATAATGTATGAAGGGCCTGGTTCCTTTGGAGAATGTCATTCAAAGACCCTCATCTCTCTCTCCCCGCCGCCTCCCCATGCGAGGCGGTACGAGTCAGAGTTGAGGCAGGATTTTTCAAAGCAGCCTCTTCCTGTTGCCTTATCTCCGTCTCCTCTCTCCTTCCTGTCATTCAGACCCCCTTCCAGAGCCACGCTGCAGCTCCGACCTCACTTCCTTGGCCATTTCCTGCCTCCTGCTTGAACCCTGCTGACTCCGCGCCGGCACAGGTGACGCTCTCGTGCGGAAAACTCGACTCAGCCTGGTCAATGTTGGGGTTTTTTTTTTCCTTTTCTGAAGCCATGCCTGTGGGTGGCTGAGCTAAAATGCCAAGACCAGAACACGCCAGACGTAGTAAAACTGGTCTTCACCGGCCGTTTCGACCTGTTCATACGAGCTCAATGTTACACTGAGGTTCTCAAATGCTGTCACAGACTTACAAACAGACATGAAGAGGGGTCAGAGACCTCCGTTTCATAGGATTTTGTCTGAATAAACTCTGTGGGAGGACTTGTGTTGGCACGTTGCAACTGAAAACTGTAACTTTACACACACACACACACACATTATGTGGGAGTAAGCCGGAAAATATTGTAATGCTGATTACAGTAGATGTTGATGACTGACTACAAGCCTGTAAGTATAAACAAGAACTCAATTATTGCCTGTAACTCCTCGTTTTATGGAGGGTAAAAGCTTCTGGACTCAGTTAATCTGTTTACAGTTCCATCATTTAATATGAATCAGCGTTTGACAATAACTTTAATTAGCTGAAATAGCTTCGCGTTACCTCTCGTTGACGCCTGAGGTGACTGCGTCCGGCTGCTGTTTGCTGCTGAGCATGTGCACACCCCAAACGCCTGGCAGACAGCGGCTGCACTGACCCCCCAGCTCGCACAGAGACAGTGCTGCAGCCATTTGAATGTTGCTAATATAAAACCGATTGACCGTCGGAGCTTCAACTCTCCCTGCGCAGAAGCAGTAGGAGTGAAACTTATGATGGAAATATGACCGCGGACATTTCTCCGATTGAAATAATTCAGAGAAAATTGCAGCGCTATTGAAGGCAGCGCCCGGTGAATGTGTTCGCTTTTGTGTTAGGAGCCCCTGTGTTCAAATGAATGCGCGTGTTTGTGTGCCAAGGCTGTGCTCACGGGGCGCTCTGACTGCTGTGTGGCTGGCCAGCGTCGGGGAAGGGTGGGGTGGGACTGTGCACCGTCATTAGCAGGTATTCCAAGCAGACAGACAGTCCCAGCTTGAAGCTTTCCCTGGAAGCCTCAGATGAAATGGCACAAATAATGAGGCACATTATCAATCACAGGCAGGGGGCAGCTGGTTCAGTGTATATGTGCTACACACACACAGACACTCTGCCTTTCTATCTGTTTTACACACACACACACACACACAGCCTGCGGTGAAGAGAGTGGAGCAGAGGAAAGGCACAGTGGCCTCAGAGCGGAGCCCAGAGATCATTACCCAAGCAGTACTTTTATTCAGCTCATGGCTGCTCTGGCAGATTGAAGTATTGCAACTGCACTGTGCTCGCTCAGGATTAGATAAAAGTAGGAAAAGGTCAATGTCACGGGAATAAATACAGGTATCCCACCGTCACAGTTACGACACAGAGCGTGACATCAAAATGTCACGAGGTGAACAAAAAGTGCTAAAATACGAAGTTTGTGCGTCTGCGCTTAAGGACGCAGCAGCTTAGAGATAAGCTATTATTAAGAAGTGATAAAAGTAAATCCCTATTTATTAGAAGGCTAAAGTGTAAAAGTATCATTTCATATTCATCTGCATTCTTCTTTACAAATACTAAAGAGTGCAAATGTCCATCAAAGGGTCCTTGCACTTACGTAGAGTGGAGCAGGCATGAGGAGCAGCAGGTGGGGGGCGTTGTGACGGACTGAATCTTTTAAAGATCTGATCTCCTTTACAGCAGCTTCAGGAGCATATATACAGCCTCAAGACAGAAGTTGTGGTCTTGGTGCTCTCATCTTTGCGCCTACATAAGACAGCCTGACTGTCCATGTTGTTTCAATATTTGAACAGCTGGCTGAAGATCTTCGTCTACCAAAGTTATCTATATTTCGCTGCCACACAGCCATCAATCAAAGCCAGAATGCCAGAGAGCTATCGCACTGAGTTACATCAGCTGACTGTTGATCTTTACCACGTCTTGTCGTTATTGGAATGGACGTGAATAATTGCTGGTGCGCTGTTCGACAATGTCCATTTACTTCAAAGTGAAAGGATACTGTCAGCAATTAAAAATATTTAGGAGCAATAAAGAGAAAGCTGTCATTTCTGAGCTGTTCCTGGCACTATCACAACAACGATACAGTTATTATGTAACCGTAGCCGTAGGTGCTGCCATAATCCCTTCCCTCTGACAGCAAGTGCCTAAATCTAGAGCAGCAGCCTGGACTTATAAGTTCACTGCAGTTCAGGCCCGGCCAAAGCAGCCCCGTCTGTTGTGCGGCGTGGGAACCTGCGGGATTAAAGCCGCAGAGATCACACCAGCTACGGCGACTGTGCTGCACATCTGTGACCGGGGGTCAACAGAAAGGCCGAGGATTGAATAATACGCCTCTTCATCCTGACGTCAGCGCATGACAGGAGATCATAGGAAGTGCCTTAGTGTTCTTTCATTTCCGCTGCAGTGTCAAGCACGTGGATATCCTTCCACGGTCTGGCTGTGGCTGCAGTATAAAGGATGTGCAGGCTCTACACGGTGACATAAGCAGTGATTTAGCAGTGAGTTATAAAATAAAACGTAAATACTGATGCCTTCTTGATTTATTTTCTCACACAAACCTTCCTGCCACAATTTGACATGGTCATTTACCATTCCAAAAACTGCTAGGATTATAAATTACATCCGGCTACTGAACGAACGGCAGGTGAATGACATTATAAAATGTTTGTGGATGTTAAATGTAGATTAATAATGGATGCAGAGATGCAGAGAAAGTACAAAAAAGAGAAAAGGGAGCCGATCAACCAACCAACATCCAGGATAAACACCTTTTCATTGTCATATAATAGCACACCAGGGTCTTCGTGTTTTGTTAAATAATCAATGCGTCATTGTAATATGGTTATGGTATTATCACAAAAAGGAATCAGACAACTGATTCACCCTCAAATAGTTCATGAAATGCGCTGAAATGATGTTTTCATGTCAAGACCACGGGACCGAAACACAATCTGCTCTTAATAATCCTGCTCCCCCACACCATCTCATCTCCCTTGATGGCACAGTGAACATAGCCCAGAGGAGACCTACATCAGCCTGACCTGTTAAATCCAAATTGTTCTAATTAATTAAAAGCTAATTACACAAAGGCACAAACAGCAGTATGGGAAATGACCCGAATGTTGGGAGGACAGCTTTAAACTGGTTTCCACCAGTCCTGTGCTCAGACCCATCGTTGGCCAGCCTCCAGGGACAAGCTTTGATCTCATGGCTCCTTGACCTTTGGCTTAAAGAGGCTGTCGCTGGCGCAGCTCATCCCTGCAAGCTGAAATTAACCAGCCGAGGTGGGAACCCGAGACAAGTCGAAACTAATTCAGTTTCAAATTCAAATCCAACCAAATTAAAATTCTGAGAAATTACTCTGATACCTGTAGGTAAGTATTTAGCCTTTCTTTATGTTCTGGTACCCATTTCATTTTAACACATGGACAATACAAGTATAATCAGAACTACAGTTTTTTGTCCTTTAGTTTCCTGTGTTTGCTTTACAACACGCCAGAAGTCCGACACTGCAGCATGGCATGGTAATGAGCATGCAGCCGGTGCAAGCGAAACCTTTTGTGAGTCAGTATCGTGCATTGTGTTGCGCAATCATCATTGGAAACCATGTTACAAGCGATTGTGCTTGTGTATTGTCACCAAACAGTAGTTTTCTCAGTGGGAGAGCCTTCAAGAAGGAAGATAGCGCATCAGATCAGGAGCGCACCACGAGCATGCTCTATGTTTGGGTTTTTTTTCTGACATTTGCAGGATTGTGCACCATGACTGCTTCCCCTACGGTCAGACTGTCAACAGCAAGCTGTGCCGTAATGTTCTGATGCATCTGTGGGAGCAAATCCAGCCCAAGTGACCAGAAGTGTGGCTCCATGGCACTTTAGGTGCATGTTCAAAACGCACAAGGGTTGTGGGTGAACTGACATGATCTTTGGTCCCCACCCACCAAATCTGACTCCCTTCGATTTCTTTCGCTTCCCAAAAACGACACTGAAGCTGGGGACGGGCTGCATGCATTTCACGTGTACTTACATTACAAGACATCCAGGGAACTATCAAACATGGCAGGAGCACTTGGAGAGGTGTGGGCATTTATCACTTGTTATAGGCACAGTCCCACAACTTCTTGGTAAGACTTTCATTGTATTTTGTCCTGCCCAGCCCGATACGCTTAATAAGTTCAGGTGGTATTGTCCTGTTGTCCAAAATAATAACTTCACATAAATTAAACCCACAACTGCAGGTTTTGTGCATGGGAATTTGAGGTTTGTAGTATGAGAATATTAGGATATTCCAACCTCATTGCCCTGCCCTAGAAACAGGTCTGAACTTGCTGTCAGTAAAGGAAAGTAACGTCAATGTTGGGATTTAATATGGAATTTAAAGTAGCCTATTAATATGTTACAGTAAGTGCCTACAGGACACAGAAATTAAAAATTCATTACATCTTTCCCATGAGTACCTACATACAAAACAGGCCCGCTATCGAAGCCCTTGATGAAAGGACGCAAAGTTCCTCCTTGCGAAACAGATCCATGTCGGTATGGATCATTAGACGTAAAGCACACCCATTAGGGTACAGGTATTAACCACAGCTTTTCATCACCGAGATTTAATTGGGAGCGAGGCGGTCGAACAGCAAAGAGGAGATGAGTCACAGCGATCTGGCAGCCATTAAAAAAAAAAAAAAAAAAAACCCAATAGGGTTCATCTGTGACAGAAAACTGCGAGAAGCTTGTCGCCAACACACGGCATTCATTATCCTGCGAAAGCATTCGAGATCTCTTCACCTACAAAGAAGTTTGGAAAGAAATCTGCGCTCTTGACACCCGGGGAGGTAAGGGTGCAGCTGGCAAAGACAGGACGGCGGAAGCAAGGAAATAGGTAAAGTTTAAACTGCAGATGTTTGCTATAATAAAGTCTTCGTCACTGACTGCTTCAGAAGATGCCAATTATAACTCTTTAGAGGATGAAAACAAGCATTATACTGACAGTTGCTATTTAGCATTCGACTGAAGAATTTTTGGAAGGAGCTATAAATGCCTCCCCACGTGGTTCGACTGTTAAAAAAAATAGATTCTGCTTGATCTATTTCAGATAATTCTGAGGTGAAACGCGTTGTTAAGAGGCAGCTTGGACAGTCTTGAGAGAGAAAAAAGACAATCCGGAGATCTTTAATCAATAAGAGAGTCCTTGGACTTGCAGAGAGTGTTTGAAATGGTCGGCTGGCTGCCCGCATGTTTCAGCGGTATGGATGGCCATTACCTTCATGCAGGGCAGGAGCAGGTCAGTTTTCTACCTAATTAGTCTGCAGGGAAGCTTTTTCCGATTAGCCCAACTACCACATGCAGCAACTTCAAGCCGAACAGTGACTCATAATGGATGTGGTGCCACACGTCTGGTCAAATATAATGACTGAATGCACACACATTTAGAGGACATATTCATAAAAAGACATGTAAATTCATTACTTAACCTTGATCGTGTGGGTCTGAGGCTTGAAGGTAGGCTTAATTTGAATAAGCACTCACGGATCGTCGCCTAACGAGTTAGCATTTCTGATAAATGAAAAATCCAGGCACAGATTTACACCAACTTCTGACAAAACGACCTAACTTTAAACACTGACGATAAGGTTTATTCTATTATGACCTCAAACTCTCTGAAGGTGCTGCACAGTAACAGCTGCGATCACTGCTACTTAAAGGAATTTACCGTGAAGCAGCCGCAGAAGCGTCGTTTGCTAAACCTTTGCTAAACACTGGCAACTGGGCCCATAGATATCAATTACAGAGTGATAGCACATTGAATTTCTCATCAGTTCCCAATCATCTCTTGTGTTGCTTTTAAAGTGTATGGATGAGACCACAAAAAAGGCCTTCTGGTAAATCCCAATGTGTTTACTCGTGATTACACTTTGGTAATCGGGCCACTGTGATGTTAAATAGTAAAGTGATTCAGTAAGGTCAACATCTAAACTTTGCTGCTATGCACGTTGGCTGACATTAGCAACTATAAACTAGTCTTACCAGACCTGGTAAGGCCATAGCAGCATTTGTAAACTGGCCACACAAATTCATGCATAACCGTCCATTGACCTATAAAATCTGCTTTTTATGGAGCCCTGCGTATTATTGTTCTTTCCTTAGAACCCATGACCTTCAATCAAATAACATTGTGTAAGCTACAATTATAATCCACTAACAATCTGTTATGAGATAAGTGGGACACATATTCAAACACATTTGTCCCTTATATCACAACAAAGAAAGTTTTTCTAAGAAGGTGAAAACTGTAATCATATTTTCTACATTTATAAGCTTTATGGGGGGTTTTATTGCATAATCTCTACGAGCCTTTTTTCAAAAAGGTGAAAAACGTGAATTATTGAAAATCTAATGCTTGAAACACATCAGAAGAGGTTTTTTTGGGGTTTTTTTTTCCATTGACCAGATGAAGACAAGACAACTTCAATGCTTGATAAGGGGAGACAAAATCTGATTTGTAACACTGAGAAAATTTGGAACAAAAGGACAAAGTCACTTCATGTGTTATCAGGGTATTAGACCTGGCAGAAAATTCAAATTTAACTCAGTGAAACAGCAGCTACCCACTCCCCAGGAAGTCCAACTTTCTTTCGCCTATAGAGGCATTTTTACCTCGAGAATCCCTCATCCCCTCCAGATCTGAAAAGCGGACAATGGAAACCCAAACTAATGCCTGTGTATTGTTGTGTTTTCTTGTTTTCTTGAACATAGTGTCCAAAAAAAATACTGAAAAACTCCAACGCAAATTCAAATAGCCATATATCCACAGCCCATGTCCATAGAGAAACATTTTATTGCTGCACTATACCAAGAAGCTCAGTTTCTGCTGCAACCACAGCGCAGAATGACCACAATACATCTGTGGGGCGTTGATAGGGTTTCTAATCAATACCACTGACTCAACAATTAACCCCCACTAACTTGTCAATGACAGTCAGGCAGCGGAGGTTCTAAGACACTGGAGCTACAAAAGCTAAAAAGCCTGGTTCTCAGGCCAGAGATGCATTTTGTAAAATACAAGCTCTTTCTATTTATTATTCTCTCCTTTGCAAATAATTTTTCCAGACATCATGCGTTGCTTAAATGCACCAAACCCTTGCAGCCACATCAAACAGAGCCTTTGTAACAGAAAATGGAGCATACTATCAGGAGGGCAGGTCATGCAAACACCTCTGATAGGCTTGTCAGAGTGGGAGGCAGTGGAGCAGGCATCTCAGCACTCTTCGCCCTGCAGATACGTCTGCGTCTCCTCTGCCGGACCAGCAGTCCGAGACCCCAGAGGGGTTTTGTTTACTGACCCACTGCGGGCCTGGCAGGCAAGGGATGGGTCGGCAGCTTGCAGAGCTGTTCTGCAGTATCACAGAGCTGAGACCAACCTCACCCGAGGGCATCTCCAGTACATTTCCGTCAAGGTTACAGTCCTAGCTGCCTGATAGCACAGATACGAATGAACACAAGATACATGCACAGTCTAATTGATCCGTTTTTAAATTGTATGCACTGTGGAAGTAAAATGCATTTAAACTTCAACGTATAGTAATTAAATAAAAAGAGCTCAATAACTGCTTATTCTTAAATTATTCAAATATAATGCCCCTTAGGTTGAGAGCCAGATCAGAGTGAATGTGAGCTGATTAAGAGCGAGAGTAGAATTCAGCCTTTTAATAGCTTGGATAGTGTCCATGTCAGCACTGCACAATGGCACATTTTAGGCATGAAATAACTTCCTCCTGTTGTACAACAAGGCTTTAATGTCGTCTTATTAGTGGTCCATTGACTCTGCTACTCAAGAACACTGCATTTTCTCAAATCTTATATTTTGTATCTCAGTTTCTTTTGATTTTCCCACATTAAGCAATACAAACTACATCTTAAAACCTGTGCTATGTGTATTGCAATTGATGTCATTTAATTAAAAACATTTTTAGCATCCTCCTGTGCCCCATTCCTATATTTTTATACTATTAATTTCTATTCTAATTTCACAAACACAAACTGCATGAAAACAAAAAAACAATTATTTAAAAAAAAAACAAAAAACAACAACTCAGCAAAGCAATTAATAAAGCAATTAAATGTTTTCTGTGTTTCAGGTGTGGATTGTGGATTGTGGATTGCCAGTAGTGCCGGCCTGAAGGACTTGTCTTCATAATCGACTTAATATCTGTTTTTTTGGATTAGCCGTGTAGTCTACAAAATGTCAGAATGTAGTGACAATAGGTGGCTTCGAATTGCTTGTTTTGTCAGAAACAAGTCCAGAGCCTCAAAACTGACATATGAGATAAGACAAGATAAGGCTTTATTGATCCCCAGAGGGAAAATCTGGCTGTTGCAGCAGCACAAGGACCAGAAATAAGATAAACAGTGAAACCAGTACATAAATAATAAGAGGCATATAAAATTAAAATAAGAATAGAAGAAGAAAAGAAACTCGACAGATCGATTCGGCAAAAAGTCAGCAATTCTAGAGCATCTGACAAAGGGCTTCTAATTTATAATGAAGGTGTACACAAGGTAAAACAAAACTAAAGAACAAATCGTTTAAATACTTTGAAAAATTACTTCAAATGATGAGTATTAATCAGCTAACAGACTGATTATAATTACTCATCATTTAAACTGTGTAATAATCAGATATTGATGAGACCTGGGGGATTATGTCTTCCCAAAAATCAGTCTCAAGCCTTCATATTTGGTAAACTGAGTACACGTCACACATCAGATCCCAAATCTTTATTTTACCTCAATACCATCTCAAGCCTTCAACCAACATTCTGCGGCAATGACCCTCAGGGCTTCATCAACATCCCATCTGGACTATTGCATTGTGGTCCTGTTCGGCAAGCCAGCAAAGATCTGGACGCGTCAATATGTGCAGAGGTCAGCTGCCAGGTTTCTCACCAGCACCAGGTCCTGGCAGCACATCACCCCTTCCCTCGTTCACATTCACTTCTTCCTGTTAAAGTCCTGTATCTTGTAAAATACCTAAGAATCCTTTGATGTTCTTGCAGTACCATGGGTCCTCCTCTACCAGTATACCATGTCCTAGAGTCAGTGGTGTGAACAAAGGTCCATTAACCAACCCCCTAGAAAAGCTTACAGACCTTTTGGGGACAGCCTGCCCAATCCTCTGAACTCTGCATTCTCTGACACAAAACTGCATCCAAGGACATTTTCAGAAAATTGTTATTCAGAAAGGTTTCAAGTCTTGGTCTTGTAATTGTTGGGTGTAATCAAAATATAAAATGCTCTTTATGAGCTCTTTGTTATGCTTTGGCCCCACAAATAAAATGAAATTGAATTCTGTTCAGCCCAACAAACATTTCTACTATTATTTTCTGTTCTTGTGTTTTGATTTGCCTTGCTTTAAATGCGAAAAGCATCCCTGGGTCTCCTGAAAGGTGCTATAAAAATGCAAAAAGCAAGTCATTATTATTGTCACAGTATTTCACTGGTTGGATTTTACTGAAAAACTGGAAGTCCAACCACATTAGTAGGTCTTAACAGCAGTGCCCACAGTGTCACTGGTATGCAATTAAATGGCCCCGGTATTGAAGAGTGGCTGTGCGAAACAGAGCTCTTGATTTAGCAGTCAATTTCAGCTCCAGTCCACACCTATGGACATGACCTTTGGGTAGGTATCAGGAGAATGAAAGAAAATCATATACAAGCAGTAGAGATGAGGTTACTCTGGGTAGACAAAATTGGTCTGGATGACTTGGTGAGAACTGCAGCAGCATGGGAGGCCCTTAGTGTTGTGCAGATGCTTCCTTTGTCTTATATTAACACCTCCCTTTTTGGACAGAGGTGCCACGTGTCTAAGCTGGTTCAAGGAGGGAGATGTTGAAAGGAAAGTTAAACCAATATCTTGATGGCTTAAAAATGGATTTCAAGTTTGATGGCAGCTGGGACACTGTGTGAATCTCCAGTATCATAATGATGGTCATCTTTGTGAAAACGCTTGCTTTCAGTGTCTCTGTCGGCAGTACTCCAGGGATTGCAACCAGCTGGTACATCATTTTGGACAAGCGTGAAATAGCTAAACATCTGCTGAAAGTATAAAAAAAAAATGTAAAGATATTCATGATTTTTAGAGGATGTACCGTAAAAACAATCCTGACCAGCAGTTTTCAGTTATCTAGTGCAGTAACTGAACATCTATTAAACAATTTGACATTCATGGACTCAAGACAGGAGGAAGAGCTGGAGGTAGCAGAGCTGAAGATGTTGAGGTTTTCTTTGGGCGCGACCAGGATGGATAGGATCAGGAACGAGCACATTAGAGGGACAGCTCATGTGAGATGTTTTGGAGATAAAGTTAGAGAGGCCAGGGTGAGATGGTTTGGACATGTTCAGAGGAGGGACAGTGAATATATTGGTGGAAGGATGCTGAGGTTAGAGCTGCTGAGGAGGACCAAAGAGGAGGTTTATGGATGTAGTGAAGGAGGACATGAAGGTAGCTGGTGTGAGGGAAGAGGACGCAGAGGATAGGGCGAGATGGAAGAAGATGATTCGCTGTGGAGACCCCTGAAGGGAACAGCTGAAAGGAAAAGAAGATTCGTGGACTCCTCAGGATGAATCATAGCTTTTGACATTTTAGCCTAGTGCCATCATGGGATCAAACTCTTAATTTGTACTTTTCTTTGTGTCCAAAAAGCTGAAAAACTAATGACATTGCCATCACCCTCAGATAGACTTTGGGTGTCTGTTAGCAGTGGCTGTTGGAAAAATGGCTCCTGTTCAACATCAGTATGTTCACATCAGCTTGAGTCTATCTGCATGCAGACATTAGCTTTTAGCTCAGAGCATGGATGTAGAAGATGAAGAAGATAACTGACCAAAATTTTCAACAACAGGGCCAAAAGGTATTTGAGTTTCAGCATCGTACTTATACTAACTTATGTCTATAAATAAGATCTTGTTTAAAAACAAGCCAAACTCTGACAAACTCACACTTACTTCCCCAATAAATGCAGTGTAATGAGCCAAAGCCTGCTAGTTTACACTTTCAGTCAAATCGTGTCTGCTCATACACTTTCATAATATAATTCTGCCCCTGCAACACATTTAGAAAACGCCACTCTCAATACTGCTTATCTCACTCTTCTGCCACACATGACCTGGAAGTCATGCTGTCACTCGCTGCTACTGCTGCTGTTGTTCCCATAGCGTTATAAAAGCCCCACCTCCACCCTAGCACCCACCTGTAGGCTCTGAATCCACATCCACTTCCAGGGGCAAGTTAATATATTCACCTACCTCTCTCAGCTTGGTGATTGGTTATGGGGAGATACAAGGTCAGAATGTGGAGTCACCAAATATCAAACTCACTCATACACTAGTAATAATCCCCTCAATGTGAGGTGGCTGACTGAATTCAAATAATGGCCGAGTCTGGAGTTTGCAGACTGATAACTTAAGTTACCCAAACACACACAACATTTTCCCCTGATGCTGTTGTGTATATACTTGCAGTGATCACATTGTGTGTTTTAATGTGCATTGAGTTTATTAACAGAATAGTAAATGAGTATGAAATTACTCTACAGTAAAAATACCAGACTGATTCTGGTCCTGAAATTAGTTGCTATCAGATCAAAAACACATTTTGTAATATTGCCCAACCTTACAAAGTAGAACTGTAATTGCATAGTAAAAAGCAGTGATGGATGATGCACAACTGTAAAGATAATACAGCAGAAAGATAAAGGAAGTGTTGGCGTTAAAAGCTTCTTACTAAATATACACAGAGAACTACAGAAGTACAGACCCATCCCAAAATAATATTGACGTCAACTAAAAATAAGTAAAAGGACATAGGATGAGTGTTTACAGGTTGGCAGTGCACAGGAGATCAATATCCAATCCTATGTTTAAAAATGCTTTTTTAAAAATGTTTGATTCTCGGAGATTTAAAGGAGCTGGTGTCATTTTAGCCACGCTTTGCAAAATACTCAACCTCTGACAGAGCCTGAGAAACACCCCACAGGAACCCACTATAAGCTGAGTGGAAAATCTTTGCCTGTACAGCAGCTCCAGTTTTTCAGAGCGCTGGATGATGTGAAATGAAATGGAACTCATCTCTGTGCGCTGTCAATACATCCATATTGGCTCCATGGCCTGCAGGATGGTTTTGGCCCAAAGCACAAACTGTGTAGATATCACAAGTATTTGAAACGTTTTGGCTGTGAACAACATTTGCAAACCTTTTACTTTTTCATACGCAGGTAATGGGTTACTTAGAAACGAATATATGCCAAGGCCACAGGAGTCAAAATTCACTTTGAAAAGAAAAAGCCATGAGAATATTTTGGAAAGGTTTTTTTTTTTTTTTTTTTTCTCCCATTTCCCTTCAAATCCTGCCATGTGGCTTCACAAGATAACAGCTCTCCTGGGTTGTTGGCTTTCATGAAGATCACTGAAGTTATGCTTGATCACAACTGCGAACCAACAAACTTTAAAAAAAAATGCGTGGCTGAGATACAAATTAATCATAATCAGGGTAAACTGAAATGGAAAGAGTGACACAACAAAACCATTTCAAATGTCAGGAAGGGACGCCTCTCTGTGCCGTTACAAATCAATACGCAGGCCGACAGACGGATGTTTAATATAGTATAAAAGACACGCCATTGGTGGGACGCAAAGGCTTTTATGTCAAGGTAAAGCAGAACAATATTTGATAGACCACAAAGTACTTTCAAACCATCATTAGACCCAGTTTTCAAATTACACCAGTCGATGATGTTGAGATGAAAGCCTCATGACATCTGACACGTACCTCTCTGAGTGGACCTGCAGTTGCTCTTCAGCTCATTTACGCTCAAATCCGAGCTCTTGATCTTCTGAGCAGCGGGATAGACAACAATTATCTGATAACGAACTCAAAAAAATGCACATTTTATGTGCGTTGAAACAGTTCTTCCATTATTCCATTTGGATCACGCGGTAATGGCATCTTCTGAATGATCGCAAACACTAACTTTGACGTTCCCCTAAAGTCTCGCCAAACTTTTATGCGTTGGTTGATCTTCAAGACCTGATCTGAGTCATTTAACAGACTAGTCGCTACCTCATTTTTTATAAGATACTTCTTCCAACACTGAAGGGTCTGTTCAAAACCACTAACATTATAAGCTTAAATGCAAATGCAAATGAAAGTTTAACCGAAGAACAACTCCTGAAATTGTGATGTGAACAGAAGTAAGACGTCTCACTCCGCTGGAACTACAGAAACACTCTACAGTCCACACTGATTGCACAGTAGTGACACAGAGTGGAGCTCCTTCCCTCACAAAGTTATCAAGCTCCTCACAGAAGTAACATTAATTAGTGACAGCTAGTACGGCCTGCTGTCGGCAACGTTTGTCATTTAAAACGGTGAACGTGACAGTTAGCGGCGGATAAACACGAGAAGCTGCTAGCGGGAGGTTTTGCACACTGCTACTCTTTGCTAATGATTAAGAGAGATTTAGAGCGTCTAAAGAGCTTAGAGAATCCGCGTATTTCGCCAGTTCGGATGTCAAACTCAAGAGTCGCTCACAAGGTGTGCACAAATACATTCACACACGAGGTGAAACACTGCAATGTATGTTAAAGCTTGCGGTAAGGGGGGAGCAGTGCTGCAACACTGGCAGCACAAAACCACATCAGAGCACACTCAGGTGTACAATAGCTGATACCAGTTCAGATCAGGATAAAGGAATATTGCATTTTTCCTTTCCGTAACAATTCACACAAAAAATGAATGGATACTAATAATAACAAGTATTGTGTGCGTATATCAAAGCCCGATATGTCTTCTTCCTTTGTGCAACAGAGCGCCATTGTTGTCCGAGAACTATTAAAAACATATCAATGAGCCTCGCTGCTAAACCGTGTGACATGTACCTTCATTAACATGCACACGCAGTATAGTTTACTTTGACTCAGTCTAACTAATCAGCCACTGAAAATAGTCCCCAAAGGCACTATTTTGCTTAGTTTGAGTAATTCGCTAAAAACTACAATGACCAGCTGATTTTGATCTCCATTAGATCAGTAGTACTGTCACCGGCAAGAGGCCGCAGGCAGAAAGTATTGAGACACAGATCACGCAGGTTTGTCATTTATTGGTGCAACTTGGGGAGAAATTAGGAGCAAAGAGTGTCAGAATTATTGTCAAAACAAGGGCGTGTAATGCAATTCATCTTGAAGCCCTGCAATCATCGCAGGCCTCTGGCAGAGTGACAGCTGAGGTGTGGCGGTGCTGCGAGACAGAGAGTCAACAGACAGGAGACGTGCCAAGCGATGATCATAAAACAGCTTGTTCATAAGAAAAGTTGCTACTGTGCAAAGAGAACAGCTGCTCTGTCTCCCATTTAGTCAAAGTTCAAAACACTGGGAGGAAAAAACTCATTTCTCCCCTGGGAGATGTGAGGGGAAGGAAGAAGAAGAGGGAAGAAGTCTGCGCGTCGGAGCCTCAGTATGCATTCCTGCAGAACTCGCGCATTTGTCACATCATTTGTTGCGTTAAACATACGTGCATATACTGTCCTCCACGAAATATCCTCTGCAGCAGTTACTAACGACAACACAAAAGAAACCGAATCCCTACATTCAACTTTCATTTCTCCCGCTGGCGTGACTCTAAGCGTAACTTGCTGCACCTTGCGGCGCCGCTATCCGACAAGGCGTTAGATGAAATTGCAATTCCAGGTCGCTCCACGATGAGCCTTTAGGTCCACTGTGATATAATGGATGGCCAGCAGTGAGGCCAGTCTGAAAGAAGGGTCCTGCAGCTGGCAGGAGAAATGGCTTCAGCTGAATGATAGATGGCCTCCATTTACACACCTGATAAAATCCTAGAGAAAAACGTTATCATGTGCCCTCAAACGGACGGCGCCACGGGGAACATGGTTGGATGTCACTCATCCCGATGAATACAAATACCGCCCCGCACGAGGAGCGCTCGTGGCAAGCAATAAATAAGTAAAACGGTGGTGCTTAATAAATTATGGAGGCAAAACAAAGCAACGGAGTGCAACTTTTGGGACACTAGGACAAATTAAAAAGGAATCTGCCCCATGCACGTCATCAGTCTGGGTCCCCCGACAAGACATGCTCTTGGTGAAACCTCTGCTTCCCTTAAAGTTGCTATTTCAGTGTTGACGGCTGCAGCTGGCAGGAAGTTTCATTGTTGCCGTCGGTGTGAGGCAGGCGGCCGCAGAGGAATGGTAATGTTCAACATCTGAGCGTTTTGTTTGATCGTTTTCGGGATTATTTAGCGTAGAAAACCACTGGTTACTGTGGTTAAACACTTCCAAGTTTTTACTAACCTTCCCTTACAGAAAGGACATTTTGGTTTTCACATCCTATCCATCTCTACAGGGATTCCAAGCTTTTCTGGTCTTTTTAATACTGCCTATCTGCCGTACAAACGTATATTTATATTTGCCTGAAAGATAATTGCATGTATCTGATGGATTAAAACAGCTGTAGCCCGACTAGCTCGACTTTTTTGATGATCTAAGCATTTCATGAGCAACTTTATCCAAATACCGACGGTCCTGATTCAAAATTATTATGCTGATTGACTTTAATTATTGATATGATATGAATGAAAGTTTAATTGGAGAATATTAATCATGCATTCGTGCAACATACATGATTAATGTATGTTGCATTGTTTTAATCTCCTCTTCTGCGCAGCCGAAACTCCCGCGATCGCGCCGCTCAGTCGGTCACAACACAGGCTCGCAGTGGACGTTGTTGCCGAAAACCAAAAGTGATTATGTTTATCATAAACTAATTTCCAATTTTAAAAGCGAAAAGTAAGCCCAAGTCGGCTGAAGTTTCGAGTTTCTCTCTCAAGTTTCAGCTTCCCTCGTAGGAAGTGAACTGGGTATCTTTGGGTTTTTTTAGACTGACGTTCAAATGAAACGCTATCTTGGGAGTTCAGACGTTATGGGGGAGGGAAAAAGTGGGAATAATTGGTTTGGAAATGGAAATGACTTTGGTTCTGTC
Source organism: Datnioides undecimradiatus (assembly GCA_008933995.1). Classification (NCBI taxonomy): domain Eukaryota; kingdom Metazoa; phylum Chordata; class Actinopteri; order Lobotiformes; family Datnioididae; genus Datnioides; species Datnioides undecimradiatus. Next base: position 20,125,501 of record WARS01000013.1, read on the forward strand.
CTCCACACAGCTTCATATCCTACCATTTTGTGCATTTTAGTGTTGTATTTTGAAAATTAAGCGGAAAGTTTTTGCCATTACCGTGCGTGACTTTGTGCCTGGAAATAGACGAGGCGCACATTATGCACACAGCAGCTTCTGGGACGCTTCTGAAAAGCGTTGTGTTGCATCCAGTGGCGTCATTAGCATCGCCTAGGCTGCGATCGGCCGTGGAAGCGCCGTTGCAACTGATCCCAGTGAAATCCTCTTCTCTGACTGCGGTCAGCCACGTCATGTAAAACACTGCCCAAACAGTGGCGCAACAAGCTCTCTACAGTTTGTGACGGACCTTTGATAACAGCCATTTGAGAAATCTGCTGAGTGGAGTGTAAAGCAACTTTGCAGGTAGAGAAAACCGGTGCAAACAGCCACCTTTAAAGATGTCTTCACTTGCTGTATCCGTGATTGATGCATGCAGCATGTTTGTGGAGCCTTTAGGCCCCAGGGCGAGTAACTCAGGGTAAGTTTAAACCCGTGCATCGTAGATCAACCATTTTTTTTTTTTTTGGCAAGAGTTCAGGAAAGAAAGAAAAATCTAATTTGTCCTGTTCTGCTCCAGTAAACAATATTCCATGCTCCCGCGCTGCCACAAGACTATCAATAAGCACGACTCAGCACAAACCCAACGGCCCCCTCTCAGAAGGATCTGATATAATATTTCAAGGAAAAAGTCATATTTAAATATTAATATGGATTCTGTATTTTATTCTAGGGGAGAACGTGACAGGGAAGCTTGATCGACCAGTTTCGCATCATCGTTAGTAGACGTTAGATACGTTTTGCATGCGTGACTCCATTCAAACTACCTGTTTTCTATTAAGACCAAAAGTTTTTAGAAAAAGTTATGAAAGCTCAGGACTCTACTATTTAATATCAAAGTAAATATGACCTGACAAAGTTTGCTTATTGTCAAATATAAAAGAAAATACGCTTTTAATTGGAAACCATATCAGTTTGACATTAAACCCCACAGTGAAGTCATTATGAGAGGAAAACGCTTTTTTTTCCCCCCCCTGTTAATTTGGAGATTAATTAACTTTTCAAGCTCATATTATGATTTCACACCGGGGGGCAAACTCAAAGCAGCATCACGAGCAAAGTTTGGGGGGAAAAAAAACAGTCCTAAAAGGAGAAGAGACGCAGCGAGGGGGTCGGCGTTATTTAGCTTTCACCTGGCGCCGCCGTCGAGTTTGTGCCGTTGTTTGTGTTTCACCCCGGAAGAATTTATTTCTTCACTTTGCATTTGGCAATACATCAATTTCTCATTAGCATCCGCCTGTTCCGATGTTGCTGCGATAAATCACCGGATTCTTCACCTTCTGACGCGCAGTTTTTAGTAGTAGCCCTCTTGCAAGTTTAGCTGCGTGAGACGTTTAAAATACAGGAACAAGGAGCACGATACAGCGCACAGGGTGTCGCGCACTGCAAATGAACATTGACAGATCACGTAATGTAGCGGATCTCTTTTACCCACCCTGAATATTTCATTCCAAAACGTACGCCGCTTTTGAAAGTTTATTTATTCTTCTCATCTTCTGTATTCAAATGGCAGCCTGTCAAGACCACCCTCGGGCTTCTAAATCTACAGTGCTCTCTGTGTGAAATGTATTTCTGCTTTGGCTTTAAATGCATCACAAACAGCACATATTTCACAGCTTGCCCACAGCAACTGTGGCATATGTGCTTACTCATAAAGTCAAAACTTTGTTATATTCCCGACCAATTTTCATATGTCCTCTGGCAGTGTTCGCTTCTTTTGTTTTTTTTTGACTCCTGATTCGGCGCGCATTCTGAGCTGCTGACCAGCGAGGGGTTATTTCCTGCAGCGTTGCATGCGTGCACACACACACATGCATGTAAACACATTGAACTGATGACGCCCGGAGTTCAGGTCTGAAATAAATACTCTCAGAGGAGCAGCCCTCGCTGGTTTGCTCCTTCTCTGTGTCTATGTGTGAATGCACTGTGATGAGGAGCAAGTAAGACCTCTTTCTCAGTTGGGCTGTTAAGCTCCACAGCAGCTGCTGCACACGCGCCACAAAGCCTCTCACTGCTTATTTGTTTACTTCAGGGTGTCGCAGGAAAATTGCGATCTGAAATACCTCACAAAGATGAATAAAGGCTAGAAAACAGGCTAGAAAACACTTCTGCACAGTCGAGCTTTTCTGTTTCTGTTGGCTGGTGAGCAGATACGCTGAAGCGGTTTTAGATTCAGTCCGGTTTGCAGCTACAGAGTATTATTTGATCAACATATCCACCGGTTATGATCAAAATGGACTTAGTGTGTAAAGTAACTGCTGTAGTGTGAGATCACGGTAAGCGCTCTACAGTGAAATCTGATAGGACAAGAAACAGGGGCTGTCAGATGTATGAGAACAAATAATGCTTTTAAAATCTGCTTTTGTTCAATTATTGGATTACTCTGCAAATGTCAAATGGTTTTTTTTAAAAAAATTTCTCAAATCTTTATATTTGAAAAAATGAAAACAGAGGTTTTTTTGCTGCTTTAACTTGAAAATTAGCAAACAATCGCCTTTTAAATGTTGATAATTGTTTGATTTCGCAGAGATTTCCGTTGTGTTGTGTGTCTATTTGTGTGCGAGGTCATAGGAAATACTGCATTGTGTGTGTGTGTGTGTGTGTGTGTGTGTGTGTGTGTGTGTGTTCATCGCTGGGGGAGTAACGTCACCCATTGGGACTAAGTCTTTTGATAGTGTTTAGACAACAATGGAGCTCTATGGCACAAAGGAAGAAGAGCCATACATACATACATACATACATAAACACCCAATACTTCAGAGTACAATGAGTTCAGTGCTGAATTTGTTCTTTTAATAGGATTTGTTGCCAATAAGGAAAATATGGAATATCACATTTAAGTTGCGTAAGTTGCATCATTTACTTCTGGGTCATATGATCCTAATCCAGCCAGTCAAGGTGACGTCAACCACCAACTTGATTATCTGTTCTATCTACTGAGCTGCTGGCTGCTTACAAACCACCAGGGCCCCAAAAACCTCAGGTTTACTACGTGATGACATTTTATAACATCTGATTATTGCAAATTTGGGGGGAATTCATGTCACATTAAGTGAGGAAAGCCATATTTCACTTTCACGGTCTTTAAAACGTGCTAGCTGTTGTGTGATATAGCGTGCGACTCAATAATCCTGAACAATAACACGGCGAATGTTTTTCAAACCAAACTTCCAAAGAAGTAGTTTATACTTCACTGTTCTAGGCGATATATATATATGTATATGTATATATATATACGCCAACGCACACAGTCTGACCTTGAAAGGAGCTGTGCAAGTTTGTGTGAGTTGTGAACTTTATCGGCCAAATAAAGCGCCGAGTAAACACGGAATAGCAGCCGTACCACAGCGGATTAGCGCACACAAGCAGACTGCGGTGGGAACAACGTGCTCCCACTCCATCAACGCGGAAACAGTGCCCTGGAATAAACTTAAATCTCCCTCACTTCACTGATTACCTGGAGTAACGGGGTGAACCGTCTTGCTGTGCAGGGATGGGCTGACGTGATAGTGTGTGTGTTTTGCGTGTGCGTGCATGTGTGTAGGTGTGCGTCAGAAGGCCCGGGAGTAACAGAGCCCCCCCCCCCCTCGCTGGCCCTGCATTCAAGGCCAGGACTGTATGCTGACTGCGGTCAACACGGAAAGAACAGCTGACGTGGCCCAACTGTTGACAGAGCACAAGGGACAAGACTCCCTCTCAGCTGTGTGTGCGCGTAGACGAAGTGCTTTTAACTTTAAAAAAAAAAAACATGTTTACTCGAGTTTGAACCACAGACACGAACCACGTCGGGAGAATTCCAGCGCAGAGCAGTGCACTTTGCCACTCACATGTTAAAAGGCCACACTCGGATGGAAAACCCAGAGAGACGAGCTCCGAGCCGCCGCTGCTGCTGCTGCGCACACTGATAGCTATTTATAGCCCCGCCGCACAAACGATGAGTGAGCAAATATGATAATGATGTCATAGGTTAAAAAGGCCTTACAGTACTGCACTCTGCACAGACAAACAGAACCAGGTTAGTGCCGTGGATGCAGCTGCGCCGGGGCGAAAGACACATTTTGCGAAGGCAGTAGTTTTACAGCACGGCGGCAGCGGTGGCATCCGAACTTGCGCCGGGATCGTCGGCCTGTCTGTTAGACTGTAGAGCTAATCATTCACTGCCAGAGATGCCGCAATTTCATACTCACAGAGGCAGAGAAGCAGGAGGAAGAGGATGGAGGGAGTGAAAGGGAACTGTCATGGCAGACTGCACTGGCGTACAGTCAGACGATGGAAATGTGTCAAACCTCAGTGATTCTGAGACGTTGTTGCTCCCCCTGCCGTCTCTGGTTCTATTGGACCACTGAAGGAAATGATGCAAATCAGTGAGCGGGGGTGGTTTTATGGCGGCAGCGCATTCACAGAGTTTTAATACCGATGTGATGAAGTGCCTTCAGTTCTATAGTCTATTGGTTTTACATTCGATGCCATTCTGATGTCAGTGGCTATGTCTTGGCTCTGGCTTGAGAAGTTTTAACAGAAAGTCTGATTTATTAAGTGTAAGTGAGAGGTTGAAAGTGCTCATTTAGGAGGCTAAGTGGGTCTAATTAAGATGCCATCCAATTGCATTACAGGGAGTGGATCCAGTGTTTTGGAGCCTGATCCACGGACACTAAAAAGTCGGGATTCGTCTGAATCCGCTGCTTTGATTTTAATCACTCTTTCTGAGGGGGGGGGGTGCAAAACTCAACGGCGGGGGGAGCCGGGCAAGACGAAACAGATGAAAAGCAGACAGGCCTGGTTACTCTACTCGCAGCTTCTCGAGTGAGTTTCCAGAAAATGTTCCGCGTCTGATTTAGTGCTGCAACAGTTCACTGGCAGGAGATGAACAGCCGAGATAAGAGATTAATTGTTGAGTTCATTTGTAGTATGTGCACAATTCCCTGTGCTCCAAAAGGGCATTTTAAAGGACAAATACTTAAGAAAATGAACAGATTAACCCAAAAAAAAAAAACCCCATCCTGAGATGAAGCTCTAATCCCATGACGCATCAATCCAGGACTGCACACTGCATTCCTTGTCCCTGCATGGATTTCCACCAAACCTAAGGACTCACAGACTTTATTATGGGATGACTGTTGAAAAGATGAACTCATTTGGTGGTAGAAACTCTTCGCAGCAGACCTATAAACTACGGGCAAAGAATCAGGCGACTGGAGCGTGCCACAGCAAAACACAGTTTACTGCAATATAAAGGGGTTTCTTCCAGTGAAACAGATTCTGCGCTGGTTAGCAGCGTTGTGCAGCCATCGTCTATGAGTTTTCAGTTTTTGTCTTCTGTGCCCGAGTTCTGGACGGTCACCATTACAGAGGCCAGATATCATTACACTATCGAGGGCGACTGGAAACAGGGCTGCGTGTGTTTAACCTACAAAATCTCAGAACATGCTGAAAACCGACGATCGAACATCCCCAGAGCCTAAGAAGACGTCTTAAAGTGGTGAAAGACGAGATGACAACACGGCCTAAAACCCGAAAATGGTCCTAAAATCAATCGATAGTGATCTAAAACGGCATATATAAGGACACGTTTTATGCATATTTGCCCACCCCCTTCATGGCCCGGTGGCTAATGACGTGTGAAAGTGCAACAAAAACATAAAATGACATGTATTCGTGCACAATGTACCAGAAATCAGTGGCGTACTGTATGAAGGGGGCAAGAGGTGAATGCGCAAAGCTGCTTTAAAGCTTTTGTGGGTAAAACATTACACAATACCACATGCAGAGGACTTCCGTGTGACTTAATGTCCCGTGTGATGCAGTAAATACACAACTGTTGTTGTTGTTGTTGTTTATCTGTTTAAAACGCCACAGCCTGTATGCGTGTTTCCTTTTATTAAACAATTACCCTTAAACGTTTTGGCAACCATTTCTGAATCAGTCCTGATAGTAGCACCGGGCAACTGCCCAAAGCAACTGCGTCGTTTCTAATTAAAAGTCTTCTATGGTCGTAAAGAAAATAAGTCAAAGTCGACGCTGTTGCGAACATCACATCATTATTCCCAGGCAGCGTCTTCAGATTGATTATCTGACGCCCTAAGAGAGATGGAATTCAACCAGGCAGCGGGACACAAAACTTGTTTTCTGACAACACCACAACAGACAGCTGATTTCCTCTCCTGTCACAATAAAAAACAAAGTCACACCCACTGATCCGCACTTTCACCGCCGACGCTCTGATACGGTTTGCGCTCTCCCCGCAATATAATATTCACGGTGTTACAGACACTCCGCGGTGCGCCTAACGGGATGCACATTACGCAATACGCGTGTAAAGCGTGCGTGGCCCGCGCGCGCGCCTGAAATAATCCCTGACAATGTCGAAATTACACGGGTGATTAAAAAGCTGATCCGTGACAAAGTGGCGCGGGGGGGGGGGCGTGCGTTTGATTTGGTTTGCGTGGTTCCACCTGACGGAGATGGCACGGATAAACACACAGACGCCCACCAGAGAGATCTCTCCAACCAACAATCCGGTGACACACAAAGGAGTTGGTGCATAAACTTTGACGGTTCAGCCAAACCATGTGGACGCAAATGAACAGCCAACTTACTTTTCCTGCATGACATTCTCCTTGATGGCTCCCAGGGTGGAGTGGTTGCCCTGCTGGAGTCTGCAGGTGGCCAGGTGCCGCTGGTGCTGATCTTTCAGGCAGGCGTTTTCCTTGCAAAGATCCGTCACCTGGAGCTCCAGCTCGTCGATCCGGACCCTCTGCTTCTCCAGCAGCCCCTGCTGGGTCTCGATGATCTTATTCAGCTCCTTTAGATACTCCGCCGCCTTGCTGGGGTTCTCTGTCGGGTTCTCCATCTCGTAAAAGCCCCGTTGCCCGTCCATGGAGGCGATATCCACACTACCAGAAAAGCAGCCCGCTCCCTCACACGCAACACACACATAAACACGCAACACACACACACACAACACCACACGCGCACACACACACACACACACACGCTCAGTTGTAGAAAGACTGAGCGCTGTCAAATCCTGAGATCCCCCTTCGCTCCGACATGGCTGCTTTGACGTACAGTAGTGGCAGCTTTGCTGTGAAGTTGGCCGGGTTTGGTGCTCTGCTGTACGCAGCCGCCGCGTCCACAAGCTCTGCACCGCAACAGCCAACTAACCTCCTGCCAGCCGCTCCGTTCATGGGAAAACCATTTAACTCTTTCAGGGCTGGAGGTTGAGCGCTCCGGATGCGCGCTCCGCCGCCCCGCTCCAAAGCTTGTTGTGGTTCTACGCTGTGGGCAGAAAGAGGCGCCGAGTTTGTTCGGTGCGCGTGCGTCTGCTCAACAGGTAGGTCGAGGTTCCGTCGTGCCAAATCACAGGTGCACGCTCACCTCGACGCCACCGTCCATGCGTGCGTGGTGTCAGCTGTGTTTGTACTACTTCCGTCCCTCCACTGGCATGCAAACAGCATGTCGATTTGCCTGGTAGCCTGAAAAAAGAGATATAGATAGATAATAAAATGGGTTTATAACTTTAATCATTTCGTAAAAGGGGTTCTTAATCATATACTTTGAGAAGTTAAATATGATTACATTTGAATGATCCTGTAGTGTTTGATCGTGCTGTGAAAGCCTCACAAGCATGGCTGGGTTCAAATCCTTCAAGGGGAGACCAGGGCCCCAATTCACCCAACAAATTAATTTGGTAATATGAACCAAGTAAGAACAGTATCTAGGCTTTTTTTTTAGCCACTTGGGGGCAGCAGAAAGGGAAAAGCGTATCATATCCAGCCGGGCAAAACCCCTAATCATGTTTCCGTCCACCTGACGTATGCAAGCCCAACGTTAACTCCCATTTTTAGCTCCCTTTTGGTTTCGCAAACTCCCGAGGGAAGTATCTGCCTCCGTCTGCTGCTGAATTCGTCTCACCAGCTCGTCTCTAACCGCGTCTGTCTGTTGTTCGGCGCTGGACAGGTTGTGTACTGTCAGTTTAACGTTTTCACCCCCTCTCTCTCTGCAAACAGCTGCTGGAAGCAAGGTTTCTGACAATGGCGCGACTGAGCCAACACAATGGGCTAAACGTTCCCTTCAGCTCTGTGGAGCCGCACCGTTGGGTGATCATTCTCTGCGCGCGTGGTCCCATCCACATCCTACACCTAGCTAATACCTTAATACATGATTCAGTTGTGATGTGTAGGAGTTCAGACTTGATACTGACACAGTGACCCTCTTCTCAAGACACAGACTGGAGAATGAGTAGACTACAACTTGTTACGTCGGCATCAGCGTTAGAATATTTATTTAAAAGCATTCCCAGAGGAATTATGGGTGTCAGAGTGAGAGAGAAGGAAACTACAATTCATAAATGTGAGATATTTTAAAAACACGAACCACTGAGATCTCTTTCCATTCTTGAAGTGTTGGGAGTAGTATATTGGTGTGATCCACAGGGTTAAAGCGCGTACAGCGTTTCCATATTGGAGCTTGCTGAGCACCAGAAACCAAAGCTACGACCTTTGTTGCACGCACAGCTCCGTCTCTTCCCGGAGGCCCAGCACACAACTGTTCCGATCATGTGCATACTCACCAGCTGTCTTTGCATGTCTTTCACTGTCCCTCTGCGCTCTACCCTTCACACCTGACCCCTGGCTGGTACGTTGCCAGTCTTCTTCTGCTTCACGCTGTTGCATAAACTGCACCGGTGTGGATGACTCATTTAAGAACATTAAAGAGCAGTAATGTAATGATAAAACCTGCGTCACTTTAAGCTGCTTACGCTCACTTCGACAGAACACAGCCACAAACAGCCGCAACCTGCGAGACTTTCTAATTATCTTTCCATCTACGTGTAATCAGATATTGTTCTGGAGGTCTTAAACATGCAGATTAAATATTAACATGGAAAAATGCTGACATTATGAGATTATGACCTATGTGTTACTTCTGTTAATGAATCGCTCCTCGACTCCATACCCGCTGTTGATGTCAGCGCACTGGCCACGCCCTGAGCCGATTACAGGGTTTAACCCAACATGTAAACTTTTATTTGTCAGGTCAGAGGTGAGAGGTAATGAGTGGACACAGTGGTGGACTTTCATGCAACAACAGTCCACAATTGCACCTAAACTGGAAGGTTCAGTGGATTAAGCCCCTTGGGTCAGCAGGATTCCCCTAGCCCTTACATTTTTAAGACCGTACCTCCAAACATCCCGTCCCGGGTGTAGCGCGGCAGCTTCATCTTCTGTGCTCAGCGTGTGAAATCATTTCTTAAGATATAAATGAGACTGCCCTGTCTACGGGCTGTGGGAGAAAATGCGCGGATGACCCGGGGTTATTCTGACATTTCGCGCTGCATGTCTTTTAGATTAAGCGCGCCTCACATCGTGGTGCATCACAAGCTACTGCAGCACAGCGTGGAGAGATAACATGACTATTCATCTATTCAGCAGATGTAACCTATGAATCAGTGGGTACACTGAATAAGCTCACTGCCACTGCAGCAATCTAGCATCCCTGGGCATAGTTTAGACATTGGATTCCTTTTTATTCATGTTAATAAGAATAGGCACTCCTGAATTGTGTGCAATAAAGAAACTTGCTTACGTCTGAAATGATACGTGACGAGTTTTCCATTTAATTCAGAGATAGGGGGAGAAATTCTGTCCTTCCCACCACGTTCGAGCTGCTGTCAGTGACTTCAAACTGAAACCAAGTGGTGTGTGCTTTCTTTTTTGCATGCAGGGATGTATTTACGTATGGCAAAAAGTGAGCACAGAGGCAAACCACATATGAAGCCTGTCATTATCCCTCGCAATCACATGCCGGAGCTGCTGGATGGGTTTTTTTCACACAGTGATTGCCCTCTAGTGGTTTGCTGCGCTCAGAACACATACAGTCGACAGCGACGGGGCTGGTGAGGGTTGACAACTTTGAATCAGTTTTCCAGCTCAATATCTGACGTATAAAGGGTTTCAAGCAATGATACGAGGCGACGTGCGCTGCATTGATGCACAGAATTAATCTAGTGCCATCTACTAGATGCAGAATGCTATCAGCCAAAGGGAGGAGGAGGCTTGCTCACATTGCCCACTGACAGGCACGGCAGAGCAGGCTAAATCCTCACAGCCGTCACCTGCCAACCACTTGGATGCATTGCACCACATCACTGATGAGAGAGTGGGGAAAGATAATGTGCATAATTCACCAATAAGATTCTGTGATCCGTCGCTCGTAGAAATCTTCAAAGCAGCGAAGAGTGCAGAGGCAAAGTGAATTGCAGAAAAGGGAGATTTTTCCCCCTTTTGGAGGTTATATTTAGACACAAAGGGTATTTTTTTTTTTTTTTTTTTTTTTTTGCCTTTTGATGCAACAGCTCCATCTTGCAGCCGTGCTGTATGCCCAAAGCAAAATGCACATGTAGTTTTCTGATCCAGAGAGCGTTTTCTAGAGCTCTGGCTGACGTTGGTTCTTCAGCTTTTTATGAGAATTGGAGTTTCATCTCACAAAAGGCCAGCGTATCAAAGGTTGCTACAGTAACAGTGACAGCAGCAGCTGTAATGCTAAATCCCATATGTCCCCCGAGATGAAAGAAAGACAGACTGAAGTGGCTGAGGTGTTCACCTCATACTCCACCACAGACGTCGATAAAGCAAAAGCCGGGCTGAGTAGCGAATTGGAAAACACGCATGGGAGTGTCTGTTATTCCTGCCAGCTCACAGCTTGTGATTCAATTTGACTGCTGTGAGATGTTATCTTTCTTCATGCTTTAGGACGCAGGGTTGGCCTTTTTACAAAACCTCAGCAGACTGTTTCTTTCCTCGCCACAACAACAGAGTTGCTGCCGGAGAGGAGTCTGGTTTATGTCCCTAATGGCTGCAGTTCAGAAGTATTTACGGCCTCGGTAACTACCCACTTGAGGTCAGGAAAATTAATCTATTTAATATCCACTCAATCTTTTTTTTTTTTTTTTTTTTAATCCACAGTGCCTGAAAAAACAAGGCTGTGTTGTGGACCTTAAACTCTTCTGTCATGGTATAACTAGATGGTCAAGCTGGTTTGTTTTGGTTTCTGTCGTGTCTTGTGACTTCCCTTTTATTTTGAAGGAACTAACTTCCCTCTCGTTTCAGGTGGCTTGCCCTTCCTCATGTGGTTCCCGCTTGTCTGATTGTCTTCCCCGACCTGATTGTTTCCACCTGTTCCCCATTTCCTATTGTGTATATAAGTCTGCGTCTCCCCCTGTCTTGTGCCAGTTCGTCGCGTCTGTAAGAACCGAGAACCAGCGTCCTGTCTTGTCAAGTTATCCTGTCCTGAGCAAAATCTAGTCTGTGAGTTATTTTGTTACTTTGCTGTATTAAGCTGAACCTCTTCTTTAAGAGTGATTTTTTGTTTGTTAGCCCATGTGGCGTGTGATTTTGTTTTTTGCCTCTTTCTGGAGTGATTTTCTGTTTTCCTTTTTATCGGCCTTGATAGCCAGTTTTGCTGAAGCAGTTAATTTGTTACTTTGTTGTATTCCTCGCTTACGAGTGATTTTTTGTTGTACTTTGCTAATAAATTGTATCTTTGAATTTTGGCCCTGAGTCCGAGTTGTGCTATTGGGTTCAAGAACCGACCTTGTCATCTTCAAGAAAGTTTTGGTGGATTTTGAAAAGTTTCAAGGTGTTGTTTTGTTTTTTGTTTTGTTTTTTATTTAATAATTGTGTCAGAGATGCTGCAGACACATTTAGGTCAAGTTTTGTCTTAGAGGGGAAGATAAAAAAATATTCCTGTTTGCCAGTATTATCACCCTTTGCCTGTCTTCAGTGAGTGGACAAACCAAACAAAAACATAGTAATGCAGCAAAATGATTAGCATGGTAGTTTGGTGTCTATAATACTGGTACGATTGCATTATAATATAATATAACTACGGTATAGCATGGGAGTGTACCATCAGTTAAAAAGCTTCTGTAGTATAACTATACCATGAAATTGTACTGTTAATGTAAAAATATCACAAATACTATTGAATAAGTGAACACTAATTTAAAATAAACATACGACAGACAAATACAAATTTAATTAATTAAATTTTTTGAAACCTAAACAAACAATGAATAAAATAAATGGGTAATCTTTTGATTTCTTGTCGAGATCTGGTTTTTACTTTGGTAATTTGAATTGTCCTAGTTACTGAGCCTCTGTCACAGTAGGCAAATAGGCTACTGATGACGCACATCTGTACTTGCTGTGCTTTTTTATTTTCAATGGCTTTTTAAAAGTCTGTCTAAGTTTGTAATTAATCAGGTGTTTTGTGTGGAGGTTTTACCTGGGGTAGTGTCCACAGCAGTCCACTGAACAGAGGTGGGCACAGTTGAAAGACCTCTGAGGGACCATGAATCTGGCAGCAGAGCTCAAGTTTCTGTTTAAATTCCATCAGAACTGTTTCCTGAAAACACAAAAGCGCATGTTTTCAATAACACCCATGTAAATAATTCAATTCAATCCAATTCAGTTTTATTTATATAGCGCCAATTCACAACACAAGTCATCTCAGGGCTCTTTACAATCAGAAAGGGTCCAGACCACACTCATTACTATTAATTACACCCAACAGTTCCACCATGAGCGAGCACTTGGCGACAGTGGCAAGGAAAAACTTCCTTTTAACAGCAAGAAATCAATTGGATATAACATGGTTGCTAGGTTTCTTTAAAAGCCCTGATATTACCATGACTTTATGCTTCTTCACTCAGTATAACTCAGCACAGTATAGTTCCTGGGGAAGAAAGGCACATGTGGCCCTTGTTGTCATTGGCAGAGGATTTAGGGAGGACCGCCCCTACCTCAACGTCTGAGGCGTCAACCTTGACAATATACTGGAGCTTATAGTGTCCAACAAGGTGAGGACAGTTGTGGAAAGCTTTGTTGGCTTGAGGGAATGTGGTTCTTGTGGAACAGGGGTCAGATCCTTGTAGTTGTTTCCAAGAGATACAATGAACGTGACTTGGTGAAGGTGGAGGCTCATTGTAACAGTTAAGCAGCTGAGATTAGTGGAAGGGGTATTTTTAATCGTAACCGCAAAGAAAACCCCGGTTCCAGCGGGAGACGGGGAGCAACAGATGATGCCAGCGGACAAAGAAATGTTTGAAGTGCTGGTTCATGGCTTCAATCTCTGGAACTGACAGCGAGTTAAGGTGGCCTGTGGGAGGTGAAGCCCCAGCAATATAAGTCAGTGGCACAATCATATGGTCGATGAAGCAGAAGGGATGTGACTCAGGCTTTGTTAAACACCCCCTTTCAGTCCAGGTAAGCAGAGTGAACTCGGGAAAAGGTCGGTGAAATCAGCGGGAGAACAGTCGAACAGACAATGGAAGAAGCAGAAAGGAACCAGCCCAGTGACCAAGGATAAGTGGCAAGTGAGGAGGGTCTATAACATGAACATGATGTTCAGAGTGGTTATCTGACACAAGGAAGCCTAGGGTGTGAGTGTGGTGACTAACAGAGCAATGGGCCGTCAAAGGTGTTGCCCACAAGAGGACACAGGAGAGATGACTGCCTCTAGTGGCCTGTTCTTCTCAAAGATAAGCCTTTTCTTCCCTCAGGTATTTGGTGGTCAACATTAACAGCAAGGGCCACAAGGGAGGTGAAGTTGTCCGGTACGTGTAGTGGTATTAACTGGTCTTTGTGTCATCAGACAGGCTTGTGCAGGCAGTTATCTCTTCCGTTCCCACCAGGAACCAGCAGTGACTACCCTCTTGCTGGTGCATCAACGGTGCACAGGCCGCCTTTTGCAGAGATTGCATCGATAAAAGATCCTCCTCACTGGATGTGAGTTGTCCGAATCAGAAAGGCAAACGGGGTATTGCTTCTACCGCTTGGCCATGGCCAACCTTACCAGTCTTTGAATTTGGTAATCTTGAACACCACCCAGGATCGTTCAGTGAGGTTAGACAGGGGTTGAAGCTCAGAGGTGAAAGTTTAAAAAGAGCAGCAGAGTCACTGTTATACCTCTGGATATGTGGGACCTGTGATTCAGAAGAGATGGCTGGCCATCAGGTATAGCAGGAGGAGTTGGAGTGGGTGGAGCAAGCTGACTGACTGAGGCTGGCATGCACCTGTTGTGTCTGAGCACTGAGATCATGCATCTGGTCTGTAGCAGCTTGGTGGGCACCTTGTCTGACATGAAGCCGCTCCGCTAATCAGGTAAGTTACCATCTGCTTCTGGTCACGGAGTTGCTTTACTTGAGATGGGCTGAGTGAAGAGGCCCCATCTCTGCTCAGTGTGTCATGTTCAGGTTGTACTGTGATGTTTGTGGGAAGATCAGAGACTCAAAGAAAGAGAGAGAGGTAAAAGTTCAAATCAAGGTCTTCACCGGGAAACCAGGTGGTCACACATTGGTGATTAGTCCAACAGGGCAAACAAATCCAGGTAGGGTGTTGGCAAAAATCCATAAAGCAGACAACGAGGTCTTCACAAACCACAGAAACTGTAAGAACGAAGAAAAGACAATCTTGCAGACGGGGAGTGAGATCAGGGGAGTATTCAGTGCACAAGCAAGACACAATGCACAAGCAAATGGGATGTTACAGGCCTTTAGACTCATTGAAGAAAACAGCAAAGGAGAAACACAGTCTCACTGAACGCCTTGTCACAACAGTTCTCTGAAAATTAACAGGAAACTCATTATTTCACACACCTATTGGACATGCGGTACAGGTATTTAGCACAAGCATCTGTAGGAGTAATACTTCAGTTATCATTAATAATGGCTTATTAAGGATGAAGAGTTTGCAAAGTGCTTCAGTGAAAATGAACAGATATAAAAAGAAAAAAACAGAATGAAAAACAAACAAAGTCTAATTGGGATAAAACAAAAAAAAATCAAAACGAGCACGAAAAGCAATTAATTCGTTTAGGAAACCACCTAAATGTTGTTGTTAGGACTGAAAAAGGAAGCTGTGTGTGTGTTCGTGCGTTGCTGCTGTACGTGAATTTACCTGATAGAGACGGTTTTCTGTATGTGAGTTTGATCCAGGGCGTCCGTGTGTGTTTTTAACAGTTTGTTATCTAGTTTGTTTATTTTCAGGTTTTGTGAATAAGATGAAGATGAATCAACTTTATTCAAGTCCAGTGTTCACCTACATATAGAAACATACAGCAGATGGCTGTTAATATACAGCTCACCTGTACAATCCGCCACCTCTCCCCCTTCAACGCGGTCCTTTATTATTCTGTCACGTATCTCATGTTCGAAGCTTTGATGGATTGAAGGTTGAGTGAGGCTGACTTCAGAGCACCGCTACTGTATGCTCTGCTGTGAATGATTGTGCCGAGCAGCATCCCGGCTCTGTCCTTGGAAAAGATTTCTAGAGGTTTCTCTTCTGATTACGCGAGAGACGGAGCGTTTAAATGTTCTATTTTTAGCTCAAAACAGGAAGTCGAAAAGCTGTTCGCAGCATCTGTACACAGCTGTGCTGGGACGGGAGTTTAATCAGATTTTGGTTCGTGTGCTCTGCTCGGGGATATTTAGCAGGAAACATGATTTATTTGGAACAAATATCCATGTGACTGCTCTAATTGCGATAAAGAATGCATAACATACAGTAACAGTACAGTATGCGAGGCTGGAATATTGATATTTCAATAACTATTGGCCCCCTCAGACATGCATTGGATAACAGTCTTGGAGAATACAATGCATATTGAAAATGCATGTATTGTTTGCTTCTTTGTCTGCCTGACAAAGCTCCTTGTCCTCTGCTGAATGCACTGAATTTCAACAGCCTCAATACTTGGGCGCTCAATACCGAGATTCGTCAGCGGGCACCGAACAGTGGGTTGTATTTTTCCGTGTCCGGGGTGATATCAGCACTCCTCATTGTCTGCCTCTGATAGATGGGCAGCGAGTTGAAGCCACCGACGTGCTATCTAGCATCAGACATCTGTGGTGGGTTTGTCAACACGATAAAGACAGGTGCTGTGGCACGCTCCGTTCCTCAGTCAAACACAGGAGACAAAGGTGCTTTTGCTACTCGGTGCCACAAACAGTGTGTATTGTCATTTACACTAAAGTGGATGTGTATATGGCCAAATGTAATATCCTCAAAGATGTGATCTGAGACAAAAACGCATGTGAACGCGTTTCAAAGGTTCAAGCTGATGTCCACAGATAAGAAATCAGCACTTCAGAGACACAGACGTGGTTCCCTATAGCTACAGTAGCTGGTAACGGGAACACGTGTGAAGCTGGAAGGCTGCGTGTTAGGGGTGAGTGCATTTAATGCGTTTGGCGCTCGCTCTTAAGGCTGATCATGACACAGTGTCATGGTTAATGTAATAGACCGCTGCTGTTTGAGACCGCAGTGTGAATGGTTGCACCCTCAGCTGCAGATGGCTCCGTCTGTGTCATTTCACATAGACGGATAAGTAGCAGGGCTAGTTAACTTCTCTCTCACACTCTCGCTGCCGCGGCTGATTGAGACAGACTGTCCCTGTTATTGTGACTGGAGCCACGAGATGACAGAGCTTTATTGTCGTCGCCGGAGCTGTGATTGTGACTGTAGCTGCGGCTGTGCTTTGGTTGTTATGATTATTGCTGTGACACATTAGTTTATAATGAGTGGGACTCTAACCGCCCGCAGGGGACGTGTGTGTGAGCCTGCGGAGAATTGACATTGTTTTGCTGGCTGAATGTTGCGCTGAAGCCGCTGTGTTCCCGAGCTCCTGCGGTTTATTGGTAACACATCTGTCACATCTAACAGGAGCACGGTGGGCTCGAATCCTGCGTGGCTTGAAGATGCTTTCATGGCTAATGTTAATTGAGCAGCGAAGAGTAGTCACAGAACAGCTACTTATAAAGTATCACGTCATCTCTCCTTTCTGTTTGAATCTTCAGAGTGTTTCTTGAAACTAGCACCGTATTGTAATTACTGGGCTGGACAAACACAATAACCGTTCGTATGGATCGGGGGAGTGTGCGCAAAAGTGATTCAGTGCCTCTCCAATGGCTCGGTTTGACAAACCCGCAGCGAATTATCAGCTATAGTGCGACATAGTGCCAACATTTAGCAGATAAGAACCAGATATTTGACTGCTAGTGTTGATCTGGGCCTGAAGAGCTAAAGCGAGTGTAAATATTGGACTTGCATTCATTCATCCGGACAGAAACACGACTCCGAATGAATGCAGATGCTGCTGCAGGGCTGCTGCGCGTGTAAATAAATAGGCAGTTGTTTCCCAACATGTGCAACGTTGCAGCTTTATGAGGTGTTCAGCGTGTTTTGCGAGCAGCAACTTGCCATAAAATATATATATATATATGTTCACGTTTTGTTTAGGCCAAGATGAGACCATCCAAAATGTTTTATGAATACGGTCTCCTACTTTTAATTATTCTCAGCAATTAGACTAATTGCGGCTGCCACAAGACATGTCTTGAGTGTGGACGCTCATTGCTTGATTTTCGTCTACTTGAAAACTTACACTTTTGTTCCTCCCGTGACACTATTGCAATCACTCTGCCCGTCTCTGCGAGAAGTTTAAATAACAGCTGCTGGGCCGAAGCAAATTCAGGCTTAATGCATTCTCTGGAGTTCTCAAGGGTAATCGAAGAAATCAAGAAAGTCAAATGTTAATCATAAACTGAGGTTGTGCTGCTGGTTATAATTTCCCTGCAGTTTTCCTTACTTCATTATTCTTGTATTCTCTATTCAAATGATCTGCTGCTGTTATTGATGTATTTCCTGACTTGTTGCATGTCTAATAAGTCATGTATTTGTATTTATTTATTTATTTTTTTTGCTTTTCATGTTATTTTGCACGTATGAAGTGCCATTACATTGCTGTGGACCCGTTGTCTATGAAAAACAAACAAACAAACAGTTTAAAAAGTAGGTGGTTTTCCAAAAAGAAGTGGTACACTCGCTTGCTGGAAGTCCTATAATCTAACAGCATCAGTAACATCCTCTGGACCTCCTCCACTGTGTCAAAACGACAATCTATAAGCTTTCGTGTCATTTTGGAGGAGGGAAAGAAAGGGCTTTGTGTCAGTGTGGAGTCTGATATGTCCAATGGAGAACCAAAGCTCTATGGCACACAGTCTGACACCATATATGATGCAAACCCTGCTACTCCGCTGACAACAATGCAGGTCTTTCCACTGATAAGACTGCTGTTTGGTCTGTGGTCGCAGCTGGGGGATGATCCTGCACAGGAACCTTTGGTTTGACGGAGGTTTTCACGTCTTCTCTGCGCTGAAGTCTGAAGTCCAAGATGAGGGTGTGCAGCATCACAGACCTGGCAGTGCGGTGGTGTAAACTCGGGTCTAAACTCTGTTGCTCGTTTTAGCGGTTAAGCACCACGTTTTTTTACAGATGCACAGCATACAAAGACCTTCAGCGTGCATGTGTAAAGGTATATCGTATTAGACTCAGCTGAAGTGCATTCTCACTTTATCTTTATCTTACTCTCATTGCTTGTAAGGACATGAACGTATATGAGAGTAACTTGTGTAGGGAAAATAAAATAAAGACACAGACCAGGAAGAGCGATGGCAGCTTTCCTCTTGTTATTAAATATTGAAGAAAAATGATGTGACTGGGCTGAATTTTTCTTTTTTCTTTTTCGCTGGTGATGAAACGGGCATGTTTTTGAAAAGGCGACACAGTCGGCGGGGTTAAATCTTTCGCCGCTTTCAAACCCACATTCTGAGATGCGCATAATGAGAGAGAGAGAGAGAGGAGAAATAAATGCGACACTTAAAAGCGAGTCGAACACATTTCGGCAAAATGGCACTTTGCAGATCTGTAAACATCTCTCCGTGGCAGAATATTAAAAATGAATCAAAACAAGTGGCTCTTTCATCAAAATGACACTGAAATTGTGCACAGAGGGTAAGGGCCAGATGTTTATTGCATACTCAGAAATAAATATTACTACAAAAATGGAAGTTTGAGAAGTATAAGGGGTGATTCATCTGACAAACATTTTGTCTTGCAGTGCAAAAGATAACCACGGCCTGCTCCAAGTGGATCCATCATCGAGGTCTGGGTGTTCTGAGCTTTCAGTCCCACAGGGGATTGATTGTGTGATGCAAAGCCAGCAGCTTCAGGTATCCGACTTGAGCAAAGACAATGACTTGAGCACCGTTCATCCAGAACTCGTGCATTCTCATTATTAGGAGGACTGAAAACTGCTGCTGCTTCGCTCCGTCCTCACTGTCAGCGCGGGTGCGTTGGCTGTCTCTCGCTGCAGTGGAAATATGCACTCTGCCCATGTGCGCTATGAATCTGCTCTGTCCCCGAGCTGACAGTCAGCGGAGGACTTGTCGGACCAACGGCAGGTTGTTCAAAGCCTGTGAGGAGGCAGTGGTGAGCCCAGTCTGCAGTCAGTAACCCAGCCCGTATTTCCAGTGACTCCCCACATCACACCACGGACTCGTCTCTGATGGCCGTCGGGGATAATATCTCCTTTAATCATATTTCTTTGCCTTCTGCTCTGGACTGACTCACTCTCTACTGTTCAGGAAAGGTTACTGTCAGGGCTGGAGCCAAAAAAAAAAAAATTACATTTACTCTTGTTACTGTCGTTGTGATGTCCAAAGGTCATTTGCTTCCCGACATTCTCGGCTAATATCAGACACGATCTCTGATGTGGTCGGCGGTCTTTAAGTGCACATTCGAGAGCACCGCTGAAAGGAAAAGTGGGAAATTATACCCATTGTAGGGGCTACAAATTGTATTTCAGCGCTGAGCAGCTATGCCCTCAGTATCGGCCAATCAGCACACCAGCTGCATAACTGTAATTAGATCAGATCACACAGCAGGGGGTGATTGCGCCAGCTCCATACCTTGATCTCTATTTTCATGTTTTTTGACCACTTATGGGCAGCTCAACAAGCCGTGAACACAACACTGAGATTCAGCATCATCGCCTTCTGAAGTTGGCAGATGTGTTAGCCGACAGCGCACATCAAGTCCACTCACACAATGAGCAGCATTAGCATTTCTTTGGAGCCTTGTTCCATCCGTGAAACCTGTTAAATAAGTTCAATATCCACTTTCTATTCAGCTCTGTTCTAGATTTAGACTTAGATCCAGACAACCAGCTTACACTAGATTTAACATTTCACATTTGAAAATACCCTGAATGTACTTTGTCTTGTGCTTAAGTCTACTGTATGTATTAATGCACTGCAGATGACACTTAAGCAGAGTTGGACGCCTCTGGATGTTCACTAGGACCAATAGTCCGCTCCGATATCCAGCCTATATGTACGTCTGGATGTATTTCCAAAGTTACCAGAATTATGTCAAGTCGCTGAAGACTCATGATCTCATATTTCCAAAATATCTCCTGTGAAGCTTAATGTAGATTTTTTTTTATTTTAATAGCCTCACCTTTAGTATAAGGAATCCATTACTTGTGGGGATGTTACAGCTGTACAGGCTCCATAATAACTGCATGCTGTCTGCCACGACATGGGTTGGCTACCCCAGAGGATCGCTGGTACCCATGAATGTGGATTCTGACGTGGAGTCGGCCAACATTTAATGATTTAACGTTCTGAGTTTCTGGGCAGTGATTTGACTGACTGACAAAGATGTCTGTACGAAACATCACAATGCAAAAGCAAAGCATGAAAGCATGACTCCAAGAAAATGAAACGCACCAAACGCTCGTTGCTTTATTTCTTCGTCTCTTGAAAGATTGCATAGAGTTGCATTGCTCAGTGTCGTTTTGCACTGGGTGCTGTGTCCCTTACAGTAAAATTAAGCTACAGTCAGTGGGTTCAGTGTAAATAATGCGCTTTTCCAGTGCAACTGTGCTGCACTGACTTTACGTTTCATCCATCTGATTGCTGTCAATGACTTTCTTCTCTGCTCTGTATTACGTTGATGTCATGGTGGCCACTGTATCTTATTATAGTACATCTAAATCATATAAAAGCAGTTGGCTGAGAAACAGCACTGGAATAAAACGCTTTGTAACTCTGAATTGCCCCCCCCCCCCTTCCTTAGCTGTCCATACAATGCACAAAACAAACACAGTCCCTTTTCTCTTATTGGCTCCAACTTAAATTGTCCAATCCGAACATTTCCATTGACGTGGTTTATACGCCGAGGATTACAATGTGGAAAACAGCAAAATAGCCTCTTTGGATCCTAATGGTACTGCTTCCTCTTTTGTAATGTCCCGCTTTGTTTACTCCCCAATAAACATCATTCGATGAACGTCTCCTCTGTAATGGGACTCATTCAGGTGAATTGACTAGAGCCCGTAATTCACTGCAAGTTATCATGTTTACGCCCGTGCTAGGAGATGGTGGTGTCTCAACACTTCTTCACACTCATGAAGTCAGACACGCTCCTGGTGGTGCATTTTTATGCCGACATCATGAAATAAAAAATACGATGGTGGAGAGATAAACAGTAAATATTCACACATCTCGCCCTATCCTCTGTGTCCTCCTCCCTCGCACCAACTACCTTCATGTCCTCCTTCACTACATCCATGAACCTCCTCTTTGGTCTTCCTCTGTGCCTCCTGCCTGGCAGCTCTAACGTCAGCATCCTTCTGAACATGTCCAAACCATCTCAGCCTGGCCTCTCTAACTTTATCTCTGAAACATCTCACATGAGCTGTCCCTCTAATGTCCTCATTCCTGATCCTATCCATCCTGGTCGCGCCCAAAGAAAACCTCAACATCTTCAGCTCTGCTACCTCCAGCTCTTCCTCCTCTCTTCTCCTCAAAACCACTGTCTCTAAACCATACAACACCGCCGGTCTCACCACCGTCCTGTAGACCTTTCCTTTCAGTCTTGCTGGTACTCTTTTATCACACAACACACCTGACACCTTTCTCCACCCACTCCATCCGGCCTGCACACGCCTCTTCACCTCTCTTCCACACCCCCCGTTGCTCTGGACTGTTGACCCTAACCCTGCTGTACCTCTGCTCCTCTGCAAAACTCTACAGACAATGTTTTTTAGCAGGTATTTACAGTTAATTCTGCAGTCAGTGCCTCATGTTAAAGTCTCATTAGAAAGTATGGTTATGGTTTAGATTATGTAGAAGTTGAGCTTTAAAGGATAATTGCAGTTTATTACTAAATGAGTGTTTTTTTAGATACTAAAGAGTGTTAGTGGCCTGGAACAAAACTCCAAATGATGAATATTGTTGCTCTGTGTCTACTTTTGTCATATTACCTTTATAAAATAATTTTTTTTAAAACTATTTATTATCTCCACTTGCAGGAAACAAGTTTGTTAGCCCTGAGTTCATGTTTCTGCTGTTGGACAACTTTATATTCTTACAGAGCAGCACAGGAGTTCAAGAGAAGCTTGCTGTATATAAGGTTAAAGTTAAAAACACCACCCAAACTCTTTTCTTTTATTCTTTTTAAAGTACTTACGGTGGTTTTCTAAAATACTTTTTCTTATTTGCTGTTTTCAAAGGTGACAAAGTGTCAACCTCAGCTTTTTTTTCCAGTCCAATTGACCAGAAAAATCCTGTAATGCAGCTTTTATTTGGTAAGAACAGTTCTTTTACTCATAGCAATGATGCAGAAACGCTAAATATAAGACATCAATATAAACACAAACTATCCTTTAGCAGCTGCAGTGTGGTCCGCTGTGCCACATAGGTACCAAGAGCATGTTTATGACTATGCAACGTGTGGCGATCACGCTCTGCAAACAGACAATGAAAATCTCATTTCTAATGAGGCAATGCATACAGTAAATGTGCTGAAAGCATAGCATTAAAAAAGCCTGCATGCGCACCTCTCTGTAGGCAATGGCATGTAATTACAGTTTCCTGTACAATTAATGCCAATTACATGTCTATTTATAATTTTTTTTATTTCCTGTAAAGCCTCCACATATCTGTCAACTCCACCAGCTTCTGTCAACTCCACCAGCTTCGCATATAGCAAATATAATGTGTGTTCTTATGTGAGCAATGGTCCCAACACCTTTGAAATGCCGAGGATGAACAATACCACAATTATCCAGCAGAAGAGGATGACGCGTCATTCATTGTTTAATGTGGTGTATTTGTGCCGGCATGTCTGTTTCTTGCACTGTATGCATTTCTCCGTAGTTCCTCAAAGGACCGCAAGGAAAGTTTCCAACCTCTGCGCAGAGGTCAGTGCTATTGAGTTCCCACACAAACCCCCTTATTCAAGCAGCAGGTGAACTGCCGGAGGCGACGGTGACACTTTTTTCCGGGGAGCTCAGATGCCAGCTTCTGTTACAGAGCTTCCATCGCACTCAGGCTGAACATAAGCTGGATGCAGAGTCATATTATTATCACCATGAAAACCAAAAACGTGCAGAGGCTGGCCCGGAGTGTAGCTCGCATGTGTCACATGATGCTGCTACCCTAGTCGTGATGCATGTGTTCGTGTGTGTCTGTGTGTGTGTTTGTTGAGTGTCTGACAGTGGTGAAGCCTCGGGAAGGCAATTACTATTCTCTGGGATGATAGAAGCCAAGACCTGGATGCCTAGCCTGTTCAACCCCAGTACAGTAAAACATACATGTGTGTTTCAGTGGCTGCTGTGTAGACTTCCATCATAAAACATATAAAACATGAATTAAAATCTGTTAAATAAATAAGAAACCTATAAGAACATCTGTTAAATAAAAATGTATTAAAAGTTTACTGGGCTAAAGGTTACTGGGCTCTTGATGTTTGATGCTCAGTGATGAGGTGCACTGCATGTGTCGATTATTCATATTTCAGGACTGATACACGGCACAGCTATGGATTTGGTTGGAAAATACAGCATTTGATTAGATTTTCTGAGAGATAAGTATGCAATTCTGTTATTGTCGACTGTAAAATGAAATTTTCTCCAATGGCTTGAGGGAACATCTGGAAAATGTGCTGTTTTTCAGGCAAACGCACTTGATTAGGCTGCTACCAGTAAACGTCGGGGGATTGCTGGCCTCTCGGGTCGTGTCCGTGCTACTGTACATAATGCACCGCGCAGTGTGCTGCTTTATGTTATGGTCTAATGAGCTTAAAAGTCACATTGTTAACCTTTGTGATGTATCTGAGTTTGAAATTTCGCAAAAATTAGGCCTAAGAATCGGGTTAGTTAACTTATAATGAAACTATAATTCATCAATCGATGCCTGAATTTCACCCAGCTATGTCAATTTTAAAAGAAACACCACGTTTAATGAGTGATTATCTTGCTTAATCAAAATACCGCAACACAGTGGCGAGAACGCATTTGCGATTCAAGACATGATCGTCACTTTAATCCTTTTCATGCATCCATTTGACCACTCATTTATGTTTATGCATTAGTGAAAAGGACCCTGCCCTGCATGACAATGAATTCTGAAAGCTCATTATCATGCCAGAGTTTGCCCTTTCGCCAATTTCGACGGAGGCGCGCCGCGCATATCGTGTTCGTCTGTTGCGGCAACAACAGAAAATCAGCCATGCGACGGGGGCTTCAGCGTGTGGCTGTGACTGACATGAAACACTCTTACAGGTGTGGGGTGGGGGGAAATCACGCTCGAGCAACGGAGCAATTTTGAGTTAACTGTTGAAAATGAAAGATGGAGATAATGGAGCCTATTTTCTTGAACAGTACGGAAGCTAAATTACCTCTACATTACAGAGTTATTCACTCGTGTCTCTCGTCACATCAAGGAGGCTGCTCGGCCTGAAAGAGGCATAGATTTAGTGTAACTGTTACCAGCCACGTTAAAAAAGACATAATAATTCACGCGCCTTAACAAAACATAATGGGGCGCACAGTCCACGGATCTCTATGAATAAATCATCACAAATTACCAGTGAGAATGTATTTAGTGGTGTGCGTGGAATCGCTGTTTAAAAAGTCTTTTATTAATGGTGAGAGCGGGTCGCCGTCAGTTAATTAACTGACCCTTGTTACCTCCGGGGAGGCATCTTCACTCAACAGGACACCGCTGAGATAGGGACGCTTTCAAATCAGGCTAAACAGAAGGTATCCTGACAGCTCTCCTGACCCCGGCCTCCTGCGTTGTCTGCTGGGTCTTTAGTTCAGCTGTCTGTGACTGTTCATACACCAAAGGCACAAACTACTGAGTACAACAGAGTACTGTAACTACTACAGCTACTACTGCCAAGCACCTGTTTTTGATTTCTCGCTAATTCTTCTGATATACTCATTACACCTGTTTTAGTTTGACTTTTGATTAAATTTAGCTTTTTTTTAAATTAATTTATTCTATTTATGCATGTAATCTAGTGCATTTTGCTACATATACACCAAGTTTTTCCTTTTTGTTTCCAGATTTGTTTTCTTTGTGTACCTCATTTGTTCTTTTTGTACCTTTTATTCCTGGTTTTACTCACTTTACCACATTTCTTCTCATTTTTCATAATGTTATTCGATCAGGAGCTCTGCTTAGCTAGTTTGTATCCATTTCAAATCCTCTTCTTATACTTGATGTTGCATAACTGCGACACTTATGCCGCTAGTCTTTATGGCAGGAGTCCTTTTAACCCCTTATATCATTTCCAAGTGTCTGTTGGGCTTTTACTGATTAAAACCTCATCAAAGCAACGCAATGTACTACTGCTACTATGAGCACAAGGGCCATCGAAGTCCAAAATCAGCTCATCCAAAACAGGCCTGTAAATCAAACGATGCGTTTCACCTTCAGCTAGCGCACAGAAAACTCTCAGCACCAATACGTCTGCGTTACCCGATGACATTTTCCGCTGAGAGCGAAACCGAAATGTCGCAATTTTCCCTCGGCCTCTGCCGACACCCGGCCCACGGCGAGGTCAAGAGGCAGATTACGTAGGACAAATTCGCTGTAGTGCGTAGCTGCGTTTGACCAGTTATGATAGCAAACACTGTTGAAGAGCTCCCGCTGAAATGCTGCTGCGGTGACCTCGCTAGCCACTGTTGAGTAGGAGAGGTGTGTGTATGTGTGTGTGTGATGGAAGCCTCTGAGAGAACGGTGATACATTAGCAGCTCCTATTATAATAATGGCCTTACAAAACAAGGTCAGCATGCACTTAATGAATAGAACCAACAACCCGGCAATAGAGGAAAACAACAGCAGTAAGAGGCTGTTTGGGGTGAGACTCCTCCCCCGTGCAACAGAGGAAAGTTTAACTGGCACTGCATTTATCTTCTGTGTAAGCCACTTATGAGTGCAAATAATGTTTCTCTCTTCCTTTATATTCCACTGAACATTAACTCCAGTTATTTTATAAATGAGAAATCAAAAGAGATGATTTAAAACCCCACATAGGAACTCTAGCTAATAGCTGTAAGTACTCTCAGTGCCTTGCAAACCTCCCCGTGGAGGATATCAGCTGCTAAAGGTCAAAGATCTCCTCTGTAAGTCCAATTAGAATGGCAATAAAATGCATATTTTTGCAACACTGTTCAGATTCGCTCTGTAAATAAAGCGCCCGGGGTCTGCAGCCTGCCGGCAGCTCTGCAAGGCTGCTGGACTGAAACTGTGGTGCTCTGAGGTAAATACTGACATCAGCACTGTGAGGTACTGAGCTGGCAGGCCACGTATGTCAAACATAGTTTAGGGGGTTTAGGAGGCTCTGAGCCCATAAGACATATTGTTTTTAGAAATCAATGTTTTCAGATCCCAGGTCTTATTAAATGGAGCAATGCTCTATTTAATAAGACCTGGACACTTACCAGAGAGCAATGGTCTCTGGTAACTTAAAGGGGACATATTATGGAAGTTGAAAGCTGTTTTAAACAGGTCCTGGATGTCTTAAAAACAAGCTTTTGAAATTTTTTGCAAAAACACTCTGAAGTCCAGCCTCTGAGGAGGGTCTGCAGTCTCCCACTCTCTACCTTCATTATCTATGTGGAGTTCTGAGTGGGCAGGCTGAGATAATGAGGCGCTGCTCTGATTGGCTGCCTGAATGATGTATGGAGGGGGAGGGTGCAGAGTGGTGCAGTATCCAACATGGCCTCTGCTCCCGACGAACAGCCCGCGGCTGTACGCTATAGCTACGACCCAGAGTCTGACGGCGAACAGCGGAGGAAACGGTTGGAAAGAATCAAAGAATAAAACGCAGCCACGGTCTCCTCTGGTCTTCTGGGGCTGGGACAGAATATCGGCATCTGTGTTGGTGTTTACAACCAACAACAGAGCAGTCTGCATGTCCGGCTCTGACCGACGACATCGCCACACACCGCTAGCTCACCGCCGGAAACAGAGAGCTTCACCTAGCGGGATGAACGCCCCCTCTCAGCGGTTTCACTCAGAGGAGGACGGCCTCTGTAAATCACTCCTGTGGTTACGTAACAACAGGAGCTGGATCTGAACGGCCTGTAGGAGCCCCATGTTACCAGAGGGTGGGCTGCAGAGACGATGCAGGACCTGTCTGCCTTCCTCACTCTCTGAGTTGGTAGTTTAAATATGTATAGGCAAGAAAAAATGTGTTTTTCACCATATGTCCCCTTTAAGAAACACAAATTTAAACCACTTAAGAAAAAGCAAACTGGAGTTTTGACTGAATAGAAGAACTAAACTTGCACCTATAAAAAAGTATAACGTATGAATTCATGAAACAAAAACTACATGTCATTTTACTCATTGTTGAAATAAATGAAGATAAATGAACTACAAACGTCAACTCTAAAGAAACTGAAGTGTGACTGTGCAATGGTGCACACGCCTCCTGTTCAGTCGCCGTAAGCGGTGCCTCAGCGTCTCTGTTTAACGCAGCTAACGCAGTGTTTGTTGAGGGGAAGCCGGTGTGGGATCTTTTGCACTCGTGCACAAGTGATTCTCTCACAGTTTGGGATGTGGGACTGACACTTTGAAGCTTTGCATGCCTTGCAGTCATGTGCATCAGAAGATTTAAGTAGCTGTCGTCCTCTGTTAATAAGTGAAATGAGTGAGATTCAAGTGTAAATATAAATTAATTTACAGAATTTATATAAATAAAGGCCCCTTTTTCTTAAAACTTAAAGTTTCTACCAACAAACTGCTTTAGTGATTAACTGTGACACCAGTGTCACACTCCTCTATTCCTTACAGAGGCCCATGAAGCGTGCAAGCACTTCCTAATATCAATTCAAATTTAGACTGAATGCTCCCCATTCAACAAAGAGGAAGTGCGGCGAATTAGTCTCATACGGCGCCATTTAAGCCGTCTAAGAAAGTGGTAAGTGCTGAGATCGCGGCTAATTAATCCCATTGTCAGGAATTTTTTAACACGCTGTCAGGCTACACTGGAGGGGCAGAGGATTAGATAAGAAGCTGATAAGAGGAAATCACACAATATTGTGCGGAGCCCCACGTAGGCCGACACCGATTCACACAGTGAGTCAGCCAAAGGAAGAGATAAAATGGACAGAAATAAGGTTTGAGAGGCGAGGGGGGGGAAGAGATGGTGTGCTTTCTATAAGCATCCTCATCCTTTTTGCTGTCATCTCTACGGAATAGCCGTTAAACTGCTGAACTGGAGTAATGATGTGTATGATATGCTCTTTTTAAGGTTTTGTTCATTGAAAGGCTCCATTTCCCCAAGTCAACTATTTCGAGAGGCTTTGTGTGGCAGAGAGAGAGAGGAAAAAAAAAAATATTCATGAGACTCCTCATTTGAGATCCAAGAGGACAGACTACCTTAATATGTTGGAATCACTGCCTCGGGGCAGAATGGAAACATTACCATATGGAGCCGTCAGCAGGAACAGCTTGTTGAATACATTCGGTGGAAACCAAATCAATTTCCCTTATAAAGTGCTTCCTTGTTGCATATAATATATGTGCTCCTACCGCTTGTGTTATAACTTAGTTAAGCTCTACAGTGACAACAATAACAAGACGAATGGTGAATGGAAAAACCGTCCTCCGACTGTCATCCCGCAATAAATCTAAACATAAAGTTTTGTTGTTGGAAAGCCGATGAGACAAATCACATCTGTGTGCTAACGTTGCCTATTCGGGAATCAGAAGTACCCTAGACGGTAATTTTAACAGAGTCGTTCCTTATAAATCAAGATTAAAGTAGCGGATGTTGAGGTTTTTGACCTCGTCTCAATGCCAATGCATACTGTAAGTAATATCAAATACTTGTAGATGTCATGGTTTTGAGTTGAGTTTGTTGTTTCCTGTTTTATTTTGAAGAGTTTTTCCCCTGGTGTGTTTGTTGTCTACTTGTTTCCTTACCTTTGATTAGCCCATTGATTTCACCTGTGTCTCGTTTTGCTGCCCTCCCCTGTCTATTTAAGTTATGCCATTGCCTTTGTTCTCTGTCTTTGCATTGTTAAGTTAGACCTCATGTTGTGCCATGTTTGTTTCCATGATTCCACGAGCCTACTCATAGAGATCTTAGTTTTCTAGTTCTTTTTGGATTTTGGAGTTTTACTTACCACGCCTTGTTCTGATTGACTTCCTGGATTTTGACCCTGCCTGCCTTGACCTTCCGTAAGCCTAAGCCCCTTTAAATAAACTATTTTGAAAGATCCTTGTGCATCCCTGTCCCTGCCTGCGTCTGGGTCCAGCTCACCCCATAGCCTAGCCCTGACAGTAGACAGTTAACTTTGATATATGGGGGTGGCTATGCACCAAGCAGCTAGCCGTGCACCGAAATGAAGAGTTTAATTTACTAATTTACTACTCCATGTAGTGTTAATGATGCACGATGAACAACCACTGAAAGTGCCCAATGAATGAGGGACGTGTGAGTTCCAGTGACTTCATGTTAAGACCTGTATAAACAGCAAAACCTAGACCACGACTGAAAGTCCTTCGCCTATCCCAATTAAAAGTTTCCTAAAATGTACTCATGTGTACAAGTTCCTTTGGGTCTGTTTACTCCCATGTAATCCTTGTAACGGTTGCTTTTATTTACCGCCAAGGACCACTGAGCCCGCCTCATCACACCGTGACTCAGACAGTTGAACACAGTCATTCCTATGGGCTAACCCTGTATAATCAAAGTCATCCACTGTGGACGCCTGAACAGCTCTTATGAACCAGTTGGAGATTAGGTGCCTTGCCCAACAGCGCCTTGATAATGGCTGCTGAGGACGGGGAAGGCTTTTCTTGCTCTTGCCGTCCATACGCGGTAGATTAAGTGTAAAGACATGATTCTGTGTCGGTGAGGAGTTATTAGTATTCTAAGAGACACATTAGGGGACACTATTAGAGTCGGCGTAATCCAATAAAGGTTGCAAGTCAACAGTGGGCTTCCAGGGGAGAGCAGAAATGAGGGTTGTTCTGATTTGCCATTATGTCCCCAGCTGATAGCAACACACACACACACACGTACACACACACACACACACACACACACACACACACACAGGGCTCATTTAATTCATTACCAGAGCCTCAACATAGAACAGAGCCTCACTCTGCATTTGCAAATGTGTGGTGTTGTTTAATGGTGTTGAACTGAACCATGGCACTATGTGCAAACAGCTAATGGCTAAAGCAGCATGTAGTCCTCTAAAGTTTGATCACATCGGAGATTGAATTCCTACCTCTGTTGCATTCAGATTGCAGGATGCTCGTTTCCTGGCAGACCCATGTTGGCAGCGTGTTGCTTGTACCGTTATACTGCTTAGGTAGGAGCAAACAAATGGGTTTTGTATTGTTTTTCTATGTTCATCACACAGAAAAGCATATGAAAGCACATAAACTGTGATTAGCAGTACAGTTGTCTACATACAGAGACCCCCCCCTTCAGCCATGACTGTTGCAGTATGGTGTGAGCATGCTGTCACTTCTCAGCTTGGGGTGCAGTGTACTGTGGCTGACCTGCTGCTGTCCTGCAGAGGCTCCTCGCTCCAGCCTGACCTCCCGCCGTCTGCCTCTCCCTGCACACATACATACAGCACATTAGGCCTCTGATGAGCTGTGCGCCACCACAAAACAAAGCAATACAATCAATTAAGACTGGGATGCATGGCAGGCTGCTCTTGCCAGCAGTTTCAGGTTTGAGCTCCTGTTTCCCTCTCTGGCCTATTGATTTTACTCAGCACAGTAGACATTCCTCCCCTGCTTATCAGAAGACAAGAGCGTCAGTGTGCCTTAAACCCTCAACACTGGAAAAGGGCAGCGATTTTGTTGTTGCTGAAGTAACAAACCTTTACACCATCTGGACAATACAATCCAGGCATAGAATCCAATGTGGGAATCACAAAAGTATATTTTCCTCTTAAAAAGGCAACTGTAATGACGAAACAACACGCCGAGCTGAAAGTAGGCTCGTTCGAGATTAACAGATTTCTGTCTGACTTGCTCTGACGTCATAAACAAACGGACGACGATAAACCCGGGAGATCGAGGCGGCCGCAGTTGCTCTCCCCCAACTGCAAACCCAGGGCATGATGGGCAACGCCTGGCTCTCGCCCCATCAAGCAGCTGATTGGCTCTTAGTTTTCCATCTAATTTCTATAGTTTAGATTGAAAGTAATCATTCCTATGTTGTGCGTGAAGGATTAATCTGTCAACGAACATATCCTGAACTATTATTATCATTATTATTATTATTAGTAGTAGTAGTAGCAGAGTAATAATGGTGATAACTGCTCAAAACAAGCAGTTACAGTTACAAAGGACAGATAAACACACACACACTTCTACATGTATGATTATCATCAGGCCTGCAGCGTTGATCAGCCTGAGAAATGCCTAATATATACCTGTTATGAAGGGACAGAGAGCCCTGGCTGTACTGCAGGTCAAGGTGTATCATAAAGAGCATTATAAATGTCATTATACATCAACGGTGCAGACGGCTCTGGCAGGATGTAAACACCTCTGTGACTTCCTGCAGCCTGTTTTCTGTGAAAGCTGCAGCTCGACTGCAGCTTGTCGTTGCCGCCTCCTGCTGCCGCCGCCCGGTCCCGTCTGCTTTCCAGCCAAGGCGCAGTTCATCTCGAACGAGCCCAGTATCGTGGCATTCGTTGCAAACACGAAGCTGATTATACGCCATCTTATCAAATGCCTCATCACAGAGCCGTTCACGTTTCGCCTAACCTATCGCACATAAAATCGTCCTGACTAGACTGCTTTATCTCAGCTTTACGAACCATTGTAGTGGGTTTCAGCTCATTGGTTAGCTGTCCAATCACAACCTCAATTCATAGCTTCATTTTTGGTCACAGCATGCATCTGTTTTGCACTCAAATTGCTCCAAAACCCGCCGTATACTACTTGTTCAGGATCAAACTGCAGCTAGCCAGAGCATCTAGAGGCCAAGGAGCCAGATGTTTTCCTCAGGAGAGCTAAAAACATCTAAGAGAGAGTGAAAATTGAACTAAGGTGACTCCAAATGGAAGCTAAGATTGCTTCATTAATACTAAGCGTGTAAATTAGCAGCGGTTTGCTAACAAGTTGGCTGCTTTTATCGTCATAAAAGGCGATAATGTGTTACTGTTGCGTTCACACCTTGTTTCTGCCGCCTCCAAGCGACCAGTAAAATACCTATTACAAGTTTAAGCGCTCTGAAGCTGTCGGAGATGGGAGACTGATGGCGGGGCCCTTTCTTCTCTATGAGATGATGTCTGCCTGGGAGTCCAAATGCAGCCACTGATGAGGCACTATTTACTGCAGACAAGGGAAAAGCCTTGTCAAGGTCCTGGTTCACCGCCCACCATCGTCCTCTCTGCCAACTCTGCAACCTGGCACCTGATCAGTATACTCCAAATTCACTCTGCATCCAGACAGCAACTTCTGCTCTCTTATCACCCACCTTAGGAGGGAATGGGATGCTGGTCCTCAGCAGCTAATTTAGATGTTGGCAGCAATATATCTGCCATTTTCAGCATTATAAATAGGCAATTAATTAATTAAATCGGACTGTATATAATAAATGTCCCAAATACACCAATTGAGGGCACAAAACCTTGACTTTCACTGCCACGTTTACCCTCCTGTTTGTCTGTTGGCCCTCACTCCAGATGTCCAGCCAGCCTGAGGTTAACAGACTGTCAGTCAGGATGATGGAGGTTGAGGCTGTGAGGTGATTATAGAGTCCATGGCTTACCGCAGTAAAAATAAGTATTAAAATACATATGAAATATGCTAAACTAAATGGTTATTAGTGCGATCTGTGCCTGAACACATATTTCTCACTCTGCCTAAAGGTTAATGTCATACTGGTGCATGTGGAACTGGGGGCAACGGGAAAGCTCTTTGCTTACTATCATTTGCGGGTCTTCAGTTTTGCAATGGATTTCTTATGTAACATATGCATGCTGTTATTTGGAGGCTGTCTGGCATTGTGTAGGAGCAGCAGCAGCAGTAATAATATGCACTGAGTTGCATTTTGTGCTTAATTCGGAAGGAAACTTGTCCATTGTATGCAGCTGCACAAGCAACACACAGTCTATCCCATGATGGCATGAACAGCTTCTGCAGCACTTGTTTCTACTGTGCACCACCGCTGAACATCTATAGGATTCACCCCAGGGATTACTTACCCATACACGTGGCTCTCTGGTATAAATGTTGCCTCCAAAAGCGTTCTGTAAAGACTCGGCAGAGACGAGGCCTCTCGTGGATAATGCACGGGCACGTGAGTCACACAGGACGCCTCCGGCATTTAATGACATTAAGAAGGGTCATTCAGTCGTCATTAAACTGGGACGAGAGGCTTTTATAACATTTGCTTTGAAATAAACAAACCAGACAATAGACATTGGAAATACATGCTGTTTATATGCTAAACAGTGTTAAGTGTCAAAGATGCTATCACAACAGTTATCGGCAGCAAATGAAGAGTATTTACGATTAACATGTGGTTTGATTGAACTATAAAGTCAGTTATAAACAAAACCTAAAGGCTAAAGTACAGGTTTTCTTCTATACGGTCATATATAAGATAATAATAGTAATAACAAACAGTCTGTTTGGAGCGACTGTGTAGGAAGAACCAAGAGCTACAGTATAGAAATGAACTTTGGGGCAAATTGGCATTTAAATAAACTGTAAATAACAGTTTTGGCATTGGCGCTTAACTGAGAGCGGGCTTTTAGTGATGCTGAAATGATTCCAGAGTGACGAATTTGATACACTCATCTTCAAGGTAGGACCAGGCGCGGTTAAAGTAACCCACAGCAACAACTATTAACATTAACCTGCTTCAGTTGTATGGAAGCAGACAACTTCAACTCCGTTTTCAGATTTCGAAGGTGTGTCTAGGTTGCAGGGTTGGGCGTATGGACCAAATGAAACTAGTCTGAATCAGGGGAGTCTTAAAACAGAGATAAAATAAACGATGAAATAAAAGATAAAGTGTAAAAGACTCTCTATGATTAGACTAATTAGAGTTGATTATAAAAATGTTGTTTTTGATACCTTTTAAAGCAGTTTTATGTCTCTTTCACACCATCAGTTCAGTTCATTAGGTTCAAAAAATGTAAAAAAGATATTACATTTTGACTTTAATTTGTGTTCCACTTGGTCTCCGCGCTGACTTTGTTACAAACAACTCAAAAAAAATCTGAAAGTGAGTCATGCGGCGAGCCGCTGGAAGGATGGTTTTGGCGGCGTCACCCTGCATCATCAGCACAACATGGCCTCATGTTGAGGGGAAATCAAATCTGGATAGGTGACAGATGTTTAGTAATTCAATATCGCAGAATGTCACTGTGCTGTGTGTGCACTATGTTCCACTCAGACGCATTAAGTACAAAGAACATTAGAAACAAAACGAAATGGGCAAATTCACCAGAGAGCAGGTGAGGAACGTGGGAGTTGCAGCTGTAGTTTGGCTCGCTCGGTCTCCGGCAACAAGGTGAAAAATGCTAAACTGCAACCTTTAACTTCTTCTACTCTATTTCGGGTTCACACTAACCTTGCATAAATCAACCAGGAACCACACGGTGCATGCTGAAGTCATATGGACTGAAAGGTTACTCAGTGATTGGACAGTTAAAATAAGCAGTATGGGTTAAGTGAGGGGGGATTCAATCCCTCCGCGCACGCTACAGTCTATTAGCTGACATTCTGACTTAATGACACTGAGGTCTTCCCCGCGGAGATCGAGTGGACGCAGGAACACTGTGTTAAATGTGCACCACAGCCTTCAGTGCATCTCTACGTGCAGCAATTAAATGCAGGGGGAAGAGGGGAAACATTCAATATTCTAACTTAGCAGAGAGCAGAATGAATTAACTAAACTCTGGTTTCTGGCTGCTCATTAGCATTCCTCTGTAATGCTCTGTCACCTTGCATGTATTTACTAGGCCACAAACCTGACAGAGACCTTGCACTATTTTTCACACAGTGGGTTATGTAATACTTGTGGCACTGTGTGTTCTGTTCGGCTCGGTTAAGTACAGAGTAAGTACAGAGGACAATCCATCATGAATCGCTCTGTGAAGCCCCCCTGAAGTGGAATTTAAACCTCTCTAAAGTTTCTGCTTGTAATGCTAGCTTACATTCGTTTCTTGACGCTGGAACGCGACACTAAGGTGGGGAAAGATGGGATTCGTGCTGAATGCTTTGCATGTCTAGGCTCGGGATTAGACGGTTGCTGCATTTGAAGCGAACAGCAGGACAAAGTCACCTCTATTTTGCAAAGCTGATTTCTCCTGATTTTTTTGATGCTGTTCTCACATCAACAGGATGCACTTGAAAAGATCTCCGCGGCAAGCTGTGCAAGCTAAAATGAAGTCAAAGGAGATGATTCTGCAATGTTTGTGCTTAATTTCGTGTTATTTTCTGGGGCCTGTGTATGAAATAGAACATTTACACTTTCCGAAGTGCCCTCTTTATTTACCTTTTTTTATTT
Organism: Datnioides undecimradiatus; assembly: GCA_008933995.1. Taxonomy (NCBI): domain Eukaryota; kingdom Metazoa; phylum Chordata; class Actinopteri; order Lobotiformes; family Datnioididae; genus Datnioides; species Datnioides undecimradiatus. Next base: position 20,161,291 of record WARS01000013.1, read on the forward strand.
TAACAACCTCATTACAGCTTGAGAAGGAAAAGCTGGAACCTGGTATGGTGGTTAAAAAGGATTATGATTTAACAAATCAATAAATGTCATTGCAAGACTAAAACTAAAGAGATCATTCTAGTCCATCTGTGTTATGTCACGTCTATTGCCTTATCGTAATAACAAATGGCTGTGTGACATTGGTTTTGTCATCCTGTGACTTGTTATGACAAGGTTATTCATGCTAGTATGAATGAATGACTGTATGGTGCACATATAATGCAAGTCATGAAAACAGCACTTATTTATCTTTGTTGGTAAATTATTGACGCGGTTTTGTCGATGACACTAATATCGTCAGTTAATTATTTCCATTCGAGTTTGCTTTGTCAGTTTTTGTCAGCGTGGCGTCAGTGATCTGACAGGCTTTTGGCAAGCTTTCTAAAGCACCCCCGCTGCTGAGACTTCTTACTCTCTGGCTTAATAGCAGCTGACCATCTGGCACTGAACTCTATCGAGTCAAGTGCAGTAAAGTTGTACTTTATCGAAACTGCACCACAGTATTTCCCAGTCTCTCCCACAGAATCCCACTGAGCATTTTGGAGAGGGTGGACTAAAATAACATGTGAATGGAGCAATGGGGAGGCACCCCTGGGCAGGAAGTAACGGCGCTGCAGCAGAACCGAGGCAAATACTCCACGGAAAACAATCAAGTAACCTTTTAATTAAACCAGCGCGAAAAAAGACCCATGCTTGAGCACAGGGGAACCAAAAAAAAGTGCAGGTGTGACTGAGCTGTGGAGAGGCCCAATTTAGCTATTTCAGCTAATTTTTAAAAACAACAAAGAGCCAACTTGGTTCCACACCACCAGCCGGGATGCGCTCGGTGGTAAATGAGGAGCAGAAACAAGGGCGACTCACAAGAATGCAGAGTTTACCAAAGATCCAGATGAATTCAAGCAAACAATAAATTATTTAAAATGAGAAATAATGGGGGAAATATAGTAGAAATATAGTAAATATGGTTGTTAGTAGTTGGGGAAAGGAATAAACCAGTGGTTACTCACTGACTTCCCACAAACGCAAACATACACGCTGCATGAAAAGGGAAAGTGTAAACTGTGAAAACAAGCGCATCAGTAACACAGGCAATTACGGAGCAGTGAAGTTCAGGTGGGGAAGACCTATCACTGCCAAACACCCGCTCATAAGGCGGCCATCCGTGCCACTTGGTCTGCAACCCTCTGATAACAGAAGCAAATAGAAATGCGGTCAGTTCACAGTTCAGATCAGCAGTCTTGCAGAGAGGTGCGCAGAAAGAAAACAACCGCTCAGTGCAAACGAAGCCAAGCAGCTGATTGTAGGTTGTAGGGGAATGATCAGGCAAAGACACACACACACCTCCGTCTGCATCGGTGCAGCTGAGGTGCAGCAGGTGAACCGTTACGGGTTCCTAAGACTCAGCATCGCAGAGAACCTGTCGTGAACATCACACATCTAACCTGACATGCCAAATGGTTTTTTTACGCTTCACCATCTGGAAGTCGACCTTGGCAACTGTTTATAAAAGGGCAAAACAGAGGATTGGATGAACCATCTGTCTATCACATAAGTGCAGCAGTGTAGCAGCATCTACTCTAACCTCTATGCTGATTGGTCCAAAAGACTGTGGTTTGGCCACAGGTGCACAACATGAAGTCTGGCGAGGTGGATTCTCAGCTCGTGGGATCTTGCAAACAAAGCTGCCACGGGAGGTATAACAAGCGTAAACCATTACTGATGTCACCCTGCCCGTCGAAGTAGTGACCTTGTGCAGCAACACTCCACACCCAGCGCTGCTGCCACACAGTGATTCCTCCCTGGAACTCCTTTAATAGCTTAAGGCAACGTCCCTGACCCACGCTGACCCTTCAGCTTGAATCTCATTTTCAGGAAGACGAAGAAGTTTTGGAGGGCACAGTCCACCAGAAGGTCTGATGGAGAGATTGTGTTTCCTCCTCAGGAAGGGGAAGTTGAATTGTAAATGGCTGAACACTGAAGCTACTGCATTCCCGATCTCCCGTGTTGCGTCACGTCCGATAAAAATCAGACCCTTCAAATCCGGTGTGGCTTAACGATGCTTTCCCTGCTGAATACAACCACAGCTACAACTGCAGTCCAAGCACATACCCACAGTTGCAGCTGTGCTCTCAGGCAGTGGCACCTTGACATATTTTAGGAAAATAAATCAGCAATGTGTGATTTATTTGCGACCGTGCATGCTTTGAGCTGGTTAATTCGTCGAATCAGGTCAGGAAATAAGCGCAGGAAACACACAGAGAGCAGCATTTACATGGCTCATGCTATAAATCACTTAAGCAGGGCCTGATACTCCTAATGCGTTTGAGTCGTACGAGGTATTATAAGTTTGGAGTTTGGAGAAGCAGCAGGAGCATCTGTCTAAACAGCAAAGCGATATATGGCTGTGGATGGGGCCAGCATCAAACATCTCTAACCGAAGCCATCACATCATCCAGGTACATCCGGGTCCATCACCAAGGATCCGCACTTACTTTCCTAACCCTAAGTACAGATAGGTTAAAATGTGTTATAATGAACATTAAAGTTAAAAATAATAAAAGAATAAGACAGTTCATAAGTTATTTCAGAGCACATATGAGTCAGAATATTACATGATTGGTGTGATTTATAGGAAACCGTCATAATAAATCTATTGCTGTGGCAACTGCTCTGGCATTTACCAGATATGCCTTTTAATATGCCTTTTCACATTTAACCTGCTTAATATTCCTTTGTCCAATTGAATTCTGAAATTATTTCCAGTTGAAGGTGTTTAGATGGGTAAATCAAATTCATCTAAAGTGTCTCAATAAACAGGAAAGGAGCGCTTTGTTCTTCTTTCCGCGATTAAGCTGAACAGACAGACTTTGAATTCTCCTTAAACTCAACGCAGCTCCACCTGCACGCCTCACTCTGTGCGCAGCCGAGGACGGCAGCACGCACAGAGTGAATGCAACACGCACATTTCACTTCATCAGTCACACAGCGGGCTCAAAACATAAACACAATCAATCACGGCACGCTCCCGCGCAAAATGGTCAGTGAGTGATAAATGGAGGAGGGGGGCCGTTAGCAGGGAGCTGAGCCATTTTATGGATTGTTTCGAACAACACGAACACCTCGCCGCAGTGGAAGCCTTCAGCCGTGTTGATTATTGTTTGAGTGATCGATTTTCATTGTGAGATGTCCTTCAGGTGTGTGTGTGTGTCACGCTGAGGCTCGGTGGCTCCGTGAATTCTCAATACATACGTCCCGACACAAATCCTCTCGGATCACACACCAGATCAAACACACGGTATACCTTTTCATCAGCGCTTCCCGCCGAGCTAACACTGGGCCCAGCAGCTTGAGCCACAGATCACAGGCCCGCCACAGGTTTTATGTCAGAAGTGCTTTGAAAGGATTTGAAAGTATTGTATTTTATTTCCATTTTTACCATATTTTTAAAACTTTTATCTGTGTGATTGATCTTTTTGATTTGACCTGCTACAGGAGTAAATAATAAATCAATAAGAGGGACTAAAACACTTTGATAACAACATGGGCTGATGTTCTTATTTATATAATATTATATATTATATTATATAATATATATTATTTTTAACACCCAAACTCACTGTTAAATATAATGGTAGTAGAAAAATAATATAAAAATCATTATAATATAATACAATTATTATAACGACATAATAAAATTATTAAATATTATTTTGTAAAATAGAGAAAAGGTCCTGCCTCCTGGATTTGGATTTTTTAACATCAGCTTGTAGAGTTTGCAGCGATATTACACAGTACAAAAAGAAACACGTTTACCATAACTTTGTGTGACAGAGAGGAAAGAACGCCGTTAGATAGCTGAGACAGGTAACACTTTATTTCTCCCGCAGCGCGGAAATTTACACGTCGCAGCAGCTCAAGGACAGAAGAAAGAAAGAAAAACACTCAAGCAAAAACATTCACATGCAACATAAACACACGGGTAGAAAAAGAAAAACATTCTCGAAAATAAAAAGTTTGTAATGCACAAAATACATAAATAAATAAAAACAAATGCACATTCCCTTCAAACGGAAATAGCACTGCACAATAGAGAAAAGATCCTGGTGGCAAACTGCAAATATATACCTACATATATACATATATTTATTAAGTACATTAAGTAATGCAATCATACATAATCATACTCCCTTTATATCTACTGTTAAAGGACAATTACATGCATGTAATATACAATAATACATCCACTGCTGTGGGTCAAAGCAGAACAACAACAACAACAACAACAACATGATACACGCTTCCCAGCCTCTCCTCCAAAGAGCAAGGCTACAGAGTGGCGTGTCTTTTTTATTGCAGTCCACTTCCACACACACTGCTGTCAAGCGTGTGAGTGTTGTGTTGACATGGGAGCAGCTGTCAGATGTGTGTCTGGATAAGGCGAGTTGGGTGCACGCTGTGACAGCCCATTGATGTCCATGCTGTGGGCCTACCGCTCCCTGCAATGGCTCCACGGCATATTCTCCGTCAGGACCATTGTGCTGTGAGTGGCAGTGGTCGAGGGTCCCACAGGAGGCACGGCAGCACGCTGGGCACACAATTTAAACCCCAGGATTTTGACAGTGCGCCATACTGAACTGCCTGTTGTGAGCCTCTAAAAAACTATTCTTTTACTTTCATCGACATATCAAAGGCAGATGTTTTTATAGCTGAGCTAAGCAAATTAGCACAATCGCAGGCCCAGAAGGCGCGTGCCATGTGCCAAAAATCTAATTAATGATATAACATTTCACTCAAACAAGGGTTTATATCTCATTATTTATTCTGCTTTTTTTACATTTGTCAGTCGTGATAGAATCATAACATTTAAATCATCATTCGTCTCTGGGGGTGGCAAGACCAAAACTGCAGAAGTTCAAACTGCAATAATTGGGAAACGCTCGTCTCAGCACGCTTGCCGACAGATGAAGTGCTTCAAACCTACAGGTAAGAAGGCACCTTTTGCTGCCATTTGGCACAAAGTTGCTTTCTTTCATGCACTGAAATACCCGTAGTATTGCAAATAGATGGGTATGTCTCCAGACTTTGTTGGGAAGACATCTCATACGTTGTAGACGTATATGCTGTAAATGCACTAGTGACCAATATACCTTCAATACAGCGCTCACACACATCCCATAAAGCTGCATTCAATGTTGTTTGTTTGTTTATTCTTGCCCCTTTAGGTCAGATGCAAAACACACATTTCATATAATGATGTATGCCTAGCCCATATAGGGATATGGTTAACTTGTCAGCTTACACATCCATGCACACATGCATGTACCATCACATTAGCATTAACAGCAACCTGTTCTCCTTCCGAGGTTGTCACCCTCTGCTGTTTTGTCACAATCATTTGTGAGATGCACCAAGCCTTCGATATATACCCATCAGTGGTAATGTTAGATGCTTCCAGCAGCTACTATGGTTGTCCATTCACTCCAGTGTTATCCAGACTGTGGCGGCATAAAACTCTGTAAGCACTGATTCCACTGGAGAACCGATGGGACCGACTGTCACCGTCAAATCCCATTTTAAGGTTTCTTTTTTAATAATATCAAGTATTATTAGTTTTCCTTCTTTATTATTTGTGAATTCCTTGCACTCAGTTATCCATTGTGCTCTGTTTATGCCAACCCGTCTCTCTTGTGTTTCAGGATCATCTCCTGCCTGCGTGTCCTCTTGCCTGACAGCGTGCCAGCTGCCTCTTTATTTCCCAGCTAACCCCTGCCAGCCACACTTCCCCCCGATTACTCTCCATTACCCTCACTCCCCCCTCTCCTGCTGCCAGATCCCATTCCCTGCCATCAGCCCCCCCAAAACCAGTAACTCTTTGCCAATAAACCTTCTTCTTACCAACTTCTCTCTGTGTTCGTGAACTTATTTAAATGACAATTTTGCAGGTTTTAAGGCGAAACATTATGGTGCAACAAAAATCCAATATTCAATATCCTCTCTTCTATAAGCCAACTCCCAAGATAAATATGCAGCTTTGGTGGCCAGAAGCTCCATTATATTCACCAGCTGGTTGAAAATAAACCAGCAGTAAAGCGTACGCCATAAAAACACAAAGCAGTAAGTTGAAAGATGTTCAAATTAAACTGCAGAGTCGGGGAATACTTCTCTGTGGGTGTGTCGTTACAGGTGACGATACCATTACGTGCAGTCATTTGATGCAATCTTACACCACTTCAGGGAAACTGTGAAGCCAAATTCTGGCTCCCACAGGAATAATATCAGAAAAGTCTGGACATGACGTGAGGACAGAAGAACGGAGAGAAACTCACTAACAGCAACAGTCTGATAGTGATTGCCTAATTCTTCTGCAACCAAAAATATACTGATGCAGTTACAGTTTGATCACATAAAAGTCAAGTTAAAGTCTTTTTTCAATGCACATTGCTGCAGCTTCCCTCTTCCTCATGTACTTTCTGACTGTTCTGCCCTGTACTCTTGGGCCTGTGCTCTATAGTGCCACCATGAGGCTGAGTTTAACTGAAGTCTACTGCCTTATTAAAAAAGAGGAGACTAGGAGTCAGAACATGGGCTTGTATCCACTGATGATCTGTTCGCTACATGATGCTGGGTTTGGCACCTAAAGGAACCACAAGAGAGGGTTGGCAGCGTGGCGGGGCAAACGACCAAAGAGGCAGCGCTTCATGAGATCACTGGCTGGCTCTGGGAATCAGATGATGTTTACATCAGCCTGAGCAGATGGAAAACTAAGAGGCATTGTCTGAGTGGAAATAAATTGTAGTCTGTTTCTCCCGAGTCCCCCAGCCAGCGGTCCAGAAATCTGCAGCCCTGTAGGATCTACACACTGGACTCCACTGACAGTCAAAATAATGCAAGCGTAGCAAGCACTACTGTGTATATGAATGAGATATTCTGTACTTCTCCCACATGCAACAATAGAGATCTAAACAAATCTAAAATGTCCAGCGTGAGGGGTTTAGGGGTATCTCTTGACATAACTTAAATATAATATTAATATTTATGTATTTATGTTTGTATGTTGTGTTCTTGACCTTAGAATGAGTCACGTATAACTACTGAGGGAGCTGGTCCACTTCCAACCATGTTGCGTTGCCATCTTTCCAGCAGTAGCTCAGATGAGATGAGCCAAACACTGGCTGAAGTGTGTTTTTCACAGCTACCATAGGAGGTGTATTCAGTTTGCTGGACTCTGGCTCCTCACCCCTAGATACACACCGGTACTTAAAGTCTCCAAAAATTAATAATAGCTCATTGTAATTTAAGGCTTTTTCTAGAAATAAGCAAAGGAGCATCTTAGAGCATCCTCCTGTATATGAAATATGACAGTATATAATGCTGAGGGTGGATGATGATAACAAGGGTCGCTAGGTGGTTTGTCCTTGCACCACAGTACGTCCCCGCTGGAACCGCTGCTTTATATTATTAAAATTCACTTTGTGGGATTCAAAAACAAATCCAATAGGTCGAAGGCAGCATGAGTTAAAAAACAGTGAGGATGGCTTACAAAGGTGTGGCAACTTCAAAATCCTACAGCAGGCAGAACAGGAAGAACATGCAGAACAGTGAGTGCGTAACGTGGTTGTAATCAAATGCAGTGGAGCCAGTAGGGTTAGTGGACTAACAACAACATACAAGTTGAGATTGTACAGTCATGGCTGGTTTGAGTGCAGCAACAAGGGCTGGACCTAAATGTAGATGACAGAGTTGATGTAGATCGTGCAGGTAAAGGTCAAAGCCGGAGAGGTGGTCCAAAATATGTGATTGAATCCAACACGAAGCAGACTTTGGATTAATCGAAAGTCCAAATAACCTGGCAGAAAGTCAGGCAGGCAGGCAGCAGATACAGGTGACAGGGTATACGCCTTGAAAGAGATGACATGAGGAAGTGAGAGTTAGAAGGAGAGAGGGAAACAGGTGAGCGGGTGAGCGGGGGAGGACAGGTGATTGGGTTTAGAAGGAGGTGGGTTATTGCAAGGCAGGAGGGAGTAGCTGGATGCATGCGTGAGATGATTGGGACAATATAAAAAGTCAGAGGGCATCTGGTGGACAGGATGAGCATGGCAGTAAATGTGTTAGAGAGAGCGGGAACGAGACAGAGAGGCAGACTGAGACATTGAGCAACTTCTTATCGAGCAACTGCGACTGTGTTTGCGCTCATTGCAGCCAAACACCACCCGCCCTTCTCTGTTGCTCATATTTTTGCTACATGAAGATGAAACCGTGGCAAAGTCAGGCATCAGATCTACAATCACATCTACAGAGGGCATACTTGTGGATTTAAAGTCTGTTGACCAGACTTTGCTGTTCCAGGGCGCCTGCCTCAAGACCTAACGGCTCATCAGGACGCCCTTTTTGATTTTTTTCAGATATCATGCATATGTATGTGGTCAAAATCAAGCAATATTATGCAATGTGTGCTGCCCTGACTGTCATACACCTTTCCTTTCTCCCTGACATATCTTCATTACATAAAACTCTTCCATAAGCAAAACAAATAACGTTGTCCTGCTGCCCAAAGACCAGAAAAGATCATTTTTAAACCAAACTTTGCAACGCAATGACTCTATTATGAGGACACTTTGGATTCAGTCAGCTTTTCATATGGCTGAACTCTGAAGTACTGTGTCATACGCGTTTCTGGATATTATAACCTCAGTTATTCTACACACTGTCAGTTTAAGGCTTTAGCTAAGTGCTATCAATCAAAAATGAACCTGGCAATATCCAGAAAGCTAAACTTTACTCCTCCGAAACTTCATTCATTCGAAAGCAGGTTTTAAGGTCTAGCTGTAATCCTACCTATCTTCTCTAATAATGTAGAATGTGTTGCCTAAGTATTACCCTGAAGTATTTCCCTTTGCATTTGGCTGCTTTAAACAACAGCCTTGGTGTGAGAAATCATCTCATGAATCAGTTTTTAAGGAAATATTCAATCCCTGCACGAGATAATTGCTCCTCCTGGCTTTAGAGGCGCAGATGGAAGCTGTGTGTTTGGATCTCCAAATACCTCTCTAAAGACATTTGAGAGGCCGCTTTCTCATCCATCTGCACAACAGGCAGGAGTGATTGTTTTGCCCATATGGAGTCATCAGAACCTCACCGCGGAGAGTACAGTGGGTGAGGATTGGAGGAATCAGGTTATAGTTGTACATATTGCTTCAGAGGCTTTCACTGATAGTCCAGACACACCATCAGCCTCTCGGCTTCAGCGGCAGGATTTTTATTTCAGTTGTTTTCTCTCATATCGGTGAGAATGGGTCACTGTCATATCTGCTTTGACAGTCGCTATGGTAACAGATGCTCAGTATTGTTGGTGAGGTGTTTATTGCTCCTAGCAGACCATCCAATTCATGTCAGATGTGGCCCTCACAATGTCAATCACTTCTGCTGAAGTAGGAAAACAAAATTACAACTGGCAGGCCCCCGAAAAATACTTCTGCAGCTTAAAACATAAAAAATCTCAAGTGGAATAGGGAATATTTCATTTGTCGTGGCAATGTTAGGGTGTACAATCCACAATATATGTGATGTACTAGGCTGACATTAAAGACATGTCTGCATGTCTCTGATATTTAAATGTAGTAGTCTCATGAGGCACCATGTGACCCATGTGATGTCACAACAGTGATGCATTTAACGCTTTCCAAATGTCAGACAATTCAAAGACAATGAAAGACAAGTGACGGTCTCCCGGTCAGCAATGCAAACTGCATTTTAGTCACATGGTAATGTCTGAACCAGACTACATAATCTGTTATTATAAACATGCTTAACTTAATTCCATCAGTGTTGGGATAGGGTAGCGAAAAGAACATCCACGCCCATCTGAATTACACCCATCTGATGCATTCAGTTACCTAGAACCACGTGGGAAAACATGTTCAGCTCTGAAGAGCCTTAATTTTAAAAGACATTTTGTTAAAAAGCAAATACGGCTCATCATTCAAAGAACACCAGGCTGACCATGAAGCATTATGCTTTCCTCCAGCTATGTCAGGGACTCTTGTCAAGATAGACGGAAAAATGAATAGCTCAGAATATCAACATCAGAGATTTAAATTGTTGTTACTTCTGTCTTTACACTTAAAAAACCTGCAATCTCATAAGGCTGTGTGGACTTTTAAATTCCACTGTATGTGAACTACAACTAGGAGTCTTGGAAGAATGTGCTCATGAAAAACAAACGTTTCTTAAGACACCACAGTATACAAACATCATAGCAGTAATCTACACGCAGTATTCTTCAGAGACAGCACAGGGAATAAACATGAGCTAAAAATAGACCAAGGGTCTCGGTAAGGTCACCGTCATTTCAACGTATACAGGAATGTAAAATAACTTGAGTTTTTCTCGAGTTCTGTCAGATTTCGAGCCCAGCAGAGAGATCACGCCTCTCTTCACTTCAGAGGAAGACCACCTCTATTACCATACACAGGCATTAACATATCGTGCTATTTATAGACATCTGCTTCTTCAGCTGCCAATAGGCAGGATTACAGAGTCATCCAATTCACAGGAATTACAGGTAACATTTTGCCTGTCAGTGCCTGCATTGCAGTGGTGAAACTGAAGTGTCTGAATTGATTTTGCTCAGTTAAAGAAAAGTGTTCAGTTCAGTTTTGGGGAACCGCACATTATTGCACATGCTGAAATCAGATGAGATGAAACTTTATTGATCCCTGTGGGAACATTTGGTGTGTTGCTGGAGTGAAAGTAAAAGCGTTTTGCTAAATCCTTGCTGCATATCCTGTCATAATGGGCTTGTGCTTTAAGAGGGCAGGGAAAAGTAAAAATAATTAAAAAAAAATAATTTCAAAATATGTGATACAAATATGCATGGCTGGGAAATATGCATAAAAGTAAATTAATTAACTTACTTACAAATATTACTAGCTCCTCCATTGTTCATTTAATATAAATTAGTAGCTTATATGTAAATGCATGTTGTAACACAAATAGAAAAATGAGAGAGGGCATGTCTGGAATAGCGGAGCCCTACTGAAATTAAAAACTGTATTATAATATTACACATGGTTGCTTTAATTACATAAAATTAGGTTACATGAATGCATTTTTGCCCAACTAAAATCAGCTGTGGACACATTTAGTCAAGTACTCAACCAAGTTCAAAATGTAGGAATGTATTTTAACGTTAAGCTATTTAAAGCTTAATGTATTAATAACATAATTTCCCGCAAAGGATTAATAAAGAACTATTCTGTTCTATTCTTAAGCTATTTATAGCTTAATAAAAAAAAATACGCATAAGCTATTTTAAGATATAAGCTATTTATATTTCACTACATTTTAATGGTAAATATTATATCTTTTTCTCTATATCTGTGGGTGCAGGCAAAAACTTTCAGGTTTAAATCAGGACGTTTCTTTTGCTTTAAATCTACACGTGCGCCAAGAGCGTAACTGGCGGAGCTCGCGCGCGCTTGACGTACGCATTCTACGTACCCGTGGAGCAAGAGGGAAAACGGATACTGTCAGAGAAACACTATCAAGTAAATACGTTTTCCAACATATAGCTATTTGGTAGCTACTGACAAATAACCCAAGCTAACTCCTGTGTGGAAGGACAAACGCTGACAGTCTCCAGCGACTGTTTGTTTCCAGCAGCTGTTCGGTGACCAGCGTTATTCCACACACAGTAGCAGGTGAGTCACATCAGCCGTCGCTAGTTTCTGTCCTTGTGCTGTGTCATACAGCAGCTTTTCGGACGAGGTTCACTCTTCAATGTAAAAATGACGCGGACCGACTCATTAACGGCCTGCAAACTCACGTTTGGGGGGCAGTGTCTGTCCGCTGACACATTTCCTTGTGTCGTTGCGTCTTTGGAAATATACACACGTCAGTGCGCATGCGCGAAAAAATGCGCGACTGTTTTGATCCATGTAGTTTATCATTCCCTATACTTGGATGTACAGTAGCGTGGATAAAATGCCGTTTGTACATGCTCAGGTGCTAAATTAAAGTATTATTTCAATGCTTATTTTTAATTACAAATATTTTATTCTGAGAGTAGTATAAATAATGTAAATATTTACAGCTGCATCTACAAGTAAATGAATTTCGTTGTCATTTGGTAATATTTACTGTTGTTCCCAGATGAAAGAAGCAATGCCTGAAAAACATGTCACACAAAGAAGATAATGAAGGGAAAAGGAGGTGAGCAGCACAAACATGACAGTTCCAGTGGTGCTTATTAGGCCACTGGGGAAATCACGTCATGTAAATGTAATGCAGCAGTGTTGTATTGAACACCTTTTCTTTCTTCTTCAATCAGCTCTCACCACACTGAACTGTACAGCAGCATCCCTCGAACATGCGTGCCCATCGTGTACCACCCAGACTACAACATCACCTTCATGGGCCTTGAAAAGCTCCATCCATTTGATGCCGGGAAGTGGGGGAAAGTCATTCACTTCTTGAAAGGTAAGTGAATGGGAAAAACGCGGTGGCAGATGGAGAGGACGTCTCCCCAAGCAGATGTATAATCATTCAAAGTGCATTCAGAGAGGCAAAGACAGGTAGGGAACAAAGAGGAAAGAGTGGCGAGGTGAGATGTAGTAGCTGGAGAGGGGAAAGGCAGAGCAATAGAGCACAGATAATTAGAGAAAACTCCCTCCGGGGCTGTGCTGGTACAGTAGATGAGGCACAACACTGTTCTCAGGGCCAAGGGAAAACAGTCACCGGCTAACCGGCACGACTTCACACAGTTGTTGTCAAATTGCACCAAGGACTGTCTTTGCTATAGAAAGCGCCATACACAGCTTAATGAATTCACAAAACATTCAAAAGTTTAAAGTGCAAGTAAAGAACTGAGCCTCTGCTGACAGAGGAAAACTGTACCCTTGCAAGGATTAGATAAAAAGTGGATGATATTGCAGATTTAACCAGCATATTTATAAAAATCGTACAAAGGAACTTGTGTAATAGATTTTAATGAGCCCTCTACGTTAGATTCAAAGTCAGAGACTGTTTTTTTTTTTTAAACAGAAGAGTGGAGCAAACTTTCTGTGTTCCAGTTGTCCAAATAAAAAAAACATTCACACGGCGAAGCAGCTAATGTTATAAATAAGCTTGATATCAAAATCTTAATATAGTCATTTCTAACAATATAATCAGATTAATGATTCTGTTTGTAGAGCACGTCCAGTGTAAGCTGAGTGTAGACTGCTGTAACCTCATCTATGAAACCACGTGAATTGCAAGAATCTTATTTTTTACTACTAATTACAATTCATGCATTGATTCATGTTCTTTAGATTGTTCTGCCAAATGAGTTTGGTGACATCTTGGTTTTTTTGTATTATAGACTGTGTCACGAAAATGCGGTAGAACAAACAGATTTACTTATTTTGTACTATATTTTTGTTTTTATATCTGCAGTCTCAATTGAATTGACTTATGTTGACTCTAACCCTGAAATGCCTTTGCCTCAGAGGAGCAGTTCATCACCGATGGGAACATTGTGGAAGCGCGTGAAGCTACTGAAGAGGATCTGCTGGTGGTTCACACCAAACGATACATCAACAGATTAAAGGTCACCTCATTTTCCATAACTCTGTTAATCTTTACTGCGTCTGTCTCCGTGAAAGCCTTCCCCTCTCATCTTGCTGTTCTTCGACATTTGCATTTTACATGCATCAGTAGTGTAAGATTAGATTAGATTAGATTAGATAACACTTTATTTATCTCACAGTGGGCAAATTTACATGTAGCAGCAGCTCAAAGACAAAAGAAAGAAAGAAAAATACTCAGCACTTTCACATGCAACATAAACACGCGGGAAGAAAAAGAGAAATGTTCTCAAAAATAAAAAGTTTGTAATAAAGCAAATACATGAATAAATAAACAAATGCACATTCCCATAAAACGGAAATAGTACGGCACAGTAGAGAAGAAGATCTGGGTGGCAAACTGCAAATATGAACAAAGTGTACATATAGAGTGCATTGGTACACATACTAATACATATATGCCTATACACATACATACCAATACCCGTGTACATATATACATACATGTACATACAATACATGCATATATGGTCATATTTGCAGTGACTGTGGTTTACTGTACTTGTGTGTTGTACATGCTGACTGCTGCAGGGATGAATGACCTGCAGCAGCGCTCCTTTCTACACTGGGGGTGCAGCAGTCTGCCACTGAAAGAGCTGCTCAGGGCATCCACAGTTGGGTGTAGGAGGTGGGAGCTGTTGTCCATGATGGACGTAACCTTGGCTAACATCCTCCTCTGCCCCCACTTCCTCTATGGAGTCCAGCGGGCAGCCCAGGACAGAGCTGGCCCTCCTGACCAGTTTGTTTAGTCTCTTCCTGCCCTGGTCTGTGCTGCCCGCCGCCCAGCAGCACAGTGTCATAAAAAGTCATAAAAAGAGGAGATAAGTGATTCATTGTGTTTTAAATTAAATGATTATTTAAACCCAATGTTACTGGGGTTTTTACAATTAATATTAAAATTAATTTGATTAAAACCAAATAGTTCGTTATCGGGGATTGTCTCTGCTAAATGCTCCTTCTGCTTGACATTTTCCCTCTCATGTTGTAATGCAGGAGGTGACATAACAGAGCAGGGAGTTCTCATCAGAATGCAGTGGATTATCCCATAGGGGAATTAGTTCTCATTCAAATCAATCATGTCAAGCATATTCAGCAGATAGCGCCTCTTTGAGTCCTTTGAGTCAATAAGAGTTTTTGCACTTTTAATTTATCAGCCCCAGGAGTTGATTAGGATCCACATTTGGTTTTTTTTCCCTTCCGGAGCGGAGTTGGGAGGCAGCGGTTCAGTTGTTTGTGGACGTTTCATACAGTCAGTGATATGGAAATACTGAAATGTGGTTGTAAGTCTCTCAAAAATGAGCGGGTGCTGCAGGAAAAGTAAAACTGATAACAGCAGTTCTATCGTGTTCAAAGACTTAGTATTTATTCTCTCTCCCCTCCGCTGCATATAGAGCCAAATCTTGGAGGGGCTCAAGAGAGGTGCCTCAGTACTCTGCTGTGAATTTGCATTATTCTGTGCCATGTTTTCATGTGAGAGTCGAGGCTCAAGCCTAAGCCCGCCGGCAGCATTATTATGTCTTTCTTTAGTCAGCTTTCCTGCACCTTTATATCCAAATCCTGGTGGGAACACATGGATATATAATGCTTTTCTTAGCTGCCTGTTAGGCTTCCTCCTTCGTCAACAGAGGTTCATCTGTGGTTTTATTTGCTTCATGAATGATAGACTCACAGCACAGAACTCGTCTGTGCACAGTGACTAATTGTGTTCTTTTTGAATTCAGTGGTCTCTGGTGGTGGCAACAATCACAGAAATCCCACCTCTGCTGTTTCTGCCTAATTTCCTGGTGCAGCGGAAGGTGTTGAAGCCTTTGCGGACACAGACGGGAGGAACAATAATGGTAGGTACCGTATGTGAAAGCCTCGTTTCCGCTGCATGTGTCTTTTTTGTGATTGGGGCTGTATTAACATATTTTACCCGTCTTCTTACTATACACCCTCATCTGTCAAGGGAAGAAATAGTTGTTGCGCTCTAGTGGTGATGTACCAGGCTCCACATGCAGGCCAAAGCCAACGTCACGAAAGCTATAAAGAATCTGAAGGCATTTCCTCAAAAACAGCTCTTACTTAAAGATAACTCAGTATCTCATCATACTATTTAATTTCCCAAATGAAATTCCACTATCCATAACAAGGCTATATTTAAAAAAAAAAAACCTTCACTTGTGCTGCAGCAGAAATCTCTGGATGAATTTTATAAAATTAGAAAAGTCCCAGGATGAACAAATGAATTAATTCAGTCTTTGAAAATGAGATAGCGTCCAGTAGCTTCGTGGATGTTTCTCTTGGCGTCTCAGTATAGGATTAAAAAAAACATAGTTCTCGCCTAATTTCATCCCACTAGATCTGTGTTGTGCAGAGGGTGTTAGTGCATTAGTACAGCACATGGATTGTGTTGGAAGTGAAATGTGCCGCTCTATAGAATTTACATTTTGCATGGCGGCTGCCCACCGTAGACTTCTTTATCTTTGAGGAGACATTCCTCTTAGACAGACACAATATGTAGAGATGACATTTAGCACTAATGATGGCGGGACACATTCACCTTGTTTTGTTAACCTTCAGAGACTTCACATCAACTTCAAGCTCTGCCTCTGAACAAAATGCTGTTACACAATCTAATTTGATGTGTAAGGCAAATGTTTCAGTGTTGGGAATAAAAACATTTTTCCGGCTTAATTGTTTCGTCCTTGCTGATAGACGATAGCCTGGGGGGGGACAAGTAAAGTGAACACCTGTGATGGTGGTGTGTGTGTGTGTGTGTGTGTGTGCGCGTGCGCTAAGGGGAAAATTAGTTCCACAGAAACACCGTTTGATTAAAACTAGAACTAGAACTTCAGCAGCAGGTCCAGGCCATCTCGGACTCCTGTTGGGACTGGGTAATATCTGATCAGAAGGCAGATCAGTGGGGTGATGAATGTGATACAGCTAATTTGACAATGATCACGACAAGGTTTTCTTTTACAAATGGGGCAGGCGTTAGTTGGGTTTCTGTAGATGGTGGAGATCTTGTGATATTAAGCCTATTGCCCGGTTATAAAAGGCATTTGAAGAGATAAACCTGTTGTGTGTACGTTCTATATGAAATGCACAGCGTAGCCACAATAGCTTTGTTTATTCCCCCATAGAATAAAACCGAAAGCACATACGCTCGTCCTGTGTTTTGATTTTCATACTCTGTGCCTCTGTTCCATGTAATATCTCAGATGATATGGACTGAGAGTTCGGTGAGGAATAGTTTGTGAGTTTACCTCCACTGAAACTCCTGATTGAGCTTGTCCTCTTCATGCAGCGTGTACTGTATTGTTAAGAGGAACTAGGAGCCGTCTCTAGTTGCCCCCTCATGCAAAAAGGAGAGGTCAGGAAGCTAATGGCTTTGGACTTGAATGTGAATGCAATAAGCTGATCAGTAATATGCAAAGGCACATTGTACGGCTTCCTGTGCATATAGTTGATACATTTAGAAATTACATTAGACTTAGCATCAGGCCAAAGGTCTTCCCATGCAAAGAGATGCATCCTGGGTCCATCTGGTTGATGGATTTTGCAGATGCAATTAGAGGGCACTAGTAAAATATGCCTGGTTCTATCCTGCTTGTTTTCTGCGGACAGAGTGGAGTGTTGAAGCCGCGGCCAGAGTGTGTGCATACATGCTAATTTGTGTTATTACTCATCCATCAGAGAGCCATATTGGCATTTACACACAATCTCCCCAGCTCATATCTCCTGCCCTCAGGCATCCTACATAGTGAGCTCCAGGAAGACATGGCAGAGAGGCCCCCTTTTTCATCTGAGAGAGAAAGCTTGACCTGCCTTTGAAAGAAACAGCTGTCCCGTGCATGTAACGGCATTCCTCCTCCTGAAAAAAGGCGTGCAGCACCGATCCTCCTTGGGATTCCCTTGAATGTAGCTCACATGCCTCAGCTATTAATGATTTACCAGATTATATTTTGGCCATCAATCACTGAGAACAATATAGTGGGTTGAAGGTTTTGTAACCACATTCCCAAGAATGTCCTTTATTTGTGAAGTGTACTAGATAAACCCTCAGATGTTTCTTAAGAGGATGAGCCAGTGGAGCAGCCAGCCCCAAATAACCCCTTCCTCATGCATAGCCATGCACATCAGGATTAGGTTGATCAACATGTGATACAAACTGTCTGTCTTTCCTCATGAATTATGCTCTTAGCAGTAGATTTAACAGATAGTGGGGCTGTAACAGAATTCTCTAAGGAAACCATACGCTGCAATTCTACAGGAAAACTAAATTTACTTTTTTATATAAACTAATAGCTTCTTTATTGAGTGCAAAATGAGAAGAGCTTCCTTTATTGGAAAAAAAAAAGGAAATGCTGCTGTAACCAAGCCGTCTTACTGCAGCTGTGTTTTTGTGCAATACAAGAGAATAAATGTTGAACCAACAAATTAATCTCAGTACCTAAAATCCCTTTTTACACCTTTTACAATTCCATGAGGGAAAGTGTTCGACCATTGTTCACTTTGCTGTTCCGTAACAAAACAACGCAGCATTATTGTTTTGCGTTCACACCGGCAGCAGAGGAAGTAACGGGGCTGAATCGATGGCTGTGCAATAAACGGAATGAAACCGATTTTGCTCTGTTCTGATTGTACATGTTGCTCGCACTAATCCCCCCCTTTGCTCACATCATGGTTTATATGACACGCAGCAACTTTGCTTCCATTTGCAGAACGTGCAGGGCTTGCAAGCCAGCAAAGGAGCGCCTAGGCAACATGGAGGAAAGTTAAACGCTGTTCATTTGCATATGCTAAATGAACTTGTTTCCCATTAACGCTGAGACATAATTGTGATATCGGTCTTGTTTTGCGCGGAGTAACAGAAAAGCGTGTTATCCAACCATGCATCGATTTGATTACCACACACTGATCTCATCGGACGCTGATAGACACTTATTGTTTGAAAACCAATAACCTTTCAGTTGCACACCACTGCTTTGATGTAAGTGGGGTGGGGGAGGGGTTTACGGGCAAAAGGTCGCACCACCAAAGGGCAAAAAGGAAATGAAAGAATGCCTCCACGGTGAAACTGTGATTACATTCCCTTTTAACCCATTAGCCTCTGAACAGAAACACCCAGTGACCTCCGAGAGGAATTGTATAATATAATATTTCTTGTTGTCTGTATGTAAATCTAAAGACTAAATGCAGTACGCACCCCGCGTGGCCAGCGGTCAGCTTCGCAAATGGGGAAAAAACAGACGCTGTGCTGAACGCGCACAGTATCTGAAGTGTTTTATCCAGATCTGGACGCCGAACTGAAGAGCAGCATTTGAATGAATTGCTTTGAGGCACGTTTCTAATTCCATAAAGATGTTTTTTCTGTTCTTCAATGAGCATGAAGCAGTTCACGGTGAGCTATCTGATGATTGTTGCTGAATTTTCCTATTTATCAGGAAAAGGTCGGGTTTCTATCGCTCAGAAAGGGTCACGCGTCTCGCTGTGTTGATACTGAAAATTAAACTAAAGTGTTTTGTCTTCCGTAGGCAGGAAAACTGGCTGTTGACAGAGGATGGGCCATAAATGTAGGTAAGTGAGTTTCTAATACTCTTAACGCTTAAAGAAACAGCCGATCCCGCTGTAACTGATATACGTTTAACTCCTGTATGTGAGAGTAAACACACTAACATTTCTGACAAGCTGTATTTGCCTGGATTCAGTTACAACATGTTTGCACTTGTTGATTCATCTATGCTGGAATTGTCTTGCTGCTGCGGTGCAGATTTTCAGGAGTCAGTGGTGTCTGATATTCAGTGTTGGCAGATACCCTCAGTTTAAGGGTCAGAACTGGAAGAGGGAAAAGTCGTATTGTTGCGTTCCTATTTTGCACATTTCACCCTCACTCTGAGAAGTCATTAATTAAATGATAGCGTCTTTTCATCGGGACTGTATGAATTTGGTTTGATCAGATTTACTGACAAGTTACCAAGCAACCCACCGACTGCCTGCAGATTGTCAAATGCTACAAAGTCCTCATTTCTGCGTGAAAATGAAAATGCCCGACATGCTTTCAGACTAAACCTTACAGCCTTACAACTACGAACCAATGAGTGCAGAAATACTGAAGTTTTACATGTGAAATATCCAAAACTCTTCAAGTGGTCCCACTGTATTAAACATTATGCATGTCAAAAAAAAGAAAAAGCATTCACCGTTGATTTAACGTTTAACGTGTTTGTTATGTTAATGTCCAGATTCAGGTGTGACGCTCAAATTCTCACTTGAGTTTCACAAACAGTTTGGACATTCGTGAGCTATCGGCATAAATCCCTCGCTCTCCGAGCAGGAGCCCGACAATCTGAGGCTCTAATCTGCGCTGCCAATCTGACTCAGCCCGCATCTCCTCCTTGAAAGGGGGAGGGGGGGGCCGCAGAGTTAATGCTGTTAGTTTTCAATCAGAAAATGTGTCATCTTGGGGAAAAATCACCCACGCCTGTGTCACTGTCGCCTATATTTCTCTATGGACCTGCACTGGAGCTCACGGCAGTGTGATTTACACATTTGGTATATTATCTCTGACCTGAACGTTTCCATAAAGGGTTTTAGGCTCTTCAGTTGCCCGGCTGTTTTGAGCAGAAGGGCTGAGGTTGAAAAGCCGGGGGTCATCCTTTCTTCCTCCTCTTGTGGTTTGTGCCAAGCGGCGAATATAAAAAAAAACCCCAAAAAGCCACATCAGACTTTAACTTTGTACCTGCTGCTTACTCAGCAACCTCCCACCTTCTGTTGATGAATCAGGAGGGAGATAGTTCTGCATCAATAAACAGGATTTTAATAAAGATGTAAAGGCTATTCAGATGCCTCAGATATCTGCATATTGTGTGTCTCAACACTATGAGGGTGTAGAGGCTTTATAAAAGAAGCCAGGCAATAAATGATAATCGCATTTCAGCCGTTGCCTTACTAGCCTTTATTAATATTCCACCCTACACGGTAGTTTAATGAACATGAGCATAGCAGGGCA
This sequence comes from Datnioides undecimradiatus, assembly GCA_008933995.1. Lineage (NCBI taxonomy): Eukaryota > Metazoa > Chordata > Actinopteri > Lobotiformes > Datnioididae > Datnioides > Datnioides undecimradiatus. Next base: position 20,181,949 of record WARS01000013.1, read on the forward strand.
GAGGGGACTATAACTCTTAACCTGAATGAATGGATATCATACCAATTTCAAAGAAAAGTCTCCTCGCAGTCTCCCTCTCTCTCTCCATCCCTGTGCACGCTGGCTCTTCAGGCATTTTAGAAGCAATTGAACAGTCCCATCCTGGTGTCAATACGCCCATTGTTGTACCACAGGGGAACAGCGGCCATTTTTATAAGCCACAATACACTCAATAACAGCCTATTTTAAATCGCCAGTTATGGTCGTTTAGAATAATAGACTTCTCAGATGTGCAGTGACCTGCTCGGCCTGTCTAATGGCCCTGACACTGAGCCAGTGGATTTTCTGTTTCCCAGGAGGAGGCTTCCACCACTGCTCCGGCGACAGAGGAGGGGGCTTTTGTGCTTACGCCGATATCACCTTAGCCATCAAGGTAAGACTGATGTTGCGCACAATGGGAGCTTATTGGAAACATTCATTCAAACACAGGACGTGGTCACATGAAAGGAGAAGCTTATTAGTATTCAGGCAGATGTCTTATTTGATTAAAGTGAGACAGTGGAACTGTGGAAAGAAACAGCACCGCCTCGCACATACAAATGAAGCGTTACGTTCATAAGCAGGACACACAGCTTTGTTTACTTCCATACACTTTTGCTGCCACTTACTTTATCTGGTTACTTAGTTTGGTAGCATATGGTGGCTGCTTGTCAAAGGTGTTACTTAGAGGACACTTTTAACACTTTCTAATATAGGGAATTCAACCCTAGAAACAAAAACAAGGCCGTGCCCTCACAGTAGCTTCATCTGAACTTTTTGCAAAAGGAGTGTGGGAGTAGTTTTTGAACCGCATCGCTAGTTTTACTGGATTCAGCACACTTTGTTTTTTCCTTCATAGCTTCCTGCAGGTGTAGGTCAACTGGCAGGAAATTGAAACTGGAAATGGCTGTAGAGTATAAATCTATGTACCCTTAAGTCCTGTTTGAATAACTACTTTTCACAGCCACCTCCTCTATACTGATTGTGCACGGGGAAAACGATCTTGGTGTGACGTGACCACAGGTCCTCATGCAGGCACCATTTGGCGATCAGCCAAATGTTTGGTAGTTTGCTGTAAAATCGTTTGCATTATGTATTATCCTGCAGCTGATGCAGGTACGCCATGATGCCATGGGGTCTTGTGTTTGTGCAGACAGTGGGAACCAAAACGAATGGAGGGAAATGTTTACAAGCAGCAGTAAGGAGTTCAGGAAAAGAGATAACTGCCTTTAATCAAAAGAGGAATGCAAACGTAAAAGATTTATTATTAAATTATTATTATTTTTAATTAATTGCACGGCATTTTACATGTTGCAGACTTTTTTATACTTTAGCTTAAATGTAATGTCATCTTAAAATAATAAGTTTTAGTTGAGAAGCCCTTAGCTGGAGTCTGAACCGTGGCTGTGTCATCTTCTGAGCAAAAGCAAATATTTTTCCATTCATCTTCCAGTTTCTGTTTGAGAGAGTCGAAGGCATCTCCAGGGCTACCATCATCGATCTGGATGCTCATCAGGTGAGCCGATACCATTACCTCTGTCTGTGTCAATGTGCATTACTGCTGAGGAGCTGACATTCATGACAAGATAACCCCCCTTTTACCGCCGCACCAATCAATGAGCCTCGCCGTGGGCCAGATTGGCCCTTACTGTCATATTCACTGGAATGTATCCAGGAACCTCTGGCAAACAGCAGAGTGTATACCAGCTTTGGATATATATTAATAGTAACAATAATAACTCTCACTGGGTTATAGCACATTTTTGGCCATAAATCAAGAATTCATACACCATGATATTCTCATAATACGATAAAATGAGAAAGTGATGACATTATCCAGGCCAAAGGTCAAAGTTCAGCTCCACTTTGACATCATAATGTTCTGTAAAAACACTTCTGTGGCTGTTATTTAATGCCATAACTGAGGAACAGTTGTCACCATACGCCACACAGTGACCTTAACCTTAAGCGTCCACCTTGAAACTGTCCTGACTGTGGAGATCTTCTGAGCTGCAGGGTTTCATTGCAGCTTCATTGCAGCAACATCCACATTTGAGGGACTGTCGTCCACCGCAGGCTCATTCTGTGTTTCTGATGTTGAGCTGTAGACGACTGTCGCGTGCACCGTACGATGAAGCCCTCTATCAGTCCTCTCTCCTCCTCTGTAAAAACAGCCTCTAAGTCAAGACAGCATATTTCTCAAGGGACATTATTCACTAGAAACATTCGTGTCAGTATAGTGATAACTTTCATTTTGAGAAAAAATACACTTTTATTAAATTCCTTCAAAGTCTTCACTACATTTATTATATGAGTCTTAAGGCATGAATGTCACATGCAACTTGACTTGGTTGCAGAGTCAAACAACCTAATATGAATAATATTAGATTTTAAACCCATTATCATTCAGTACTTTGTACTAGAAAGCTATTTTTATATTTTATTATTCATTTTTTTTTATTTCTGGGCAGCAGTAGAGGTGTGCCATATTACATGGTTAACAATAATACTGGTCCAGTTTTTAATATGATTTTAAAAAGAGCATTGTGTGCGAATGGAACCTGTAACAGTACTGTACCGTTAAACACTACAACAACATGCACGGCTCAAAGTGACACCACCTCAGGCTGAAGCGACCTCTTAAATAGGAGGAGAGTCAAAAATCCTCTGAAGCCCAGATGTGTTTCAGTATTTTGTCATATCATTATTGCAGATATACCTCGAAATGTAGTGTTATCATTTGAAGGCCATATCACTCTCCTCTTGGCTGCAGCACTGCTTTTTAAAAAATAAGATATATTGAACTCAGTGACCTCAGCCGAACAGCCAGAAAATCATTCGGTGTGCTGGGATTTATAATTGGACACAGTCTGACCTGACTAATGCACAGCGCAAAACCGCCCGCCTACCTTTGTTCCTCTGTTCTCACAAGCTCTTTGACTCTCGTCTATTGACTTTAAATGTCGTGAGGATAAAATGAAAGATGTCTCTTAACCAGCGGTGAAGTCTGAAAATACACAAATCCTTTACGAAAATAAAAAAAATAACAATCAAAAGAAGTGTAAGCTCTGTTTGATTCTGGACAAAAATGTGTTTTAGCCTCATGGCTCCTAGTTCGAAACTCTACTCTCGACTTTTGCAGCCGCCCCAAATCTCATAGCTCTGCTGAAGGTTGTAACTCATGTTATAGTTATGGCTGTCTGTTCATTTGAGAGTCAGTTTGAAGGTTTTATTGATTTATTAGCATTTAAACCAAAAATATTTTTTTAATAGCCCCTAATAAAGACGAGAGATAAGTTGAGCGTTTAGGAAACGTTAATCTCCCGACGGGCTTACGTTATAAATTGTCAGCTATCCTTTTAAAGCTGAGTGGCAGGTTGTTCGAGTGGGGATTTAAAAGGATGGATGAGTGTGGAGAGGGTGGTACGGCAGCACAAAGCCGCTTCCTTTGAGATCAGTGTACGTCAGACTTTATCAGCAGTCAAGCCGAGGCAGATGCACTGGCATTGTCATTTTAGTAAACAAACCTAGGGAAGAGTTTGATGAGATGAGGCGCAGCCTGACATCAGGTGTCGGGCGAACGCGCTTTATACGTACAGTACAATCATGTCAGTCAATCTTTACGTCAGTTAAGGGCTATGTAATACCTTGAGTGTGTTTCATACATTTGAATATCAGTTAATGTGCAATATCGAGATGACCATGTGATCATATTTGAGTGTTTTTATTGGCAAAGAGAATTACACCGCATTGCATAAAGATATTAAGATATTATTCAGAGACTAAGGTCAAGCAGGACACAAAAATTCAGCCGGTCAGGGCAGACGGCCGTCCACCTGGAGCCAGGATCTGCCCAAGGTTTCTGCCTGTTAACAGGAAGCTTTTCCTTGCCGCTGTCGCCGAGTGCTCGCTCATGGTGGAACTGCTGAAAGGAGCAGGAAATCCTCCCTGCCAACTGCCATTAGACTGTATAACACACACCAATAACAATTCAGGGCTGATAACTTTATCAGCTCCACATTGCACAATATTCACTGATCTTGCACTGATTGTTTGTAAATATGTCACATTGTTTATTTATTTATGTATTTATTTTTTCCTTGCCGTTAAAAAAAAAACCAAAAACACAAACAAAAAAAAGACCTTGTACAGATTCAGTTACCATTTCTTTCTATTTACACTTCCTTTAGCCTGAATTATCTTTTCTCTTTTAAAGTTATTTTGTACTGTGTTATTTTCTACCCGTGGCTGCTGTAATACCAGAATTTCCTGCAAAGGATTAATACATTTTCTATTCTATTCTATTCTATTCTATTCTATTCTGAGTGTGGTCTAGACCCGCTCTGTTTGTAAAGTGCCCTGAGATGACTTTGGTTGTGAATTGGCGCTATATAAATAGAATAGAATAGAATAGAATAGAACTGAACTGAATAGAATTGAATTGAATTATTGAATTAATTGAATTGAATTGAATTGATGTGACTTGAATAGAATAGAATAGAATAGAATAGAATTATTGACTTGACTTGACTTGACTTGAATTGAATTGTGTATTAATTGTGTTTAATGTGTGTCACATCAGTTGATTATCAATTGATCCACGGAGCTGCCTGTAATGTTTGAACTCACAAGGAAACAGTTTTAGTGCGGACAGTCTTGGTGCTGAGACTGCAACCAATGTAGATGTGTATTTGTCTAATCGTCACTCCTGACTCACTGTGTTTATATTGTGCTTTGTTTTCTTTCTTTTGCTGCTTGTCTTGTTTATCAGCTCAGTTAATGGACTGAGCGCAGCCCAGCTTGCAGAGAACAATGACTCAACGTTTTTTGGATGCCTCATTATCATATTTTAGTCTTACTTTGTGTTTTCAGTGTAATGTCTTGTATCGTGCACCAATTAACCGTGAGAGCTGTGTTAACAATGATGATGTCTCAAGGTTCCCGAGGCCCACGGCTATATTCCAGGAATAGAACATTATTCATGTTGAGCTGCGGCTCATCTGCAATGATGTGCCTTTACCTATTGACACAAGCAGGCGATCAATACAGATACTGAGTAAATAATTCATGAAGAAGAACAAAAGAGCAAATCTGCATGGAGGCATGGAGATAGGCCCGAAGTGCCCCTCTCAGCAGATAATTGGCCAGGGATGAAATGTTGAGGATATGCAGTAAAATCCTAATTACAACCCTGAAACATGACACTCAACGTGCTCTTGTCCTCACATAAATTGAGATTATGGCCCAGACAGCTGTGTTGCTTATTCGCCCGGTCAACAGCAAAACAGTAATGATCAATTTTAGGTTCAGTTTTATAACAAGCTTGACTGGAGCCCTGCTGTGAAGGCATATTCCTGGCTGTCTGTTATGTAGCTGTGTGTACAGTGTGAGCTGCGCGCGTGTGATGAAGCACCCAAAGGATCATTTTATGAGCCAAATACATTTTTATAGACCAACCACACAACAATAACAGTGATTTTTGGCCTTTCGACACTGAATAAACGACACAATTACAGTTTAACTGTTTGTGTTTTAACGGCAAATTAAAAGAAAACACCGAGAAGCTCAGTGGAGAAACATTTAAACTGCTGATGGTCCTGATCTGATCTTAGATCTGATCTTAGCGGGTTACTTTGATAAATAGATCTTTAAGTTTGAAGATTTATCAGACACCAAAATGCCACATAGCAGATTCTTTGTTCCCTGACAACGTTATTTACAGTTCATGTTACAGATTAATCTACCACTGTGTCGACCACCTTTTCCTAGTTAGAGACTGTGACTGTCCTGGCCATTTCACTCCCTTCATCCCTGTTAAATGCACCTATTATAACACATGACAGTTACAGTTTTTCTTACGGGAAACTTGTTGCTGTTGCCATGATTTCCATGCAAACAGTGAGCAATTTCATCTGTAATAACCCTACGGTGATCTAAAGTTTGACCAATGATCAGCCATAAATTAAAAATATAAAACAAAACATATAATGCAATCTGCTTTTTAAGTTAAAGTTAGATATCTACTGTTATAAATGCAAAAATAGGTTGACAAGGAATGAAACAGTTGCCTCTTTAGAAGCTCGTGAGTTTAGTCTCCCCCTTCTGGCAGTGGGAATAATTACAGAGTCATCCGTAGCTGTAGTTTCTGCCCTCCTTCAGCTCTGGTGAACCAGTCTCTGCCGACTGATATGAAACACATGACCACCAGTGTGTCACACTTGACACCATGTTTAAAACAAACTGTGAAATACAGAGATTCACCTGGCAGTGATTCGTATAATAGACCTTTGTAGATGTTCATTTATATGTGAAAGTCCCCCACTGTAGTTTTAATCTTCATGTTGTTTTTGGAACAATATTGTGAAAGTGAACATGAAGAGAGAAAAGGAAAGGCCGTCAGCACAGGTTACTCGCTGTCATGGATTAGAGAACTGATAACAATCATTAATCTTTATTCTGCTTCACTGGCATCGATGCCGTAAGCGAATCCAATCGTTTTTATGTCTGGCCAAAGTGGAAAGCTAGCAAAACATAATTATAGAGGACCGTGTGCCTTCAGAGAGGTTAATAAGGGTGTGCCTTCACCAAACACAATGGCCAATAATTACAGAACGCAAGTGTCGTTAAGTATCCACCTGTTTTGAGTTGGTGGCGTGGCAGACATGTGAGACGCTCATGCTTGGCACCAGATCTGCAGAACGCTGCTGGATTGGCGTCACCACACCTCCTCTGCCACTGGGGCGCGAGGCCACTCCGAGGTAATGAGTCACCAAGATATCAAAACAGCTCAGCTGAGGGAAAAAAAAAACCCCTCTTGCCAACTTGCCACGATGTTCGGCAGCCCTGCACCAACATGAAATTAGAGCCCTGCATGTTTTTCCTTTCACTTGTCGCTCATCTTTATACGGAAAAACTGAACATTTTGAAACATGATGAACTGCAATCCAGTCCAACAAACTACAAAAAACAGAAAAGCTGTTAGTGTCTGAGTATCTTTTTTTTTGTAATTCATCTATTTTTTTTTTTAACCCAGCAGCTAATTTACTGTATCTCCACAAATCAGCACAGTCTTTTCACCATAAAGTTAACACTGATATCAATAATAACTGATCATAAACGCCGTATATGCGTGTAGGATTCGAATCTGTAGCTGCGGACGATCACTTGCTCCTCATCAGTTTCATCCTGTCATTTGTTACTAGACATTGGCTACAAACAGCATTCTTTCTTTTCCTCTTGGATGAACACCCTCTGCTTCTTGCATGCTACAGGCCTCCTGCTCTTTTGATTGTGTTTTGTTAAGTAGTGATAGATGGTTCTAATATTTAATACAGATGTTTGAACTCGGTGAGGGGGGATATCTGTTTTAAAGAACTGAAGGAAAGGCCTGTTTGAAGCCAGCGCTGAAGGCTTTTGGCTGACACTAACAAATGGCAGTGAAACAGCAATCTTTTATTGTACAGTATGTGGGGGAGAGGATAAGACTAATAAGACTGCAGGCAGCAGGAGCTCAGGCAGCATATGAGCTGATTTATAGTCTCAGCCTGTCTTTTGGAGGCAGAGCAGAGCATTCACTTACATGTTGAATTAGTCTTTGTCTCAAGTAAGCCTGGGTGAGCCCTCGGTGCAATATGAGTGTGTTGGTTTAGCTGTACAGTACAATTAACGCAATGCAAAGCTCAGTGGTCCATATTCTTCGTATAGGCACGCCGTTATAGTGGTTTTACTTTACAGCATTTTAGCGGGCTCCTGACTTCATCAGTTACATTTTGATTAACCACAAGGGGGAAAACCTTCTTACCAACGAAACAGAGGCACAGCAGAACCGGTGAACCAGGTTCCTGGTCTGTCAAGCTGTACCTGCTCTGGCCATGGCTTTCTTACATTAGCTAGTCAACCCACTGAAGCGCGGCTACTCCACGGGCGCCGACTTCTAACGTCCAGTTAGAGAGAGCGTGCTTTCCATCTGACTGACAAAGACAAACCTCCTTACGTCTTAGCTAAGCGTTAGCTCTCGCGGAGGTGTTAGCCAGCAGTGTTGTAAAGATGGTAGTGGTGGCTTCAAACAGTCCAGCGTGATATTATGATGTTATATTGTGTTTTAATTTTGTGCCTTTTAACTCAGCCGGCGGGTAACACTTGCCTACTTACAGTCCTTTCACTCCAGAAAGTCACAACAGTTAGCACCTTAGCTAATAATATGTACAAAAAATGATAACAAATGTCAACCCAGTCTTGTTTATAGTGCTTTTAGCTCATTTATGGTTAGTTAACAGGCAGAGTCCAACACAGCTGCATCAAAGTGTAACCAGGACTGAAATCTTGTATGTTAATATAGTTGGAAATGTGAAAACAAAGAGAGTTGGATGGTATAACTATTGGTGTTTGCTAAGAAATTAAGCAGCACACTTCCCATAAAAACACTTTTACATTTAAGTCTGTGTAGAGGTTAAACAAGCTTTTCAGATATTGGTAGGTTTGTTTTTGAACTTTCCCCAGACCCTTGTTTCCATTTGCCTGCAGTCCTAATGGAAAGCTAAGCACAAAACCAAAATAACGCAAACATGAGATTTTATTGATTTTCTTTTCCAACCCCTGGCAAAAAGAGAATATGTAAATTGAAGTGTTGAACTATTCTTTTAATATCTGGGCTTGGCATCACATCACTTGATCTTCACTTCAGATCCACACAAGAGCCAGCCAGACCGCACATCGGCAACAAGCAGACTTTTATTTCTGTTCATTTTTATAACATTTAATAGTGGATTATACGCTGACTTGGGTATGATGTTCACCTGACACCAGACTGGCCTGCCCGTCCCATACATCCTCCTTTTCATCCAGTAATACTAGACTTGGCACAATGCCTAATCTCCTCCTGACAGCAGCCAGACACTCTGGGTGACGAATGGAAGACAGAAAATGAGAAGCGATGGAGTAGCCGTGACTTGTTTTTATAAGTGTTTTTAACATTTAACGCCTACAGACGACAAGCGCGTACACCCATGATGTGGTGCTGTCAGTCAACGCTGCGTGTCTCAGGTAAACAAATGGGCCTGAGTGACACCTGTGCAGACCTTGGCACAGTCAGGTGATGCAGTAGACTGTCAAAATGCTGCAAGTTAATGCCTTTTTTTTTTTTGGTATTGCACATGAATGAGGCGTCATCAAGGGTAAAAAAAAAAACAATTATGTGAGCCAGATTATGTTTAAAGAAGCTGAGACTGCACCAAAGCTTTTATTTTTTATTTTTTTAAATAAATCCACTTTGTTATAGGGAAACGGGCACGAGCGTGACTTCTTGGATGACAGACGAGTGTTCATCATGGATATGTATAATCGCTACATCTATCCTGGGGATGGATATGCCAAAAGTGAGTCAGAGCACCATCAGTTTCTTCTCAAACTGTTTTTCTAACCTTTGAATCCATAGAAATGAAGTAAACTTGTTATTTTCAGGCAGCTTTTGCATGTTTTAATGTTCATTCCGGTGACAAAATAAGCTCAACTCAGCTCCTGGTGCGTGGTCGGAGGTTGAGGTTGGAGTGGAGGGAGCTGTTGCCTCCTTCATTCCCCAGCCCCGAGATGTCACTCAGTGCCATTTTAATTATGCTGTGATTTCCCTCTGCACTACCGCTCACTCTATTAGCACTCAGCAGGAAATCTGTCATGCAGCAGTCCATGCAACACTATAATCATGGCTTTTATACAAATGAGTCTGTCAATACATTAAAGCTGATCTGACAGCGACCACATGTTACAATTTAACCCCGTTTCTAACAGTGCTCCGCGGACAAAACGTCACAGCCCTGCCTTCGAAATGCTCCCTGTCCCTCGCAGTTAATTGAATTGAAGACATTTCATAATCGTCTCTCGCCTCAAGAAACTGAAATAAAAACGTACATTTCTGGCTTGTTTAAGATAAAAAAAAAACGCACAGTCCCGTTCAGTTTCATATTTTTCCTCCAAGACACATTTATTTCCTTGAACCTTCAAAGACCAAAGCTTATAATTTTTTTTTTTCTTTCAAGTCTTCTTGAAGAACTTGCAGGACTCGGAAAAACTACCAAAGGCCTTGCTTCACATGCCGCTGCGTTCTCTCCTGCTTTTGCAGCTTCGTCCTGTTTGAATTTTGAAGCGTTAAGGTCTCCTAATTAACCTTTTTCATCATTTTCATGAATTATTGGAAATGTGCATACTAATTAAATAAAGTGCTGCTGTTGATGTACGTATCTGGGTGAGCTATAGACAGAATTACCCACCTGAAATTTGTTTTGTAAGACTTTGTTGGGAGACTTCCTGTTGGATGAAATTACTAGCCTACCATTAAATGAGACCCACGAATTCAGCTTGACATAACTGCTACTATTTCATATAGATTGGTTTATTGATGGCAGCTACGATCTGTGGCTTAGAGATGAAGGTCATGATGAAGGCCGCCTCCATTTCTCTGCCTCCAGGAGCCATAAAGAGGAAGGTGGAGCTGGACTGGGGCACCGAAGACTCAGAGTACCTCCAGAAGGTAGAGCTCCACTCTGAAGGAGCGCTCAACGAGGTCCGGCCCGACATCATCGTTTACAACGCAGGGACAGACATCTTGGATGGGGACCCGCTCGGAGGACTCTCCATATCGCCGCAGGTGCCACACCTCTTCTGTAAATATAGTCATAACAGAGATCGTTGTTGCAGTTTATACTACAGTTTTGTAAATCAAAGGTGAGATAGAAAGAAATTTGGGAATTTGGGGGGATTTTGGATTTTCTGACACTGTAACAGTAAGGAGATGGTGGCACATGCAACAGTAAGTCGCTGTTCTGCGCGTGTAAGTTGCATGAGGCAGTTTAATCTTAAGAAATCACATTAAAAGCTTTTTAAAGTTAAAATTCTCGATCTGTAGCGCTGGCGAAGCAGAGAAAACATGTCTCTGTGGAAGTGGAAGGCTCAGCTGGGTCCGATCACGTGACCACTTCACGTAGCTAATTTGTTAGGAAATTTGAAAGCGTACTGAGGGCTGATCCGTATGAGCCAAATTTGGATTTATTGCTTCCTGCGCGCTGAGATTTCCTGCCAGTGATCCTGCAAATTCCAGAAAATAATTGGAGCAAATAAGGTGAAACTGCAGAATGTGTTAGTGGGGATGGTACACTGGTGTGCGTTGCAGGGCTAATTTGTGTTTATGTCATGCCTAATAATGTTTAAAATCAGTCCTTGTACTACAAATGGCCACATAATCACTGAGATTTTTGATGCAAGCTGTTCCCACACTCAGTCCTGAGACAAACAGGGGAGCGTGTGTCTTTCCTCCCATATGTGCCGGCCGGAGAGGCCCGACGTTACACGGTGGAGTGGTGAGAAATGGGAACAGTCGGGGCCGCTTCCAGCTTCCCCCGCCCTTCCTCAAGGGACGACGGGAGCAGACGAAACACTCTCTGCAGCGGTGGAGAGACTGACAGACCAGCTTCTCCTCTTGTCTTCCTCTGCCAGGGTATTGTAAAAAGAGATGAGATCGTGTTCAGGGCAGCGAGGCGACGGGGCATCCCCATACTCATGGTGACATCGGGGGGTTACCAGAAGAAAACGGCCCGCATCATCGCGGACTCCATCCTCAACTTGCACCGGCAGGGCCTGATTGGAGCAGAGGCTCTGGAGGGGGAGGGGTCATCATCACTGGTAAACAGCATGATGTGCTGCTCTGGATCTGTTGGATCGAAATTCACTGCTGTCTGAGAGGCATTAATCCTGGGTTTAGCGCTCACAGGTGTGTCACCCACAGCTGTGACATTTAAAGGCACTCAAGCGACTTTATATTAAGCAGTAACTGTGTGACAAGCAGCGACGATACTGTAAGGTCACTGCTGCCACACAGAACTGGGTCGATTTGAAGTTTATTACCCATTGCTCATTTGCACATATACGGTACAACAAATAAAAAAAAGAGATTAATTCAATTTTTACATTTTTATGTGGCTGTTGGCCGTTACTCAAAGGGAATAATCGCTCAGAGAGGAAAGCTGCGCTGAAACAATAGCGCCCCCCTGACTACAACTGATTTTATAAGCTCTCACATGCCGTAAAAGGAGTTATTTCATTTTTCATCAGTTTGAGAAGGATGGTTTTTATGTTTAATGTATGTTCGGGGCGGCGTTTTATTTCATCTCAGGAAATGTAATAATGTCATTTGAGAAAGATATGACATTAATGGTTCATGAAGTGATGAAGGGGGTTGATGTTCGTACAGATATATGGGAAGTCGATTAATTATTCTCCATCGCGCTTTTGTGGTTGTGAGACTGTTTCACGTGAAAACTAACTATCGAACAAAGTCTAATCATGAGGTTTAACCTTACAGAAAATAATGTCTTTAGTCCTTAAAAGATTTTTTTTAGAATTAATTGGTGTTTTTCTCCAGATAATATTGTAATTATCATTCGATTATCAGCGTTTCCTTAATCAACTTCAGCCACTGATGACTTTTTGTACTCGATCCCTCCAGTTAATGTTTACAGGGAGCCCTATATGTTTTAACTGCGGGTACTAAATTGTTTTGTCTCTTAAATGCGAACACATTTGAAACACTAAAACATGTGACTGTGAGCGCTTTAACGGATGAACGATGAGAGAAAGTTCAGAAACATTCCCAAGCTCCTGAAAAATCAATGTTCTCGTCGCGGTGCGTTCCTGTGGGCTGCAGATCAAAGTCCAGAAAAACTGAAATGTGTTCGCTGATTAATGGGCAGCCCGGCACACTGGAGCGTTTCATGAGTTTTACTTTGGATCGGTTCGCTGTAGTCAGATTTTCAGAACTCCTCTAATGATGTTTACACATGCAGTCGTTGAGTAAAAGGAGACAAAACAGATCTTAAAAACCATTTGATCGATATGATTAATGCAGCCGCTACAACACCGCGCAGTTTCCAAAAGACATTAAAGAGCCTTCATCAAACACAGGCAGAATACTAACCGAGTTACGTTCAGGTGCGGCTGCGTTTGCATTCGAGAAATATTAAATGAGCACTTTCAGTTGGAATTGCTGCCCAAAACATTTTAAAAGTTTGAAGTCAGCTGAGACGTTTGTGCATCTTTTTCCTTTTTCACTTACACTTCATGCTAATATAAAGCCTCAAAAGCAAACTTTGCCCCTTGGTGGCTCCAAATTAAAATGAGAACTCACTGTTTGAAAATGTTCATTAAGGGATTGCTCCGGTCTAATCAGGATAGTGTAGTTACCAAATCAATTGCTGAGTTCTGGAAACATGGTGACGCAGCTTACCAATGAGGTCCTACAGGGCAATAAACAGAAGCACTTGATCACCACCTACCTCTCAGACGTGCTCAGCGATAAACACATGTCTGCTGTTTTGCCCAGTGATGCCCCAGTTAGAGAAACTGGAGATTTAGAAGGAGGATCACATCTTCTGACGTTGCTGCCGTGGTGCACCCAACAGGACAAGGGCAACAGACCTGTCTGAGATGCCGCAGAACACATTGTCCTAAATATTAAGCTCACTGATGAACCGCGCCACGTCGGGCTGAATTACCGAAGTGAAAGGCAAAATGACAATTGAGTCCCATTATCAGGCTAGAGTGTTTGCAGTAGTCATTTCAGGCGCTTTCAGTCTGGCTGTATCTACAGATAACACGCTAAATTGTTATTGACAAACTGTCTGACAGTCTGGGGTTTCCTCTGTTCATCTGACTTGGCTGTAGCATCGTCACCATGCATCTAGAGTTTAGCAGTTACTTCGGTAAACACATTTTTAGTGTGTTGGGAATGACAAATGCTAAGTTTTTCTAATAGCGCTCTATTTGATGCCCTGTCCAGCTTTGATTGGTCGTCGCCTGCTGCTGTTTGGGTGTGCTGATTCATCACTTTCTGGTTAAATATAATGTCAGTTTCTGATGCCAGAATATAATATCTGTGAATTTTAAAGGCGATATCCTCTCTGCCTGTGCCATACCTCATGATAAAGCTCCAATAACAGACATTGCATCAAAATCTTGTCCGACATAGGCTTAGTTATGATATTCGACATTCAGGCAACAGCCTGAGGGAGCACAGTAGATGCAGAAGGCGAGTGGTTGCGCACATACACAGTACTCCACGTACAGTACTGTTGGCTCTCAACCCAGTTATATGAAATGCAGGAAAATGTAGAAAGCACATCTGATGCATCCTGCAGTGCTGAATAAGCGTCTGAAAAGCTCAGGGAGAAGAGTTGGGCAAGGTAGAGCTGTTGACCAAATTAGAAGAGATGTTAATGCTACTGTGAATGTGGCCAAAAGGTAGTTTTAATAACACAACCCCATCCTTTATGGACTTTGCCATTACATTAGATGTGTTTTGCAGCCGAGTGGACGTGAAGTGGCAGCTGGCAGGTGCTGCTGTAATGATTTTCTAATGTATTTTCACATTCATTATCTCCCACCGCTCTGGCTTCGCTCTACTGTTGTAAAAAGTTGTAAAAGTTAGGACAGGAGTACAAACTCATGATCATTTAAAGGATTAAAAGGCCTATCTTTGAAAAGCTGTGTTGGGGGCGCTTATACAAGGAGCTGTTTGGACACATTTATAATGAAACTGTGAAAGGCGGGCCATATTAGCAGTGTCAGTGCTAATTAGCGAAAGCCTTTGATCTGGTGCGCTGCTTTTGAATGCGGCTGAAAGGTTTAGTGCAGTCTACCTTTAATTAGGTCTCAGAGTACATCACTTATTGTATGAAGGCCTGTCCTCAATGCCCGATGCATTCCCAGATTCCAGCTCCTCCGCTGGTTTCTGTGCATTTTAGACCTTTGAGTTGGTCGAGTGTTGCGTGCCAAAATAAGTCTTCAAAGCTATACTGTATTTTTTTGGGTGCGTTTGTGGTTTGTGCTGACTTTTAAAACTACTACTATGCATTCATAATGACTCTGAATAAATCCATAACAACCAAAAATGTCTTTTTTGCATTTTTAAAAAAAAAACTTTTCATTGCTTTTTTCTGGTTGTGCTAAAGTAAAGTATGTTTTGAAAACCCTAGTTAATAACGCTGTGGCTATGTCATTCAGCATTTCTCCGAATTTTCCTCTGTGTACCACTCGTCCCATATGGGTGTTCCTAAAACCCTGCCCCATATGATGTAATGAAGATCCCACAGTTGCACCTTAGTGACTCAGTAAGAAAATATCCAAGCAAAGCCCCATTATGTCATTTAGTTTCCCTGATGTATCCTAATGGTACAGTTTCAGGTCATTTTCTTAACTATCCTATAGGTAGCACATTGGATCTGTTCAAATCTCAGGTGTCATAGTTAAAGGTTTACTTTTACACATGTTGGTGTATAATGCAACGTTTGTGAAATTCCAGCAAAACGAGTTAACGTGCAGCTGATGTATGGTGAACGCGAAAGACAGTGGTGGACGCAGCTAACGGGAGAGTCGGTGAGATGTAAATCAACCACTGCACAAGCGAGGACGAGAGCTCTGCAGCAATCAAGCACAATGAGAAACACCTGTGTGGGTGGACAATGGGTGTCAAGGCTTTAACTCCTCTGCATATTTATGTTGTTTTCATTTCCCGACAGACAATCAAAATACATTTTGCGAACAAAGCAGTACGGCAGCAGGGTTCAGCGTTTGATTGTAAAAAAATAAATAAATAAAAAAGAAAGAAAATTCAATCATAACAAGCAGCTGTGCCAACAAACAAAATATGGTGACTTGGACTTGCAACATGATGAGCAGCTCTCTCTTTTCAGCAGATTTATATAATTATATAAAGCTTTTACATTGCTAAACACAAAAATGAATGGTCTTTAGCATATGTACTGATTAGTCACAAAACAAGTCACTGTAGCCACCTAGCACTCTCCCATAATCACCATGATATATGGCACAGAACCAATTATACTAATGAGCTCATTAATAACACTAGACCTCGCATTAATTAGTCCATATTTAAGCAACATCATACTTGTCTTCACGTAACGCACAGGTGGTATTAACATGAACTCTGGACTCCATTGTTATGCAGGGCCGCTGGAACGCAATCAGGGAGAGTCTGTGGCAGAAGCGTAAAGTTGTTATCTTGGATTGTTATAAAGTTACTGTGTTAGCAGAACAGACTGACAGACAGATACAACCCATCATGACAATATAATTTCATGCTGAACATGTACTGTGGTGGTGGGACAAAAAAAACCTTGCAGTAAGCTTCATTAAACATGATTCCCTGGCTGTTTGCCTGACTCCTGGATGCCGTCTTACCTCGAATGAACTGCTCCAGGGTTCAACTGGACGGAGGCCGAGACTGTCGAGCGCTCGCTGTCTGGCTTCTTCGATTTGGATGCTTTCACCTCTCCAGACGAAACAACCCCAAGTGGGGTACAAACACTCCACAATCAGCAGCCCCGAACAAGTCAGGTGTGAAAACAATATGACAGCAAGTTAATGAGAGCTCTGCTCCAACGTTTTGCATTCACAGAGGACTCTGATAATAACCGATTTATTGTCTTTTGCATGATTGAAGGGGCAGCCTGCTGATTTTAAGCATCAAATTCAGTTTACATGGCAGAAAGACTGAGCCCACAGAACCAGTTGTCTTATGTCTTCTGGGGGGAACTTTTTTGAGTTTGTCTCTAAAGAATAAAATAACCCTTATGGGGTTGGGAGGGGGGTGTCATCACTGTGAGTAAAAATCACTACTATTGGCTACATTGTTTTAAATATAGTGTTTTTAATGATTAATTGTGGTAATGTGAGGTCATCGAGCTAAAATTTGCTTCATTTTGTTTATGATCAAAGGCTCCGCACTGTAGCCTGAGCAGCCTTTAGCATGCTAAGTTACGCATTTGGCTCAAAGCACCACTCTGCCTGTAAGGATACACAAACTTAATTAATAGCATGTTCATTAGCCTCCGCTGATGTTAGCAAACGTTAGCACGCTAACATCCTACACTCAAATGGTATGGTAAACACTATACCTGCAAAACAGCAGTATGTTAGCTTAGTCATCATCACCGTGCTGCCATGCTTATTAGCATGTCTGTTGAAGCTGCTAGCATAGCTATAGACCCTTAGCCCTGTTTTAATGTGGTTTTTGTGAGTTTCCCAGAAGTGAAACACCAATTTTTCTAAATGCCCTTTTAGATCAGGGATGGTGGAGAAATGTTTTGTGAATGCATATTTTGTTTTTTCCTGTATAGCACAGTCAATGGATTCACCCTGTGGACTCCAGACTGATTCTCACAGGTTACTTTAAAGTGTTTTTAAACAGAATACAAGCTCACATTTCCTCTGGTTATGAGCTATGGTGGCAAATTTTCGCTCTACATAAACATAACCGCCCCAGGAATAATAGACAAAAAGCATTGGAAATCAATGGAATCCACCAGCTCGAAGATACCAGCAAGATCATTAAAAAGACCATTACTGAGCAACATGTGACACCGTGGGCTCCTGGCTGCGCTGTCAGAGTAAATGGGCCAAACCTGGCGAACGTGGAGGCGATGTAATCTCGATGGAAATTTGATCAGACAGTCGTATTAGAGTTTGCTCAGGTGTTTAAACTAAGTCGGCAATTACCGGCACGCTTAGCATAATGTGGGGTCTGGATTTGTTTCTGATCCAAGGCTGTATGGGAAATGTATTCGCTGGCAAACCGTTTCAAAGCGGTGTTGTTTTTGCCCATCCATCATCCGGGAAGTCACAACACAGTCAGCCTCTCTCATTGTCTTCCAATCCACATGTGCTGATCTTGCCAGCCACATAAAAATCTGATCTTTAAAGAAAACACAGAGCTGATGGTGTTGAGGCAGTGCCTAATTTGTGAGGCGTTCGTTATGCCCCAGGCCTCATATAACAAAGTCCACTTATGCAAAGATAGTTTCACTAAGTACTTTTAATGACTGTTTAAAACTAGAGATCAAAGGGCTTTTCTGGCAGGGCCGCAAAGTAACTGAGAACAAATTCTGCATGAAAATGCCTCTTTTTTAGGGCCATTTGCCAGACTTTGACTAAACATTGGTAGACCGTAGCACTTTTGGTTTGCGGTCAAGCTGAATATGTAACAGTCAGAGTGATGTCAGCGTAGATCTAAAGTGACTAGCGCTCACTCGGTCACTTAAAGAAGGAATTAAACCGGCCACTTCAAGCTCTCTCAACGCGGCCCTCCCGTCTCCGATAAGTGGTAAGTGTGGTGAGCAGGGAATAACTCAAGTGTAAGAAGAGTTTTCGTATTGTTTTGACAGTTGGTGCTAGTGTTTTAGTGGGGAAAGGCTACAGCACGCAGCCAGACTTACAACTAATGTGAAGTCGAATTTCTGGTCTCTGACAGTTTTGCCAAAGGGGCTGAAGCACTTGCAACTGATCTGCATTCTCAAATGAAGACTAGCACGACGCCTCCTCTTGTTAAAGGTGCAATACACAGAATTCAGACCTGCAACATGCTGGATCACGAAACTCAGATCAAACTGTCAGACTAGCCAGTGCAGATTGCCCTGAAACAGTGTACTGTTGGTGTACTGCTGTTGCAAGGACATGCATATGCAGCAGAGCAACACTACTCCATGCTCCAAGCAGCTCTAGCCTACCGTTGACACAGTGCTCCGTTATGTAAATGTCACACCAGACACACAGACTTAAAACCAATGTAACAGGCGTTTATTTATTAAATCTTGCGCTACGGCTTTAAGATACACGCCTACAGGAACTTAACTCGGAAGCTCACGTTGATGTTCAAGCGCAGGAACAAATGCACAATCTTTTCAACTGTAGATAATCCACACTGTCAGTGCATTTCAACCACAGAGAGAGGCATAATGGTGTAGCCATTTTTAGCACACCTAAAGCCAATTGCCTTCCAGCGCTCAACATCCACCATTTCTAAAATAAAACAGGTGGTCATTAAAGGCTCAGTTCATGCCTGGTTACAGATCTGTGAATTGCTCTGATGTTCGCAGTGATTGGAATAGGTGTGGCGCCGCGCTCCTCGATTGCCGCCTCCCCCAGTTGGAAAAACAGCTGGCCCAATCGGAGTTTTGTGTGCAGGAGTAAGGACGGGGAAGTCAACAGTCTGTGCTAAGACAGAGACACATAGGTCGCTGTGTGAATGTTGAACGAGTCTCATGCTGATGCATAGTTTATTAAAAGTTACATTGGGGATTTTCGAAATTGTTAAAGCAGCATTACTTGATATATGTATTTATTTTAGCCACATGGGGGCAGCACAACAGGATATAAACAATACACGGACATATTATCACCTTATGAAGCTGATGTGGTGATGTATTAGTATAAAGTTACCTATTTCACATACTCACCTGTTAAAACTATTATTTTCTGATGAATTGCAGGTGTCTAGCAAATCCAATCATTTTGCTGTTTAGCTGCTGAAGGCTCTTGTTCATCTGCTGCTGTGGTCCGGTCAGTTAATCAGAACTTTCTCCCTGGAAACCAAAACAAAACTGTTGAAGGCCATAAAGTGAAAACTTTCACATTACATGTCCGATTATTTGATTTACTGTTAATATAAAGATGTTAACCATTGTAACTTAAACTGCTCCACTACACTCCACTACACCATCACCACATGTGAAGTGACATCAGGCCTAATCAGACACATTTCTCTCACTTATAGCTCCAGTGGCAGTCCGGTGGTCTAGCCATGCTGATAAGTTTGATTTCAGTTCGCCAGCCTTTGAGACATCCATCTTTGAATGGAATTTAATCTGTGCTGCTCACCAACATTGACAAATGACGTTTAAATTATTTAATGACTTCCTCCAAGAGCAGTGTCCACATTGCTCTGGATAATCTCTGTGACGTATAGTTTTTGCTTGAACGTTTTCCCGTTATTAAATATTTGAAGACGACGACAGGAAGTGGGGCCTTTTTTTTTTTTCTTCTTCTTCTTGTGCAATTTGTGTGAAATGACACTTTAACGTGCTGGTTTTATTCATGAGCTCTGGCTGACTGGCAGCATTGGTGGTCTTGCCAAACGCCGCGGACAGAAATACAGCAACGCGGGACTCTGTATCCGGCAGTATACAAACCTGATTTGGACTCTGAATGGGGAAAAATTGGATGTTGAGTTAGCTCGTCTCGTGTTTTCACAGTTCTCACAAAACATGTCTGACAGCAAAAATCCACCCAAAACTTAAACAAATCTTATTTTCCTTTGCACCCCCTCCCTGTCTCTGCTCTGTGTTAGTGCTGTGCGATTCTAATGTCTACAAGCATTGAGTCCAGTGACGGTGAGATATTTGTGGTAGACAGACCTCCTGGGGTGACCAACGGGGATTTTTTTTTTTTTTTCCTCATTGTTTTCCTCCAATTCTGCGAATACCTCACAGTTGAATCTGTTTACAACCTAATGCATGATAGATTATGCAATTTCTCCCCTGCAATGCAGTGGGAATATTAAGTTGTTTCACTCACCTTGTCAGATTCATGTTGCAAGGAGGCTGCCTACACACTGCTGGATATCATTTTGGTTTCTGCTCCTAGTGGGTTTAAATACAATCAGAGGGACTTAGCGGCGACCTTTGAAGACATTAAGGATCATTTCTTTGTATGAATGTGCAGGGGGTCTATCAGTCTGTGAGTGAATAGTGTAAAAACATTTTTTCTTGCGCACCACCAGAGATATCTCCTGTCGCCTCTAACAGTTCTGCAGCAGCTGTCAAACATCTCTGTTGTTTCCCAACGTAGCTCATTTACCTTCCTAAGCTACAGACAGCAGCGTATGAGTACCCTAAATATCATTTGCAGAGGCATAGTTATCACTGAGGACACCAAGGTCACGCCTCAAGTATTTCTAAAGTAGCAGTTTATGCATTAATTTAAATAATACAGCTGAACAGCAACAAATAGCTGCTGGGTGCTTAAGAAGGCCAGGGGCACAGGCGGGTATCATTCAATAAGAGTTCAACTCTAAAAGAACAAACAAAAACAGGACTCGGGACTGTTATTTTCATTTATATATTTCCACTTCAAACCAGTGAAAGTGGCACAAAAGAAAAAAAAAAATACAAAAATCTGTGGAGTGAAATGCCAAAATAATTAAAACTTTGTTTGAAAATTGAAAAAAAAAAAAGATGAAAAAGCAGGCCTTTAAATTTTCACAACCTTACGATTTTGACATTTTTCTTAAATGAAAGCAAATCAACATTTAAACGGTGAAAGTGTTTCTTAAGTGGGGTTACATTCCTAGTATTGTGGAGATACCGAGACCAGAAAATGAACTGAATGCGTAATTGAACATTTTAAGGAATAAGTATACCGGGAAAAGTTAGAATAATTAGAAGATTGCACAGATTACTTTTTTTTATAACTTTTATTCGGGGTGTGGCTTTCACTGGGGGAATTTAGGCTCATGACCTCAATCTTTAAGATGCTGGCAACACTCACGGTTATCTGCACACACACACACACACACACAAAAACACCACACCCTCGCCTGTTCTGCATTTCATTCTCAACTTCCTTTCACATAGCGGTGGATGGCAGCATGCACAACGCACACAGCAATTCAGAGATGTGCTGGACACTTTGCCAATTTCCCCTTTGGGATAACTCACCCTTTGTTTCCGTTTATCGTATCTCATTTTGAACATATGGCTCGCGTTGCAGCATTTGTTGCCAGTATCTTTTATTGCAATTTATGATGTAACGCCAAAAGAGAGAAGCTGGCAGTTGTGTGCGATTTGTTGATGCTTCGATTGTTGTGAGTCAGGCTGCCTTGCTGTTTAGCTTGCTCCGAAGTTTCCTACCGTACAGATGTGCATGAATTATTACATTCTTTAAGTTGTAATACTGAACCCTAAACAGCAGGTGGCCCACTGACGAGGGTAAGCTTACTGAGATGGAACAGGCGTTCTCATTATGTCAAATATTTTGGAGGAGTGTCATGAAGACTTGTAGGAATTCGAATGTTCTGACCTACAGAAAGGAACACGAACACAGGCAGGAAGTATGAACAATGGGCCACATTCCCGCAACACAAACACTATATCGCAACTAAGCCCACTTCTGCTGACCCTAATTTGTTAACAGTGATCAATAAACAAAAGAGTCCCGGCAATTCCGCAACAAAAGCATGCGCAGGAGTGAAAAAGTCAAACTGAGGCAGCCCCATGTGAGCACAAAGGAAAAACACTGTTGTCTCTGGCTCTTCGGATGACGTTGGGCTGTCATTTGGATGAACGGGCTGCATGGCTGAAGATGGTTTCACACTCGCTCTTGGATGTGCTGCTGGGGTTTGGGGAAGGTGAGGTTTGCGTGGATTTGTCTTTAAACAGACCACACATGAAGACTTTCATTCAGAGAAGAAGACTCTGCATTAAAACAACAAGACACTGGCACAGGACCTGAAATAAATAATTTAAAATGAACACAAATACATAAGTAGAACAGTGTTATCATTGTACTGAACCATTATCTTATGTTTGTCGAACAAAATGACTATAAGCTTTGAGTGTGGACTTTATTTTTTATTGCTTTCGCTTTATTTTTAGGCTTTATTATTTTTATTTGTATTTATGTCTTCTGAAATCGCGCCTTTTGTGTTTTAGCGTCTCTTTTCTTCTTGTTTAAACTTAATCTTAACTTTTACTTTATCTGGTTTGGTTTCTGTTGTTATGTTGCATTTTTAAGTATCTGGCAAAGCGATTTGTACAAAAGGTTTTTTAATGTGTGCTAAAAACAAGGTTATCATTTTCCTCATAATCGCTATTAATCCTATCACGAAACGGCAAAGTTAAGAAATATATTTTCGGTATAATACAGTCACCACTCGTGACAATGGAAGCACCTCTTAAGTTACAGTATTTTGTCGGTGAGGCTGCAACAACAGATCATCACAGACACAACACCATGTGATATACAAAGAATGGAATAAGGCAGTATATTAGAAAACCATCAGGAAAGCTCAGTTCTCACAGTGATTTAAAACCCATCTCCTCAAATCACGTCTTAATCCAACTGTTAGTGCAGATCCAACTACTCCGCCCATCCATTACTTTGTTCCCCTGCCTGCCCCTTATCGGATTTGTTTGTTTTGCAAATTGCACTTCTAATATTGACCCTTGCCTGCTATTGTCTGAACTTTCCATTGTAGTAAACCGAACTGTTTCCTGAACTTGTCTACATTCTGTCTGATTTCTAGTCTGTCTCTGGCCATTATGGTGGACATTCATTAAGTGCTTACTCCGGAGAAGAAAGGCTTTTCAGAGTATTGCTTTCTAAGTGTCTGTGCACATTATAGCAGACATACAATGTGCAAGCAGACTGTTGAAAGAAATTAAAAGAGAGAGCTGGTCATGGGAAGTGGTTTCTTTTCCCACTGTAGTCTGGATAAAAGAAAATAAAGAAAGAGAAAGTTTCCCTTGCAGCTCAGATGAAAATCAGAAGTTTTATCCAATCATTCCTTGATCACTTTCTGTGATTACTGGCACTGGTTCACAGTAAGTGGCCTGCATTTAAAGGATAAAGCTTGAATAGTCCTTTACTTTCTATAACTTAACCCACTTCCAAAGTGTGGCCTGTCCCTTTCTGTAAGGTTACAGTTTGTGAAGTTATCCACGCCCCACCCTTATTTCCTCATAATAAAAGATGAATTTTAGGAAATGCACGAAGGTAAATTCAAGACAGGAGAAGTCTGCCAGAGTCGAGGCCTCTGGAGCTGCAGGACCACACAGGGCTCCAGACTGAGCTTTCATCCTTCAATCCACCAACAGCCGCAGAGACATGGCCCTCTGCCTGCATGCAAACCGAACAACAATCAATCAAACCGTTGACTTATCACGCCAAGACACACTGCAGTCCTTCAATGTCGAGAGAAAGTGATGATTTTGTGTCTTCGCTGTAACAATGTTATCTGAGAATCTGTTTTGTCTGAGCGATTCCCCTCCGACTCTTTGGGTACATTTAGCATTTAGTCATTTTCCTTGAAAAGTTTTAAGGTGTTTGAAAAACTGACCTTCAGCACCAAGAAATCATGTAACCCGATTCATGTGATGATTTTATACCAAAACATAAAAAAGCCACGAGACACTGTCGAGTCCAGCTTTCTTTGGCCAGAGCTCTAACTGCTGTTCAGGAAACAGTTTATATTTTACTCCTAGGAATGCTCCAGCATTAGTGGAAATTGGTTGATCTGCTGTCTGGCTGAGAAGTACGCAGCAGAGAAGCTCAATGTTAAATTCAGGGTCGTGGGTTAAATGATATACCTCCTCGACGTGTTTAGCCCGTTAGCTTATTCTTAGCACAAAGTCTAAGATCAGGGAGAAACAGCTAGCTTATATGAAACAGCTTTTTTACTAATTTATGTTATGTACTGTTATAATTTGGTTGCTAACAATGTGTGAGACTAGCAACTGTCAGCAAATAGCCTTATGTGGAACCACAATAGTTATATCTTCTGTTTTAAAAAGCAGCTAGCCTAGCTGTACTATGCT
This sequence comes from Datnioides undecimradiatus, assembly GCA_008933995.1. Lineage (NCBI taxonomy): Eukaryota > Metazoa > Chordata > Actinopteri > Lobotiformes > Datnioididae > Datnioides > Datnioides undecimradiatus. The sequence goes on from WARS01000013.1 coordinate 20,206,398, forward strand.
AGGTTAGCGCATCCTTCATCAGACTGTATGGTGAAAATTCACAAGTTCAAGTGATAGTTTAACTGAAATAATCAAATATCTTATCAGAGGAGACCTTAAAGTTTTAGATTTTTCTTGCTCATTTTGGATGGGCAGATTTTTAAAGATTGAAAATAGATTATAAATTAAAATGTATAACTATAACTTGACCTACAACAATTTGAATAGTTGTGCCAATCCTCTCTTGATGCCATTGCGGCCACTGTTTTGAGAACTCTTCGCACAAAGTTTGAGTAGTTAAAAAGGAACAAATAAGGAACGAAGAAGAACCAACTAGTTAACCAATGATGAGTAACTCCTAATCAGTTTTTATTGCTAATAATTATAACTACAATTATTAATCAGGAGACAAGTGATCAGGACTTGATAATCAATAACTTATGAAGATATACTTAAGTGAGTGATACATAATACTGGATTACTGAGAATGGTTATTGAGAATTACTGAGAGTAGTTACTGAGTACTGACTTCATCATTAGCTGCACACCTTTGGCCTGTTCTCCAGTAACTCATCATTGTCTACTAGTCCTTAATAAGACTTTATTAGGGTAGTTTATCAAGTCACTCCTGATCTATTCTTCACTCGCTTCTTAACTAGCCAGCCATTTGCTACTTTATAACTAATATTAGTAATTCCTCATTAACTAATGGTTAACTCACACTTAGTTCTTCATTGGTTTTTCATCTGTTACCGGGTAAATACTCACATTTTGTGTCCCTTCTTGTAAAGTGTCACTTATTTTTTAAAGGATGTGGTTGGTTGACATTTCAAACTTTAAACAAATTAAGACAACTAGGCATTATGGTGTGAATCTAGGCTACGAATGTGACTTATTTGAGCGTTGTAGGAGGAGTTTTTGTTTGTTGTTTATATCTGAATGTCTAGTGCCTCTGTTTAGATTGGTGAGAATGAGAATGAGAATGCAGGGAAGTGAGAGTATTGTTGTTGATAGAAAGGAGACAAGTTGGGGAGGGTGTTTGGAGATTCAGAGGTTGATTACCTGACCCATTAAAAGTGCTCCTCTGGGGAACCGGCTGCTCTTGCTGTGTAGACAGCATAGAAGTCATGTTCTAGCCCTCATTTGATCGGCCTGCTGGTGGGCCTCGGATGGGAGCCAGGCATTTTTATTCATCCGCCCCAGACAAAGCTGTCAGAGAGGTCTCTGAAACCGCCACGAACAGTTGGAGAAACTGCTGTCCACATCCAAGCTGCCACAGTCGATTAGGAGCAAAGAATTAGGAAAACAATAGGTCTTTCATAACGAGGCAGAGTTTATTAAGTCTTTTCAATTTTTTGCACATTGCAAACAATATGTTACTGTTAAACTGTGTGTGTGAATCTGTAGTTTGGATGTGACAGTCTGAAACAATCTGTGCAAAGTCACAGTGACCTTAAGTTAAATTTGGTTTTGTTAAAGAGTAGGTAAGCATCACCTTTGCACAATAACATAGCAAAGTGTGTATTACCACTTCTTCATGCACTGCAATCTTCCACAGTGGGATTTTATTATGACATATGGCATACCTGAAATACTTTTTTTTTGGACCTGCAACAGCACCTGATTGATAATTCAGCCAGATTGTTCTCAGAAGTTTGTCTGTAAGACAGACAGACCTGTAAGTTCCACTTTCATCTTTGCCTGCATCCCGACTGTAGCCGAGCATCTGCTTCGACACTTCTGGTGCTTTAGTTTGATTGATTCACATACCGGCACAAGAAAAAAAAAAAAAACTATATAAAAAGTTCATTTCAAGTTTGGGATGTTATTCTTATACTTACACTTTCTTTTTTTGATCCAGTGATGGCATAACATATCCAGATGGTGCCGCCTGGAGACTCGTTCACACCCCTGCTGCTGCTGTTTCACAACTTCCATTTCAGGAATTTCGGCAAAGACAAAAGAGAAAAACCTGAGTGATGAATTCAGGCTACGCAAAGTAAGGACCCACACATGAGCAGTAACTGTAACTGACATCTGACATAATACATACATATAAGTGCTTTCTGAGGCAGGGTGACAGCATTTGTCAGTACACCTGATAAAACCCCTCCCAAAATGCTGTTTCAAATACAAAACCACATTCTGGCTTGAAAGGGTTAAGACACATAAACAGCTTAGTCAGGATCAGTGAAAGACTGTGTCTCGGGTTAAGATATATACTTGGTTACGGTTGGGGAACGGTTGTTGTCACGGTTAAAAGAAACCAATGGTGCCCTTGGGGCCCAGGTGTAAATGCCTGCTATGAACCGCAACTTAGGCCTACCATATGTCCTCACGACATTCCCATCTCTATTTTCCCACCATTGCTCCAGTGTCTACGAATAAAGGGTCGACCACACCAAGAAAGCCAAAACTAAGTTATACTTTCCGTGGCCATGGTCATACGCATGTTGTTCTTATGTCGCTTCACAAACAAACGATGCCTTCATTTTTCATTATTCCACAACCTTTGCGACTACTTCCTGTAACACAAAGCTACTGTCTGTATCTGCTATCGGTTTAGGTCAGAACAGTATCTGAATTCCGGGTTATGCTGGATATTTTCTGTATTCAATTATTTGCTATGGCATTGTATTACTGTAGTATTAATTTAAAAATTCAAATGTTTTCTGGGTCAGTTCACAGCACGTTATCGGTGCAAGTTCAGGTCAGTACGGTGTTAAATCATAACCAAAGGAACCAATGGCCAGAGACATAAAGGCGCAACCCAGGATGTGATGAAAGTCTATTCTATATTTTAAATAAAAATGTAATAAATTATGGCTGGAGCTGCTACTGTCTGCAGTTCCTGTGAGCTGCTCCTTCACATTATATCATTATTTTCTTTCTGTTCAGCTTTCCACACACTCTTCTGAGAGACAGGACCGAAAACTAAGATTAGACTAAACGTAAGCAGTATGAGGCAGGTGATTGGGGCTACAGTTTATAAAGGCGAGAAGGTCAGGTTTTGTTTTTTTTTTAAAATGTTTTTACTGGAACGTGTCAGCGGAGCTTACTTCGCTGCGTTGTAGAAAAACGGTGTGTAGCGTTTTTGAGAAATGAAAATGCATTCCCTCTTTTGTCTGCCTCCCTCCTGAGAACGAAGGAAGGATTGACTCAGCTGCCACACTGTCCCTGCAGTAAAACCATAAAAGCAGCACATGCACCCTGCTGTTCTTGCCCTCTTTGAAAAAATCCCTTATATTGGCTGGAATAAAGGGACAGTCAGGGACTTTGACAAGGGTTATCAAAGTCAATGCTGATGCCTGAATACCTTTAAGGAAGAGATCAAATGGGAATGGCATGTGTTCTGAAAATGAATGCTTTAAGCACTTTTGTCATTCTGTGGCGTATCCTCTTGGGTGTTTGAACTTCTCTCTTTTGCTTCACTTCCTCCCTGATGCATTGCAACTTCTCCTGGAGGTTAAACACGTATAAAGTTTTGGTTGAATAAAGAGTTGCAGATGACCTGTGTATTGTCACGCTGAAGCAGATGTCGTCCGAGGAGAAGAAAAGGTATTTCTTTCAGCACAATAGTACCTTCAGAGGAGAAAAGCCTGTACAGACTTCCCGTGTGCCTCTGCGTTTAACTAGAAACTGAAGAAAGGAAAGCATTCAGTCTGCAGAGAGTACAGGAAGTTGTGGGACTCTGATTAGCTGCTGAGACAGATGGAGCTGCGTTTCCAGTGAAATCCTGCAGACTGCCCACAGCCTCAGCTCCCAGCGGGGCTCTGGATCACATGTGATGCACCCTGAGAACATGCCAGAAGGCGGTTCCCTCGCCTTCGACAACCACATCCAGTTCTGGGGACCACCTTCAGGGCCCATGCAACGCAAGGATTACTTTCACATCTCTCTAGTTCCATACTTTGAGAGTTAAGAGAACATCTTGATCACAGGATTCACTCAAATCCAGGACACGCTCTACCATCTCAGATGATGGATTCCTTCCACATATGTTTTCCACACACTTTTAACTAATCAGAAAATCAAGGATACTTAACGATTCTGGAAACGGGACTCGGTCCTCACGTCAGAATTAACCAAGAATGCACCTAACAGCTATCCTTTCAGGTTTAAGACCACAGCTGGACTTAGAGTGTTTTATTTTTGAAGTTTTCAGTATGCTTTGAAGACCTTGGTTTGTTTTTGTTACAGGATGTTACCAGAACATGTCTACTTGCCAAGAGCGTTGCACTTTTATTGCACTGCTGCACTCAAAGGTCTGTAAAAAGACGCAATTCAATGATTTATGAAAACTAGCGTAATGATAATCATTTACTCACAGTCTCTCTGTACAAAAGGGATTTATGGCGTTGCACTCAAATCTCAAATCATGCCTACTGTCTCAGGCACTTCGTTTGAAGCATCCTCGCACCTTAAAGTCAAACAAAGGCATGCTGATGCAATGAATTGCCCCCTTATTCCAGCAACACCTGGAATCACCAGGTACTTATACCATAATCCTCCAAAGGATGAGATTTATCCTGGTGGAAATACATATCAGAACAGGTGTGGGCAAGCCTTTGGATACTCCAGAAAGAGCTGATGGAGATGGCCGAGGACACCTGGGCTGCTTTACTTATCTGCCAAGACATACGGTAACTAAAGGCTGTGGATCTGAAACAAGTGCTTGTCTAAAGCACCTTTCCCACACACCTGTTGGTGACTGGTCTGGGGTCTGCACATGACAGTTTTTGCCACTGGAGGGACTGTCCTAACATTTAGTACACCCAATCTTGGTGATCGTGGTGATACCTGCAAAACGAACGACATTTCCATTCGCTTTTGCAGCAGTTTGTGTTTTTCTCATAATTGGCAAATGTTAGCATGCTAACATGCTAAAACAGATACTGATGGATTTGCTCGCAGCACACTAACGACATGTTATGGGGGGGGGGGGGTTAAAACCATATACATTCCCATTTTTCTTGAGTTGATTACTTTTTTTTAGTTTTGGATGCACTTGAAATGTCTTTTGTAACCGCCATGAAAATAAAGGTATCTGAACTGGGCTAATACAAAAATGTACAAATGTAGATGTCAGTTAAAACACGGCTCGTGTGTTTAAATAACCTTGGTTACCCCGGTGCTGTCATCAGCCCTTTCCCAGCGGTACAAGCAGTTTCATTAAGAGACGAGGCCCTGGGAAAGGCTTCTACATAATCTGCTGCTGAAATACATGAATGTCGAGACTGTTGGCTTCCTCCAGGCAAACGTTCGGGGACCTTTGCCTTTAACAAGACCAGACCCTGAATTGTATTGGGTGATTCTTTGTACAAATGTACAGTCTGATTCGTAAGGGTTTACAGCCAATCCATAGTATTTTAAACTGTCTCACATACTCAGCGCTGCCAAGTCGACCCTGCCAAACTAGAGCAACATATTATGAGTAATGTATAAAACTCTCCTTGTAATGTAACACATGGTTGGCACTTTGCCTCAGGCTCTTGCGTCCAACTCGGCGGACATTCAGACCATTCACAGTGACTGAGGGCCAGATTCAACCGTGGTGTCTTTGCACTTTTAACATTGTGTGTGTTCCCTGTACACACACACAGATTGGTGATTCCAAGGCATCTTGTTTCCAAAGCCCAGATTGGAGCTACTTTCTACTGAAGGAACGGTCCCATTAAAAAATGAAATCTGCTGAATATCCACAGTCACAGGATCAGTTTTCCCATGGGATGGTGTCCGCGACTGTGCTTTTTTATTCTCTTGTCACTAATTTGAAGGTCAATTAATACGACAATACAGGCACTAGTTCACGCTCTTTGTCTGTTGCATCTTGTCCTAAACCATTCATTACTGTTTATGGAAAACTGAAATGCATAACTATATTAATTGACTCATCTTGATCTTGATCTAGTGTCTTAAAAGAGCACAATATTTTGGAAGCATCTTACATTTCTGAATGAGAGCGATACAGTTTCTATGTAAATTCAGCAACTTAAGTCCAAACTGACCCTGTATTTAATCATTTTTGCATCCTTAACTTGCTGATGTACAAAAAAAGAAGTGTCCGGTGTGTCACTGGCTTCATTGAGTTTTCACTAAACACCACACGGCAACTCAGTCCCATCCATGTAATCCTAGTGAGACAACAATGACGTCCATTTGGAGACACAAACAGATGTTCTGTGTCTCACTGCCCCACCGCTGAGGACCTCCAACATGGCCGCCTGGGGTTGCATTATGTCATCTGGAAGCCCTTTCTTTAATCATCATGTTTGAATCAACAAATGTGAATTCGCATTTACCGTTAACAGCCCCTTAAATGTAACGGCCTTAGTACAATCAGACAGATGGGGGGGGGAGGGGGGTGTGTGTGCAAGCATCACAGTGCCAGTTAGTGTGCTGAGGCGCTTTTATTCATCCGGGATGACACAGGACGGCTGTACAAATTTCACACGTCATTAAGCCGAACACGGGCCTAGAAGGGCCTATGGGAGCGGTCAGGCAGAACCGATATAGCCCATTGGGTTTCATAGTAAGAATCCAAACTTTACACCATGAATTCCCAAACAGCTTGAGAAAAGGGACGCGCAGCATAACAACTAAACACTTCTTGGGGGACCTGTTGGTGTTGTGCTGCCCGGAAAAAAAACAAAGTGATGCAACCCAGTCGCCGCACGCTGGTGTAATAACACATTTCAATGAGAACAACAGCAGTTTGCGGAGGATATGTTATTGTTTCTCCTCGTAGTTCCTGCTGGATTCGGAGGTGTAGCGCTCGAGGCTGACTCATGTGGATCTGCTGACCATATGGGGAGAGATCCTTTGTCTTTATTCAGAGTCGCTGCTTTTTCAAATGGCATTAGGGGCTGCATAAAACAATGGCTGCACTGTTGACATTCAGCGCGACTGTTGATTGGGTTGACATTTGCTGAGTTCAAGAGCTACTCATTTGAATATCTGCTAATGATTGCGAAAGCAAACAGGTCTTTACAAATGAGACAAAATGGCACAGCTTTATGGGGTTTTTTTCTCCAGTTTTCTAGTTTTATTGTTTTTTATGTCATGTATTGTCTGTAAAGTACAGATTCAGTAACTGGGGTGAGGATTTTGCTAACTGTGGGAAGGAATGTTCCAAAAATAAAGGATATTAACTGATATTTGCAAAGCTTGTCCAACAGAAATGACATGTTTTCTTTCTTTTAATTCGAGTTAACAGTTGGGGTATTGTGACATGACGGACCGTTCCACAGTTTTCAACATAGCAGTGTTTTTTGCAGTCAGAAACCTTGCTGAGAGAAGGAGCAGCTGACTCTACTTCAGATGTTGTTGTTAGTTTTCATGTTTAAAAGCTGGCTTTGTCCACCGGCTTAGCGCTGGCTTCCATCGCCACACACAGGGAGATGACAACACAGGCCGTGGATGTTCACTCTACCTGAGGGTCCATTCATCAGCCCACGACAGGAATGCATCTTCCTGTCAACACAAAGAGTTAAATCTGTGCCAGCCTTCAGAGCCGCCAGGGTTAAAAAGGTGAAGGAACGTTCAAGGTGATGTGCAGCTCTTGATCTCAGAGTTACACAGTCTAAAACTTTGGAGCTGTAACGCCACGACTAAGTTTTTTGCTGCAGAGTCGAGCGCTGAAGACACAGGGCGCCAATTTGGAGCAATGCATAATTTGGATGCCTCCTCCGTATCCAGCAACATCCCCTGGAAAACGAAGCTCCCTGCTGAGCGCCTGCTGGTAGCCCATGCATATTTCATGAAATCAGAAGCTGATTAACTGAATGGGTGTGAATAGTTGCATTCAACAAAACAATCACTAATATAAAGAAAGATCCTTTTTTTAGTCAAAATCCAGGTGGAACAGAGTTTTTCATACGACATGACCAGATACCGTGACTTCTGCTTTTTAGACACACCAGATGCCCTAAACTTGTTTTATAAAATGATAAGGAGACAATTGTTTTTCTCTATCATCTCCCTTCTCCTTTTACACATTTGATATGTACAGGGAATGATCAACCCGCTTGTCGCTGTATGTGGATATTTCTTTAGACACTCTGGTCTGCCATGTCACGCCCTACGGTTTACCTGCGAGGCACCTGTGCTGGTGTGGAATCACGTTGTGGAGTGTTTGATCCCCACCTGAATCATCACTGCTGGGTTTGACACTCCCTGTCAGTGTGTGCATGTGTGTTGAATTCACTTACCCATTACACAGTAATTTCAGCATCTGTCCATGGAAAGAATCCAAGGATTGCTGTTTCCCTTGCTTTGTGATGGCCCAGCTCCACTGACGTAGCATCTGTCTCTCTTCGTCTCTCCTGGCTATGGTGGCTGTGATTCTCTTTACCAGTATATTCCCTCATGAGCTGAGTTGGTCAGGGGGCACCTGTGCTTAGTGCAGACATCCTAGCAGGTGCAAAACTCTACTTCAGCCGGGCCGAGCCGGCATCTCTCTGCCTTTGGTGCAAAAGGAGAAAAAGAAAATAGAAACCTATGAACTCAGGGTGTTTAGCTTCCAATGCTTCTGCTTCTGCTTGCTTATGATTGCCAGCTAATGCAGTCAGCCGTAGCCTGTGTCAAGCACAGAGTGAGGAAAACACCAAAGTCTCTTTCCTCTCCCCATTTCAGTGATTGAGGTTGAAGGTGAGGAGGAGGAGGCGGAGGCCGCGCTCCTGTGAGTGGCAAATGACAGGAGGCACTTGAGATGGAGCCATTTTTAAAGAGGTTATTGACCAGACAGCTAGGACACTGGATGTTACCATTCTTGAAATCCTTACTTATCCCCCTCCTTTCATCTTTTGTTTTAAGAGGGATGTAGCGGACTAGAGGATGTAGGGAGGCCTTCATAGTGACCTCCCCAATCATGGCAAAACCTGGCCTGCCAGCTTCTCTTGTTAGCCGAGACAGGATGGTTGGCTGACTACTATTAAAAGTTTTGGACTTGGCTCCAAATGAATGCTAATGAATGCTTTTTGCCCGGTGGACATACAAATAGGCGACTGTTCTCTAATGTGTTTACTTTGATAACCTTGTGAGGTGATATCAAGCCAGACATTTAGCTTGCTCTGGTGCTCCTTCAACCCCAAGTGGCCAAAAAGATCAGTTAATGTAGCTTTAACTGAACAAAATATTATATGTTGCATGCATGACCACGTGAATCTCATGTTCAGTAATCAAAACAAATGTCAACCCCACACAGAAACGTGCCAATTTACCAGTTTTAATCGTGCCTTAAATGCTGAATTCCCTGCTCACTTGTTTATTCCTCAGTGCTGAACAACATGCTATTAATCTCCATCAGATAAAAGCATTTTTAGCATCCTGTTGACTTGCACAGGCAGCAGTCAGAGCACGTGTCTGTCAGTGGCCCATTCTTTGCTCACCACGCTTCGCCCAAACATGCCGCGCTGCCAGACAGGACCGGTCAGCCAGCAACTAAGCTGACACACGGTCAAACACAGACGAGGCATTATGACGCTTGTTTGCCCAATTTGGTGGGTTTTACTCAGCCAAATCGGTTCAGTCTTGGTTTGGTGAGTCACTGTTAATTAATCTAAGTGGAAAGTTTAATTCCATTTTGTGCAGCGCACCAGCCTCGGGAGCCAGGGACTGATCAGGGCATTAAGCTTTTGTTCATCCACTCAGGTAACGGTTTTGATTCAAATCAGGCCTCGTTGCTGTTGCATGTGCAGCCTTTTCTCGGACAGACATGAGATGTGTGTGCAGACTCAAATACAGATGGAACACAGCATGGGTAAGGTCTATTTAGGGTTCAACCTCTATCTTATAAAGTCTTGATTTCAGCACACATTATTCTTATAAAACAGTCCACTGACTGTGTGCTTTGCATTTGCTTTTAAAAGAGCCCTTGGTTACCTGACCCAGTCTTCAGAGAATCAGTGACACAGGGCAGGGCCGTTCTGTCCCCTACCGTGCAGCGCTAATGGAGATTCCAGAGCACGACACCACCCATTTCCTTTTCTCCCTTCAGAGTTCACTTTTGTCCTGCAAATCACATCTCAGATAGCCCTGTAGACTGAGGCCCATGCGAAGGTCACTCCAGGAACACTACATTAAAGAGTACTGTAGGAGAACTTGTGTTTCTGAGCTGTTTGCAGAGAGAATCACAGTGAGTCAGCACTGACCAGGTATTCACAACCCCTGTATACTGTGAACCAGAGAAAATACAGTGTCTTGTTTTATGCAGGAAATAACGATTTGCAGTTAAACCGGTGCCAGGAGTTAATTGTAACATCCTGCACATCTCGTAGACCTTCAGAGATATGTCCAAACTTTTCCAGTCAGTCAGCGATGGGAAAAAAATGTTCCCAAAATATTCTATTTATACTTTCATTACACATCACCGTCTGAATATAGTTAGTCTGGAAGTAATTTCATGCATTTATTCACCAAAATGTTTTAGCCAGCAACACACTGACTGAATCAAGAACATTCCAGAAATTAAATATCTCCTTTGTGCTTCACTGTAGTTTATTTCCTCTTACAATTATGCGGTGCCATTCAAGGACAGAACAAAATCCGTAAGTTGAGACGTTGGCGGAGCCGTACATCGCATTACGATACGTCTGTGTAACGCGGTGCATGATAAACAGTGTCCTGTTTTTGCAAAGAACAGTTGTAATACATATGCAAAAGGAAGGGTGTGCGGGTCATTTGCATGATAATCATTTCAGCTGCAGCCAAACGGGATATTGGTGACCTGTGCGTGAACTGCTAAGCAGATGGAGGTGGCATGTTGTATGTGACTCGTCCCGTGTAATGAGGCGCCTGCATCATTAGGTGGCTAATGTGGCCCATCCTGCCTTTTGTGTGCTGTTATGGCAAAAGTTCTGCAGTAACGGTCAAAAGACAAACAAAACAAGGATATGCAGCCAGTTAGACCGCTAAAAACACTAAAAACACATGACGTTACGTGACAAAGAGATGTGTATTGAATTGTCAAATGGTGTTTGACTACTCCACCTCCCTGCACCTTAGCAGCATTAGAATTGGTGCCGCTGTGTACATAACTTCTGTAGATTCCTCTACAGTGAAAAACAAACATACAAATAAGAAACACGGACTCGGTTGAGCACCATTAATAAAAGTGTTCCTTAACGAGGGAGCAGACATTAAAATGAAAGCAGTCAGGTCTGACCAGGCAAATGATGAGACCCTGAGGCATGACACATTAACCCCGCCGACACCTCCTGAAAGCTGCTCCCCAAAAGTTCCCGACAGTCACGTAATACAATTAAAACTGTCTTTTGAGCTGCACGCTGTTTCCTGTGGCCTAAAAATGATATTGCTGCTTGTGAACCCGGAGAACCTCTCATGCATCCCAGCTGCTTAAATGATATTAGATGAAGATAGTCGAGTACGTCTTGGACATTTATAACTCGATCTTGCTTTCCCCAAGCTCAAGCTCCAGCTGTTTTGGAGAAGGACGGTGATAGTGATTTAAATTTTGAGCCAAACAGGAAACAAGGCTGTTATATTTTCCTGCAGACCCTCCCTGAGCAGTATGTCGCTCACATGTTACACACGGCGTTGATGCATTACTTGCAGCCAGTTAAGAAGTGGAACCTCAAGAAATGGCCCCAGACATGCAGTCGAAGCCACTTGTGAGGCTCGTGCCAAGCCTCTTTTCAAAAGATAAAATAAAAAAGAACATACGAGAGGGAGCCTTGAACCAGATGCTCCCCGTTGACCCCACGCATGAAGCTTCACTCCCCGAGGCCTCCCCGGCTATTTCAAAGCCGCCGTCCGCGTCTCACGGCTTTCCCCGGAGATCACACTGGGATTCCACAAATCTCACCCATGCGTTGTTGAGTCCCTCTCAGTGTTTTATAGCGTGGGCTTGAGCCTGATCCTGTTATGCGCATGCAAAATCCAAGTTTGCTCACTACACCATGGCAACCCCTCTCTGATCTCGTTATCCTACACTGTGCCGTCTGTGCGACATCACACAAAACTCCTCTTAACTCCAGGGAGCCGTGCTGTCACAGCCAAGTCTATTTTTATGTGAAAAAGAAGGCATCTGGCCCACAGTACAGTAGATCAAATAAAATAAAAAGTAGGCCTACAAGCAAGTTTTGACATGTCCTTCCGCTGACCCAGCCTCGAACACTCTGAATGCAAGTCCTTTCTATTGTTTTACCACATCTCTCATCTGTAGCAGAAAGCCGGCCCACTCCCCTGGCAGTGGTCTTATCTGTGATCAGAGCTGATCTGTTTATCACAGCACCGACCACTACTTCACCCCAGGCCCCGACAGCGCCTCATTAGGACCCTCATACCGGCTGCCGGGAGGGGTCCTGCTGACTGCTGATCAGGTCACTGCGCTCAAACATGATGAGTGAGTCCATTCAAACATCTAGCATGCCGCATTTTATTCCAAACAACACTCGCGCTCCCTCCGCTCTTTGAACTCGGGCGTCCTCCGGAGGTGCTGCGTTGGGCCAAATTTATGATGCCCTCCAGAGGGGCCGCTTCAAATAAAGGAAGGGGGGTGTCGAGAAAGCGAGACACAAGATTGGTCCCGAGTTGTAAAGATGCTTAGTGGTCTGCCATTTGCTGCTGCAGCGGGGTCGTCCTCCCACCAAAAGGTGAACATATCTGAAAATGAATTATTTCCTCGCCACATGTGATTTCAAAGACGCGCTCACTTGAATGCCGTACATCCTCACCTCTCCAGGGCGCGGGGCTCAGTGTGGGATCCAACCGGTAATTAAAAACAAGCCTGTATTTGAAAAGGGATCTGCTCTTTTGTGAGCAGTTGAGATAGCCTGTGGCCTTGTGTCACGCATGGATTGCGACTGGCAGGACACTGACAGACAGCTGCATGAGTAATGACGTGAGCGCAAGGCTCTTGTTTAGCCAAGGTTATGGCCTTCTGTTTAAGAGGTACATGCGAGATCCTTAAAACGCAGCAGTGTATAGCAGCTAGAGTTTACTCTGGGGCCCAACAACATGGCTCTAAAGGAAATATAAGAGACTGAAGCACAGTAACTCTGGCTATACAATATGACTTTATACTATAATAAGTTAAATGTGAGAGGACAAATGGAGTGGGATAACCTCAACCCAGCTTATCTTACATTCTGGGTTGATGCAAACCTTATGTGAGCTCAAAGTAGTGGACCGCAGTGATGTATGTGGAATCATAAGAAGAAGAGCACGCATTAATGCAAAGATACTGACTTCTTTTAAAAAATAGTTCAAAGTTGTGGGACTACACTCAGTTACTGCAGAGGTTTAGATGAGAAGATGAATACCACTGTGCCGTCTGTGGCTTATGTAAAGAGCTGGAACCAAGAACCAATTAGCCTAGCTTGGCATGGAGACTGAAAGCAGGAGGAAACTGTTTGCCTGGCATTGTCAAAGCATAAAAATAATGGCTAGCACCACCTACAAACATTAATATTTACACATGTCGTGCATTTTAAGCATGCGTGCATTCATATTTACCTCATGCTTGCAGAAAGCAGGTCACTTAAAGCCCATTAGTCCTAAAAATAGCCATCGCACACTTCACCTAGCGGCCTTTTCACATTTACGCTCTGCTATCAGGCAACACAAGACAACCTGGTTGTGGATGAGGTATAGCATTCACGCCTCACCCCCGCAGCCGAACACTCATGTCCAGTCCGTTCCGCTCGCCTGTGATTTTGCTCTTCTGATGCTGGTAGCCCTGGACCCATCACTGTTTTTGCAAAACCACAGTTTCTGCAGCGCATCGTATGCCAACAAACACAAACTCACAACTCACCAACAAGTGTGCAGCAGCAGCAGCAGTCTATGACAGTGGTGCAACTCTCTTTTTCAGGTTTGGTCTGTACCTACAAGTAAACAGCGAGCATAACGTCACCGGACAACCAGCAGCGACTCCACAGTTTAGCTGCGACACATGTAAGCAACAAGTTGACGGTTTTTAATTTGGTACCGAGCATGCAAATGAACTGAGGTACAGTGTGTGAGCATTAAAGGTGCCACAGTCAGACTGGTTGTTGCTGCTTTCTGCTTCCATGCTATGCTAAGCTAATAACGTCCTCACTTTTGCTCTACACTTAATTGACAAATATGAGAGTAGCTCTTTTATTAATTAATTCCATTAATACATTAGCCATCAAGCTAGAGGTTTTCAAAGTTTGAGGAAGGCCTCCTATGGGGGACATTTTCAGGGGAAGCTCAGTGAATAGAAGTGACATTTCATCAGTTACCATCTTTCTGTTTTCCAAGGGTAAGAAAATAATAATAATTATTAGTATATACTAATATAATAATGCCTCAGGACAGATTGTATTGGTGTATTTTGCCTTTACTTGTGCTCCACAGCATTATTAGGCTACCTTGCCTCAGTTATTTAGTGTCTATAGGATCAAACAGCATTATCATGATCCCAAAGGCATCAGGAAACAGCAAAACTAAACAAGTGAACTGAGGTGAAGCTTTGCCTGAGGTGAGACCCACAGTCTCACAGACTTTGAAGACCCCTGAATTATCATTATTATTATTAATTTATGTAACACATATCTGCAGTTATGTAGCAATAGCATTTTTGTTACCAGGCTACGACTATATTTTCTATGTTGTTATTTTTCTTTTACAAACAAACCTTCATTTTTACTTTCACTACACAGACGCTGTTATCCTGAATAAGTCTTCCCAGCTTCTGTCTATGAGCCAAAGCTTAATAAGTCATGTAAAACTTTCCATCTTTACCTGTTTTATACTGGGGGCTGGCCATGCCAGCAGATGTGATCTCCTCCGGAGTCTCCAGCAGGGGAAACTTCGTACCTCCCCCTCCGCCTGTCTGCCTGCCTGCCTGCCTGTCTGTCTGGTCCCGGCAGCGCTGCGATGGTCAAAAGGTTCACGCTTGCGACGCTCGGAGGACCTGCAGCCGCCGGCTCTGCAGCCCATCAGTCCGCACAGGACAAAGTCACACAAACCGGGGTCTAGGGACTGCTTCGGTCGTTAAACCGCCAAAGGTTTCCGCAGCGTTTTCACCGAGACTCTGTTCGCCTGCTTTAAACGTACAGTTTAATCCATGGATGTTGTGGTAAGAACCTTTGAGTCGCTCAATGCAGAAACTTTCTGAGAACTTTACTTGCACTGGGAAATCGACCGACTGAATGCAACTTTGCACTTAGTGGTTAACTTTTTAACTTTTTTTCCCCCCCCAGTTGTCAGGAGGAAAGTGGTGACAGGTTGCAGAGCAGTTTGCGCACAAAACTTAAAAAAAAAGTTTTAAAAAAAAGTTGCAGTGACTCACCTAAACTTTTAAATGCTGCTAATAAAACCTTCTTGTCATATTTGACTCGGTGCAGATTGTGGATAATAACTAATACTAAGTTTAGGGCGGTTTTAACTCGGTTAATCTTTAATATATATCACTGTGTGTAATCTGCCTGTATAGATATATTTGTCTGCGATGCAAAGGTGCAGCAACTTTCAGAGGAGTCGTCCTGTTGCAGTTCTTTTTCATAATTGGGGCTATAAAACAATCCTTTCTGTTTTGTCCCTATCTGTGAGAGCTGTTTAACATCAGGGATTGTTTAGAGATCAGCTGTATGTGTGTGTGTGTGTGTGTACAGGAAGAGAGAAAACAGAGGAATCCCCCATCCCTCACTAGTCTGGGAAACACCAGGCTGCACACACCACTGTGCATTCTTTTGCAGCCTTGCCTCGCCAGCCTCTCTTATATCTAGTGCAGAAACACTGCACGTCACGTCCACTGACAGAACCGCGGCGATAGTCACGTCTCAGGTTGGAAATGAGCTCGGTGTAATGTCGGAGGGCCTTTTGGGCTGCTAGTTATACCCGTAGGGACGCTGCAGGTCGGAAAGATAAAAACGAGAAATGACAATTATTCAACTCTTCTGTTACTCTGCTCCACGCGATGTATTTCATGGTTCAAACTGTTCGGCTTTGACACCGCCGGATATCAAGAACAGCCTTTTTATTACAATGGTCTTGGAAGCTTCAGGGCAAAATGCATTATGACAGATGTTGTGAAGGCGTTTATAGCAAAACACACTTGTTTTACAGTTACCCTTTGCCATGCCCAGGAAGTTAAACTAGCTGATATTGAGAAATATGAGAAGATTGACATCAAACAGAACGCTTTGCATGCTTTCCAAATGAAACGCTATAGGAAATGGTTACTAATCCATAATTTGTAACATAACTGTTCCCAAGCTGTTCAGGTCATCCTCTGGCTCCCTGTTTTAATGCGTAGCTCACGAATGAAGTAACAGATGACGACGAGAATGACTGTCCTGATGCAGAGGAGATTTACTGGCTTCTGGCAGCACCATTTGTGACGAAGCTGTGTTAAATTCAGCACTTCGTAGTTACTTCGTGAGTATCAGCTCATGAATAGAGCAGTTTGATGCGGGGGTGGGGGTACTTGAAGAGGCTTGAATACATTGCCATCAGATATGTGCTCAGTGTCTTTGATGACATATAGATCCATCCAAAAACAGCTCGGCAAGAAGTGAAACGTCGCTCATTTCTCAACAGAACCGAACGTTGCGCGGCGGAAGGGATTGCGACACATGTCGGGCTTTAATTCTGTTCAACAAAATTAACAGTTGAGAGTTTTGTTTATCAGTTATTATCCTTGATTTCTGCGTTTAATTTGAGTCGGAAACTCTCAAACACACATCGTTTTGAACAAGGGTGCTTAGTCAAATAGGACTTTGCGCTTTGCGTCTCTGCTCCTCTAATTACTTCAGAGAATGTACTTTTAATCAGTTTGCATCACACTAACCTGCAAAAACATTGTGATGTCTGTGTTCAGCTGTTAGACTCGGGGGTTGATTGCAACACGAGATTGTTATGGCAGTTTTTTTTCCGGAGAGGGACGGTGTGGAAATGTAAGACTTGGACTTGGTCCAAGTTTCATCGTGATGCATAATGATTTTTAAAAAAAACTGTACTACAGCTGATGTTAATGAGGAGCACATAGCTTTAATGTTAGGACAACTATGAGGATGTAAAAACTGGACTCTCGTGAGCTCAGCTGTGGAGCCAGATGTTGGTCTGCTTTCATTTTGAGAAATACGCCTCTGTCTGTTTCTCTTTCTCCTCTTTCTTACAGAGTAGAGTTGGTTCATGTGGGCAGAATGTGCCAGAATCCTTGAAGACACACTAAAGGCTGAGGGTGAAACCTGATCTCCTTTGATTGTTGTAGAGACACCTGGTGCCATGGCTGGTTTTGTAAGGGCTGAAGTAACGCTACTGCGGTGTACATTTCTCTTTCTCTTCTTGACTGTCTGCTTGTGCCAGCGTGATTGCACGGGCGTGGACTGTCCCCAGCTGGACAACTGTATTGAAGAAGTGCTGGAGAGGGGCGCCTGCTGCGCTTCATGCCTGCAAAAAGGATGCACATGCGAGGGTTACCAATACTACGACTGCATCAATGCTGGATTCAAGAACGGCAAGGTGCCTGAGGGAGACTCTTACTTTGTTGACTACGGCAGCACAGAGTGCTCCTGCCCCGCGGGAGGGGGCCGGATCAGCTGCGACTTCATTAGCTGTCCTGATATTCCACCGAACTGCATCGAGGTGTCAGAGCCCATGGACAGTTGCATGCAGTGTGAACGTGTCGGATGTATTCAGGATGGGAACAAATATGAGGCTGGACACTCTTTCCACATAGACTCCTGCCGTGTTTGCCACTGCCCCAACGAAGGGGGGAAGCTAATGTGCTACCCTGTGCCAGACTGTGATCCGCACAAGGCCCAGAAGCCAATTTTAGCTGCACCAACAGAGGAGGACAACAGGGGCAACAGAAACCCCTACAGGTTTGACCAACAAGGGCGCACTGATCAACTATCCACACCGTATCGACACCTACCTAACGGGAATCTTCCACTCTTCAAATTGTCGCCCTCGGATAATGAGGAGCCAGAAGATTATGATTATGGCCCTACAGACTTTCCAGAGACCTACCCTCAATCTCTGGTCTTCCCCACCCAGTCCTCCTCTTCCAACAAGGTCATCTCTGCGTCCCAAGTCTCTGACAGACCTGACAGTAACTCTGCCCATCAGAGCTTTGGCAGACGGAGCAAGCTGGAGCTCAAAGAGCGATATGGAGTTCATGACCATGCTGCAGACAGAGAGGAAGTGACAGAAAGTCCCCCGAGAGTAGAAAAGAGTACTGTCAAGCCACATATGCGCAGTGATGCCACTGCTTCTTGGCAGGATCTAACAAGTGCGCAAAGCGTGACATTCAGTGATCTAACTACACAGACAGAGTTTGAGAATCAGTTGCATGTGCTCAAAAGTTCAGATAGTGTCACATTTCCACTAAACAGAGGATTAGGGAGTGAAAAGCACCCCGAGTATCCACACATGACTTCAGAGACTCATCAGAGAGGCTCTGAGCCTAAGACACATCCCCAAAATGCATCAGATAGTGTGACACCCAGAGGTTCAGTGACTCAGATCAGTGTTAGCAATGCAGGGAGAGTCAGAGGCAGTCAAACCAATCAGCAGAGACAATCAGATAGAGTGAACTTTCCACTGTACATGCTAAGGAACTGGGAGAGCCCAATCCCTCCGCAGGCGAGTTTATATGATCAGAAAGAACCGCAGGGGACAGTCGCACCTGACAGTGAGGAAAGGGTGGATGAAGGGGAAATGAAAGAGAAAGAGGAGGAAGAAGTAGTAACATTTCATGGTGTCACTGGGCCTGAAGAAGGGGATGTGCCCCACAAGATACAGCCAGCACAGCAGGAGAGAAGTCATGAGGACTCAGAGAGCAGCGTTCCAACCAGCAGCTATGAAAAGACCACACCTGAGCCAAGCACCGCTTCCCCCGGGACGCCCGAGTACCTGACAACCCCCACGGTCCATTTCATTACCACCACCACCGAGTCGCCAATGAGGTTCACGCTGGATGAGAGGGAGCCCAGCAGAAAGCCGGGTCAGAGGATGTTTAACCTTCACAGTGAAGACCAGGAAGAGGGGACCGAGAGAGAGGAGGAGGAGGAGGAGGAGGAGAGGAAGGATCGTCCCGTTGTGCTCGCCAAACCCGATGGAGGTAAGTCAATAGATGCTTTCACAGCAGCACAGACCATGGTGCTGCAAAATGTTCATATCTTTGCCAGTTACCACCATTAAATGACGATACATTAGTTCACTCTTTGTTAATTTTCATGTAAAATAACACAGGAGCGCCAAAAATACATGATAAAGGCGGATGGAAACGGATTTTTGAGCTATACCTTTACATTACAAGTAAACCCAGTACCGGGGGCGGCCTTGTTGTATGTCAAACACCTTTCCATCACCGTAGTGGTGCCTCATCTGCTCGGGGAAGCGGCGGTAAAGAATTACTGCTGCTCGTTTAATCTAATCTTGTCACCTCCCTTTTCGTTTTACTTCCATAAAGGTAGATTTTGAGTAATTTAATGAGAGCAAGTGCACAAATCTCTGCTGTTGGATACTTCAGTGACAGAGGATGAGACTGAACCAAAAAGAAACATTTTTGTGGACCTCTGTAACACCATGAATCTTAATTATACTGCTTACTTCCCGAGAATCATATCTGCAATCCAGCATTTTGCAATCCAGCATAAATCACTTAAAACTCGGTCATCCTAATGTTTAGCAATACAGCGCCGTCCTCACAGAACAATGCACCCTTTCTCCGTCCTGCTCCAGCCAAGCCATATGTCATGACCGTGTAGAAGGTGTGGAGACACTCTCTGGTCCCCAGATATCTGAACGGGAATATAAATAGTGAGCTTAGGGTCTGGAGCAGAGCCTCAAACACTCCTCCCGTGGTGAACATCCACTCTCAGCAGTCTCATACCAGTCACCACCATCCCTCACCCAGCACACGGGCCCTCGCCGCTGTTTTACTGCGCGTTGCCTCAGCTCTCCCACAGGAGACAGACACAGAGCTTGAGAATTGGGATTTGGTAATAAACTTTCTCTGGCCTCGAGTGCTTTTATTTCTGAGAGTGTGTCTTAGATTTAAAAGTTTTCCTTTGAAAGAAAGAGAAACCGTATCTTAGTGTGCCCTGTTGCGCGAGGTGTTTGTAGTGTCCAACAGGCTGATTATTGATCTAATCTCAGCACGTGTTGTAGAAACCAATGATACAGTGAAGCATAAAGGCCGACTACTTAAACATTTGGCTGAAACGCTTTAGCAGCTCAGTTCACTTTATGCCGGACAGCCGAGTCACTTGATCCACCACTGATGCACATGAAGCTGCTTTTAAAAGGTGCGTGCAGCACGAGGCAGTAGCAGATCCAGATGTTGGTACCCTGGAGGGATTATAGAGTCTAACACTACACTGAAGCTACACCGTGGACTAATACAGGGATTGAGTACAATAACAGAAATAGCTGTACAATATAATGTAATGCAATCGCCCAATGAACACCGCCTATTTACTATTAAGGTCATTTTTATAGGAACTAACTTTTAATAGTTATTATTATTCATTCATTCTTCTCTGTTGCTGTGTGTTAAATGCTGCTTTTCTCTGTTTCATTCTAACAATGAATTATCACATATGAGAAGAAAAGCAGCTAAACCTCCTATGGGCTGTTAGAAACATACATTACAGCCATTTACAAGTCCCAGTATCACAGAGGCAGAGTCCATAAAGCAGAACAGTAACATAAGAAAATGTTATTGCCGTTTTCAGCCTTAAGGGCGATGAACTCTCTCTGATCACGTGCATTTACACATTCACACTGGCAACCACAGTGTAATCTGCTGGACACCAAGCAGCTCTACTTGGAGCAGAGCTGCTACATTTAACCATGTTTGTCCTTCCATAATATTGTGTTATCTTTCAGAAGAGACAAGTATAATGACTGTTATCAAAAGGGTTAAAGAACAGTAATGGTTTTATTTTAGATATGTCTATAAAAGGGGGGGGTTCCTTTGAAAACAATGTTGTATGCATCTCCATAGGAGTGGGATACACACACTCAGCACATTTTAATCAAAGTGCTCTTTAAATAGAGCCTGTGGATGATAAAATGATTCACCTCTTCATCTATTAGGTGGCTGGTCTTGTATTAATGTAATAATGTAATTACATAATCACTGCGCGCCACGTTTGATTCATTCGCAGGCCATTTGCACATTGATTCATGGTAATAAGGAGGGACCTGTGTGTGCAGTGGACTGGCTGGTGGATGACGACCTGATCCTGAAAATGACACATTGCTGCGTCCTCTGTAGCATATGCAGGAGGATAAGCTATCTGTCGGGGTGGCACGGTGCTCTTACTCCAGATAAACCACGTTCTCTGGATAGAAAACGGCCTGGACCAAAGACAGGTGCCTGCTCGCAATCTTACAGTGCAGATAGAGGGGAGGGCCAGGCAGGGCCACTCTCCCCCGGCTGCTGATAATGAAAGTTTATCATCTCAGGAAAGCACCGGCGAAGCGCGCAGGATCTGGCGACTGTTCAACATCTGACACGAGAGGCATGATTTTTTATGAAATTGTCTTTGTGGTAATCTTTTTGAAGATGAAAGGCAAAAGTTCATCTTATCAGCTGGAAATACATCTGGTGATGTTCTGGCATTTGTGGATCTTTGTGAAGTTTTTTTTTTTTTAAAGTCAAACTAAAATGAAAAGAATAGCTTTTTGCCTCTATACCCTAGTGTACATGTACGTGTGCGTGTGTGCACAACGCTCCTATTTGACATTAATGAGAATGTCACTACTTTAACATACTGAAACTGGAAAGTCATCAGCGGCGACGTTGATGCAGATTATAACTCTCTCAGTTAATTTCATTAGCGACACATTGCTCTGTCGCGTTCCCGAAGCGAAGCTCTTCTTGAAACATCACTTTGAGAGTGAGCGGCGTGTGTGTGCGTGTGTGCAGCTGAGCACGGTGAGGTCAGTGCGAAACTACACAAAACAGCAGCGAGTGTTGACTCACACTTAAACATGTGATTCAGCTGACGATTGGCCAGCATAACGGGGCATTTCCACAGCTCTGTGGAAACAGAAACGTCTCTTTCCAGGAAAAGAAATCAGATGTTGTTGAGAAAATAAGGAATCTTGGTGCCCGGTGCTAAACTGTTGTCTAATTTGTTCTGAAGGGGTTTCTTTGTAGTGCAGTACTTCACCTGTCGCCTGCAATACAGTGAGCTACATAAATGACGCTCAGCCAGTCAGACACCCCAAACAGTCTGTCAGGCTGATGGAGTGGCTGGTCAATCAAATGAGAATGATTTATTTGTCAGGTAGCTGCTTCACACTCCCTGTCCCTGGACTCAGGTGAGTCAGTGGCTTTTCAGAGGTTACTGTCACAATAAATCAGGCGTGCTGGCAACAGCTGTCTGAGGCGTGTATGCTTACATTTCCACCTGGACTTTTTCATAGAGGTTTGCGTTTCTCCTAAACTTAACTATAAATAACCTCGATTTAAAGTCCCATGATCTAATTTTATACTAGCACCGTCACTGCGATGAGTACATCTGGCACATCAAAGAATAAAAGGTACACCTGCTAGTACGCTTTTACAGTAATATCAATTTAACAGATTTAGTACTCCAAACTTAATATACATATATTATCAGATATAAATGTTTGAAGCTACAAGACAAGAGGTTTCCTAAAGTAGACTTATCTGATGATCGACAATTGGCAATTGGCGCCAACTAGCAGCTGTCACTTATCTTTACAATTACTGTTACTGTTATGGATTGGTTAGAAGCCCTCTCTCAGGTCATGTCATTTTATCATTAGAAAGGTCTTAATTATGGATTTGCATACTGGCGTGATGGCTTGCTGAACGACTAAAGCTGCAGCGTGAAAGCTACAGGCCGTAAGTCAGCATCCTCACCAGCTGATAATCCATTTTGGGGGGCATGGTGATGGAAAACCACATTCAAATCATCAGCGAAGCAGCCACCAAGTTGGATCATCAAACATTTGTTTCATTATAAACATAGCAACACATTATAACAGCAGCATAGGCTATAAATAACCACACTCTGAGCAAACCTTGACAGCCCCCAAGAACATAAATAACTGAGAAAGCATGATGGACACTTTTGAAAATCCGACGTGCTTTGAAGGTTTGCAGAGTCGGAAAGCTTCCCATTATTTCTTGTTTTCCAAATAACCACGAAGTAATGCAGCTAAAAGCGCTACGTTAGCACTGATACCTTATTAAGCTAGTAATCGCAGTCAGCCCTTCCAGTTTGTGCAGCCAGACTGAAAAACAGCCCTTTAACTGATGCTGTTGTGTTTTTTTGGTTTTGGAAAGTATCCTCCAAACTATTTGTATAGAAGATGTATTGCTATTGACAGGCCCGCTGTGCTGAGAGAGATTGGACATGCAGAAGGGTTAGCAGTCCGTCAATCGCGTCTAAGATCTAATAGAGACATGCACTCGCAGTGAAATAAAAACACATTTTTGAATTGCCTTTATGGATTTTAAAAAGGAAGACGCCCAGCCTCCCCTGCTTTCAGAAATGTTGTGCAGTAATGGTACTGCTGGGACCGTCTTGACGCTCTAATAGCTGGTGACTGTTTGTTCCAATGCGCGGTGCAGCCTGTAAAATGTGTTGAAAAGCCTGAAATCTCAGCCCCGAGTTCAGTAACTGTAGAGCCGCTGGTATCGATAATCCACCCTGGCCGCAGATTTATTATGGTCATCTGCCATTGAGCTGTAGAACATTAGTTATTACACCTTTAAAAATAAGATTCACAACTGAGGAAATAACCGACTATAATCGTACGCTGCAAAAAAACCCATGTTTTTTCCTCAAGACAAGTCCCCACTGGATCCTGCGGGCCTCTACAACCGCTGTGTGTGATCCAGATTCAAGGTCCCAGACGGTCCCCTGAGAAACAACTGCAATCAAAATGCCAGTCACACTCCCAGGCCTGACAGATAGGACGGTCATGGAACATGCCTCCCGCAATCTGGACTGCTCACGGCTGTCCACGCAAAAGCAGTTTTCACATCATCATTTCCACAGAATCTCTTTCAGCCTTATGAGCGGGGCTTCCTCCAGCAGGCTCTCTCAGACCCGCGTCGAGGTAGTCTGCATGCGCTCAGCGAATAGGAGACAAAAGTTTCCATCTGTTCACCTATAATCACACACTGCTTCCTCTGGGATATACAATAGCAAACGCCGAGCTTGTGCGCTTTGGAAAAAATGTGACTTTGATCTGAAACCTGGACTGGATCCAAGCAGCTGAGTAGATACACGGAGCTTAAAAGACACATGTCTGGATCAGCGACAGAAATTATTTTACGCCTTCAAAGGAATTACCGTACAAACAGTTCTGAAGTGACGGTGACCGGATTTAGGATTTATCTTACTTACGTCGCCTCTCATGTTGAAGCACTTGTCTCATACGTTAAAGGATTCAAACCACATGGAAGGTGTGGAGTCACTGCAGTTACAGTATTTGAAACAGGTCAAACGACCACTTGTGTGGCGTTTTCTGGTTATCATCAACGGTGCCGAAGCGCCTGTTATGGCTGCATGTGTGTAGAGTATTATCATGTCAGCTTTGTCACTTAGATTACGCAATTTTTAAGGCCTGTAACGGGGAAAAAAAAGATAATCTAGCGACTTTTAGGGCAGACTTTAACTCCTTTTTCTGAAAGAGAGTTGCCAGTGTTTCTCAGTGAAGCGCAGTATTCGGCCAACCAATCAGCAGCGAGAATTTTATATGCGCGTACCTGAGGTAACGACCAATCACTTTCTCATGTTGTCTGTAAGGGGTCCATTTGTTTTTGTTTTGTATCATTTAAAGGGGACATATGATGAAAAACACATTTCTTCTTGCCTCTACATATTTAAACTAGTCCCCCCTCAGTCGGCCAGCTCAGAGAATGAGGAAGGCAGACAGGTCCTGCATCGTCTCTGCAGCCCACCCTCTGGTAACATGGGGCTCCTACAGGCGTTCAGATCCAGCTCACCAATAGATTCACGTAACCACAGGAGGGATTTACAAGTGCAAATCCTCCCTCTGAGTAAACACGCTGAGAGAGCATTCATCCCGCTAGGTGAAGTTCGCTGTTTCAGTAAGCTAGCGGTGTGTGTGATGTGGTCGGTCAGAGCCGGACATGCAGACTGCTCTGTTGTTGGTTGTAAACACCAACACAAATGCTGATATTCTGTCCCAGCCCCAGAAGACCAGAGGAGACGTGGCTGCGTTTTTACTCTTTCCAGCCGTTTCCTCCGCTGTTCGCCGTCAGATTCTGGGTCGCTAGCTATAGCGTACAGACGCGGGCTGTTCGTCGGGAGCGGCAGCCATGTTGGATACCGGTCCTGCACCCTCCCCCTCCATACGTCATTCGGGCAGCCAATCAGAGCAGCGCCTCATTATCATAGCTGCTCACTCAGAACTCCACATAGATGGCCAGAAGAAGGTAGAGAGAAGCGAGACTGCAGACCCTCCTCAGAGGCTGGACTACAGATCCAGGACCTGTTTAAAACAGCTTTCAGTTGCCATAATATATGCCCTTTAACTTTAATCTAAAGTTTAAGTTTGTTGCAGGTTAATTTTTCTTGGCCTTTTCAATTTATTATACCTCAGTTTATGTGTATCCATGTGTTTGTGTATCCTGCTGCATTAAGCTTATGATGGAAAGGTCAAAGCCACACAGTTCCCCAACTGGTGATAAATCATTTGCTTTTCCTTTATGCATTTTAAAGATTTAAGTCTTGTTACTCCCAACGTGTCTGTTTATCAAACAGCTTCATCAGCTCTGGCGTTTCATTCTGCTCACAGATCAGTCATGGTGGGTTCCTTTGTGACACAAACCAAAGAGTTAACCAAGGCAATTGTTGTAACAAGCTATTTTATTACAACCAGAAGTGGAGATGATCAGATAGCTTGGACTGAGGTATACCTGGGTTGTGTATCTGACAGGGGGCAGGAAATGGTAGGGAGGCGTTGCAAGTAACCAGACGGGCAACAAAAGCAGAGACAGTCACATAGAGATTAACAAATCCAGACAGAGATGGCGCAACCAGTGAGGATGATGTCAGGCTTGCCTGGTAATCTGGCTGGTGAAATGTAACCTGAGGCACAAATGAACCCCAGTCAGGTTAACACGAAAAACAAACTGGCCAAAAACAACCGAGCGCTCGACCACAGAGCCCCCACCACAGTGGAGGCCGGATGAATGAGCCTGGGTTTCATAAACAACCCGCTTTATTGAACTGATTGGTTGATCAGCTGCAGGTGTTTAGATGAACAACATGTGAGAGGGAGCAAGCGAACATGGAGAGGGACAGGCCTCTTGGGAAAGACCCAAGAACTACAGGGAAAATGGAATCCATGGCTGACATCCAGGCAGTTAGGGCTCTCGGAGGATATCGGATCTGAATCGTGTCATCAAAGGCCGGACTGCGTCCTGTGTGACACCTGGTTCACCTATGCTCTCCAGCTTCTAATCATGCAAAAAATGACCCGCACGAGGTCACCCTAACAAAAAAACCATCAGGGACTATTTTACATTTTAAAAACTCAACAAATAGAGGCTTGAGTCACCAAAAGCCATTTAAGCTTGTCCTTGGCTCTCCGCCGCCTGCAATTTAAGCCAAGGCTGATTTTATCACCCAAATGTTTCCTCCAACGGCAGTGTTGATTAGGGGCATTTGGCATTGGGTTATTATAATGACTACCTCAAATGGCAAATTAGTGGCGTTGGGGTTGAGCAGGAGATGGGTAAATTGGGACTGGGACAATGTTTTAATGGTTTTTCTTTGGAAATTGAAAACAGTGTTCTGTGATACTACTACTACAGGTCATTTCTGTCATAAGTTTATGGAAAACAATGGCGACCAATAAATGTTTAAGCAATTGTTTACGCTCTTAAAAAAACTCACTTTGGGTTGGGTCTAGGAATAAGGTCTTGGCTGATGGGTTTTATGAGTTGCCTGGAATAATTGGGTGGTTAGCATGAGGTAGCTTTAGCCGCCGTGTCTGAAAAAGACAAAACAGAGCTCCTTTACAGACTTAAAGACTTAATTCAAGTTGAACTGTCTCCAACAATATTGCAGTACTTACTGGGCCAACAAAGGCCGCCAAAAAGCAGTTTCTGTCTGCCCTTAGCACGCCTGTCTCTGCTCTCCGTGTACTCTGCAGTTTGATTAGCAAGTCTGTCAGGGGTCCTGCAGTCCAAGAATTATAAGAGGAAAATGGGGTTGTGGACAGTTTGGGTGAGGTTGAGTCAGAATCTTGATATGACTTTGTCAGGGGTCGGTGTCGTCGTTCAAGCAGAGCTTGAGACAGGGGATATGATTCATAAATGTTTTACAATTTACATGTCAAAACTGAAAGTATCCAATTACCCCTTGTTACTAGCAGGGCGGGAATGAATCGACTCCGTGGTGGATTTAAGGAATTAGGGAATGGGCTGATTGAATAAAAAGTATAGCATGTTAAAAATAAACTCTGGAGTATTGTTTGTGCGGGGGAGCTGATGGAAGAACCGAAACAGCGTTGAGAGAAACGGCTGCTCTGCCTGCTGAGGTGTTGTTGCGAACAGTCCTCACTGCTGGCATTC
The DNA here is from genome assembly GCA_008933995.1 of Datnioides undecimradiatus. Taxonomy (NCBI): domain Eukaryota; kingdom Metazoa; phylum Chordata; class Actinopteri; order Lobotiformes; family Datnioididae; genus Datnioides; species Datnioides undecimradiatus. The sequence goes on from WARS01000013.1 coordinate 20,233,912, forward strand.
GAAATCGCTCCGCCCGAAAGCGTAGCAACAAGCATACCGAAAAACAAACACACAACAGCTTCTTCAGTGGTGCGTAATCATCTCTCATTATCCGAAATGATTTTCAGCGCGTTTGGTGTCAGACTTTCAGATATGTCAGCCGCACTTTTTGCACTTTCAAGTGGGGCGGTTTTCCTGTTTTTAGCTCCATTGTATCAGCACATCTTTAGACGACGGTGATGATTTGTATTTGCAGAAGTACATACTTAGTGTGGAGCTTTGTGTGCTCTACAGTTTTATGGGTTTAAGAAATCAAAATCAGTTACATAAAGTTCAAAACACATTAACTTTGAGGATTGAAAACATTTGTCACGTCCAAACTAGGTTCTGTAATATGTTATATTAGAAAGTTGTTGTTCTATCTGTGAAAAGGTACGTTTCACTTGGGTTTTGTTACTGGTTTAACAGTACATCTTTTTGTCCTCAACTGCTCAGCAAAAAGGTTGAACAGACAAACAGACAGTTTTTAGCCCCACTAGCTACCGTTACTAGTCAGGTTAGCTGTGGAAGTGTAAATGAGAAACCAGCACTGGAAGAAGCTTTGATATCATTCAGATCCATTTTTGGGAGCAAGAGAAGTGAAAGGGACAGTTAAAAAGAATAGTTTCTTCATTCTGATCCCTGATCAGTGTCACACAGACATGACACAGGACTAGTTTGCTGTTGTCCTTCAGAGGATATATATAAGCAGTGTCAACTCTTGGTAACTTGACCTCTGCTAGATAAAGCAATTGGGGTCGAAGGGTCAAGAGAAAGCTAAATAAAGTCAACCAGGCTCCCTGGCGGCGGGCACAAATCACCAGAGCACACTAATGGTACCCGACTAGGGCGATTGTCCAGTAACTCGGCGAACAGAGGAAAATGACACATTCGGTTATTTTCGTCTTGATTGGAAGTTGTGTCTGTTTATATCAGCTCCAAAGCGATTAGATCCCTCAGATTGTCCCGTGTGGCTGACATGTAATTCCTGGATATAGCACAAGATTTTTGTTGTTGTTGTTCTAATGTGAAGTCGGGTGTGAAAGCAGTATTAGATCATGATATATGAGGGGTTCTGTTGTGCCTTGGCCCTACAGGGGGGCATGATGCAGGGCCCCCTCGAGCCTCAACAGTCCTTGCATCCTGGTGTCCCTGGCTAATACCGCTGTTGTGAAGGTCTTCTTCATGCTGTCGGCCGACCCACTGTATGACCCCAATCACCAAAACAATACTGCATTCTCTGCAGCGAAGCACGATACCATGATATGCGGGCCCCTGAAGATTTCACATTGCAGTATCCTGGTGTTGCGTCGCCTTTGGCTACAGCAAAAAAGCGCCAGTGTTTATGATGGCGATCCTAAGTGGGCCAGGTCAATGCGTGTCACTGTCGCACTGGCTGAGCAGGATGTAAGACACACAGAAAACTCGTCTGACTCCACTTCACAGCATTGGCGTTTTTCCAGTTCTGCCGACTGTCTGGGTGGAAAATCAGGGAGCTGATCTTTTTTTTTTTTTTTCTGTTGTTATTCCCAACAATGGGCCGGGTGTCTCTTAAGATGTCGGCATTAAAGCAACTGGCATAGATATACGTGAATAATGGATATTGATTCTCATCTCCTGTTATATTCCTTGCGCTAACTCTGCTTGATGGCTTTCTTTTATATGCCAAAGTGGATCTGTAGAAGCCGCCTCTCTCAGCCATATCTCGCTTTGTTCTCAGCCAGCGTCAGGCCATTTAGCTAGTGGGGCAAAACAAATGCGTCTAATATGCCGGATGATGATGTTGGCCCGGGTCCCTCATCTGTAGCTGGGTTGTTCTCCGCCTGTGACTGCGGGCTAGGGGGCTGGAGTCATGGCGTGGGCTGCCTGCTTTTGTCCCTGACCCCCGGTCGTGCTGCTTTCAAAGCCACCTGCCAGCGGTGAAACGGAGCATCAAGTGTCTAATCATGCAAAAAAAACTGCATTTGTTTGTGTTTGTAGGACTTGAGCATGGGGGCAGAGTCAGAAAAACACTTGAATATGCCGTCGAGTTTACAAAGAAAACATTTTTTTTTTTCCTTTAGGAGGAGTGGAGATAATTACAGAAACAAGAAATTGTTATTTTTGCAACTAATCAAGACACTTGAGCCCTCTTCTTGTAACATAGTTTTTCAAGGAGGCGTGTGAGACCAGCACCATTTTTCCTGCCAAAGGGTCAGAAGGCAGAGCAAAATCCAAACAATCGCAGAGACTTTAAAGGACCAACTCATCAAATGACAATAACCGCTCTTTCCTGCTTCTACTACCTATTGTAGCACAAGAGATCTAGCAGAGCCACTGCTTTATTTCTGCCCCATCAATACAACTGAAGGGAATGACTCGAGAAAACACAACAAAAGGCGGTTTTTTACCGAAAATGTGCTCCCATGAGGTGGGGGCAGTTTTCATCCTGGTGGTTTTATTTAGTAAAACGCTAGTAACCAATGGAAAACACTTTTTATTCACCCTCATTATATCGATTCTGTGGCAGAAATCTTGGGTAAAGCTACATCGTCTGCGTAACGTTTCTATGGTATTTGAGTGAACCCACCCTTTATGCATTAGTTTGTAGATTAACTTAGACTTCACCAATGCCAAAGATGCTTTTAAAAGTGCTGGCTGGTATGTGCGTAACCTGTGTAATCTCAGTTCTTTTAATGTGGGGACGGGAATCAAAAGCTGATCAGGGACATGTACTAGTCCCCTCAGCCCGACCAACTCAGAGAAAGTGGGGAAAGGCAGACAGGTCTACATCGTCTCTGCAGCCCACCCTCCTGGTAACATGGGGCTCCTACAGGCCGTTCAGATCCAGCTTACGTAACCACAGGAGTGATTTACAGAGGCCGTCCTCCTCTGAGTGAAACCGCTGTGGGCGTTCATCCCGCTATGAAGCTCTCTGTTTCCGGCGGTAAGCTAGCGGTGTGTGGCGATGTCGTCGGTCAGAGCCGGACATGCAGACTGCTCTGTTGTTGGTCGTAAACACCAACACAAATGCCGATATTCTGTCCCAGCCCCAGAAGACCAGAGGAGACCGTGGCTGCGTTTGATTCTTTCCGACCGTTTCCTCCGCTGCTCGCTGTCAGATTCTGGGTCGTAGCTATAGCGTACAGCCGCGGGCTGTGGTGGAAGGCAGTGGAGAACTTGGCATTGCATCAAATGGGCTCAACACTCTCCATGTGTATCATAACATGAATTTAAAAAGTTGTTTTATAGGAGCTGTGGGAAGTGTTTTATATGGATATTTCTATTATTATATAGCAGAATCTGAATGGTAAGCAAATGAACAGCATACAATAATGATAATGCAATAGCATACAATTATTTAAAGTGGCTAGAATCGATATTTTCTATATAATAATGTGAAAGAGGTCTCTCATAGTGACGAACCTGCCACAGTACAATGTTTTTGGTTAAACTAGGTGTTAACTAAGCTAGCAAGGCTTGCTGGTTCCCCTGCCTCTAATCGCCAAGCTAACACATCCTGACTCCAGCTCTCAACTTAACGCACATGACATGAGGGTGTCTACAACCCCTGGTTCAGTTCCCTGTTTTGCCTGATTAGTAATCAAACCTTGCTTGGAGACAATTTCATTTCAACTTCAGACTCGCCTTTGATAAAAGTACTTTTGGCAAAATGGTTAGCGCTATTGCCTGTTTCGGAATATTATATTAGGAGCTCAACGTCTATCTCCATTGACTTTTGAAACATTTCTTTTTCTATTGAAAAACCATTCAAAATGGATTTATTTCACATTTTCAACTTTGGGACCAAAACTGTCCACAGTGGGGCTGCTTTGCCTGGCAGATGTAAGGGGTCGATTTGAAAGGGAGTCTGGGATTTGGTTGCCAGGAGGGTAGCTCTTTCAAACTCTGCTTTCAAGGCCGTGCCTGGTCCACAGCTCAGATCTCATCCCGACTGCTGCTTCTGGTCGACTTCTACCAGAATGATCTTGCCTGATGCTGGCTGCGTTGAGCGTAACGAAGCCTGACAGCGAGAGGATGTCCCAGAATATAAAGGAAATTAGTTATTACTCTTGGTGTGAATAAGTAAAGTGTTACAGTCTACTTTAGCGTGCAGGCAAGCTAGCGTTTTCTGTTCTTCTGAAGCTAAATTAGACACAGCCTTGTTAACCTTGCATGCTTATTAAATAGTAAAATAAAGTTTTGAGCCTGTATTTTGGAGCACTGACCTGACTTTTGTGCCGGAGACGCCCTGCTGTCTTGTATTTAGAGGGAATCAGCTGCAGACATTTCTCACGAGGCAGCTGGAGCTGGGCCCAGGGTGCCGCTGTGGACAGGCTGCTGTTGACGGTTGTCTGGGGCTGATAGATTGCCAGACATGAAAAGGGCTGACTGGTGGCGGGAGGCCGGATGGGCACGCTGGGCATTGCAGGAGATTAGCATTTCCAGGCAAAGAGGAATAATTGTTGAGCGCGACAACAAGCCGCTAGCTCTGTTGTTTCATAAACAAGAGGCAAAAGGCGAGTGGTAAATACTGTATATGTGGCCTTGCCCCTGCGCGAGACAAAGAGAGGACAGTGCTGTGCTGTACTGGCCTCTCCTTTTCTATTTTAGTGAAACCATATATTTCAGGGACAGCCCTGACTCAGTGTAAGGACAGTCTGTCTAAGCCAAGTCCATTATATTCCCATCTGCTTTACAGATGAGACCCCGGGGGCCTGAGTGAGAAGAAAGGCAGAGGCGAAATGGAGACGATTCTTGCATCGTAGCTGTGGTCGCGTTAAAATATCTCACATGAATCTGAGAAATGCAACAATCCGGAGGCCGACTGAAAACAATGTGTGACTTGAAACGACGTTTTGGCTTCGCCAGGTCCGCCAAGATCTTTTATATACAAATCCACGCGTGTTCTCGGCCCTAATCTAGAAAGTGGCCAAATTGCACTTGTTGCAATGGGCGTGATCTCCTGCTGGAAACGTTTTCCTCTCACAGGAAACGGAGAATTAAAACTTTGTGAGTGAAATGCAAACTGTTTGTGAACATGCTCCTGCAGAGAGCAATCTTTTTTCCCCCCTTTTTGCAGCCTTTGGAACAAAAACAAGCATAAAAACATAAGCATGATTTGGACTTGTGCAGTTTTTAAATATCTGCACGGGGGAAAAAAAGCATTGACCTGACTCGGCCCGGCTAATCTACCCTGAAAAACAAGCTATGTTTTGCATTATTTTGTCCATTGCTGTATCGTATCCAGGCTAATGCTAAGTAATGGCTGCGCTGTCTCTTTCCATCCTCCCTCTGGGCATTTCATATCCACTTCCAGCACACAAAATGAATGGCCTCTCGGTACAGTCGGAGGGACGGAGAAAGAAATTTATTGAAGCTTGTGCAAATATGTTTCAGTATCCCACTAAAACATGACTTTTCGTGGTTAAAAAAGCAACAGTCGAAGTTGAAGAGGAGGAAAAAAACGGACTCAGGTATTATTTATTAAAAGTTTAGCTCTCAAAAACACAGCAGCTATACTTATCCGGGCTCAGAGGGCGTGGTTTGATGGGATCAGATTTGATTTAGAACTATGCCAATCTAATTAAACAAATACTCGACAATAAATGAAATGTTATCATTAGCTGCTGTTGCGCTGTAGCTAGGTGTTTCCTGTTGTGCGTGGCGCCGGGCAGGAGGAGTTTTGCAGGTGGTGACTTCATCGCTTCAGTATCACCATTACCAGGGATGAGGCAGCGTCTGCTTTCTAACATGGTTTATATTTTCTAATTAGTCACGCACGTGCGCATAGGCTCACCGTGTGCTGCCAAACGAAACGCCACGTCGCCCCTTGGGAGTGAACGGACGGAGCTTTAAACGTACAATTTAGTTTCGAGTAAACATGACATGCTTAATGTTAGCAGGAAGACGTGAAGTTTGGCTACTGGGAAGTCTCTAAAACAGGCCTGTGTTTTATTTTAAGTTTTCAAGTGAGCTGTGATAAAAACTGAAATGAAATTTGGTTTTGATAGTCATCACTAGTTGGTGAATGTCAGCCTGGGCCATTGAACTCTGCCAAGCTCAACGGTGAGTCAGACAAGTGGCGGGTTTAAAGACTCATAGGGCGTAAGTAGAACAGTATTGTTGTTTTTTGGTGCTTTTCAAGGAAAATTTGAGTTTACACACCGGATAATGCTCCCGTGCACACACAGACAGAGGGTTTCTGCCTCATACGTCACATTGTGATATTAAAAATCGGTATTAATTGGATTTTATTTAATGTTCAGACTCTATTGTTTGCCATCTTTCTAATGCACTTGGCATTTATCACATTTGGTTTATGCATGCTTCAGCATACGTTTTGCATTTTCAAAACATAAATTGCAAGAATTCAAGATTTTCCTCCTTCTCTGTCCTCGTATCTCCTGAACTCAATCCATTACTTTGAAGCTGTTCCTCATCCTTTACTTGAACTCCGTACTTCAGCGACTTGTGGTCTACTGCGCCAGCGAATATTGACGAATATTCCTGCCAATCTGCTTCATCGCGTGCGGTGTATAATGCTGACAGCCTCCTGATATTGCTGTGGAGAAGGAGTGAGTCAGTTCCACTCTGCCTGGTTTATTTGCTTTGGAGACGCGGTGATGAATGACCGTCACTTTGGGTCTCGGAGCGGGAAAAGCTCGTGGCCACGGCGGAGCAACGGGAGCTGAGGAAGTTGGCATCCTCGCATTGTTCTAAGTCATTACCCGCTTGGGCCCGCTTGCATTATTGTATCTTGAAAACGACGCTCCTCGAATGCCTTGAGTGCCTCGTCGGTCCGTTCATACTGGCTGCACAAACAAACACGTCGACACAGAAAGCAGTCAAGAGGCGGGAAAGAGAGAATCCATCATGTTTTACATGTGTGAAAGTTCAACAGGAATGACGTTGGCTGCGGAGACATTGTGTTGTTTTGTCTTAGTCCAGCTGGTAGGGCTTGTTTTAAGAGCATGCAACTTCATATTTAAATTCATCCCACGACTGTTATTCTTCCCCTGAATCCTAATGAGGGTTCAAGAGTATATAAATATATCAGGATTGTTTTTATTTAGACACTAATGCAATTATTTTTTATTATTTAATTATTGCAATACAGAGGTTGCAATTTATAGAAATACTGTAGGCAAGGTTTGCAATATTTTGATTTTTTTAAATCCAGTATTTATTAGAAAAATGGTTATGGTATAAGTGAAACACCATCACCAAATTGACTTTGAAATCAAAAGCACTACCTTTTGCGCACTGTGAGCAAAGGGATTAACGCTTGACTATATCACGCATTAAAACTACTATTTAAATTCACTACAGTATCATAAAAGGTGATATCGTGGTAAACAGGGTATTGATATTTAAAACCAGACTGTCTAATTTTCCGTTTTCTGTTTTTTATTATTTTTAATATTCAGTATAAATAATGGATCATGTGACAATGTGTATTTGTAAAAGGTGCATTTTCGCAATTTTCTGCAATATGTTTGGGGGTTTCATATCCACATCCTAACCGCTCAGCGTCATCGCTCTTATCAGTATCTGGTCCCAGAGGATGAAAAGCAGCAGCAGGAAACAGATTTTAGTGAAAAACTCTGATAAACTCGCTTTACGGTACATGCTCGGCAACCAACCAGCAGAAAAGGTCGGCGTTAGGGGCTACCTGGTAAACATGCTGAGGCTTTCAGCATCTGAAGGCCAAAAAAATACTCTTCTCAGATGTTGTTTGAGCTGAAAGAAGAGTGAATATTGGATTTACATTCATCAGTTCGACAGAAACCCGACTCCACCTGAATACCAATGTGTCTCTGTTGTCGCTTGATGCACAAGTTGGCAACTGTCTGCGTTGCGATTATGGTTTGTTGGCTGCTCCGAAGTGTCCGGAAATGCCCCTCAGCGGTGCAAACTTAATTAAATATTTCCTCGGGACGCTTTTAAGGCAAAGGAGCTCCGCGACGAGTTCAGAGTACAACATCGGCCATTTTTCACGGACAAACGCGTTTGCAAATATTTGGGTTCATGTCAACGGTAATTGGCTGCCACTTCTACACAGCTCTGTATCAGTATAATAAATCAGAAAATGAATATATTGTCACCTCATTAGCGTCGAGAGCCTCCGTACCGCAGAGACATTAGCGGCCGCGAACATTGATTAAACGACACGCTGCCGTGGCTGTCTCGATGTTGTCGTGCGCTCTCAGGCGGCGCAGACGTGTCAGACATGTGTCTCAGTGTGGTGTGAGACAGGTCTGTGTTTGGCCAGACAGAGTAATGATGGGTGAGCGGCGTGAGGCCCGGATAATAAGTCCAGACAAAACCCACGGGAGCCTCTCTTACTCTGGGTCTGTCTGCTACATATCAGGCCGACGTGGAGTCCCCGTAACCACGGTGACTCTTTTAACAATAGGTTCTTACAAACGTGTGGTTCCCGAGCCACACGTATGCATGCACCTGTTCCTTTGTTTCTCTGGTTATTAGCAGGCTACTTCCGAGTGTTAAGCTGCATCTGACCCTGTGGTCGGACCTCATGTTTGGCCTTTGGCAACAGCTCCAGGAACATACTTCACATAACAGTGGGATACTAGACTGCTTCCAACTTTCCCATTTACTGTCATGTGCAAATACGACTTCGGATACAGTCCTGGAGTTTCTTAAACCTCATTACGAAATCCAACCGGCCTGTCGTCTCTTAAAAACATTCGGATGATCTGTGAAAAGCAAACCGCTGGAGATTTTGTGTGAGATGGCTTTTCCTGTTGTATTTATTCATCTGTCCTCACAGCTGTTGTAATAACGACAGGAAACGTACCTCAGACCTCGCCATGTTCCTTGCTGGGATTAGAAACAGATCTCGCAGATTGCACCGAGACTCATTAATAAAACATGATTATGTCAGAGTCAGACGTTCCCGTGTTCGAGATGAAAGTCTTTTTAAAGCAGGCTCTCAACAAGGACGTAAATTCGACAATAATAATGTTTTACATGGCCAAACGCAAAATGTTTAGGGGGTGAACGGAGAAGTTTCTGCAACTTTCAAGTGTCTTCCTTTCTCAACTTGACACTACTTTTCTGAAGACAGTGCTTATAAATTATGCAGAGTAAGCTGCAGACAGCCTTTGCTTTAAATGATTGTTTACCGAGCTTTAAAGGAGCCCGGGCCGGGATGAATGCAGTGGAGGAAAAATAAAAAAAGAATTTCAAAGTGAAGCTCAAAGCAGAGCTATTTAAGGCATTCCCAGCTCTTTTCTCTCTGAATGTACATTGTGTGGGATTAGCATAGTTTGGACGTATTATACTTCGAGGTGAACACAATAGACGTTACATCAAGGAACTAATGCACACGGGCAAACTGCTAAATCTGATCACAGCGCTTCATTTGACGCCCCGTGGAACAAATTCTGTGATTTAGCTGTTTTTAATTACGAGAAATAAGCTTCAGGTTTCAACTGGAATTCTAACAATGAGGTGTAATGAACTCTGCTACCGTGCGTTTGCATAGCACAAGTGCGTTCATGACTGGATGCTTTCATGCATCAAAACAGTGCGAGAGTTATTGAAATTACAGTTTTTGGGGGTTTTTTTGTCGACATAAATTAGGTTCATGTCCTCAAAGTTATGAAACAAAGCTTCATTTCACGGCACTGTGAATAGGAGGAATATGCAAATGTTCTGTACTGTATATAAGCCCAACGAAGGTTTATTGAGTTGAAAAACAAAAGCTCTTTGTCAGTGGCTTTTCTTCAAAGGGCACAGAGAGAAGTTTGGTGTGTGTGTGTGTGTGTGTGTGTGTGTGTGTGCTCGAGCGTTCATGCTAATGTGCGGATAAAAGCAGCAGGGTGAGACGGCTTTGGGTCTGACGCGGGTGCAACGGGGAGGCTGACGAGCTCTTGGCCCTCTGCGGTGCCAAGCAGCAGCGGTAAGCAGCAGCGGCAGCTTGCACCGCGGTGTGTTCATCCGCCGACTGAGCTCCACGCAGAACAGCTGGGGCTCGCTGCTACGCACTCATCGGTGGGGGGGCATTTCAGTCTCTGTGGGACCCGCAGCGTGGCGAAGAATGTCTCTGATCACTCTGATGGCTGCCACGTCAGCAGCCTCGTGACGTAGGCAAAGTTTGCTGCAAATCAGCTAATTAGAAGCCAAAAAAAAAAAAAAAAAGTGGGGGTGAGGTTTAGAAATATGAAATGCTTTCCTTCAATTATGGGGATTTAATGGGTTCCTGGTTGAACACATGTTTTATGCTCATTTCCTTCTGTTGATGATATTGAAATGATGCCATTTTCCTCTGACTAAGTGGACGGCCAAACAGAGCTGGTTTGGAAAAGGAGCCATTACTGGAATTTTATTTTATTATTCTTTCACCGAACGACTAAAATGACCAGTTGATAATGACAACTGATTTGATTTACAGAGCCATTCATAAAGCTGTCTAATCGTAGCTTCGTTAAGCTAAGCTAACACATTACTTTCGCAGTGATGGGCAGTCAGATTTGTGTAAGTGAGTGGAATAATGTCCCCGCTCCACGAAGGATTAGTTCTTGTTTCAAATCATAGAGTGGTAAAGTGAAGCAGAGTTCCTGGTTTTGCAAGTATTTTCCCCCAATGTTAATTCTTTCTTTGATCATATCATCCATGTTCCTCAGCATATCAACACAGCGGGCTGGTGGAAAATTCAAAATACTGTAGGTGCCTGTTGTGGCCCTGTGTTTTTTAGTTTTTCATGTTTGTTCCTGAGAAATTCTGCTGTTTTTGTTTTTATTTCAACAGCTTCATAGGGCTTGTGGAGTAAACATTAGTTTTGTCTTTCCATTTGCAGGACACACATTATTGCACGATTAAACAAACGATTACAAAGATTAAACTAAAGTTTTCAGTTTTGAAATGCTCTTTGGGGAGTTGTAGGTGTCAAACTACCAGATGCATTGCAATTACACGACTGACTGACTTTGCATTTTGTATTGCATTCGTAAACACAAATGCTACTTTGATCTTCTGACTTCTGAGTAATACTGGGTGCATCTGCAGGTCAAGTTGTTTGTCTTCTGCAAAAGTATTGACGTCCCCATCAGCTGCAATTGTACTTTGTGTTAAGTGCTAATTAGCAAATGTTAGCATATTAACATAAACAAAGACAGCAGTTGGGGTAAACATTAAACCCGCTAAACATCAGCATGTTGACTTTGTTAGCATGGGCATGTTAGCTATCGTTAGCATGTAGCTCAAAGCGCAGCTCTGGGCGAGGACGACCTCGCAGTGCCGCGGTCACGTGGCTTTAGCTTCTCCGTCTAGAGCCAGCTGTTTATCATGTGCACTGATTATTCAACCAGGACAATTTCGTGTCCTTTCTGGAACTGGCAGTGCTACAGCTGCCTGCTACCAAACTCTGTCCGAGCGCAAGATGAACGAGACCTCCTTGCACTTTGCTGCTCCATTATGGCTCGTGGCGGCCCACGTGCTCACGACCGCTCGCTCTTTGTCATTCTGTCACACTTCTTGTTCGCTAACATTTCTGTGGACTGCCGTTCGACTTATGAAAACTATTTATAGCATAAGCTGTAACTTTGCCCAGGCCTGAGAAAAAAAAAAAAAGTTTCCAATCATAAAACGGGCTACTGTATTCTGGTAACGTGACTGAACCTCTTTAGTCAGCTGCAGAAATCTTAAAGGCGCCTTCGAGACCTGCTGCAGTCTACCATATGTTTCTGCCTGACTGCTTACTGTATCAGCTGCGCTCGTCAGGCTTTTGTCTGTTCCACACTGTGTAACTGTGGAGGATTTACTGCAGCGCTCTTTTTATTCCATCAGTCTTGCGTGTGCTGATGCATGCATACCTGAATGTCTCTGGGCTGCAGGTCCAGGCGGCTCTGCTGAAGACCTTCTGCAGAGCTGCTGTGCTGCCGGCCAGAAGTGGGCTGCAGAGAATGACCACTGCAACCACACGCCGCTGTTGAACGCTGACGAGCAATCCATGTGCAGGTAAGTGACCTCGCCTGTTTGAGGGACCCAGTTTTCTGAATTTGTCTCAATATTGTCACATTAAGCGTGGTGTATGGATGCAGCATTGTTCGCGCGTGCATGTCTTTGTGTCAGTGTTGCAGAGAAGCAGTGCTGCCTCAGCTCTGTGAGGGAACGCCACTGTGAAGCAGGTATGATTTCAGCCAGAGGAGGGTACACCTGTCAAGTGGATGAGGAGAACCGGTGCACAGATGACACCTACCAGGTACGTTGCTGTCTCGTCGCCGTGAGAGCTCCTACAGAGGTGTTGTTTCCCAAAAGTAAAAGCATCTGCCGTAGATCTTCCTAATTAGATAGCACGCAGTGAGAAGGGACAAAGAAACAAGAGGAAGATGGTTGAGTCATGACAGAAAGACATGATGTCATGAGTGGATGGTGCACACATTTTCTAGCCACCAAGTTCTCCATTAAACAAATACTGACTTGATTAAAGGAAGCCGCAACTTCCCGAAGAACAGAACACGCACTGTTTTTGTGAGTCAGGTGGGGTCTGACTCACTGTTTTGAGTTGTTAAAGGCGACAAAACTGGACAGTGTAAACAGATCAAACCATCAGCAGCAGGTAAGTACCGTGAGCCCTTTGAAAGTGGCACACTAACATGGTGAAAGCCGAGTTTGCCTGTGTAGTTGAGACTTTGAACACCTCAAACATCCCCCGGAATGCATCGCTGTTTTGGCCGGAGTGAGATTTCAATTTCAGATACCCATGCCAGCGGAGAGGCTTTTGTAAAGGTCAGACTGTTTATTTGTGTTTATTGGCAAACAGGTTGAAATGTATTAGTGAGGAACTGCCAAGGTCTCCCATTTCTGTATGCATCCTTCAGACCCGTGAATACTTCCATATGGAAATGGGAATCGTGCCTTTGCTCAAAGTCAGCTCAAACAGCATGGCCTGTTTCTTCAAGAGGAAACCCGGCGGTTTGGACCCTGAGCCAGCTGCTCATGTGTTGAGGTAGCAGTGCCGGACCATTGCCAGGACATTGTTTTAGAGGAAAGTCTGGTTTTCTTTGCATGGCATGTGGTTCAGCTCGAGGTGGACGCTGAAATCCTTAGCAGTGCGTTCACGGGGATGAGCCGTCTCCCCCTTCCACTGCTGTTTACTAAACACAGCTAAAGGTGAAGGGCCATAAAGAGAGGTGGTGATTAGGGATGTGAAGAGCACCTCGATGACACTCTCCTATCAGTCTCTGCTGTTTTTGTCTGGTCGGGCAGGTGTGCTGCAGCTGCTGCGCCCTTGGCTTGCGGGTGCGCAGCGAAGGACGGGGTTGCGACGCCCACCAGTACCTGGGCTACCCGTGTGGTCACGTCTTCCTCACCTGCTGCGAGGAAGGAGAAGCTCCGAGCCAGATCCCTCTGAGGAGAAAGCAGATGCCCAGACCAACTTCTTTGCCCAGAAAAGGTATCTGTTACCCGCTGCACAGTCACATTTCACTGCCATGAAGCTTTCAGCATGGAAAACACATTCATCACACACACTGTTTGAGAATTTGCTGTGTGTATGACTTTGAGCTATGCAAATTCTCAATTTATATGTTTTTTAACGTCAAATTTCTGCAGGATAAAATAACAATAACAATAAAAACAATTACTTTCAAACACCCAAAAGAGGAGAAGACGGGAAGAAGGAATAGAAAACATAACTTTGCTTAATTGATATGTCAGGAATAATTAGACATTTACACAAACACGTCACAAACAAAAGTTTTGTGTTGCTTCGTAATGTTTACAAGAGTATTATATCATCGAGTCTGTGTTATTGTATCATGACTCTTTAAAATGGATTTATTTATTCATTGGCAACACTCAACCACTCAATATTTATTATTTTAACAGAGTAAACTTTCATGATTTACTGTTATAAGACGAGTTCTTGCCATTCTTGGCACTGAGGTCTTGGCGCAAGCGGAGGGAAAGCAGAAATGTGACCAGTGTGCATCATGGCGTTACTGCTGGTGGCCCATTCTGCACTTAAGCTTAATCTATGGTGCCATACAGAGGCAGGTTTCAATGAAACTGTGATTCTGAAATGCTACTGGCAATCAAAGAGACAGAGAAAGCCACATTTCCTTAAAAAGACGATTTAATGCTTTGTTTTCTAATGTGTTTGCCAAGCTGACTTCCCACGATTGCCATTTGTTTTAATGTGTTGCAGCTGCGAATAGCATCTCTATTTTCTTAATGATTACCATTAAGAGACAATAGACAGATTGCATTTGTCCATTTCCTGCCTCCTCAACGACTCCATCTTTTAAATATATTTACTATTACCACTGTCAAATAACTTAAATATTCCAGATATTGTTTTTTTTTTTCTGCGTTGGATCATCACTATTTTGTCGTCTGTTAAGTTTATGTCAGAGGTAGAGTATGGGCCGAGTTTGATCTTCCAAAAGACAGATGCTCTAGGTTGATTGGTCAGGAGTCACGTTACCATTCAGAGTAATGGGAAAAGATGTACGCAAGCTGTGATGAATCAGGAACAGATGGCAGCTCAGGCTGTTGTCTCTTTACTTGTGCCAGCAAAGTTTTCCTCTGTCTCTGATCCATCAAGTACCTAATGCCAGTGACATTTGCATCAATGAGTTTTCATGCAGCTGAGGTTCAGGATAAACATGCCTCAATGCAAAAGCTTTCCAGTGCCCATTTGTATCTACTTATCTCTACAAAAACACGGTCCAACTGGTTTGTTTGTGAACGCTTCTGCTTTCACTGGCCTCCGCAAGTGACCTACACATGTTGTTCGCAGCTGCGGGCTCCATGAGAAAGGGTGAGCGTGGTTTTCATCAGTGACGTCAGAGGTGCGATCGGTGAAATAAGACTTAAAAGGATTACAGTATGACATCGCATTTGTTAGCGTGTTAATCTGTTTGTGCTTTCCTCTGCAAGTAGAGCATTAAATCCTGCTCGTAAAGGCACAAAATAGGTCCAAACTCCAGAGCAAAGACCTTTTTCCACTAAATCATCGATGAGCTTGTTGGTAGACCTTTGATTAGCAGTTTGTTATTAGTCAGCCTTCGTGGGTTTCCTTTAATGGGAATAGTTGTATCCAAATATGACGGTGAGGTAAGGTCAAGTCTCCTAACTGCCTCCCTTAGCCTGTTATTTCATTCACAACATCAGAGGAATTCCTCCTAATCCCAGCCTTTAATAGGCTCTGTTCTAACCATCGACTGCAGCTCGTTTCCCTTCAGCTTTAAAGGGGAAATTTGAATGATGTCATTCCGAAGTGGGAATCAATTAACCTGCCGAAAGCTGTGAACGGTTTAGGAGCCGCAAGAACTGCTCGAGCTCTCGGCGGGTGCGCGCACAGCTCTCTTTAACACGCACACGCGCCGTCTCGCAGGATGCATGATGGATGCCTTTACTTTGCGAGTGTTTTATGGATGAAAATATGGATGAGACGCACTGTAATTATTTCCACGGGGGATATGTTTTCAGTCTTGTGACTCACCGCCTTTTAATTAAAACAGGAAACACTTAATCGCCTTGCTCCTCTGAATTTAAACCCCAGATAATGACTGTGAGAACTATTTACTTAGACCCACCACTGGACCCATCGCCAGATTGATGGATGTATAAACTGACATGTTCCTGGTTCTTATTGGCGCAGTATAGGTCAGACAACACCAGACCTACTTGAATAACCTCATGTATTTATGCCTTGTTTTAAATACTCGGTAAACACTATACAAATTAAATGAACACTCCACCAGTTTGAGACGTGAAAATCAGTTTACGAGTCATGGTTACTGCCTCGCGACCACCTGAAAGCAGTTTCTGTAATATCTTCTGCCGATCTGGAGGGAGCTGTGTCAAGACCGAGCAAATGACTCAAAGTAATGCAACTTGAATTGTTACATCTTAAGGCTGGAGACTACACGTTTGCGAAAGAAACTCCGCACTGCAACAAGTCCTGAACAAGTATTAATGAGGACTGGGTTCTACAATAAGTAGTAGATTACTTAGCCAGGCATGCTAGCATTCGCCGAGTAGTTTAGATCAGATAAACACACAGATTTGGCCTTTTCTGTCGTCGTGTTTTTGGTTTCGGTATAAAAAAAACGACACCACCCTCTGAACTCACACTTTTTGGTCTTTTTGGTGTGCTGTATCGGCTCCGTGCAACCCGATGAGATGCAAGGCGACTCGTGCAAAGCCACGAAGCATCAATTGGACTGAGCAACGTTGCTTTTGTTGTAATTTTTTTGATTAAAGCATGTAGTGTGAGGTGATTCAGTGCACGTTAAATGACGCTTACAGCACCCAGACGAGATCGAGACAGTGTGATAGCCTACTGTACGTGTACTGATAGAGGCATTAAGCTAAAAACGATCTTTTCAGTAAGTGCCTCCTGTCATTCCCCCTCTGCTAAATGATTCTCCCTCTCTACTCAGCCTAATTGCTCCCTGAAAATGCTTAGCATCTTGTGCATTTCTTTTTTCCAAGCACTTTCGCTCTCACATTAGTGCCCTGTGGTCATAGGAGTTCCACGACGAAGGCCGTGCCTGACCTTCGCACTTGTTACTCGCGGTTTCTTGTAATGATAGTCATTTAGGAATTGAAGCTGTGGATAAAAGCGTCACTTAAACACTCTGGATGTAAATGTAAAGGAGGAGCAGATGTTGTTTTGTGTCTTCAAGTCAGTTTCATGAGGTAAGTGTGCAGGATAAATTATACAGGCAATCTGGCGCTGTATCTAATTTGAGAGTCCCCCCCTCCGCCTCCTCCCCCATTCTTCCCCTCACTCCTTCCAGTCTCAGACAAGTTCCCCAAGGAGGCCTTCTCCATCAGTGCCACGGATGAAGCTGCCAACGCAGTGGAGGAACAGGAGGATGTGGATGAGTGTCAGCTCTACCTGGGCCAGCTGTGCCAGCACACATGTGCCAACATCTGGGGCTCCTACCGCTGTGGCTGCCACCAGGGCTACATCCTGCAGCAGGACGGACACTCCTGTGCGCCAGGTAACTTACCCCGAAGCTTTTGATTCCCACGTGAACTCTCTGACTCAAATCATCTGGTTTTGATTGCACATTTTACAAAAAACAGAAAAAAAAGGAGTTAGCTCAAGCTCCAAGTTTGAAAAGCCCAGGAAAGTAGCCTGGCTCTCACTGTAATATTAAACAGGATTATGTGACATGTAAACACTGATCCTCCACAAGTTTGGTTTTCACCATCTGCACAATCTCATGTTAAATGCATTTAGACGACCATTGAAACATGGCTGTGAACGCTGCTCATCTTCCCCGTTTTATTGGGATTATACACTAATTGAAAAAAGTACCTGGTGGCTGCGTATTTCACATATTTTTAAGGGTACTCCAAGGATTCAGTTCTGGACTTCCACAAAGTTGCGGGCTTCCCCTGAGAGGACGAGAAAAGATGGTAAAACCGAAGCGCAGACTTCCTCATCCAAAAACAGCAGCTCCTACATTTTTCATAATGCCTTTTCATTAAATCCTCCTTGCCTGCTAAACCATCCACACGTTTCCAGCTTCACGCCCTCGGTTTGTCATTATTTTCTCAGACGCGACAAAACTCCCAGAGGGGGACGGCAAACATTATAAATGCTTTTACAGGCTGAGTAGCAACACTCGTGAACTGTAAAACCGATCGCCGTTTGTTAAGGCTGCAGTGACGGCGCCACTAACATGCTAATCTGTTTGCTTGTGTACAGCCGGCTGCGCTCCACTGTACAAGCTATTACAGTGCTGATTGTCGGCACTGATTGCAGGTTTGGGAGATGTTGTTGAAGAGGTTATGAGTTTTCTTTATTTTCTTAATGTTGCAGGAGATAAATTTATATTGTAATGACTGAAAATGATGCTTGCTCGATGTCTGTTTACTGTTCTCTCGTCAATGTGCTTGAATGCATAAATGTTTTTGCATGTTGGAGGTTGGTTTACTTCATCAGTTAGCAAGTTCGTATTGTAATCATCAGTTTTACAATTGAAATTGTTCACATTCTAAATATTTAAACCACTGTGGATGGTGAATCTACTTTGTCAAAGCTAAACACAGGCAAGAGATGAATCAAACTGATCAATAAGCCTCTGCTACTACAGGCTAAATCAGATCGGTCAGTTGACGCTCAGTTGCAGGTTGTAGCATCCCTTGAGCGTCCCCTTTAAGGTGGTGCGTGCGCCAGACCAGAGTCAATTTTCTATCTGTAACTCGTTATTTATCTAAATATTTGCATGCAACATATCTGTAGTGTGTTTTGCAGTGTGACGCACAGCGTTTGCAACATATTCAGCACTGATCCTCTCAGATTGTGGTGATTACTTGGTTAGAGACGCACTCAAAATGAGTCGCAGTGAATGTGCTGCTAAAACTGCTGATCTTGCAGCTATGATGCCGACCACATAATGACAAAATAGGTCTCATCACATGGAGTCTCACAGAGTTTTGGTCTGTTGGAGTTGTGTTTACACTGTATATCTGAGTTATCATCACATTTTTTTTTAATGCTGCTCTGGCTCTGCTGCTTGACCTCTTGTTTGTTTGGTTTTGCTCGGATGCAAACGCCTGATTGGAATTCACTGCGGACGAGGGAGTCGCTCCACCGAAAGCATAAATGCAGGAATCTTAATTTTTATTGTATATTTATGGTCATTTTACGATGATTACGCTGCGGTTTGAACCAACAACAGATTTCATCATCACACTTATGGCACTTGAGCAAGAGCCATTTAAACAGGCTCATCAAAATTCCCCATAACCTCAAATGAAAGATAATTTATTCACAGACTTTCTCTCTGCTTTATAAAAGGGTTTAATGACAAAAACATTCAGCGTGGGTCAAATTATGTCCCGTCATTAGGAAATAGCTATTATGTGGATTATGAATCTTTTCAGCGTCAGTCTCATGTTTCAGGAACATGTGAGTCAACGTGCCTTCATTCATTCTGCAACATCTCCAGTTGATTTGAAAGTATGAAGTGTTTTCCTTTTTGGTGGAGTGCCTCATGAGCCCGCGGGCTCTTTGTATCGTGTTTCCAATGTGCAGTGAGTCCTGACGAGGACAACAGGGTGAGGGAGGACAGTCCTGCCGCCGTTCCAACGCAAACTACAACTACCACCACCGCCACGACAACAACGACGAGCACAACCACAGCAAGCTCTGCGCGCCTCAATCCCTGTGCAGGTAATGCCAACATTACGCTACAGAGCATGCGACAGTGTGCAAGAGTCGGCCTGAATGATATGCATTCAAACCTCGAGCGCCCGTGCATTTGTTATTGTATATGCATATGTATTGTAAATACATATGTGATCATAGTTGAAAGATTCAGGAGCAGGGTTCTTGCAGACTGCCGATGGCAGAAAGGAGAAGGAGATATATCCTTTCAGTTTAGCATCCTGGAGCCATTTTCAGGTAAGATCATCTTTTATATGCTCTGTTCACTCAATGAAAGTTTAATTTGCCCTCCCTGATGTTTATGCCTGTAGACTTTGTTCAATACATTGTTTCCCCATTGTTGAGATATGGTACAAATGTGTCAGAATACTTAGTACTGATTGAGATTTCCTCAGCTCTTCCAGGGTTTTTTGTTTGTTTGTGTTTTGTTTGAAGATTCTTAATACATAAATAAAGGAATACAGGAAACGTGATTTGTAGATTTCGGGCTCTGATACGCTCTTCCTGCTGTGAAACTCTTCTTCGTGGTCTCCCGTGGTAAATAGTTGTGCGTAACTGTACGTGTAATGGGTGATGAGAGTGTTTGGGGCTTTAGGGAACAGTTGATATAAGGGGGTGAAGTGTACAAGCAGTCGCCTGGGTCTCCGGCCTAGAGCCCAGTAGGCCGGATACATCTGCTCAACACATCAGCTCTGCTTTTATTGAAACAAAGCAGGTATGTCAAGCTGAGCAGGGCTGACTGCTGTCTGGCTGCCCTTAGGCCAATAAGTCCCTTATCAACAGAAGTAAAAACTGGGACAGTTGCCTGTCTGCATGCACTTTTACTGATAAACTGTTCAGTCATAGTTGATCCGCCGTGTTTACGCTGCTGCAGACTCATGAGCTGAATCTTGATCAAATCAGCAGGAGCTCAGCGGTGCAAACCCTCGAGCTGCTGGAGTCTCCACTCCAGGCTCCAACAAAAGCCCCGCTCCTTCAAAGTGTCTCTGATTGTTAGTTATAAGGATATCTTGATCAATGTATCGACCGGCCATCCGACACTTCACCACCGCAGAGCTTTAGTGGGGAATGTGTTGGTGAGAAATTGTGTGGAAACAGTTCCTGGCCCATGTCTCTTTGCGGCGGGACTATCGAGCCGTTAAATAGAGAGAATTGATTCCGTTGTGTTAAATGCAACGGCTCACGAGAGGCTCCTTCCTACAGGGAGTGATGATCAGTGCGAGGGAGTAAAGGCAGGAGCAAGAAAACAAGGCAATGAATTACCAGTATAGCAGGGAAACAGCAAAAGTATGAGGAATTCAAGACATTGTGAGTGAATGACCGTCCTGGAGGCGTAGCTGTGTGGAATCTGGAGACGATTGTGATCACGCTGCTCGTGTTTTTGTCTCTTGCAGAAAACGGTCCTTGCAGTCAGCAGTGTACGGCGGTGGCAGGCCGAGCTCGTTGCTCCTGCTTCCCAGGGTTCTCGCTGAAGACAGACGGACGCGCGTGTGAAGGTGAGAGCCGTCGCCCCTTCCTCTCATGGCACCGCAATTGGAGCGATTCACAATGCTCGTATGTGTCGCCTTAAGCTGTCTCCCTAAAGCAGGGCTTGCACGAGGTGACAAACAACCCAGCAGCATCAACAATAGCACTCACAGCCGTGGAAAATGCGAAACAACAAACACATACAGCCTTGACGACGGAACAGAAGTGCAATGGAGCAGTTTGTCCAGAGATCGGGACACTTTTTAATTGGATGCAGTCACTCATGAAGGAGGAAAATGCAGGTCTTATGATACTAAACAATGCAACAACTGATTGGGCTCCCACTTCCTGGTGGTGGCGGCTGTTTGCCTGGAGCATTAGTCAACCATAGCCAATTACTCTGTCGCAGCTATGGTTGCAATGACAAACACTACATGTAGCATCCGCGCGCCTAGCTACCTTCATTTCAGACAGCTCTGTGTGATAACCTTGCACGCCGGTGGCATCTCTGACAGGTGAAGGTCAGAATTCATAACTGCAGTTTGTTGTAGTTTAAATGCTAATGATAAGGCATGTGCTGCCAAACGATTCACAGTTCTGTGTATCATATCTTCCTGTTATAAACCAAAATATGCTATATTCTTAAGGAAAACTGTGTTTGGAAGGCATGTTGCTTATAGTAACGTATAGCAACAATGCATTAGTTCATCTGTCTCCCCTCCCTGTCTGTTGCCCTCAAGCCAGCTTTGTCTCTGAAGACATAAATGGGCACTTCGACACATTTCAAAAGGAAATATGTTGTAATTTCTATATAACATACAACAACACATAGTTAAAATACATGATTCATATCGTGGGTCGCTCAGGAGCTAAAGACGTCTCCAGGAGTTGGTAGAGACCAAAACAGAGCTACAGGAGGGTGGATATGGACCTGGTTTGTTCTGGTTGCCAGAAACACAATGTTACTAACGTTACTTCATGCCCGCTGGATGTGGAAATAGGCGATTGTCTGCGGACATGCCAGCAATTACAAATTTACAAGGTGATAATAAACTCCAACGGCACTTTATTAGGTACATTCAGCTGAAACTAACTAATAGAACAGTGTCATAATAAGAGAGGTTCTGGTTCTGGTTTATTGTTTAACACTCTCTCTTTTTCCTCATACAACACATTTTCTGCTATATAAGACATCATAGATCCAAAGAGGCAACGCTGAAAGTCAAAGACAGATGCATTTCTACATAGTGTCACCTATGTTGCTGGGTAAAACCTACTGTGATAGAAGTCATCACGTGGACATTAGACCTCTCGCCAGAAGAGAATGTAATTGTTACCGTGCCTAAGACCGTTTTCCGTGATAAAAAGAAGTGATGTATGGTCCACCTCTGGGATTCAATACACACCAGATCGATTCGTGTTGCTGAATCCATTCCTGCGCCACACGAGTGTATTTACATAAACGAGCAGACAGGAAGTGAGCGTGTGTTAGCGTGGAAATAGCCGTTGCTCGTAATGTTCACCGCGTTCTTCTCAGACCGTGCGCTGCTTTGAATGCTGAATGTATAAACCGGAAGCGCAGTCTTGGCGGAGTTTATTTAATCTGTCAGTCAGCCGACGGCTTAATACCTCTGGATGCACAAGCGCTTACATGAGAGTTAGTGTTTCCCCCTCCTATCGCTGCATTCGGCGGGCGAGGACGAGGACTTTCTCTCCAAAAGTGCTCCCACATGTGAAGATGTGGGTGGGCAAACTTTTGGTTTGGACCGGAATGAAACAAAGCAAATAGCACTACAAGATGTGAGTGTGAGAGGGGGGGAGGGCGGAGGGAGCATTTGAGGATTTGATGGAGACATACATCAAGCAGACTGTGGAGTAAACCATGGAGGGCTTGTTGTTGTATATCTATCATGCAGTACGCGAACACACGGTGAAGCTTTAACACCTAGGATGTTTGCAAGAGAGCAATCCGACACTTGTTTAGCAAACGTCAGCACTTCTATCGGAAATGCGGATGTGATGGATCCGGTACCGTGACTGTGTGTTATTTTGATTTGCAGGTTTACAGGGAGAGTGAAGCCACTCTTCTGTCTGTGGTTTATTCAGCTGAATGTGAATGAATAGAGGATATTAACACACAATTGTTCCTATGGTAATGTGTGTGTGTGTGTGTGTGTGTGTGTGTGTGTGTGAATAAGCTCCTTTCAGTGTATCAACCAGGACATGATGTGTGGGCTCTCCGCTCAACCTGAATAGTAAATGTGTGGTTTAATCAGTGCTCTGACATTATCTCTGCTCATCACCAGGCTGTGAATTGATATTCCTAAGTTTCACAGGCAGACACACACACACACACTCACACTCAGACAAGCCCACTTGCAAACCAAAAATCAGACATCGTAGTGGTTTCTAGCTTTAGCGCATGTGGTTGCCACCTTCACCCATTTACGAAACTCGCTCTGAGCACTACGCAAACTGTTGCTGACAGGTTTGGATTTGTTTTGCATTCCTCAAAACAGAGCGTAGAGGTCGGATTTGGGTGATAACTGTGGATTAGACCATGCACTTAAAGGCCAGTGTTACTCTCTTTGTGGTCGCGTTGTTAACAACGTCTTCTGGTTTAACGTGGCTTGGTTTGCTGGAGATTGTTCTCACATGAGTGGAATGGTGGAAGGAGGGGCACAATGAAATGGGAGTACCCTGCTGATGAGGCGCATCAAGAGCAGGGTCGTTATTGTCAAGGCCGGGTCACAAGAAGAGATGGACCCAAATGCAGACATGGACAAAGAGCAAAGATGTTCAGACAGTTTAGTTCAGGGTTTAGGCTTACGGTCAGGGCAGGCAGGGTCAAAATCTGGGTAATCAGTCCGAACATGAAAAATTCAAAAACCAGAAATCCAAAATCACGATGATCACAAGGGAAAGCACAGGGAAACAAGGCAGGCACATGGAAACTAACACAGCAAATGAACCGACGGAGAACAACGCAAATGACACAACCTAAATAGACTGGGGAAGTGCTGGCAAACGAGACACAGGTGAAACCAATGAACCAATCACAGACAGGAAACAAGTACACGGAAACACACAAGGGACAGAACTTTTCAAAATAAGGCAGGAAGTAACAGAACAAGAAACTGAACTCAAGACCATGACAGTTATAAGATATCGATTCGCTTTAATTTCGCAAAATTACGTCTTGTGATACTAAACTGATTCGCAAAATCGCTTTATTGATTATTACATGCATGATATAGGCAATCATCAGCAGCTGATCATTTTGATCATTTTATAAGGTTCGAGTTAAGCAAGTTGACCCCTGCAGTGGTCTTTTCATATAAACAGGATCGTCGTGGAGAACTAATGCAATCACGCGAACATCTTAAACTGTTGCTTCATCTCGCTCTTTTGGCAGGAGCTGCTTAATTGTCACACAGCCAAATCTAACTGAATGCAACATTATTAATCACGTCAATAATATTTTTTTGTAGCCCACAGCAGAGTCGGTACCTGCACAAACGGCTATTGTGTGGATCATTGTGTTGCAGCGGGGAGGATGGTAATTCATCACCACACCCTCGGGTTTATATCTCACCTGCATGCATACGAGCACAAGTTGCAGGTGGACTTGGATCAGCCCTCAGTGACCTTCTGAACTTGTGCTCTGCATTTGCCTCTGGGGCTGAAATAGAGCCGTAGATCTGTTTTTATGTTATGATAAAGCCAGAAAGTAATACTGCTCGCAGGTAGACACCTGAGTTTATCTGCAACTCTTGGGAAACACTTCCCCCTGACTTTATCCCCAGTTGCTGATGATTGGGAAATCATACTGACAACTTAGGATCATCACAGTCCCTGTAGCCTGCATCTGTGTAACCCTAACCCTCCTGCCTATAGCCAAATTTGCAAACAAGCCAAAGCTGATTTCATCCACTGCAGCTTGAACTTTTGAAAAAT
This sequence comes from Datnioides undecimradiatus, assembly GCA_008933995.1. Lineage (NCBI taxonomy): Eukaryota > Metazoa > Chordata > Actinopteri > Lobotiformes > Datnioididae > Datnioides > Datnioides undecimradiatus. The sequence goes on from WARS01000013.1 coordinate 20,258,495, forward strand.
CTCATCGTCTGTGGGGTCCGGCGTGAAAGAACACGAGGGTGTGTGTTTGCTTCTGTGCCTAATGGCGCTGCCTCTGCACAGCCTCCTCTGGTCTCTTGATGGACTTCTTCTGAAACTGCTATCTCTTTCCTTTCCATTCGACTGAGCATTTGTGTTTTTCCAAAAAAAAAAAAAAAAAAGATAGAGTCTTTCTTTCACCTTGTATTGGATCGCTTCACTCCTCACAACTGTGTAATGCGGCTTCCCCCCGGGGAGCAGTCAGGGAAGGTAGGGGACCTTGAGGCAAAAGGCACTTTTTCTTTTTTTCCTCTCCCCCACTCTTCAAATGACGTACTGGAAATAATGCTGGCCACCAGAGAGGAAGGAGAAGGCGACTTTCTGCACCACTGGCAATACGCAAACATTGGAAACATTCCCGTCCGTCCGTAGGCTTGACAGAGAGCGTGGCCCGGAGGACGAGGCGGGCTCAGCCCTCACTGTGATTTGCCCCTGAAAATATCCTCCCTACAACGGAGACAACAGATGTTTCTCGGTTGGAGAACAAACAGGGACGTTTGCGGAGGCAGGCCCCCGAAACAGGAGTATGTCGCCACTGAATGTACAGCGCGAGTCCTGCCGACTCTCCGGAGTGTCACACATTGTCAAAAGGGGAAATAGTTAATTTCAGCGAGTAAGATGAATGTGTTTGTTGCAGCTCTACAGAGGCTTCATATAACACAATAAACCGTGTTTTCTGCTGCGAGTGGTGATGCCCGTGTAGTTTTCTGAGGTGAAAACCTTACGGGAAAAGAGCTGCAGGATGTTACTCACACACCAGGTAAAACCTCAGATCAGAGTCCCCCCCCCCCCGCTCTCTGTGGGAAGGTGTTGTGAGGCACGCAGTTCATTCAAATTCCCCGTAGCAAAGGCTTTGAAAGTCGAGAAAAGGCATTTCAGCATGGGACTGCCAACAGATACACAGGCAACACGGGAGAATATGTTCCCCTCTTGTTCCTGCTTTTTGTTTTTCAGCCTCGGCTCCTTCATGCAGATTTGTACAAGACCTTTTCGTCGGGTTCCCGGTGGAATGCGGCATATTTCGGGGTGATCTTCAAATGTGGATGACTGCCACACTCCCGCGTGCACGCGCGCGCACAGATACGCGCGCGCACGATAATCCCAGTCCAGTACTATCGGCGCATCCAGTTAATCGGCCGTGCACTGCGATGCGTGATAAGGGAATGCAGCAGTTTGATAAAAATGAGCCACAACAGAGCGACGATCCACTGTCTCGGCACGAGCCCACCAGTGTCATAAATCAACAGCGCCTGTTTGCTGGCGGCAGTGCTGTTTGACAGATAAAGATTTAAAGGTTTGCAGCTGTGTATTTTATTTCCCACAAACAAGAAAAACAAGCGAAATTTCATTTAGCCTCTGCCAATACCTGATATTTTTAAATTTGACTTGGGATTTACAAAGTGGTCACTGTCCAGAGTTGGTATAACGCTCTGCCAAACAGCACTCCAGGACACATTCTGTGTGCGGAGTATCACTGGGACTGAGAACTAATCTTCATTTAGTTCAGCTAAAATTAAACTGTCATTTATTTTTTGTTTGGACAAAAGAAAAAAAGATGAAACAAAAGGAGAAAAAGGTGTTTTTCAAACTTTTTAATGATGGCACCACCAGGTCTGTGGATATGACAAGCGAGAACGCCGTTGTTTCTCTGCTGTGGCCAATTAAATCACTTAATTTTCAACGTACTTTCGTTAAGGGGTGTCATCATCTTAAGCATTAATGGCTGACAGCAAAACAGGGTCAAACTATAAAAAGTTAAAAACAACAGGAAGCTCAGATGTCTGGACCTCAGCCTGGTTTAGCTCATGCACTGCAGATTGTGCTGCACCTTGTCTTAGTGAATGAGCTATAAACATCGTTTGCTAATGAACGCTTGCAGGCTAGATTTACTACATTTAAGTAGATTTATATGTATAAATATATGTAAGACATTTACTCCCCTTTTAGCTCTGTTTTGGTCTCTAAATCTCTGGTTTCTCAACTGTTGGATGCAGCCTGCTGCAAGTCTGGATGGAGCATTCAACCTAAATAAAAACCTCAATGCCTCAGGTCCTAAAAAACCAAAACAACGAGCTGAAAGATGATAAAATGCTTCATAGGGCTGCTGCAGATAATTCTTTATAGGTAAAACTCTACGGTATTTATACTATATTACACATACATAGTGATTTGATGTATAAATTTTATTAATCAGTGCAGCTTTAATCTTCAGAAACGCAACAAACAGGCACGAGTTGCCGGCGCCCCTCGGCTGATCAGACAACACACAGGCTTTAAGGCTAAAAGAGCGTGTTTGATGACGTGATTTTGACCACACAAATGGGCGGCTTTTGTGTTTTCAGTCGAATTTTAAAGCAAGTGTCTCTGACTGAAACTACCATGGCGCAAAAAGCAAAGCATGTAATTTCCCGGTGCGCCTCAAACTCCTGGATGTAAAAATGACTTTCTTTGTTAGTCTGCCCTTTTTTTTTTCTTCTTCCTGACGTCCATCTGCTGCTGACTCACTGAGCTCCATCATGGTGACAGTCAAATGGAGGGGGGGTGCAGTTACGCACAGGTCCTATCCATCAACGACCTCCGAGGGTCTGCTCCACCTTCACCTCTCCCTATCATTTCACACACAGTCACCGTTGTTCTTCTTCTGCAGATGTGGACGAGTGCGCGACCAACACCCACGGCTGTCGGCCCAGCGAGCTCTGCGTGAACACAGTGGGTTCATTTGTATGCGAGCTGCAGGTCGCTTGTCCTGCAGGCTACCAGCTGAGGAACAGTGTTTGCGAGGGTGAGTTCATTGTTCCTGATGTATTTCATTAAGCCAATTTACCCGGCAGTCATTTCCAGAGCCGCTAAAGTAGTCGGTGGAAATGCTGATGATGTCTTCTTCAATATTTTTTTTTTTTTTGCTCCTCTTTAGTGGTAAGGGAGAAGAAATAGGACAGTAAAGCAAAACCACAGCCCTGTTGCCAGACAATAACGTCAATTTTGGGCGATTCTGCGAACGCCTGGGTCACTTTCAGCAGCAGTGTTTCTCCAGTGCTAAATGTCAGTGACAAGATGCAGACTTCGGCCTCTTGCTTGAAAGTCGTAGCTGCCACATGCCTGCCTGCCACCCTGACGTCCACACCCATATGTTTCACCTTTCCACACGCAGGGAACTTGCTCCGCTGGCACCGAGCGTAGGCCCCTGGATTTACATCATGAGCTGCAGATTAGTCCAATTTGGACCTTGGAGCCTGGAATCCGGGGCTGCAGTACCTCTAGCTGAATACCATAATACTCATTCATATGTAGCTGCAGCCTTCAAACATTACCTTCAGTGTGTTTCCACTTCACAACACAACTTGGCACTTGGGTTTTTGGCCGAGGTTCTTGTTTGTGTTGGAGTGCGTTGCTCGGCGTCGCCAGTTTCTCAGCAATTTAAAGGGGATCCAGCAACCATCAGCACACAAGTCCGACACCCCTGGCTCCAGCTGAGGCACTGCGTAATAGATGCTCGCGCATGCATACAGAGGCTATTCTTGTCCTGAAGTTTGTCATCGCGTCCCCTTATTGCTCTTTCTAATTGTATCGGCGAAAAGCAGGAATAATTTGTCCTTAAAAGGGCCCCCTTGAGCACCCACAAATCCCTGAAAACAAGATTGCAGCGTTGTACATCATGGTGCAGCTGAGGCTATTGGAGTGCCCCGGCATTATTGATGGCGGACACTTGTTTTCAATGAGGCTCTTTAACAGGAACGGGATATATTTAGGCAGCTCAGTTTTACCCTCAGTCGGTTGTTCAGAAGGAGACAATCACCATTAGAGACAGACAAATCCTCAAAGTAATGTGCAGAAGCCGGAGAGTTGTATGGATTATTTACAGTCATTTTATCCTGGGTGTGCATACGTCTGTGGTCATGACTTCAGCTCAGTCAGCAAGGCTTCATTAACATTCATGCTAATGGGTTTTTGTTTTTTTTTTTGGCCCCAGAAGCGATATTTGTGTTACAGCAGATGCCCAGGTTTAGCATGTGACAACATAATCGCCCAGAGAGGCGGCATCGCACCGACGTTAAAGCACTTTTAAGCTCTGTGGCTCGTGTCATCAGCACTTGGGACCAGGGAGGACTAATCAATGTAGCTAGATAATGAAGGTAATATTTAGTCGGCCATCCAGCAGGGGAAAAACTAATTAGCTGCATGAAAGAAAGGCGAAATCTCTGCTGTGGCATTCGAAAGTGTACCCCTCTGATGATGATTGGTAGAGAAAAACCCAAATTAGGACCTTCCACTTATGCGCCACGGGACGAGTCCCAGGGGACCCAACGTAATGTGAACTCCTGAGGAACGAGCTCGCAGCACAAAAGAACAAATCTTCCATTTAAACGCCATCCATCGCTCATGAGATTCAATAACTGTCGTTTAAGAAGTTTCGCTCAACTTCCGTTAATTGCAGGGCACGAACGAGGGATGTTTTTATGGGAGCGGAAATCTTCCTTGAGTTTTTTCACACTGACAGAGTGAGAGTTTGAATTTCTGGGATGCTGCACGTGTTTATCCTGTGCTTGAGCCACAGTGCCACCTACTGTACTGTGAGCAAGCTGAGGGCTCAGACTGAAGCTCGGGGAGGCGACAGCAGGTTTAAGACTCTCTGAATTCATGTTTTCCTGTTTTATCTTACAGACATTGATGAATGTGCCCTGCGAACCCATAACTGCGGCGTGGGCTTCGTGTGTGAGAACACAGTGGGCTCTTTCCTGTGCAATCCCAAACATAAGTGTGTCAGCGGCTTCACGCAGGACTCCCACGGAAACTGTATTGGTGAGAGTAAAACTGTCAGCGCTGGTCTCTTCTGGACAAAGAAAACATACAAAGTTCGACCATTAATTAGCTCATTTAGAGCAGGGCCAAATCAAACAGCCTCACTCCTTCTTGTCCTGCTGCGCCCCAACACTGTGACGCAGTGGGAATCAACAAAAACAGCTAAAGCATGAGCTAAATATCACCGCAGGGAGCGTTAAACTCTCATTTAATAAATTATTATTGTAAAAATATTCACTTTAGATTGATAGTTCAGGGCAGCCGGGACGGTCTAAGGGTTAAGGCTTGCAGTCTTACTTTGAGATGTTAGACACATCGGTCTCTGTTAAATATAAAGCCAATGCTAGGAGATAGCTAGTTAGCTTAGCAAAGCATCACGACTGAAGGCGAAAGTAAATGAAAAACAGTGTAAAAGCCATAAGTTGTGGTTTTATATGGTGGACCTTTGTTGGTCTTTGCTGACTACAGTGACCTCTTTGGGTTCATCCATTGGTTGCCAGGTAGATGAACAGACTGGCTAAGATGTGGTCCAACCAGCAACTCCCAGTGAAGCCCCTGTTTGACGCGTTTACTCCTAGATTAAACAAATAACAACCTGCATTTTTTTAAAAAATTAATTTACCTGCAATTTGTTTAGCAGCGTGTGGGGGAACAAAATCGTAATATGAGGCTCACCCCTGGGTCTTCCTGATATCATAAAAGTGTCTCATATACCTCAGCTAATATAAAGCCACGCAGGGCAAAGTAATCATCCAGCCTAATGTCTCCCAGCGGAGGACTGCACAAGTTACAGATCCATCACCGAGGGCAGAAGGCTGCGTTTGGCTTACTCAAAATGTAAACTTTCCTATTTTTTCAGTGTTTTCGTAATGTTCATTGGGATTTTTCAGACCTGTTCAAGCACTGTGGTGTTGGACCACATCCTCACCCACCTGACTCATTCATAACATCTACAGCTCACAATCCGCTCCATCAGCACGGCTCCCTGAGCACTGGTACCACCACACATTAGGAAGACATGATTAGCGCCAACAAGTCAACAAGTAAATACATGACCGCATAATTGTTCTGTTCAAATGACTGGGAGGAAGTAGGCGTAGGTGTTTCTGTCAATCAGGATTAAACCTCCTAACAATCATTCTCCCGTGGAGCTGTCATTGTTTCAGCTATCTTGAGGCCTGACTCCCTCCCTCCCTCTCTCTCTCTGTTTCTGCAGACATAAATGAGTGCAGCAGCCTGAGCGAGCCGTGCAGCCCGGGCTTCAACTGCATCAACACAGTGGGCTCCTACACGTGCCAGAAGAAGGTCATCATGTGCAGCCGCGGCTACCACGCCAGCCCCGACGGAGCCAAGTGTGTCGGTGAGGGTTAGGAAGGATGCTAACGAGTGCGCTCAAACTGCATGTGCTTCGGTTAAGTGTGTTACATATGGAGACCAAATGAGATAAACAGCCATTAGGTCACAGGCAGTTATGTGGCAGACAGCTAATCGCACGACCGAAGAAGCCAAAACCAAGGATGTTTCAGTTTGATAGTGTTCAGTGCTAAAGAATTCAAATCAATTAATTGTGTAAAGTATATCAATTAATCAATACATTTACTAAAAGTCAACTGATTAATGAATAAGTTCATAACAACTGAGTTTTATTCGGTCATATTTTTAGCTCATTGCAGGTATTTTTAACTCCTGCTTAAAGAAAAGAGACGTTGTTAGCATTGTTAGCATTGTTAGCTATAGCAAAGGTAGCAGCTGTCGAGCTTTTCGGCCTTAATGGCGTCATTTTCATTAGCAGAGAAAAATACACCGACTGTTGTTTATTCATTTTCTGCTAATCAATTACTAGTTGAATCACTTTTGCACAGTTTATATTTAACAAAGTTTGTTAAGTGTACGGCAGACTTCCAGACTTGAAGAGTTTCCAACAAACGCAGGTGAAAAGTTGTGATTTTTGTGTCCATACGTGAATGACAGACACGAAAAAGAAATCTATTTTCGTTTCTGTTGGTGTTTATATTGCGTTTGGCGGTGTGAGTAGCAGTTGCTGTGTTTAAGCTAGACCCAGTCAGGTGAAGAGTGGGTCACTGGTGAGGTGCTTTATCTTTCTCTCTGCCTGTCTAGACATTGATGAGTGTCAGATGGGGACGCACCGCTGTGGAGTGGGCCAGATCTGTCACAACCTCCCTGGCAGCTACCGCTGTGACTGTCAGACGGGCTACCAGTATGACGCCCTCCGCAAGGTCTGCACAGGTACGTATCGCTGTGTCAGGTCTACGAGATGATGACGAGCAGATTGGAGGTTTAGTCACCCAGTTTTCTGATAGCCAGAGCTGCAAAAAAAAAAAAAAGGTTTTGTGCTAAATGCGATGTAAACGTGATGGGGTTGGGCACTTCCTGTCGGCCTCTCACTGATAATTAGTGCTAATTATGTGGATTTTTAGAGTTTTGGGGAATGCAACACAGTGGATAAATAACTAAAAGATAAAGCGCTGCCACAGAAAAAGTGAAGGGAAGTGGACCGAAACGCAAAGTGTGTTTATGCACATTCAAATTTGCACGCAAAATTGAAAAAAAAATCTCTTAATTAATAGACAAGTGGCAGAAAAGTGCATCAGATCTGTGCGGACTGACGAACTGTGCGAACTTTCCTCTGACAAATGCGTGAACAGATATAAAAGCCGCGCTTTTATCTTGTATTCTCCACTATTTACCACTTTTCAAGGTTTCTCTTGTAATTCCAGACACAGAGTGAAACACATATATAACGAGTGCAAGGGAAAGCAAGAAAGGATTCATCATGACCATTAACTATTACATTTAAAACACCCATAGCTTTCTCTGTGAGCCAGTTGAATTTGACAAAGACACTGCCTTATGCCCTTGTACCATGTAAGCAAGCTCAAGCTCAACAGTTCACCTCAAACAAGTTATTTTCTCACAGTTTATGAAATAAATAAATAAATAAATCCATACGTACATACTGATGTGGGTGATATATCAGCTGTATAACTGGGAAGCCTTCTACGTGCAAACTGTTTGTTTTATTGTTGAATACGCCGTTTGAAAAGTGAGTGGATGTGGTGAAAAAGTCAACGTTACACCTCGTCAGGCTCAGGCTTCTTCGTCTGTTGTCTAATGGATCGTGCTCCTGCACTGACAGATGTAAATGAATGCTGGCGCTACCCTGGCAGACTGTGTGCCCAGAGCTGTGAAAACACCCCGGGCTCCTACCACTGCTCGTGCACGCCCGGCTTCTCCCTCGCATTTGATGGCAAGAACTGTGAAGGTAAGCTAACGTATTGAGAATTTAAATGGCGCCTTGTTTAGATGGTCTGTCTCCGTTTCCTTGAAGAACCTAAGGCGTAGAGGTGAGCCTCTGGGGAGAGCGCTGGCATCAAAGGCTAAACGCAGCCTTGGCACGGACCTCGGAGATTCTATATATTGACAGAAAACTGTTTATGAGTCTTTTGTAAGTCTTCCTTATGAGCAAAACTGTTTTCTAGCCGAGTTTAATTCAGCCTCCGTCTCTTGAACGCGGAGGCATCTGATCTGCATGCATAATGGCGTCCAGGTTCAGGTGCCGTCAGTCATCAGTGTGTCGAAGACGTGGTTGTGCTTTAAAGCCGACCGGGAGTGTGATTCACTTTGCCTTCAGCCCGTCACAGTCGTTATCGGGGAACCCTTAATCGACTTGTGAAGGGTTTCTGTTCCCAATCCCAAAAGGTGAAGCTTTGCATTCTTCAGGATTTCTATACAAAACCTGCCCGAGCACCACGATTAGACTTTGATTAGTGCTTTTCAGATTCATTCGTTCCAGATACTTGAAGCTTGTCTTCCTCGGGGGGGAGCTGTTTTTAAGATAGAAACCATCATCGTACCTTCAGAAAGGCTGAGGCCACAATGCGCTCCCTGTGAAAATGCCCCACATACCCAGAAATGTGTTTTACAATGTTTAATTTAGATTTTTCAGTAAACACAATATATGTTTCCCAGCCTGTACTAAGAAGCGTGATTTCAGGTTAGTGAAGTAGCTTCAGGGTCATCAGTGGTGGTTCACTACTTTCTGAGGTACATTGCCGTGGAAACCCAAGCTGCACAACTATCCATGCTCAAGACATCAACGTGTATAAAACATCACCTCCTGACCAATCAATACTTAAAACAGAGCCAACCCTTTGACTTTCCCTAATGATTTTTATACAAGAGATTTCGATTCTGCTGGAAGGGCTGACTGATCTCCGTCCGTGCGCTTCTCGAGCTGTATTTTGCCGAAGCAAAAGGACTGAGTGGTTCACTTGCAGTCCTACAGACATGCATCACCTTGAGTTACTTTTCAGCTATTGATAAGCCCTTAACTGGCACGTTTGCGCCGTGTCTTGCCAGCTGCATTCGCCAGCCGCGACTGTGTTGCTTTGAGCCTGTGTTTAACCTCTTTGTATTTGTCTAATAACATACTTTGGTCTTCTTCTGTACACCGCCCTGCTGCACCAAATACTCCTTAGAGCACCAAATGTCTATTAATCCACAGCTGAAAAAGGCTTGATTTAATTCTCTGTGGGTGATGTTTGCTAGAAACCGCTGTGCCCAGCTGCTCTCAAAAATGAAAAATGAAATGAAAACTTTATATTTTAACTTCTGTAGATTTACTGCTTTAATCTTAAAGATTTAGGTCTTCTGCAGGAGCCAGGGGCCAGTGGACTTTGGGCTTCAGCGCTGCAGGGAGGGCAGGGAGGAGTTTTTAGACGAGCTGCCACATTTTTAATGTTTGTCTTTTCTGGACAATCAAGAAAACGCAGAATAAAGTCAGCCTTGTTCTTTTGAGAGCATGAAAAATTAGGATTACTCGTCTCTTTTCTGTGTTCAGATGTAAACGAATGTGACAAAAACCCCTGTAGCCAAGAGTGTGCCAACATCTACGGCTCGTATCAGTGCTACTGTCGCCAAGGCTACTACCTGAAAGAGGACAGACACACCTGTGAAGGTACTTTCTGTGTTGTATGATTTAATATATGATACATTTGAATACCAGCAGCTTTATAAGGTAATAATATATAGGTAAACATGATGGCGACTTTATTAGGTACACCTGTAAAATCAAATGCAGTCTATTACAGTGGCTCGACCTTTACAAAGGTGATAATGTAGATGTGATATTAAATTATTATAATATTGCAATGTCCAAAAACAAGGTGATATGTCGGCACCAGTGTAACGGTGGTAAATGTAAAGCAGTGCAAAGCAGTAAGGTGCTGCAGGTTTACTGATGCATCTGATCTGGCTGATGAGATGTGTGTGCGTCTGCGTGTGTGTGTTTTGTTTAACAGACATCGACGAGTGCTCCCAGAGCATCGGGAACCTCTGTGCCTTCCAGTGTGTCAACGTCGCTGGCAGCTACCAGTGTTCGTGTCCTCCTCACGGATACGCTATGGCCGCCAATGGTCGCACCTGCAGAGGTGAGAGAGACAGAGCGAAAGCACATTTCAAGTTCCACATCCAAAGTGTCAGTGATGGCATTTGTGGTAGTAATAATAATAGTAATAATAATCACAGCAGTGGTTGTTGAGCATGAATATGGGATTTGGTTGCCCCTTATCACAGATCCAGTCCCCGGGAATGAAAACAAAACTGAAAAAAGAAACTTAAAAATTGAAATTGCAGGACGTGCCTGCGCTTTGTGCTTGCCAGAGTGACAGTTTGCAAGCTCATTTCATGTCCCTTGTGTATGTGTGTTTAAAAATAATGAAAAACAAAGATTAAAGCCTGTTTAAATAAAGAGAGCTAATGAGAGGGACAGGGCCGCACGAGGTTGATGAAAGGCAAGCAAAAATATGGAGTTTATCTCCTGTTTTTGAGTGAAAGTCAGTCAGTTACGTTGTAAATACCTCATTTATCTTTAAAACAAGAAATGTGCTCTGCTCTGATTTCATCCATATTAAATCCCCGTAGTAAGATTTACTATGAGTTTCTCTGGGCCTGGCCGTCGGTCAGCAAGAAATGGACTTTATACCAAACCAAACCGATCATGAGTTGGCCTTAGTTTGATAATTAACATGCAGATGTGAGAGGGAAACTTCTCATTCAACTCTAAGAGTGTCAACGTGTTTTCCACAATGTTGTTCTGCTCCTTTAAGAAGAAGAAGAGTGTGTTACATTCAAATTTCACTAATTTATTTATGTTTTTATTTCAGATATTGACGAATGCACAACTGGCACCCACAACTGTTCGCATGGGAAGGCCTGCTATAACCTGCAGGGGGGCTTCAGATGTCTCTCCTTTGATTGCCCTCACAACTACAAGAAGGTGTCAGACACGTAAGTCACATTTCTCTCTCTCACCATCTTTTGCTACGCCTCTGTGTGCCGACGTCAGCTGCGTCTGCAGGTATTACAGGTGGCCTCGCGGGTTGCCGGTCGTTCGTCCGTCTGTGCGCGTGCACGCCAAGATCCCTGTGACCTCGCAAAGCACAACGTTGTGGATATCCCTGCAACATCTCGAGGAAACCCCTTCACACTTCGCACAAATGTCCACTAAGGACTCAAGGATGAACTGATTAGATTGTAAAGGTCAAAGGTCAAGGCTGCTTTGTTTGTGGCCTGGTGAACACAACATCCCAGGTACGTCTCAGGAGAAACAGTTATTCAGATGGATCAAAGAGTGAGATGAGGTCTAAGGAAACGGTGACCTTGTGTTCAGAGGTCAGAGGTCACAGTGACTTCAAATGACATTACACAAATTCTTAATGCTATACAATGAGACAATTCAGATATCTGATAATATAAGAGTGGCGGGTGGAGGTGGTTACTCAAGTGATGCCTTTGCAAAGAAAGTTTTATCTAGGACTCAAGTAAAGTCTCAAAGATATACCGCATTAACCTATATATGTAGGATTCTTCGATAGGTTCCCTCCTCTAATGAGACACACTGTACATCCATGTCCTTGCAGTGCAGTGTGCTGTAGAGAAGGGCCTTGTTAGCCGTGAACCCGCGGCAGCTGCAGAGGCTGGCCGGTAACTGAACATGACTCCCATCGAGCAGCGCGGTGGAGTCAGATGGCTTTGATCAGCTCGGTGCTTCCAGGGGCCGTCTCTGCGGCTCTCCCCGCTCTGCGCTCCAGTGGACAGAAACAGCACACACGCACACACACACACACACACACACACACACACACACACACACACACTCCACTCAGACCACAGGAGGCGCCTTATCAATGCTATCAAGAGACGGAGGGAGACATCTTTCATTCATGAGTGGACTTGGCAGCCACAGACGCGCATCCGAGATTAAAATGTCTCCCGTCCTGCCTTCGGTGCCACCCTGTGATTCACCGGAGCAGGTTGCAAGACGCTCTCGTTTTGGCGCGAGCCGTGCAAAGTCGACGGTGCACTACATCAAGTTTTACTCCGGGCTGTAAATTCTGATTTGTGACGGAAGAGCAGTCACAGAGCGTCGGGAGACAGAGTGGGGAAAGTCCCTCCGGTGTCCACTGGGGGGACGCTGGCCTTCGCCACCGGCGCTGTATCGTCGCATTGTTCTGTGCTCACTTCTGTTTTCATTAAATCTGTGCAGAGCATTGCCACAGGTTTCATTATATTTTCCAGTAGCAGTCTGGTAGTTTATAGTGGTACTAAGAAATCCCATTTTCCCTAAAGTAACAGGGTATTGTTGCAGAGGGGGGTGTCCTGGGTTGGCACTGGGCATCTGAAACCTAAAGGCTACAGTGTGAATGCAATCATTTTAAAAAGCACAATGATTTTGAGTTAGAGCAAAAAGCCCTTTCCCTTTTGTCTTGCACCTTGACATGGGAGCAGCCAGCAGGTTCCCACAGAGGATCTCGGACTGCCAGCGGGGTTTTAAGGGGCCTGTAATTCAGATATGTAGCCTGGGGCCGGGTCATGAAGCGCTGTAAAGGTAATGAGTAAAGTCTGTTGGGGGAAATAATAACAGTTTGTTAGCCGGGACCTAAAAACCGAGCTCAACAAGAGGAGGAGGACACTGGACGTAGTCTCCTTGTCAGTGCATCTGCAGCAGCCTTCAGACATCATTTTGCTCATCCTTCCCCTTCCTCCTGTTTCCCTTTGTCCTCCTCAGACGCTGCGAGCGCATCAGCTGTCCCAGTAACTCCTTAGACTGCCAGAACTCCCCCGTCCGCATCACGTACTACCAGCTCAGCTTCCAGACCAACATCATCATTCCCGCCCAGATCTTCCGCATCGGACCGTCCCCCGCCTATTCAGGGGATCACATCATCATCGGCATCGTCAAGGGCAACGAGGAGGGCTACTTCAGCACCAGGAAGCTGAACAGCTTCACCGGCGCCGTCTACCTGCAGAGGCAAATCCGCGAGCCCAAAGACTTCCTGATCGACGTGGAGATGAAGCTGCTGAGGCAGGGCACGTTCACCTCGTTCCTCGCCAGGATCTACGTCTTCATCACATCCAGCGCCATGTAACACCAGAAATAAACAGGCGGACAGAGAGAGAGACTGGAAATTTCATATGGTGCTAAACTCTTACATATATGCAGACTCTTTGCAACGCTTCTCCACAATCAAGCATTATTCAAGAATCACGTCAAATGTTGTCTGTTTTCGTTCATTTCTGGCGTTTTATCTGCTTGTAATTGCAGATTTTCTGACCATATTCCACATTTCCTGAAAAAAAAAAACCCAGTATACTTGTATTTACCAAAGTATTTGTTTCTTTTTAAATGTAATTTAGCTTTAGCTTTAACTAGTCTACTCAAGATGTTGGTTTGTACAGACGGTGGCAAGGTGCTGCACAGGTCACTGCACAAGTCGGGGTGGGTGGGTGGTTTGCGCTCGGCTCCGCTCTCTTTAAGAACTGCTCTTTGACCTCCCCGTGTAAACTTTTCTGACAGTTATTAACGAAAGTCGGAAGAAACTAATAAACTTTTGTAGCACTAGGATTTAAGGGCACTTGTCACTGTGGAGGACCAAAACAGACAAAAATAGAAATGTGCTTTTAATCAGATGAGTCAGAAACATAACTGAATACAACAATTATTTAAACGATTAAAGTGAAGTGAAAAATTATATGTCGCTAATTATGTTTTTTCTTTGCAAACAAAAGCAAAAAGCATTTTGTTTTTCTGTCTTTTTCATTTTTGATCAGTTGATAAAATACATTAAAGCTTTATTTATTTGTTTTTTTCATTTTTTTTATTTTAATTTTCAACCCCTGAGTTTCATAGTTTTGTGTGGTCTCGGCCAAAATGCAATCATTTATCTACTTTTATATTGACTGACAACTTACAATATATCATAATGAAATTAAGGGATGTGTCCAAGTAAAAAAAAAAAAAAAAAACAACTATAATTTGTTTTAAATTTTACTTTTTAATTCATTTGACCAACAATTTGGAGAAAAATATAATATATAATTATAATTTTATAATAATATTAATTTATGTATTCAGTTATGATTTTGATTCACTTCCTTTATTTGTCAGTTTTTGGGCCTTCATGCTCACCCACCCAAATTTGTTAGAAAAATGCAGCAGAAACTTCAAAAAGTACATTTTGTTCAGCATTTGATGTATATTTTTATTATTATTTTTTTTTTTAAAAAGATGCGGTCTGATGAAATGTAAGTGCTCCAGTTCAGTGTCACACACAGGGAGCAACAACAAGGCTCGTGTGGTGAATTGCAGCACTGAGGATGTTGATGAAGCGTCGCTGCCGATCGTTTTAATTGTCCCTTCATTACCGGACGTATCTTTCTCTGTTACTGTGTTGTTTGATTATCTCAGGGTAAAATTCATTTTTGTATCCGCGCGACAAATTCTTGCGTAGCTTTTTGCAGGAATGACTCTGTCCTGACTCTGTCCTGGAACTCCAGACTGGCCTCACGCACAGCCCTGTGCGGTTTCAGCCGCCCGCATAAACCGATCAATAAAGGATGATCAAACTGTTGTCAGTTGCTCAATAAAAGCACGGATCAAATTCAAAGGCGTCAGGGTCAGTTTTTGGACGCTGGGGCTGTGGGACCGGCAACAGTGATCCAACGTCCCCATCTACTGGTGAAAGTGTGGACAGACGCCCACCTCAGCACCTGCACTGATACTAATACTATAATAATACTAATACTACTCCATTAACCTTCAACAGCAAATAGAAAAAATATAAATGTATCATGTATTTGACTCTGGATGTCTCTGAAGGCTGATCCGTCCTTATCTTAACTGTTTTTTATCGCCTGTTCCACTGCTCCACAAGGAACATTTGGTGTGTGTGTGTGTGTGTGTGTGTGTGTGTGTTACACCCTCCAAAAGTTCCCACCCGGAAAGTGTGTGTGTGTGCTTTGCTACCACGGCCTATTAATACAACCCGACAGATAGCCTCTCAAACGGAAAGCAGGGAGGGTGCTTAACAAAACACTGACGTTATCGCCCCCAGAAAGATCGAACGGGTAGGGTTTTTAGCAAACAGCCGCTTGTTTACGCGCCCAGCGGACACGTGGCAACGTTGGTCCTGCGATGGATCCGCGTTTGTGTCAGAATGAGTCAAGTTTTACTCTACTTTAAGCTTTGTTTTGGTCTCCCATTAGACCCCAGCCTATATATCAGCTATCCAGCGTTGACTTACACACAATGTTTCGTTTCCCTGGTTTTATAACACGGAGAAGATGCTTGCGGTAACTAACTGTCGTCACCACGTTTATGTAAAGAAGTTGGTTATTTGTGCAAGAAATAAGCCGTCTGAGCATCTTTACATGGTCACATCTGTGCAAAATCAGTGCACGGCCTACAACAAAAAGGTTTAATTTAATCCTAGCGGAAAAATTCAATATTTCTGACACCACGGGAGCAATAAGTGGGGTTTTTCCCTTTTAAAATATTATCAGAATTGGCTCTGCTGTGCAAAAACTCCTAAACAAAACAAAGTCTCTTCAGCATCTGTGCTGTGGCTGGAAACCAAGACACAAGACACACACACACACACACACACACACACACACACCTCACACCTCAGGGCACTGACTTCTGTTGTGGTTTTATGTTGTGGACACAGTGGTGACCAAAAACCTTAAATAGTGTAGCCGTTATGATCTTATCACTGAAATATCTCCAGTGACTTATCAGAGGCAGGGAATCCTCCACTCTTTTCACTCCGTCTCCATGTTTGGTGCTCGGCGCTTGTTGCTGTGGTGCCTTTTTGCGCTGCAGGTCATCTGTTGTTCAGTTTGGTCCGGCACCTTGAACGTTCAACTGGGAGAAAACCCTGACTGGGATGCAGTTAGATGCATCTTAAGATCTGTATTCTGTGTGCGATTGGATGGTTTGTCCAGACGGCCAACGCAGCAGCGACACTGGTTTGCACTGGGCGGCCTCCTTCCTCTCCGCTGAAGCCCAAACACATCCGGCTATTGAGGTGGCATCCCACACACGTCAGGGTGTGATCTCTGATTATCTGCCTCTGTGACTTCAAAGGGCTGATCAAGACAACTAAATATACGTGATGAGGTCCCGCCATGCAGCCGTGACATGACGACGACCAGGCGCCTGCTAATGCTCGAACGCTAACGCGCTTTCGCCGCATCTGGTTTGGCCGCAGTTATCGCAGGTTTACACAGCTGCAACCTGTGTATTTTAAACTTTTCACCACAGAACTGAATATCTGCTGCGCTCAGGATAGCGAAGGAGGCAAAATGGCAAAAACCACAGAGCATTTGGCCGGAGCATCGGGGGCCGGCTGAACAACCTGGCGGAGTCTGGGTTCAGGGGCCAGGCTTTCACACAGCAAGTGGCTTGTTGAGATGATGGGTTGATCAGCTGCAGGGCTGGAGGATGGGAGAGAAAACACTGGAGATACACACACACACACACACACACACACACGCATGCATGGAAAGACAGACTGGGGACAAACAGGAAGCATTAGGAAGGGAAAACACGGGGAAAAAGGGAGAGGCACGGCTGATAATGCCTACCATAATGTGTTTTTAGCATGATTAAAGCTTGTGATTAAATACCACAAACTACAGGCGCTGCAACAGCAACATGAAAGTGTCTCCCACTGTATTGTTTTTCATTTTATCTTCTTTTTCTGTGTTAATCGTGTTAAAAACAGCACATTTATTTGGGGGTTACTGCGCGGATTTAGAACTACCTTTAATGTTTGACCAGAAGAAGTGAAACTCGGTGCATATTAACCCACTTTCAAGTGTCATCAGTTTCACACTGACAAGAATAAAGCTTGGTTAAACTTGCAATAAATCTTTTATTTGGTAGTGGCGTTTTATTTCAATATATAATACAGCCTGATGTTCCCCATAAAATCCAATGGGTGTTCCAGCTCTTCCAAGGGTTTTAATTGGCCTGATTTCACTGGAGGGCTTCACTCTAGATGAGTGTCATATATACATGTCATAAATGTATATTGGGATGTAAGTGTTGAGTGAGACGATCTGACGGCTCGTAAGAATAAAATTCAGCGACTCTATCTAACTATCGAGGCACACCAGCGAAACTCTAATAAAAGCACATCAGAGCTGAGGCAATGAAATGAAAGTGATCAGTGACCCTGACGTTGAGCACTGAGGCCGACCAGCTTTGATCTTAAATGGAGATGTGAAGAAAGTGGAGCTCGGACTCTTGTGGGTAGATGGCGAGGAGGCGCGGAGCTTAAGCACTGTGCCGTGGAGAAATCCTGCAGATTTCACTTCAAACAGCTTCAGGCTGAGAGGCAGTTTACCAAATGAACTCAAACCCCACACACCCCACACACTCGGCTGATCCCGACGGCATGCCAACCAATACCTGCTGGAGTAAAGCCACCACGGCCCCTACATGCTGTACAGTACAGTAGGTACAGTGCTTCTCATGGTTGCTTCCGCAGCTCTGTCCTCTGACGGGTCACAGCTGCTGGATGATGGGTAACAATCATCAAGGAGTTCAGGACTGATGCATCTGAGTGCCAGCCTCCCTTTCCAACCGAAACTGTGAGTTTTGAGTCAACGTGATATCAAAACTAGCAAAACGAAATCAATATACACACTGCATACACTGAATAATTTTGTTTTCACACACATTCCTCTTTTTATTCCTGTTCATGCACATCAGTAATCACTTCTAACCAGGTGCAATGATGGGTTTTGAGAAGATATGCACTTTGTCTGTCAAGAATAAATCACATCGTCACAATCGTTTCATGAGAGGAGTAAAAAAAAACATTTTATTCCAACTTTATGGGCAACAGTGTACTTATTTCTGACAGTGTTACACGCTTTATCCCTTTATTTTTAAAGTCATATTCCTATTTTATTTTTTTTAATATTGTTTTTACAGCTCAGTTTGTACAAGAATCAAGGTGAGGTCAATATACGGCCTCACCGTGGTGGTCTAGTGAGCTGCAGGTCGACAATAGAGGGCAGCAGACTGTACCAATCCGACGGCCATACTGTAGTATGTTGTTGAAAGAATGTTAACTTGCACAATACACTTGCGTAACCTGTCTGCGAGCGTCAGCGCATGCATCTGAGCGTGCCTACATTTTCCATTCCAGCACATGTGAGCACAAACACACTCCCAGTCTCCACACAGGGGCTTCCTCGCCGATTCCGTTCAACTGCCGCGTTCAATCACGTTCCCGGTGCAATAACGTGTCAGCCCAAGCTGTTAGCGGATGGTTATCATGCAGGCTCTGTGTGAAATCATGAGTCAGCTTTTCCATGGGTAGACATGATGTGTTTCTTCCAAAGCACAGAACTCCCTCTTTGTGACAAGCAAAACCAGGTTTTGTCAGGGGCTCCAGTTAAGTGATGCCTTTGATTTTCTGATTATACGCTATTCATCTTCTACCCCGGCTAATCACAGAGATGTGAAAAGTTGTCTTTTATCGCCGCGAACCAGCCTGTGAGGCCCGAGTGCGCTGAACAAACCCCGCTGAAGAAATCAAAGAGCTTCTGTTTGCGTAAGATCCTCGTTTTGTTTACCGCACCGTGCAATTGTTGGCACAGTCACGATTAGTCATACTTATCTGAGTCTTCCCAGATTTAATATGTTTTTCCTTGATGTGACAGGCATCGTCTCATTTTGTCATTATGATTTATCCGTCTTTGTCACACCTGCAATCACGATAAAACGCTATTTCAGGTGAGTATTTTTCTTGGATGGGCCCCTTATGGAAAATCTTATCATAATTGCTCCCAGTGCTCCTCTTAATTATACAGTACATGTGGAAAGGTACACATATGAAAAAAAAAATGCAACTACACAAAGAAAATAAATAAATAAAATGAAAAATAAGAGTTCGGGCGGAGCGTGTGAAATAGTCACTGGTGGAAAATCTCAAAAGTACATCAGGTTGAATTATTATGTGTTTTATCAAACATCAGCCAGGAGCAACAGCAAAACATCATGAAAGAGTAAAAAAGAATTGGCACCGAAGAGCAACAGAGGCAAGTCAGGAGTAGCACTGAAGCTAGCAGCGTTTTGCATTAGCGAGTGTTTATTGTGAGGATGGTTCATGACCTTAATCCGGCACCTTGTATGATGCACAAACGTGCCCCCCGGTCTGGAGCAGCAAGAAGCTCTTGACTTCAGTGCTCACAACTTACAATTATGCATGTTTTCTATTTAATAACTCGGTCGTGACATAATTGTGAATATTACGGTTTAAAAAGCTTTGTTTAACAATGTGTAGATACATGGACTTAGCCTGAACAGAATAAGGTTTGACATCTCACTGCACGCCGCCTGCTCCGCACCAAACAGCAGGCAGACGGGAGTCAGACAGTAGCTGGTGATGCGTTTAGCAGTTTCAGAGCCAGATATGTTTCCTCGGCGTTAGTAGAGAGCAAGAACAGCGTTAAAATAAGTGAACGCGAGTCTGTGTGAATGCTATCCGTGAAGTTACAGAGCATCAGTGACCATTGTTAACGAGTTTGTCATGTTAACGTATCACCGATGATATGTGAGTTTTGATTTTTTGAGTTGTTTCAGTTGGTCAAAGGTAAGTTTGGGCTCAGGTTCAAAGGTTGCCTGCTGAAGCGTCTGAGATTATGACACTCATTGTTAATGAAAACAGGAAATGGGATGCGAGCATTGACGTCCTGTATCGAAGTCTCATGCTTGTTTGTTGACCCCACCCTCTACCCAGAGCTCCTACCTACTTTTGACAAACATGAGTCATAACTCACGTGGCAGGTAGAGGTCCTTGCTAGGTAAACATAAAAACTTGCCGTTTCGCCCAGCATATACTAGGAACGTTACCCTTCCTGCTTTCCTTTTCAATATTTTACAGACCTCACGTTAAAACTGCGCTTTTAGGCCCTGGAAAAGTGTTCCTCAGGATTTATAATTTCAGAGTGAGTAGGCATAAGAGTGCAAACATGTCTGCAGGTCCTTTTTTTTGTTTCAGTACTGCACTGGACCCTCGGGACGCCGCCTTGTTGCAGATGTTTTTTAGACTCTGTAGCACTGGTGTTCGATTGGGTTTTACAGCAGCTTTAAATATGTTGTGCACAGCTGGACTCGGGAGACTGGAGCATTCCCAGTAAAAACACAAAACTGGTCCACGTATGCCTCCAGAAAGCTTGAAATTATAGCAAAAATTGAGGAAGCAGAGGAGTGATAACAATCACAGTATTGCAAAATCCAGCAATCCAAACAAATGATGGTCATTTCGCGCTAAGAGCCAATATAATATTACTGAGCACCATGAAAACTCAAAATTTAAATGAGTCAAACATGTAAAAGCCTGCCTGTTAACTGACTTTATGTGAACCGGGAGGAATGAGTGCAAATACATTTACACACATGGATATATGACCAGAGAATGGCAGAGACTTTCCCCGACATACCAAGCACTGAGTTTCCCTACGGCGCTGACGGAGGGGGCAAAAGACTTGAAAGCTCACTTCATCATTCCTTAACACACTTGTTTCCGGCCTTCGGGGAACCTGGCTGACATGCAACTTATCATTGTCTGGTTTTGTTTCATGTTTTTTACATGTGGAAGATTGTTCAAAGGGGCTGTCAATCATAAAACTTTCCACAGGGATCGATATTCTGAGAGGCACAAAAAGTAAATTTTAATCAAATACATTTTGTTGTAATTATAATTAAAGATTTTCATTTGTGGACTAATTTGGTTATTTAATTTTTGGTCATTAACGTACTTTAAGCAGAAAGCTTACATTCAGGTTTTATACGGCACTAATAGGTATCTTGTTGTATAATGCCAAAGGGGCAATTTGGTGTCTTTCAGCTAATTGTTTTGGTTTTACAGCAACTTTACTGTTTGGTTCAGTCTCTCAAAATTATTTAAGGTCTTATTTAGTTTTCTGCAAAACGTTTTAGCAGAAATGTCCATTAATCTACCGTATGCAAGGCAGTCAAGTTAATTTGACAAATTATTAGAATATTAGATAGAAAGGTGGGAAGTAACACGACTTAGTACGAATGCTAACGACGCTCTGTGCCTGCTCGTTAGCTAACACATTTGCTGCAACAACTTTATCTGTCAATATTGTGTTTTTGCCGCCCCCTAGTGGCAAAAAAATCATTTTTGCTGCTTCAGGACTTTTCAACTCAACTCTCTTATTTCAATGTTGTGTCTTTATCGGCCACGTGTTGTAGCTTAAGTACTGGGAAAGGTGCATTCCACTGACAGGTGCTAACGGCTTGACAGGTCATCTTCAAACCCCCATCCCGCCTCACACAGCCCGGCACTGCTCCCCTTGGCTAAGTGAGAAAAATTAGCTTCCCCCCTCACTCTGAAATGTTTTGCTTCCCAGGGTCACTGAAGAGTAACTACGAGCTGATGCAACAGAGGCGTTAGGAAGTGAGCACCTCCATTCATATCCACAGTGATGTGTGATAAGGACATCAGCTTTGTCATATTAATTTCTTGGAGGTTAATCATCGAACGACCCAAAGACCCAAAGAGATCTCTATGGAAGGACAAAAAGGTTGTTTTATACAGATCTTATTGGAGCTGCATCTTACTGTGCATGCATTGCAGTCACATGAAGTGACAGACGTGAGCCTGATTGTTGAGAATCAAACCAGCACCTTGCCCATATAGGTCAGTGCATAGCATCAAACAAGATGTCTGGCTCAAATGAAAGACGAATCTTTGTCTTTCATGTGAGGTAATGAAGTTCAGAGCCGAGTGCCGTGTTTGAAGTTGTCCAGCAGTGTGTTTTGTTGAGGCTGGGTGGGTTCACGTCTGAGTCGGCTTCTGGGTGCTGCAGGTCAGCTACACGGAGGAGGGTCGGCTTGACAGCGCAGGCCTTTGTACTTCACAAGAGACGCTCGCGCAGGTAGGCTACGCCGCGCCGCTTTGATCCTCGGGTCAGCTGAATCACTCACAGGTCACGCTAGAGCTGTGATTATGAAGCTCAAAGCTGTACTCAAGAAGATATGTTTCAGTCTATAAGAACAAAGCATCCACGTCAGCAGAGACGTTATTTATTATTTATACACTCCTTGCTTTATGTCTGAGCTCAGCATGGTGATACAGCTCATTTGCATCCCGACGTGTGTCTATGATTTTGTTTTTCAAACTCCTCTAACGACATATTTATCAAGAAAATGAGACTCCTTGCAAAAATGTATGCAGTCTCCATTTAGGCTTTAGTTTTCATTATTGAAAGAGGCTAAAGTGCCCGTTTATATACAACTAGGTGTCACTAAAATCAGGAATTGCAAACGTATTGGGACCTTAAAGCTGCATTGATCGATGTTTAAGGGCCACATGGGGGCATAAGGACTCCACAACATGCTGAAAAACACATGCCCGATACATATTATTGCTGTTATTAGAGTTGTTTAGGCTGTTGTACTAACAATCAGTGCAGAGTCACTCATTCAGCAGACTGGGAACTACACTGGCTTGTAATCTGCGTTACCATGATGTAACTCTCCTCATCGCTTTTCTTTTTAACTACATTTTGCTCCTAATCAGCTCCTAAGGCAGATACATGGCTTTTTAACTGCGTAATGCACTCATACTATAGATTCACCGTCGTCTTCTTCTGGGCGCTGAGCCGGTGTGTCACTGTTGCGCTGACAGAGCCACATGTTTCTGTTTAAAACAGGGACGATGACAGCACAACCAAAACAATGAGCTACAAAGGGCTAAGGGACTGCTGATATTTTAATTCGATCCATTGTTTACATGAGATCCTGATTAGTGAAGCAGTTTTATAAACTAAAGGCAATAAAGATTTTCTGTTATTTGTCCCAGAACATAGTCCCTCACCTTGACCTTCAGAACTGGTCATGTTTTGTACGGCAGCAAGAAACTACAGGTAGCTTTTTAATTACTCACCGCATGCCATGATGAGTGCAGTACAGCTATTATCAGCTCTGTGTCAGCCCCTGAGGCACTGCGGTAATTCCCTCTGCTCTTCTTCCAAAAGCTCTTAGTTTACACGACATACCCACGGTGAGTTTGCTGCGATGATAAAAGCAGGGATTTTCTCTTTCCCGACACTTTTCGTCAGTCCTTCGGGGGTTACAGAACCGAGCGATCATTAGATCCAAGCAGCTCGTTTGGTAAAACTTTCACGTGTCGTTTTATTCTTTTCTTCTATATCGAGTTTGCCACAGAATTAACAAAGCATGTTGAACACCATTAATGAACATGGATACAAACAGTCCAATGTTATGACCCAGTTTTCCTGCCATGATACATGATTTTCCTGTTTTTTTCCTCTACAGAGAAACTGATTTCGTCGGTGCCCTCATCATGTGAAAATATCCATCAGTGTCCATCAATGACAGAGCAGCAGTATGCAAACATACGGTCTATGCCTTAGGCTTTTGTAAGTGGCCAACCTGAAATGGTAGACCATTAACATACCACTCAGGCTAGTGATAATTCACCGTTGGCCAACCTCTAGTGCTTTCAATGAAGACTAGGCATGCTAGGTTGTGGTTCTGATCAAACCAGCAGATTAATAATCGAGTGTCAGTGGTTCATGGCACTGAGAGGCTCTGGCTTGAAGTAGCTGGCGTTTCAGATCAATCAGATTTCAAACAAAAGCATTTCAGGGAGAAAGATGTCAAAGATGTGTGAGGCAGTCTTGGAAAATCCACCACCATGCTGGTTTATGCATGTAAAGTGCAAATAGGCCAGTTGAAATGGAATATAAAATGGAGGTTGTGGTGATAAACTGATGCACTCTCCGCATCACTCTTGGATGCATTGAACGTTCCCAATATAAAAATATCATTCATTCTTATTATTGATATGGTTTTTAATTTTTAAAAAATCACTGATTTTTAAGACTGGATGTCTTTTTAACCCCTCTCACGCTGGAGACTACATTGCCATTGAGCATATGAACATATTGAGCGACAGGGTTGGAGGGTATTGTGGCATGTGTTGCTGACTCACCACACACCAAAAAATACACGGTATGCACACATTCCTCCCACATACTGTACCTCAGGCTTTTGTCGTGCACTCATTCATATCCCAATGAGTTCGGCCTATCTCATCTCCGTTTCACTTACCTGCACAAGAGCTGTGTAGCAGGTATCGCTATGTGTACATTAGTATGTGCACATGTGGGTGGTAGCTGCCACTTTTGCGTTACATCCCAAATGCGGGACATGATTTTTATGAAACCTGCCTTGTTTTTGGTCTTTCTTCACATAAAACGGCAAATTTCTCTTAGAAACCAATAATGGTACAATTCACGCAAGTAATTGTAATTGTGTGTTTTGCTGCAGCAGTTCATATTGACTGAAATACATCAGGGAAACAGACAGAGGGTGGGTGGTTTTGTTCTCTATTTGAGGTAACACTTTGAAGCAATTAAAAAGGTAATTCATCAGGTCCCGATTGTCTCCAACTGACTCATTTGTTTTCATTCTGCATTCTTAAGTGGTTGTAAAATACTGCACAAGTGAGGTGTATGCCTGAGTTGCTACGTGACACAAAGGTAGGGGTCCAATCCTGAAAGGAACTCTGCTGTATGATGGGGGATAAACAGGTATTGAGCTCCAGACCATGGAGAAACTTTGCTTTATATTGATTTTTGCAGTGAGCCCGGTGCTGTGTTGAAGTGCCTGGGAATTCCCGGCGCTCATGGTTGCGTTGATGCGGAGCACACGGTAGATGGTGTAGATCACTATCTGGTGGTAAGGAAAAGATGAAAGGCTGATTTGTGTGAGCCCGTGCTTCTGCTTGTGCTCGGAGGTGTCACTATACAAACATTATCTCACTCACATTTAGACCCACTTCTGATGAAGTACCTAGGAACTGTTATGTGTTGCAAATAAATTTGTTAGGATTTTTATGTTTATTATCCAGAAACCCTGGTGACTGACGTCGATAAAGTCAGTCACCAGATCTACAGTGTAAAGTGTCTTCGGCTTAAAAGGTGGATGGCTGCAAAAAAAGATGTAAAAGCATTTGTTTTTATGTAAATAAAAACAATTATCATCAAACTACATGAACTGTCAGGCTCAGGTTTATATTGTCACAATCCGTTTACTCTCAGCTTCTTCAGCTGCTTCCTCTGCGGCGCATCACCACTGTTTAATGCAAATAACATTAATGGATGCTACCATGCTAATTAATACACTTAGCATTTGTGCAATTAACAAGCTTGTTAAACGCTGAACCACTGCAGATGCTACCACGATAACATGCTTACTGCTTGCCTGTTACATTATGGCGTTAGCTAAAGGCAACAAATTACCTTATTGACAGTAAGTGTTGCTAACATGGTAGCATGGTAACCAAAGCATGTACAAACTCTTAAAGTTAGCATTTTTATGCTGCATAGGAAGGACACAAAACGTTGTAATGTTCTGTATTCACATCATTTCAAGATGCTAAGGTGTTACATATATGTTGAAAATGTATTTTTTTGGTGCAGTTGCCAACAGTGGTGTTGTCATAGCCATTTTCCTGGAGACCAGCCATCTCCTACCAGTTGGGCATGCTAGGAAAACCTCCAAAGGAAGCAAGAAGTCATCCTGATCAGATACCCAAACCAACTTCAAGCTCTCTTTATATGTCTTAGCTTTTCACAAATAGTGTGCGCAACATCACAATGAAGAAAAGCTCATTCGGTGGCTCATAACCACTGAAATTCATTTTGTCAGAGCTCACGACCATGGGTGAGGGTTGGACTGTTGATCTACTGGTGAATCAAAAGCTCTCCCATGGCTCAGCACCCTCACCGTCCATTAGCACCCCTGCATTCCCACCGAATCAAGACCCCAAGATACTAAAAAGCTCCTTCACATTGGCCGACAACTCACTCACAAGTCAGAGAGCAGTCCACCCTCAGATGCCGGCTGTCATCTTGACAGCTTTATGCTAACTTCAAACCACTCCTGTGTGCGCTGACGGTCATGTTATGATGAAACAAACAGAGCCGCATCGTCAGCAAAGAGACGAAAAGCAACTCTGAGGTCCCCAAACCGGACACACTCCTCCCTTCAGCGGTGCTTTTACACTGCTCTCTCTAATCACCTATATTATGTCGCAAACAGCTTATTTTCTGGGCGTATGGCTTATAATCATTATTCAGGGCCCTTTGCTTTTATAAGTCAATTAGTTAACAGTTGTTATAAGATATGACAGGCAGGGTTTTTCAGCACCAGCAGCAGCAGCACTACAGGGAATTCCCACTTTCCTCATTTACAAAACCTCAGCCTGCTGCTGGTCATGCCGTGTTTGTCTGATCCTGCCCACTCTCACAGGAGAGACTATAAACAGCGGTATTAAGCCTGAATCCTCGGGCAAAGTGGAGATAATCAAAGTGGGGGAATACACAGATGCCGAAGACAGTCGTGAGTGACGATAGCTACGGGGAGACAGCGCTGTCAGATTTACAGAAATACGTGCACCTTGTACACACACCTGCAACTAGCAGAACTTGTGTTTCACATGTTCATTGCACAATGTTTCATAATTAGCGTTTAGCTTTTTGATGTTTCCTTGTGACTCTACAGAAACCTATTGCATTAGAAGATGTTTTCATCATCTGTGGCCATCTACCTGCATAGACTTACACTTTCATTGTGATATTTATGTTGGAATTGATCCAAGACAAGCTTTCCATCTCCCATATATTGATAAACAGATGTGTCTGACAGCGGATCTCTTATGTTGAGAAGGGCTGTTGCTGTTACTGTTCATGCCCTCTTAACTTTGGAAGATGTAGCAACATGGGGGGGGGGGGGGGGGTTACATAATATTATATAATATAAAACAAAAATATGATTAATTTCAGAGCTGTCATGTGGAGTTGATTGTTTTGTTATGGGCAAACAAAGTTAGGTGTAGTTACATGTAGTTAGCCAGCAGTGGTGTTACCTACCATTATGCATATCTTTGCTGCTAACAAATGTCTTTTTCCCAATAATAAAACATCACATGATTTTTAAAATGAATTTAACTTGTGCCTTGTTTACGTCCATGTTTTCTTGCTTGCAGGCTTATTATTTACTCGCAGTATTGGCAGGTTGTTGCTGCATTACTGCCACAAACTGTTGCAAATTGTCCGCCTGCTGGCTTCCGTGCATGCGCGCGATTCCTCGTAGAAATCCACTCGTAACCTCTAAGCACCTTGAACCTGTGTTAAAACAAATGCGTCTTGTTTTATCTTGACGTGCAGATGCTTTTAGTTGCATGTGACTGAGATTCCTGTTTCTCAAAGGCAGCATCTCTTTCTACAAACACTGTGCACACTTTCAAAGCAGCTCCAATAAAACCTCTTGACAGCAGCTGGATGGCTTAAAGATTCAAATACTGAACCTTGATTAATAAATTATTATTTTAAGGTTTTTCAGGTGTAAATTTGTTGATTATTTATCGGGCAACCGTATTAGCTAAAATCAAAATCGATTTTTAATTTTTTTTTAATCTGAATAACTCAAGCTGTTACACATGGACGGTGTGTTTGCTGTCTGAAAGCCCCAGCTTACGCAGGGGTCAGAGGAGAGACGACACTTGACCGGCCAACAAAGCTCAACTCTGCTTCCGTTCCATCAGTTGTCTTTCGACACGCGACTTTGTGTTTCCTGTTAATTCCCCCTTCAAGAATGGCCAGACGTTTTTTTCTCTTCCCCTCTGAAGTGGCAGACATTTTAACCGAGCTCTCTGTTTGATAAACACAAAAAGCGTTCAAGGATCCGTTTCATCTGTTCAACATATACACAACACAGGTGATAATAAGTCGAGCGGTTCAAAAAGAAGATTCAAAAGGAAAGTCGGTCTGGGAAAAGCCACGCGAGGCCAATTTAAAAGCTGAGTTGCTTTTGTTGAAGGTTGACTTATCCACTGCAAAATTGCCCTTAATCTTAATATCTGCTGAAGAAACAATGCATCAGTGTGAAGAGCAGGGTAGTTTACATGTCTTAACTGATCCCTGGACCAGATTTCTTAAATGCTCCAAGGGTAGGATTTTTAACTTTTGGCGTTGACGAGCCCGCAGCTGAGGACCTGAAACGCAGGTTGGGGTGTGGCAGACTTGAAAGAGGAAATGTTGACCAACTGCCTTGCACACTCCAGCAGTATTTACAGTGTAAACTAGGAGGCTGGCAGAGGAGCGTGTTCTTATTTATCTTGGCTCTGGGCTTATCAGCGGAGATTGGAGCTGTTATGAGAAACATTTTTGTGGGTGGCCTCTTCTGTGTTTGTGGTTTGGCTGTGGAGCTTGGAGGGAATTAACTGTAGTCTTGCGTGAATCTCTATTCCGCCGTTGTCCTTCTGCGCACTTCGATCGATAATCCCACTCGTCATTGCTGCTTTCCTCTGATACGGGAATGAGGAGTTATGAGCAGAATGATACAAAACCACGAAACGGAGACGTAGATTGAGCCGACTTGTTATCGTGTTGCACTTTTACAAACCGTGAACCGGAAAATCAAATGGGTAGGAACTAACTGCAGACATGAAGCATCAAAAGCATGAATGTAAAAAGGCTTATAGGATGATCAGGCAGGGAAAACAGGGAAACAGTAGCAGGCAAAAGTCCAGTAAAAGACAAGAAGGTATGAATTCAAGGACATAACTGAAAAAGACTGTGGTGCCAGCATTGGGCTCTCTCCTGCATTGCTGGTAGACATACTGTAACCACGGTGACCATTTCAAACATGTTTGATATTCATTGTTTCAAATCTTGCAGATTACGTATATACATGTGTCCACCTGCACAGGGAAGCACAGATGCATTGGCTGCAGCTGAGCATTTAAGGCTAAGGTCAGCTAGCGTGCTACTGTGTATAGCACGAGTTGATACTAAAACTAATATCAACTGAATATCGGTGACACTGAGCATCTGCAGCATCAGACAGGAGAAGTACAGTAGAGGTACCTTATGTTTACAGTTGTCTTTTATGTGATGTCAGTGATGTAAGAACGTAAACATATACGCCGCACAAGCAACTGGAAATAACACTGGATGCAAACGTGTCTGTCCCATCGAGCCACATCGATGTGGTTATTCGAGAAAGCAGCGAGCCTCTCTCAGCCGAGTGCACTTTAACCTGAACTTTCATCGCCTGACGTAGGTGGGTCTGGCTACAACAAAGGATAATGGTTCTGATGACGGATCCCAGCGCTGCCTCGCTGTGTGGCATGCAGTCCGCTTCAGCGCTACTGCTGCGACACACACGCGCGTGCACACACAGACACTGTGACATTACTCTATGCCTCAGTCAGAGCGACTTGTTGAGCTCTGCCGAGATCAGCTTCAAGGTGATTTATTATGATGGTGCGTGAAAAGACTTCCACCAGACCCCACTGGATATAGGTGAATCACGCTTACAGGGTTTTACCCAGGTGCTTACACAAGAAAATATCAGCAAGCAATGGCAAGCAAGGTTACTCATATTCCCAGAATGCATTTTTGGGTATTTGAATCATAATACAGACATTTCTGGGGGATTTTTTTTTTTTTTTTTTTTCAGGTCAGTAATGAGGCCCAGCCATTCAGAAAATGTTTGGAGATGCGTTCGAAGACATACCTCACATGCAAATCTGCTATCTGCTCCTGTTTACCGTAAGAGTCAGCAATTTATTTTGACTAGACTTCTTGGAGGAGCTGTCATTTGTTTTGGTACAAAATGCATTTCTAACGTCTGAAATGTATGTCAGTCTGCGTTTACGCACACAGTTTTGGTTCGGCTTCAAAGAAATGTTGGAGTCAAAATGATAAAGTTTGAGCAGTGTTTATTCTGCAGTTTATTTTTAAGGATAATTCAATTTCGTGTAAATATTTATCTCATTTAGTATAGTTTTCGATATCACAGCAGTCTGTTAAAATGACAAAAATGACAAAATGATAATTAGTCAGATGAGCTTTCTGTTGGTTCTCTAACAAGCCAGCAGCTTAGCGGGACTAGCTGAACCGCTACTCAGACTAGAAGCATGAATGGGAGGGCTCAGATTGTGGGTTCGCGTCAGCACCGCAACAGTCCGCATGTTCAAACCAGGAAGTCAGTCTGTAAACGTCAATGGAAAATTACAAGAATCCATCTATTTCAAAGCAGCCTGGCGATTTACTGATGTGACAAGTGATACTGCTAATCTTTCCGGCAACCAGATCTGCAATGAAATGCTTTGCATAAGACTATATCGGTGTTACCTTTAAAATAGAAATAATACCCAAAGCTGCAAATAATAAATAATAAAGCAGTAATTCAGAATTATCCATATTCCTACGAGCAGCAGGAGTTGTGTTGTGACTACATGCGCTCGTTCTTCCTCCCCCGCTATCTGTGTGTATATCTCTGTCTCGCTCTCAGCTGGACATTCTTCTATGCTTTCTAGTGAGTTGCTGTTGCCTTGAGTTACACATCAGTTCAGGAATGCGCGTTTGTCTTTTGCAAATGGATTCGGAGCTGATAAATTTTCCCAAATCCAAGTAATGGGCCTCGTAATGACGGGGAGTTGGGGCTTGCGTTGAGAGGAACAGTGTTTCTGGTGTATTTGTTATTAATATGGACATTTCCCCTGCTCAGTGTCTTCCTCAGGTTTTAGCCAGTGCTCAGCTACGGCTCCCTGTGAATTAGAGCAGGAAGCTCCTCTGTGATTTACACCTCATCTGCTCCCGGCGACAGCGCGGACAGCAGACCCTGCAGGCTAAATGTGGCCTGACCCGGCGCCGAGCGGCTGGGTTTCTACCTGCACTCGGCCACGCCACAAAGGCCAGATGCTCCATGGCTTCTGCTTTTCGGATTGGAAATGGCTCCCATCCACAGCTAATGAACATCCTTTTCACCGGATGACAAATTGAGGGGAGAAAATGTGTGTCAGGTCGTCATAAAGTATTCTCCCACAGAGCGGTGCCAAGTGCCGCCCGTGGGGAATGTGAATCTGCTCTGTTGTGCAGCAGTCAGGCAGACAAAGAGCCGGGCCTGGGCCGTCAGCGACTGTGGGACGCACTAAGCATCTGGTGACAGATCCGTCGGGATGCATGACCACTTTACACTGGGCTGCCTGTGTGTGGGAGTCCTGGATAGATACATGGAGTGTTTTTACTGCCGACTTAGTGCACACCTCAGGAATTCCAGCGCGGTCCTGTCCTCACTAGTAAAACCTGCTTGTGTGCTCTACTCCAAACAGCCATGTGTTTAATTGTCTGTGGTAGGGGCCTGCTAAAGCACAAGTGCCTCCTTTTTCTCCACCTGTCACATGAACACATCGGTGGGTTTTCTTCTCCGGGCTGAGTAAATCAGGACAAACAGCAACACCCTGCCGCATTCATGCAACTGCTGGAGTTGTTTATGAGAGTCTGGCGGCTTTTCAGACAGAGTTTGATGATTCACTGCCGATGATTCAGCAGAGCGATCGTGAAATGTTGCTCTTAAAGGTCAGGCTTTGCGCAGAGGCCGTTTATTTTGAAGGATTTGAAAGATTCGCATTACATTACATTACCGCGGTGTTTAATCTTCACCTTGATCGAGATGGCGCTGTCTTTGTGAACAGCTGTTATCCTGCAGGAAAACGACCCTGTTTGATCACTTGCAACAAAAAAAACCAAAAAAAACCATAATTGGACTCGGTCTCGTTTCACTGTCTTGCCACCCTGTCTGCTACAGCATAATGAATCCTGTCACTGTGTGTGGTGCGCCGGGTAACGGCGTGACAACTGCAACACACGCGCTTCACTGTGTCAGCCAGTTCTGAGCAATTTAAACCTGCACACCGTACAGTATCGTCGAACAATGGATCCATGTGAAAGACTCCTTATGTGAGTGCCAAGAGGGTTAGAAAGAGCTGCGTGTGCACTATTTCTCCTTGGCATGTGGTGTTCCCTGTCAGTCATGTCCTTTTTAAGATATTATCATTTATATGTAAGCTCCATTATAAAACACACAGAAGATGAGTTTAGCAGTTTTAAAAAGATGAATGTGTGTTTAATGACGTGTTTGTGGATGTTAACTACTTCCTGAAGTTGATGGGACATTAAAGCAAAACTAGATTTTTCTCTGCAGGCACTGTTAATGTACAATACAATGACTATGTTCTTTAAACAAATACAGTCTTTGCGATAATGGGTTACGGGGGTTGAGTTAAGGGTAAGCAGTTAGAGTTAAGGAGTCTTTAAAATGCGAATATAATGCAGATGTATGGTCTGGTTTCAACTCTGGATCCTCCTAAACACCCAGATTTAAATCTTAACTACAAAGTGATCATCATAAAATACATGCATATGACATTAGGTTAGCATGATTGGCATTTGCTGATACCCTTTTAGCTGATTTGCATGATTTCTCACTGGCTTGAGGTGGGCGGAGCTAAGATGGAAACGATTGCCTTGATTAGATTTTGAGTTAAAGAATCTTAGAGATTGTTAATGGTTGTTTGTCAAGTCCTAAATATTTTAATACCGCCTAACTCTCCGTTATAGAGCACACCAATTAAGTCCTAATGCTTCCCTCCAGCGCCACACCGACCCCTGCTGCAGTGCACGGAAATGCAGAAACAAACGTTGGCGTGTCTGTGTCATTGGTAGTTGCTAGGAAAACAGAAAATACAGTTGTCTTTGCGACTGCAGCAACAACACTGATGCAACTTGGGCATGCCAGTCTAAAAAGATGTCTGTTCCCACCCTGAGTTATGAATTAAATATTGGTTACAAAGCCAGATTTTTCATGTTTTTCATGTCTTGATTGGCATTTACTCCTATACTGGGAATACCCAGTGCATAATGGTGGATTTGGACAGCGACTGTTGCGTGGCATTTTATTTAAAAAAAAGGTAAAATGATTGAT
The DNA here is from genome assembly GCA_008933995.1 of Datnioides undecimradiatus. NCBI lineage: Eukaryota > Metazoa > Chordata > Actinopteri > Lobotiformes > Datnioididae > Datnioides > Datnioides undecimradiatus. Next base: position 20,291,565 of record WARS01000013.1, read on the forward strand.
CTGCAGTCGTGTAAAACAGAAAGAATGCACAGTCGGGGCAAATATTTCAGCAGGCTGAGTTTACTCTTGTCACCTTGAGCGGGGAAATGCTCTGACGATCGGTGACATGATCCTTTTCTAGATACGAGCTGCAGCAGGGGAGCAAAATCCCCCCTCCCCTTTTTTTCTATTAGCAGCTCCGTGTAAAAACATATTAGGGCTACATGTGGTGGAAGTATCACAGCCTAGAGGCAAGAACCTGGAATTTACCGTTTGTTTAGCGGATAAGAGGGCCCTGCCGGTGCTGCCGGCTACAGCAGGAGGTGGTGCAGAGTTCAGCTACAGGTAAAACTTACCTGACAGACTGACCTGGAGCAGTCCGACTGCTGGGAAAACCAAGGGAGGAGGGAGGAGGGGAGGGGAGGGAAGCTGACAAACGATCACAGGAGGGGACACATAAAGGGAACATTGTTCAAAATGGGCCACCTCTGAATCAGACGCTCATATTGTGTATCTGTGTTTACATATGAACTGTTGACAGTGGGAATCCAGCAATATGAGCTCCTCTAGAACATATGAAAGAGAGCAGCAGCGTCTTAAACACAGTGGTGCTATTCTGCTCTTATACGAGATCTGAAATCCCACATTTGAATGATCCGTCACGGCATCACGGATGTTGTTCAAACATGCCAAAGGCTTCAAATTCCCACACTAATTACTCCCCAAAGACACACACACACACACACACACACAGACACACACATAAAAGACGTACATGCAGTATATTTGTTTCAGCACAGCAGCACAGAGACTTGCTACCACGTGTAATCTCCCAAACCTGAAGCTGCAGTGTGTTTAACAAATTAACAAACCTTTCTCTTCATGACCCCCGCGGCTGTTGACATGAACGTATCTGCTTGATCTGCAGGACTGCTGCTTATCCATCTTCCAGAAGATTGGGATCTCACTTCAAAGAGCAGCTCAGCGCTTCCTATCATTACCGCTGGGTTATAAACCTGTAATTAAGTCCAAATTGTGTCTATTAATAACCTGCATGGGAGAGGTTGAGAACTTAATGACTTAATATGGAGGTAGGATCGCTGAGGGGACGTCTATGAAGACATGATAATTTCAGGAGACAGGCTGCATGCGCTCGCAGTGACAATGACCAGGTGTTGAACTTCCTGAATACAGATATTCAGCATGCTTGTGAAAGGGCTGTCACGCTCCCTCTCATTACCCGCAAACGCCTCCTTCAGTTTACCCTGTCCGGCCAAAACTAGAGCCACAGCTCGAAACTATAAACACCTGCTTTTAAGCTTCAGTAAATGTTCTAATATAAACACGAGATAAAGTCCTTAAAATGACAAAAAAAGGGGGTTTGTTTGCCAGTTGTTTGCTTTCCAAAGGCCCCATTTAAACTCCTCTCATTTCAAGTGTCCCACATCCCGGCATCTAGATTAAATCCAGACGCAAAGCTGATACTCTCTTGTGTTTCCCCTTGACACACGACCAAAAAACAGGAATAAATATCATTTGCACCAATACTTCTGTGACATTAAATCATGACGAGTCCGCGCCGGTACGCACCGCCTTCAGGGAATGGCTCACACACTAACAATGACTGATGCCCTCTCCTGTTTGCTCAGTAGTTTATAATGTACTAGAGCACTTATTTCAAATGGGAATGAATGAAAACTAAACTGTTTCACATCATTTTTGAAAACCTGTATCTTTGACCAGAGGAGAAGATGTGCATTTAAAATCATATATAATCGTATGCAATATGAGACTTAATGGTCTCATTGATGCTCAGTGTTCAGCTTCTCATCAATGAAGCGCAAGGTCACCTGGGGCTTTATGCACGTTTGACTTATTCTCATTTGAGGAGAGGAAAATAACGTTTGTTTCTCGTGTCAGTAACTTTTGTTTATTTTTCCTTTTTGGATTTTCCAGCATGTCACCGTCAAAAAGTTTTTTCCATGTATCTAATACGGATCAATCGATCAAACAATTAAAAATCAAACTGCACATAGGACTATACTTATCTAGGGGGCCTTTGATAGCGATCGGTTCAGCTTCATTATCCCTCCATTTACAGAAAAATCAACTTTTTTGCAACTACAGCAAGAAACTCCTTTCAAACCTCTTTGATTTCAAACCGCTGCCTCTCGCTGCCTCTGGGATTTAATAGCTTCAGCATACAAGTATCGTCAGTCCCGACGTTTTCCAGCACAAAACACACCTGCACCTGTTTTGCTCCTAATTTGTGGCGAACCGTCGCTTGATGTGAAGCCAAGCCGGGGGTATTCCACCCTTATTAATTAGTGTTTCTCTGTGTTCTCTCAGTAGTAATTCTGTTTTCATGTCTGGATGCTGTTGAGAGCAACGCAAGCCTGTCTGCACGCGCGAACAGCAGCGGAGCTGTGATGTTGAACTGGGTACCATCAGGCTTTATCGCGCTGTCTTCGTTATCGCTTATCTCTCGGCCGCTGTGCTACCAAAGAGGCTTCAGGAAAAGTGACAGCTCTTTCATCGGCCCCTTGGCAGGAAACAGGAGGAGGGCCTCTGCCTCACATCTATCTCAGTTTGCCGTGGTGTAGCATTCCTCCCTAGACAGGCCCTTTGACTTTTGGGGACTGCTCAGTAATTTTCCTGCTGTCTGAGTCATCAGAGTACCTGAAGACATAATTAGCCTTCAGACAAAGGGCGAGCTTCGGTTTAGGCTGCAACACTCCCCGCAAAACATTTCACTTTCTTTAACTCGAGGAGACTTAAGCGTGTTTTTCCCCTTTTGAAAGAGCAGACGCGTCTCGTCGCCGCCGATCGGATGATTGGAAGTGGCTTCGCTCAGTGCAGCGCCCCTTTGTACTCACCTGCGAGGTTCCTTCTCTCAGCACGTTCGATATAAAGACGCTCATTTAGTGCCCAAAGTGCAGCTATATGCAGGCGACGATAGACGAGATAAAACATTTGCCCTGTAATTCACATCATTTATGTCATTAAAGCCGCCAGGTGCAGATGTGAACCGTGACCTTGATCTCTCATAACAGTCTTCTGCCGACTTCACCATCATCTCTCCACTTGCCTGGCAGCATTTGTACATATTTGTCGTAGATTAATATTTGCTTTTGGATTTTCTTTTAACGCCGAAATGACATGATTCTGCGTACCCGGCGACGCCTCTCTCTTTTCAGAATGGTTTGATTTAAACAGCCCTTAAGTGTGATTGCCGACTGTATGCAAATTCCCCAAGGATTTGAAGTAATGACACAGCGAGGAACAACGAATCACTGTCAGACTAATTAGCCGTGAAATTTTCTGCAGCACAGAGGAGAATAAAAATCATTCAGTGAAGACAAAAGTTAAAAAAAATAAAGTTCAAAGCCTTTGTGGAGACAGACTGGCGCTGGTAACTCCTCTCTCGCCTAATTAAGCTATATTTGATGATTTGCACACGTGATCTGATGTTATAACAAATCAAGTGCGGCAAATTCTTAACTTTTAACTCCTTCGTGGTGTTTTAAAGATCCGTGCTCTCTCACTGTCTCCTCCCTGACTTCTCTCACCATGCACATGTGAAATACAGTCCTTTCTTCATATTATAAGTTAATCAGTTTTTTGGGTTTGTTTATTTTCTTTTTATGATTTCCTTTAATATTGTTCTTTCTTGTCCTCTCAGTGTTGTGATTTGACACAATAGAAATAAAATGCAATCGTATTGAATTGCCTACGACTGGTCTGGATCTCTATGCCCTTAGATATTTATAATATTTATATATTTTATATATTATATTTTTAGTTTTCATTCACAGAGAAATGCCTTTAGTATTACCGCTGGTTTCATGAGGGCCATCCCAAAGGTCAGCTGTGTCATGACCTTCTAACCTTGAGCACAGGCAGCCACTCCTGTGCGCCTAACTCTTCCTGTTTAGTTCATGAATGCATACTGACTCCTTGGACAGCTCACGGCTGGAGATCGGACAGAAACCTCACATCCACACGGTCCAGTCCGTCCTCTGATTTGGACAGTTTAACCCTATGCGTCGGATGCGTCTCTCTCCAAGGTGCTGAAACAGATTTCGTCCTCAGACCCAGCAGGCGAAGAAGAAAAGCCAACATGAGTCAGATCTGTATTAGAGGTGTCATAATAAAGCTTGTAATATAAATGTTTCCACTGACAGACAGGGGTGTTGGCCTGTTTTTAATTTTGAGGTTGGATAACGATTGCGTCTGAAGCGGAGGTGATTAGTTCGGACGTGACTCCCGGTGATCGCCGGCAGAACAGCCTGGGACCGCCGTCACACCATCGTGGTGCAATAATACAACAATCCTGACAGGTTGGACCCACTATACATAGGTACATATACATTAGGTATACATAGACACATAGTACAAGCTGTTAACGGGTAGGTTTGAGAATACAAGGCGGTGGTGAAATGTTTAATTACCCTGCAGCTACACTGTATCTGTGCATAGAGTCTAATGAAAACCAACACTGGGGCTGCCATCGATATTTTAATTAAGAAACAGAGGCTCAGCTTAATGTGTTAAAACTGAAACGACTTAAACAATTACAATAACAAAGTCTGGGTACTTACTAGGAAGCAACTGAGTGTTTCTTAGTTAATTAACTGTTAATTAACGCTAATTAATGACTTTTAGTCAAATTCTACATTGTAGCCATTGATTTTGATCAGTTAATTGCAAAATAAGTCAGGAACCAATCAGGAGCTGAGCGACACCTGATGACCCATGAACTTATACCTCACTGGTAATTCCTAATAAGGGAGGAACAGACCAGGGCATCATTTATAAATAAGTTAATTAAGAAATGATTAGTTCATATATAAACTAATGTCTGTGAGTGTATCAGTTAGCGATACTGTGAGTAGTTCCCTCGTTACGTCGTCGTTAACTGTCATCAGTCATGAAGTCGTTCCTGATTTGTTCCTCGCCTGCTCATTATTAATCAGCTACTCTCATTTCTTATTAAACAGGAATAACTTTATTTATATAGCACCTTTTATGAATCAAATGTTGTGCTTAGAATTAAACAGATAAATTAAAAACACGCCGGTGAATAAGAGTTACAAAAAAAACAAATATTTAACTTTGACAAACGTCGGCTGATCACCTCTGTGACCTGAAAATATATTATTATTACATGTGAAGCATGTACCGGGTTTAACTCTGAGCATGCTTTCCCCTCCACAAAGAATTAACCGGGAGCGAGATGGGGATAAGATACCTCAACATAAAGATTTGGACAGGGCTTTGGGAGGAAGCAGCTGTCTTTGCAGATCTAAGGAGTGATTATGAATGGCAGATTTAGGGGTTAAACCTGGGGAGGTTTGTCATCTTTATCTGGTGCCTGCTAGCTCCTGTACTTCTGCGGTGCCTCTCACACATGAATGTGGAGCCTTGAGGGCCTGGAAACCGTTTTTTGGTGTAGACGCAGAAAACCTGTCCAACAAGCTCTGTGCCGTCACAAAAAACATATATTTGCCTCTTGCCTTTGCAGATAGAAGAGTCAATGTTAAACAAGAGTCAGTGAAGTGACACTTAGGAAATTAGGTGTGACATAAGCTCCACGTGTCATGTAATTAACGTTTCACTTTTAAAGTCAAAATAAGATAAAAATTCCCTTTTAACCATTTTATATCACATGTTTTGTCACAGTGTGCTCCTGTTTAACAACATATCCAATAATATTACATTAACACCGGAACGTGTCATCGTTCTGTCAAACAAAATATGAGACTACGTGTGCATGCATTATGCAGACATATTAGCATGGCACAGTGGTACGCCGGCAGCCTGTCTCTAGAGGAGAGCTCACGCGTCTGTGTTTACCTGTGGCGTAAAAGATGAGAGCGATGTGCACCGAGGCGCTGAAGTGCCACGAGTTATCTCTGGGTGAAATCAACTCTTTGCACCGCAACGGTAAGTTTTGAAGAAGGGGGACTAACTGAATGTGACTGGAGAATAAAGCTAAGGGTTGTCAAACAAAAAAGGTGTTGATACACGCTGCAAAATACATTATGTCACGCTTTAATTAAAAGGAGTAAATATATAAAGTCGGAAGCTTTTACCATTGTCACAGCTGATGAGGACAAACAAAGATTTTGATGTTAATGAAGGCTAATGCACAGCAGAGTTAGCTAGCTAACGTGGCGAGCATTAGCTTAAAAGCTAAAATGCTGCGAGCACTGTTTAAGTGATTCTGCGCAGCATGGGTTAGCATTAGGTTCAGCCACTAGATGAGAAATGATGCATCTTCATTTAAATTCATTTTTTATCTTTTGAATGGTCTCTGCGTGAAAGAGCAGAGCAGTTGCTTTTTTGCTGCGTGTGTGTGCGTGTGCGCATGCGTCTAAGGTGTGGACAGGTAATGTGCGAGTGATGACACATGATACACACAGCTGCCTAGTTGGCGGTTTTGACGCTTCGGCTTTGAGGCGATATCCGTTCTCGGATATGTTGTCTGAGGCTCTTCAAACAGCTTCGACGATAAACACAGACAGAGCCACCTCAATGCGACCGGCTCTCGCGGCGCTGATCACTAATGACAGTCGGCGTGAGGCCGACGTGTCACGTAACGTCATCAAAAAGACTAATTTGACTGAGCATGAATGGGACTGAAAGGGATTTTTATCAAGCTGAAACAATTGAAAGGAAAATAAATGAACTAATAACATTAACTCCCTTAAAATGTGCAGTGTTGCTTGACTGTCAATCACCAAATAATCAACTGAAAGCAATTAAGTTGTCTGTATTTCGCCTGTTAATGTGAGTGAAAACAACACGTAACCTGTCTAATCAATCAGCAGAAGACATGCATGCAGTTTATACTCGTCACTTGCGGAAACAATTCATATATTTTCATTTTTAAAGCAAGGTAGTTGAGTGCATGCGGGTGTGTGTCTGTGTACGTGAGCACATTGTTGAGTGAACCCCTGTGAAGCCCTCCGACAGGGTCAACCTGCAGATGGCGCCCCAGTTCCTGAGCCCTCGGACGCTTAGTGCCAGCGCTGGAGAGGTTGCGTGTACAAACACACAGAGAGACACAATTAATCCATATGCAATCAGTGTAATCGGGGACCATGAGGTAATATTTTGTACCACGCTGTTGTTAGATGCGCAGTGAAATCCGTATTAAAAATCACCACCTCAGCACGTCGGGGTGAGAAACTGATGCCGGCCTCGTGTAAAACTATTTTATCACGTGGTGCATGGTAAAGAAAAAAGAAAAGTGAAATTGCAAACATGTGGCGATGTGAACTTCTGTCCCATAGCATGTAGATGGAACCGTGTTTGCTTGTTTTCAAATAGAAGCATCCTGTGTCTTGCAGCGGATTAAGCCAACGTCAACAGAGAGCTGAGCTTTAAACAAACTGTGCTTTAGGGACGGTCAAACTGGTTGTGATCTGGGGCCAACAGCCATAGAGCAGGGGTCTACTGGAAAATAAACACCTCAATGCAGCGTGGCATACATTTAGGAGAGCAACACGTCTCACTTATAAACAGAAAATCATTGCCTAAAAATAGTTTTTCTAAAAATAAAATGCACTAATAATGTAGGTTGTACAAACCCTATGCATCTTTCTTTCTTATTATCTATTTAATCTGGATCAGCATCAAAGTATGCACCATGCTAAACACTCGTACTTATGTTGTGTATGTTGTGTATGTTGTGTATGTTGTGTGTTGTGTATTTCATTTATATGATAGAGAGCAGCTCTGGTGAATGCTGTGCATAAAATATAAAGTAAATCAAATAACCTATATGAAATGAATTTAAAGACGACATCTTTACCGATGCCTGATCGAAATCTAAATCACTCTACCTTCACCCAAATGTTTGCATTTCACTTCAAACTTTGTTTTAATGAGAAAATCAACAATTTCATATGTAGCAATAAAACAACAGGTTATCTTTTAATTTCATATTTTTGAAAACAATGGGAACCAAAGGCGTCTTACAGATCAGCTAATATAGTCGGACCAACCCTGCACATTTATAGCATTAGACATTTAATCCATGATTGGTCAAGCCCGCACCAAATAATGATTAAATATAATTATACTGGTAATGTCTTTAAACCCAACTCCACATTTTTGCAGTCCAAGAGCTCGGGAGGGTTTGCACCCTGGCGTTGGGAGGAGACTGTGCTGAATGACTAACCTTGTCTGTGAGCGGGTCACCATGGCTGGCTAGCTGCCATTGGGAACACTGGAAGTGTGAAAGGGATAGCAAAGCCCCTCAATTGGCTTCCAAAGCTGAGCTTAGTGAGGCCTCTTTTCTTCCTCAGTGTGACTGGCCGCTGAGGCAGGATCCCCAAGAAGCCTGTCACTTTGACCTAATCCGTTTTCTGCCCAGCTGTGGGGGAAAGTCACCTCTTAGTTTTACCACATTTGAATGCAAACAAGGCCGGAAGGGTGCTTGTGTGTCACGCCGAAAGGGCCTGAGAGCGCCTCTGAAAAGGAGCCCCTGTAGTCAGGGAGAAAAATGTGACAGGCAGCTCTATCATTGCTCCCCAGCCAGACAATTTGAAAAATATTGCCTCTTTCAAGGCGCACTCCTTCTTTTGGGGGGCCTAACCCAACACACCGGGCTGTTTAGCATCTCCACAGCCATGCGATTGCTCCTGATAGCCACATTATGGGGCCTCATTGTCAGTGTTTAACATTGCATTGGAACTAAGAGGATTAACTTTCACAATCCAGCAGTCAACCCGCTTGTTCCGTATGAATTAATGCATATTGATTTAGAAAGGACACCATAACCGTAAATCAATGGGCCGTCTTTGCATAAAAAATCAAAAATATGGTCAATAAACTGTTTGATATAAAGTTTTTGACCTAAAATTATTTTTAAAAAGGCTTTTTTTTTTTTTTTTTTTTTTTTGCTCAACATGTGTTTTTCACCGTCTTTTTAAACTCGACGCATGTGGTCGCTCCACTGACATCAACGTGTGAGCGTCACAACAGCTTTGTCTGACTTAATTATAAAGGAAAGCATGAGTTTTGTTATTCTGACAACGGCCGTGTGCCCGTCGATCCGCCAGAGCCGTAATTGTACTGACACAGCGATGAGGTCAGTAGCTAACTGGGAGTTACTTAAGGTCCAGATGTGGGGGCTCGGTAGTAAACTGTGATGCAATAGGCAATACGAACTAAATATATTTGAACCATGTGCATTCCCTGCGACTGCTCAGACAAGATGTTCTTCCTCGATCCTAAAAGATCTAAAGTGTTTTAATGTATCGCGTGTATTTCAACACATTCGCGTATACATTAACGCCCCAGTAAAGCCCCACCGGGAGCCTCAGACAGTGGAAACAGTGTGGTTTCACATTTAAACTGCGGCAGATGGTCGTGCATGAGTTTATGGAGAAAACTTTGCATAACGACGGTGACGGTTCGCCCAAATCAAGGCAGAATAAAAGGGAAATGTCAACAAATGGTGATTGTTCCAAACCACATACTGCGCCGGTTCTGTCCTGCAGCTACTACGCGCTGCTGTGACAGTCTGCGCTGGGCGAAATGATGAATGGGTTTAATAAGTCTGTAGCTCACGGTTACACCACAGGCAGATCAGACAAAACAAACCTGTGTTTCTATGTGTTTTAAGGAGCATGTAGAAAACACACATGCACCAACTAGCTTTACGGCTCCCTGGCACACACACTCCCCCTCCCGTGTTGCAGGCCTCTGACGCATCTCAAGTGTGTGCGCGCTCGGTTTTCACACAGGCAGATGAAGTTAAGAAGATAGTTGTTAATGAGGATGAAGAGGCAAGAAAAAAAGAGCAGCAACAGAGGGCAAACTGGATCGCAGGAACAATCCGGCTGGGTAAATGTGAGCCCGCAGAGTTCAAATTGACAGATGACTTCCGGGACGGCGAGCGGGCTCCTAAAGGGTCGGCGGTTGTAACACAACACAAGCTCGTGGCCGTACCCTGCCATATTTTTCTGTATAATTTTTCCTGTTCGACACATGAAGGCTTTCGAGAGGGAACAAGCCTTTGTTGTACCTGCCGCTGTAACCAGAGAATCGCTGGACCTCGGGAGCTGCAATATTTGGCGGTTGTGATCGCACAAGTATCGTCTGACATCGCCTTTGCCACAATTTATTTCAAAGACGTACTGGAGCTGTGTCAGTGGCCATTGGTAATAATAGTATAGCTTTCCCCTCTGGGAGAAAAGTGAATGCAATCTCGCCACACCATCTCCCTGCTTTTAAGCCTCGCGCACACTGCTGACATATCACACAAATGCTTCTTTTATTACCTGGCAGTGATTGTTTGCTGAATGGGGAATGGCCTCCAGGAACCTGCCGAAGCATTCCAGAGGAGCGCTGCATTATTCCAGGGGGAGGGACGGGGCATTGTGTCTCTGCTGGGTCGGCCTATCGTGTGGCCCAGAAATTAAGGGCGAGTTTGTAAATAGCTCGGATTTGATCTGATTTTCTCTTTTTTAAGTCGGGTGCACAGCGGGAGTACAGTCTTACAGGTGTCACAGTGTTTTGTAAATCTGCACGCAGCTCTTTTATTCTTCCAGAGCCCTGTTTGCGTGGAAGTGAGTTTTGAGGACAACGTATAGGACGGCCTTTGATTAGTTCACAGTGCTGCAGCAGTATTATCATGTGCTGGGCACTTCATTAAAAGGGACAACTCAACCAGTAAACAAAAAAAAATCTGTTTTCACATGTGAATCTAAGCGGTATCTAGTCAAAAAGACAGCCACGATACACAGACTTGAGATTTAAACTCCTCTAACCAAATTTCCATATTAAAACCTCATTGAAAACTATGCCCTCTTCAACACGCTTTAGTTTCTTCCAGTTCGTTTTTTTTTTTTTTTTTTTTTGGCTTTGAAATACGCAGTTTTTGCTGCTCTGGTTCACTCTTCGGTCACCGTTTGTTTTCTGCAGAAACTCAGTCAAACTTAGCAGCTAGCTAATGAAATTGCTGGAGGCCGTCTGTCAGACGCCCCGAGTGGATGAGTGTAAATGGTTTGTTAACATGTCTAAAAGCTACGTGTTAAACTTTCCGTGTAATTACATCTTGAGTCTCATTCTTGATATTTCGACCATCAGAATTACTTGTAATGACCCTGAAACACTAAATAAAATCTACATAGAAAGGCTTAAAGCATTTCTTTATACGTTTACTCCATTGATCAATAAGGTTAATTTGTGATCACCGACAATGCACTGTGGTGCTGTCATTGTACATTTCCTCATGCTCGTCCTCCGTGTCCTTACACCGTATTATTAGCCCCATGTCAATCAGCCCGGCCGGCATCAGTTATTTAATTATCATCCTCGCTCTGACATCACTGGAACAGCCAGCTGTGTTTTTCTGGGCGGAGGATGACACCAGCAGACACCTCTGACCTCATGCTGAACCGCACTCTCGGCCAATCAGGCAGCGGCGGGGATCGGCTCCTGCAGTTAGCTATCGCTGGAGCGCACTCAAAGGGCTGAATGGAGATGGAACGTCTTTTCAGATCGATTGGAAAAAGAGGAGCATCCAGAGGAGTTTCATGGAAAGTGTGCGTTAGCGGAGCGTTCTGTGACGCAGCCTGTCGGCGCTTGTGGGACACAAAAGAGAGAGCCTCACCTGTCAAATCTGAGAGCCATTGTCTGAACCTGTCTGCTTTTTCTACGACATGAATAAAAGTTTGTATCAGTGGCAGGCTGCCTGAGCCCGGGCAAAAACTCTCCTCCTGCTTATGGTCAGTCCAAAAACCTCAACATAAATATCAACTTTCCCTTCTTGAGGAGGCCTCAAGCTGTCTAAACAATGATAGAGGGGGGACAGCAACAAGCAACATGAGGCAGCCATGGGAAAGCAGAATGCACATGTCGGGGAGCAGAAGAAATAGCCTTTATTTTTCTTATTTCTGAGAAATATGTGCTTAGATTCCACATGTGTTTGTTTAACTTTTTACATTGGCCAGGTGCAGAGCTCCACTGATTCACTACACTGTCTGATTTACATGCACCCGCTATCACGACCAACTGGATGTTGAAGATCGTTCAGTGCCGAGAGGGGCCAGATTGGTTTTGAAGCAACTTGTGTATCTGAAGGTATAAAAAACACTTACACGGCCTCATGTCAACACCGCAGGTGAGTCAACACCGGAGTTAATCTGCTAATAGCAGGGTTCTTTATTAACACCCATCATCAACTACATACAGTGCTGACTGTTGGTTGTGAGTGACAAATGCATCTGTCTGACTCGACTATTTATACTCTTTTCTGCTCTAAGTAACAAGTAACACAACTCTGTCTCCTGACAAGAACATTGATATCAGACTGTTATTGCGAATAAAGAATGGCTAAGGTGTGGGAAGGGTTTGGAGACCGAACACTCGATTTAAGGATTTGTTCGGCATATTGGGAAATATATTTATTTGCTTCTTCCCGAAAAGTTAGATAAGAGTATGGATACTTATCACATATCTTTCTTTTTCTGGATCAAAGCAGTTTAAATCTAAGGCTGCAGCCAACGCGGCTCAACTTGCACAAGAAATGAATTGCAAATGTGACAATTTAATGTTTTGGGGAGGATATGTGCATTGACCCACGGCTGCATCAAAGTGCTTGTTCTAGTCTTTATAGTGCGGACAGAGGGATATCTCTCTAAATCTCTGCTAAAAAAAGAAAAACAGAGTGTCTATCTGATATTGATCACACCTGATAGGACATCACAGGATGTGAAATTCACTCGCTTACTTAAAATGCAGACATTAATCCACCGCCCGACCTCTGCAACCCCTCTTTTCAACACTGCAACACGAAGGCCGCATTACTTTCCAGAAGTGGCACTCGGTATGCATTGTGACGTACAGAACTGTCCAATGCGAATTTAATTCCTACGCAGGCCGACCCGAAAAATGCAGTTGCTGAGTTAAATAGTGAGAGTGCCTCAGCTTCCTGCCCTCCTTAAGAGATTTATGTAATTGCTCTTTAAACAATAACAAGTGGTAGACCCATCCCACCAGTGCTAGTTGCAGGTTTCAAGGACAGAGGCCCATACAAACTACAAGGGAATCTCTTTCAGCCTGACAAAAAGAGTATAATTGCATTATAGATCTTCAGAGGGTTTTGATCTCTGTCTCCCTTTTTACCTCTGCCAGACTTTGTCTGAACATCAGAGGCTGCAGTGAGATGAAAGGTCACCAAACCCACAGGTACAGTAACGTTGTTGTCGCTATTGTTTTCTCTGCAGTATCATTACCCCGACAGCTGACATGCAATCTGGCTTTTAATATGTCATGCACCTACAAAGGATCTGCATAATGTTCACAGACAACTAGCAGTCAAGGCTGCCTCGGCTTCCAACGCATGACATTTGGCACAGAGGAGAGCTGAAGTCTTTTTTTCCCCCCTCAGAATCCATGTCTTGTCACTTGTTAAAACTTGTTGTTTTAAAGCAACACAGCAGAGAGCTCACCGATCCAATCCGGGGCTAATGTTGCCAGCGCAAATGACTAAGCCAAGCACTCATCATTATTATACTAATCTCCTAGTTTCCACAGTTTATAAGGCTGTGCCATTGCAGTGACCTTACTGTGAACCTAAACTCTGAACTGACAAATCAAACGAAAGAAAGGTTTTTATGCAAGCTCTGAATGTGAATAGAAAAAAAAAAGTTTGCTTCAGCGTTCAACTTTGTGCAAGAAAGAATGACTTCCTTCCAGTGTGATTAAGAGCTCTATCACAGAGGCTGTTGAAGCATGCAGTTTTGGTGCAAACTCCAGAGTCATGCACATTTACAATATGAGCGTGTCTTATCTCTGTAATTCCTCATGAAGCTCATAAAGATATCTGCTTGATGAATGCGAGCAGAATAGTTTCCTAACTGAAGCAACGCATACGTGAAAACAGACGGCCGATTGGACGTAAAGATAACGAGCGGCGAGGTCGTGCACAGGTAGTGTAAGCACACCCAGGACTCGGAGGAAAACAAAGCTCAGGTTTCCTGTCTGCTCCCGATTCTCAGGAGGAGACGTTAGAAAGGTGACGAGTCCTCTGAGGCAGAGCAGGTTTTAAGAGTGTGGGCCACATGTAGCTGGTCTGGTGAAACACCGGATTAGGAGATGAAGCAGCTGATCACGATGAAGCTGCAGTGAACAGATATTTCCCTCAGGAGCTGGTGGAGACCAAAACTGGAGCTAAAAGACAATGAGTAGTTGCATCGTTGCCAAGTAGAGAGAAATATGACTCTTGTTTGTTTCATGTATGAATTAAATATATTCAGCATGACAGCTGAATCTGTAAAAAAAAATAATTCACTGATTACTAAAAAGAGCTAATTAATTTAAAAGATAATATTATATCAACACCATGTTCAAAACCTGTTTGTGTTGCCCCAAAACAGCCAAAAAATCGGTTATTGTTGGTTTAATGAAACTTAAATTAAATTAAATTTATTTATGTGAGCTACAAGGCTGTCTGAAAAGGGTGCAACAAGTCTTAAAACAGTATATAAACAATAAACAAAGTTTATTAGTTTAATATGGGTTAGCAAAAAGTTGCTGTATGTAACTAGCAGATGTGATACAGCATTAGCACTCATTTACAGTATGTTTCTGGTCACAAACCAAATGTAGATCCAATATTTAGCCTCCTTTTAGATCTGTTTTGGTTTCCACCAACGTCTGAAGGAAATAAATGTCTCTTTAGCGGCTAAATGCTCCACTGCGTTAGCTAATCGCTTACTTGTTGTCATATGGTGCTGGTCAGGTAGCATATAGTTCATTAGCGATTTATCCCTGTGAACAACTGTCTGCTGGAAACAATGCCAATGAGAGCGCCATCAAAAAGGTAACATTAGCAAAGGGGCATGCTTTAATGCAAGCGCTGAGGTTGTGCAATAATAGCAGCAGGTCCTATTAATGCTCTTCATTCATCATCCCGGGCGTTTGCAGAGAGGAAGAGAGAAGAGAATTGTTTTGGGATATATTGATATAGCATTAGTCTGTCATCAGGCTGTTCATTACTCAAACTTATTTTAGCATGACTGTCACAACTGTTTTCAGGTTCCTCAGCTCCGGTTGCCCTATCTGCTGCCGGATGATCCACCGCATTCCTCGGCCTAAATCAACTGTGAACGGTGTGAGGTGATGAAACCGTCGAGAATGGACAAATTCTGCGCAGGAATTTATGCGTCACGTAAAGCGTACCCGCTCCCTGCACAAGGCACGATCTGCTGCTGTGATTAATCAGGGCTGTTGATGCAGCGCGCTAAAACAGAACGCGGGATTTGTGTCGGATGTTGATTCAACCCACCCGCCCGCGCTGAGCTTCGGGCTTCAGACAGACACGGTTTTTCTCATGGCCCTATATGCTTCGAGAACTTCTGCATCCTTTTATTTGGAGAAAAAATTACAGCTTGCTGGGTATAAAGCAGGAAGTCGTTTGTGTAGCTGATGCTTGCTTATTTGGTTTTCATGTCAGCATGGCCACAGGGACATACCTCCCAGGCGCTGTCAGTACAGCGGTTCATAAGGTGCACGCCATGTGTCATTACTGCATTCTTCACACGTTTTTACAGTCAAAGAAGCAGAGGGTGTAGCGTCTGATGTAAACCTTTGTAGGGACAACTCATAATTTAGTTCCCCAGCGTTGTAAGTTCTAATAACAGTGTGATACTTTGCCATATACTCCACAAATTGGCATGAGGCGCAAGCTAACACAAGCACGAGAATCATAGCTAATCCTCTTCATGCGTGGAGTGTAATTTCAGATACACACCACACATGTGGTAGAAAGGCCTGCAGGAGGAAAAAAAGTGTAATTAAGTGCATCTTCATGTTATTTCCTTTGGCTTCTCCGGGATTAAGCTGCCTGTCAATCACTGCAGGAAACAAAGGGGGCCTGGGACCTCCTGCACGGCTTCACGTCTCGGTGCGTAGCCACAGCACAACTGCATGACGCCTCAGTGCCGATGGCATGGGGATCTCTACCCGCTGCACGCATTCTTCTCTGTTTGTACTGAGGTGGAAAAAGCAGGTAGTTGGCATGTCTGCAACGTTAGAAACCTGTATAATCCTTTAAATATAGAGCTCCACGTGAGTATTTACAGAATGCGTTTGTGTCGTGAACATCATGAGAGCACTGCGTCCACATTGTGACACCTTCACTGTGGAAAGATTAGCAGATTAGAACAAATGGAAAGTGGATGTTCAGGACAGCTTTCAGGTACTCGGGTGCTATAAGCTTACATTTATTATATATGAATATATTAGTCGCTGTGATTACTGCTTTTGTTCTTATAAGCCATAGTGTAATTGTGCCATAACTCGACTGCACTGTGAAAGATTGACAGAATCCACCATGCACAATGCGTTTCAAAGTTGAGCCAAAGCTAATATGAGGCTTCGGCGGTCTCAGTTTACAAAATCAAGTGGGTATTTTCCAAAGTTATGGGCTATTTGCTACATCTGTGTTACTCCAGAGGGTGTTGAGAATCCTTCCTGGCTGTCAGCTGCGTAGAGAGGTGGATCTTCCAGCGAACATCCAAAGTGTGCTCACGCACGGAAACAGGAAGTGATTTGGTTTATTTGTTGTAATCTGTATTTATTGGCCATCGCAGGTAACGGCGCAGACATTATCTCAATCAGCGTAATAACATGCTGTCACTTTATGTGTGTGTGTGTGAGAGAGTTTCTGTTTAAGACTGCCAGAGACTCCAGATGTTGTTTTATTTTTCTCCAGACCTCGTCGGCATTGGAAAAAAAAAAACAACATTGAAATATTGCAAAGAATTTTTGAAGCTTGGCAGAGATGGAAAAGTTGGTTCATTGAGAAAAAAACAAACGTCGCACAGCGCATTGATGTAAAAAACCGAGGAGAGCGGCTGGAGGTGATCAGAACACCAGATCTGTGGAAAAATCCTCCAATTAATACATGAAACAAAAAAAATCCATGTTTGCATTATATTTTTCACTTTGTTTTAGTCTGTTTCTGGTTTGTCCGGCGCTCTTGTTGTCGTTCTGCAGTTTCATTTGGTGGTTTACCATGATGTAAAGTATGTAACATTGTTAACGTGGCGAATACCGTACTGCTGTGGGTACTGTGGCAACGAAATGTCCGAGAGTGTAAGAAAAGATAATTACGTGTCTTATTTCAAAGGCATTTTGGACAAAACAACTGTGAATGGAGATTTTAAAAAAAACAGAATATGCATTTAACTGTGACTTTTTGCTTTGTCTGCAAACTGCTGCTGCTTCTCTCGTTTCATCGGTGCATAAGTTGGGACAATCGTTTTTCAGATATTCATGAAGGAATTGGCACGGATGCAAAAATCCATATGAGTTTGGCCTCAAACAGTCATTAACCCAAATAACAATAAGGTGACTTCAACTACTGCTATCTTAAACCGGGGAATGGATCAGTTGTGCTTCTCTTCAGCACCTCTACTGTGCTAACGTGAGGATGGATATCTCAAAACTTGATCATATAAAACCCACGTGACTAAAAACCACAAGAAGATCAAGACTGAGGCTTCACTGGATTTGCTTTAACATTAAGGCCCTTTTCAGCGCTGGAAACATTTTACAACCAGACAGCAGGAGTTTCGCTCAGGGCTACAGATTTATCATTACCTGGCATGCCACAACTGTGGCCCATTTTAACCAAAAAATAACACATCGTTCATTATTCAATCACTTCTGAGCCAAATTGTGATTTACTGTAGATGCAGTCTTTAAAGTACGTGATATGAAATGTTTGATTTATGCATCCCTCAATTAAAATCTTCATAACAGCCTTTGGTTTTTCAAAGTATGTGTGCCTTGTTTCTGGCTCATTCCTCGGCAACGATGTCATTGTTGGCAGAGGAGATTTCTGTTTGGACCCTGATTGGCCCCCGCTCTCAAGGTACTGCCATAATGATAGTTATTAAGCAGCCCCTGTCTTAAATAATCAGCGTTCTGACAAAGAATCTCTCCTGCACAAGCCAAGCGTG
The DNA here is from genome assembly GCA_008933995.1 of Datnioides undecimradiatus. Classification (NCBI taxonomy): domain Eukaryota; kingdom Metazoa; phylum Chordata; class Actinopteri; order Lobotiformes; family Datnioididae; genus Datnioides; species Datnioides undecimradiatus. Next base: position 20,309,531 of record WARS01000013.1, read on the forward strand.
ACAGCTTCCAGCTCTATTTGCAGTGGAGCAACCAACCTGTCAGCTTTTCATGCCGAAAGCCCCCGATCCCAAAACATCAAACAAAGTTCTGGGTTTTTAAAAATTAAGCTTTGCGCAAATTAAAATATCACATGAGCAGCTCCGGGAGCAGATGCATGAGGTGAGGCGGCCGCAGCGGCAACAGCTGCCAGCTCACGTGGAAGGCTGGCAGTCGTAAATTTTGGACTACCACCTAAATGCAGGTGTTCACAGGTGCACCGCGTGCAGAAAGACACAGCAAGGCTAGCACCAGCAGTTCCAGACCCCCTTGAACAAGCAGAGGCATTAAACGCCAAGGGGACCTTGGCGGTGACGCAGTGGTGTTTATAGGAAAAACACCATGAAGCAGTTCATTAGTGCTTCAATGATCCCCTTTTGGTGTGTGGTTTTTGACAGAGTGAGGCCTGTGGAGGATGAGTCAGTGCCGTGCTCTGACTTATGACTGCAGTTTGCGTTCGTAGTCGGTTTCTGCTTTGTTTTATAGGACGTGCATGGCTTAATTCTAGATACAGTTAAACAGCAAGTATAACAAAATGTAAAAATCAAAGACATGAGTACGTGGATGAAAACGTGACTTCAGATAAGTATGGTTACTAAGTGGTTCGCTCTGTTACCAGCAACAATGTCCTGGGTTTGACTTCCAGTCGGTCTGTGGCGAGTTTGCATGGTCTCACATGCACTGGTTTCCCCCCACAACCATCAAAATCATGCATATGAGGTTGAATCTCCAATGGCTGAGCTTAGAACTGCAGTCGGTCACCCCCCCCGGGGACCACACAATGGCTGCCCACTGCTCCTGAGGTGCGTTAGATGGAGAGAACCAGTTTATCCGTACTGTGTTTGATTGTCCCAGCGGCCAGCTTCATGGATCAGCAAGGCCCAAGGCTTTGTCTGCGCACCCGTGTGCCTCTTCCCCCAGCCTGGCTCCAGGGCAGGGCCCCAGTACCCCCTTCAGGGCAAGGCTGCACTGATTCTCGCTTTTCTTCTTCATGTTTCTTCTTGAACCACACTTAGTCTGATTGTAAAATAACAAAACTTCAATATTATACCAATGTGAGTAACACTTTTCCTCCTGTGTGTCTATTGTGTGAGCATTGTTTACAGAATTAGCTTGAACCCACGTCATTATAAACGTAAAGAGGAAACACGAAGGCCGCGGCAGGCCGGGGCTCCCTGAGACGCACCGGTGATGTTGTTGAGTTCTCAGTGACAGAGCCTCGGCGTTACTCTAACCGAGGCTGTTTGGCCAGCTGCCTTTTGAAAGCGTCACTCTATTGAGGCAAAGTTTAGCTGAGGAATGTTTTGTGCCGATTATTCCCGGAGTTAAGACCTTTTCTGTTGCTCGGATTGAAATCCTGCTTGACATCATCCCCTTGCAATTGTAAAGCCCCACACACCCCCCCCGGCCCTGCTTTCGTCCCATTTGCCATTTCCACAAAATAAATAGCATCCAAATTTTATCTGGGTTTTGCATGGTTACCATTTTGTTAATGGGCAGTCTGGCCTCTCCATGAGACAAGGAGCATTTCTGGGGGGCACAGTTTGGTTGTTGTAGCAACGTTGCTGAGGAGTGAATGAAGCAGATGTCAGAGTAATCCATCAGCCGGCAGCTACCCACTCCCACTGCTCTCTGGTGCGCACACTGCTGTGACACCGTCTGCAGCACGACCCTCAATCACGCCTGCTTCGCCCCGATCGCTCCCCGAATTGAAACTTGTGAGAAATGTTTATTAAAACACAAAACGACCTCCTTCTGTTAATGCGGAGAAAACATTTATTAACCAAAGACGAATGAAGCGTGGTTTTACATGAAATAGGACAACAGCGGCCTCCGAGTCAAGAACACTACAGCACTTGGGTGACATCATTTCATCAGTCCAGTCACATACATCCAGTGGAAACTCTTAAGAACGACCAGACAATAAACCTGCAGGGTTTCTGCAATCACAACCATGCAACACACCTTACTGTGTTAAAGGTATGTTACAGTTCTCTCCATAATCAACTGCACCGTGTTATTTGTGTCCCTAGAGATCTGATGGTTTTTATTTGAAGTAGTACAGCTGGGTATCAAGTTCTCGCTGATATGTGTCCATTAAATCACGTCAGAAACTGCTTGGATCTGATTTCTTTACGTTTATTAATTATTCTAGCTTAATCATAACTAATTTTTTTGTTTGTTTGTTTATCTTGATACTAAAAACTCAGGTGTGCTGCAGTGTCCCTCACCCTGTTTTCTTGCATTACATTCCCCGTCGATCTCTCCCCTCGCTTCCTGTCTTCTCGCCAACAAAAGGCCAAACGCGTTCATGTTAACTTTGGTGTTTGACAAAGAGCAAAAACTGCATTTCTTTGTATTTACTGGTTAACCTTGTACAGAGCTGAAGTCAAAGTCTTACACCCAGAACTATAACATCCTCACCACATTTGTATTAACACGAATGACTGAAAGAAAAGCCTTGACACCTTAGTCGTGTCAATCCACATGCACGGACTGACGTGAAAGAGACAAACGTTTTTTTTTTTTAATATAAAACATATTCGCGTCTGTTTATTATTTGAATTTTATTGTCCTTTATGAAGCACCACCGGAACCAGCTCGACAGAAGAGGACAGCTGCGTCGCTGTGGCTAATCCTGGCTAAAACAACGGCGGTGAGCAAGGGCAGAGGATGTTTTACAGCAGCGGAGATTACATCCAAAGAGACGGAAAGATGACATAAAGGCCGGGTGGATATCGGAGACAATGGCGATAACAACAGTTACTGACATATTAATGGTAATGTATGCCTATCACTGGCGTACCCTGGCTGTTTTCCTAGTAGCTGGTTTTACTGACAGATTTACCGAAAAACTCAAAACACTGCATGTTTCAGCATGACCCTATCGAAAAGGCACATTTTCAAAACAGCCCTGTTTCAGTGGGTCACTTCCTTTTTGTCGGTAAACTCAGTAACTGAACAGTTAGAAATGCTAAGGGAAAAAAAAATATCTTACACAGAGATAGAAAATAAATAAAAAAAATATTATATAAAAATAATCTCTTACAAAATATATTCTATCAACCAACATTAAAGGGGAATTTATGTCTGGAAGCTCGCGTTTGCGTTCTGGTGGTGTCAACTTAGCATGAGGAGTCAATATGGCTGCTCAGTCACAAACTCCACAACTTTCCAGACAACTAGCAGCAAACTGTGGGGGAGAGGGGACAGAAACAAGTAGAAAACAATACTATCATACCGAGCCCGGGATCAGTAGTTTAATATTCTTCTGCTAGGCTTAATGCACGTAAGCTGCAGGGTCCCAAATACATCATTCAGTCGAGTTCAGTTCAGACCGTTTCAGTTTTTCAACTCCAGTGTGTAAGATGTGTTGTTTCAAAAAAAAAAAAAAAAGTTCATTTTGCTTTTAAGTGCACTTGAATACTCTGACACTAAAACGCCTAAAAGGTACCTACACCAGCATAACACCTTACCAGATTTAGTCGACAGTGAATTTTCAAAAATCATCAGTAGTTTTCTCATTGAATAATAAATTATTAGTCTAGGAAGAATAAAAACACATCGCTGTTTGAGGTGAGGCATGCCAACAGACCAGCACCAGGCAGAGAGGTCGAGCCTTGGGCATGAAATGGCATTCAAATTATAAAATAAAATGATCTTATGAGCCCATAAGTTGAGTCCAGTGTCGTGGCAGATGTCCATTGGCATCAGTATAAGCAGCACACACTGGAGGAACCGGTTGTCGTGATGCCAAGACAGCAAAGGCGGTCGCTCCGCACGTGTCTATCATCCACAGAGAACTCTACAACGCGTCGCCGACGCACACGCACGCACGCATTTCCACACACAGTCCAGTCTAGCTCTGCGTCTTAATGCACGTCCAATAAATATCTCTATTTACAGGTGTAGACCTCTGTCCTCTCGCTGCAGGTGTTGCATTTGACGTAGCAGCACCACAGGAACTTGCAGTTGCACTGCCAAACGCGGGAGTACTGGTGCGTGTTATATCCTCGGCCGCAACACATCAGGTCGCAGCTGTTGGGCTGCAGAGCCGTTTTGTTGCAAAGGCGACCCTGTGTTCCCATGCTGCCGGTCAAAGGGTCCGCCTCACAGTAGTTGGGCGACTTCTCGATGTAGACCAGCTCCGTGTCCATGGGTTTGCGGTAGGAGTGGGGTTTCTTGATTTTCAGGAAGGTGGGGCGCTTGTTGCGGCTGGCTCGTACCGGCTCCACGTGCACGGCCTGGTTGTACTTGTCCTTGAGCATGTATCCCAGCTGACGGAATTTGGGGAGTGTCGTCCAGCAAGTCTTTGTTGTGCAGGATCCCGACACGCCGTGACACTTGCACTCCAGGCGCATGGCCTTCTCCAGGACCTGCAACGCAGAGGAAGAGTTAAGATAAAGCACGCATCAAAGCTGCGAACCGAAAAGTGACTGTCTGTCTTCCCACGAGCAGGTAAGAAACACACGCGTTCCCAGAAAATACCCAGACCAACATATTGCGTGAATAGTTCAACAGGTTGGGACAAACGTTTTCTAGCATTCCAAATGAATGTAAGCATTCCTGAGATCTCAGAGCTGCTACAGTACGTCACCCTATGGCTAGTTATGTCTGTGCTGCTCTTTTACAAGACGAGGTGAGCCTCAAAACACACCTAATGGGAGAAATTATGAATGGAGGACATCTTTCAAACCTCTGACACTGGATGGCATGTTGTGGATGTACCTTATATTGACCGCTCCTACAGACCCAGCATCAAATAAACATTTAACAGCTGTGGTGGTGGTGTTATCATGTTATCAAGCTTCATCAGATCAAAGGAAACAACCCAGACAATGTCATAATGATGTCATCAGGGTTACCTCAGCTGATGCTTGGAAATTACAACTCTTAATGGACGGTGAGTATTACAAACTAGGCTGGGGGCCACAACAGATGTCAGCATTTACCGGCCGCGTTCTTCAAGAAAACACTGTCAAGTTGCATCATGGGAAATGCAGGACCCAGGGTTTTTAAAGCTTAAATACCACCAAGGAATAATTTGTATTAGTATTTGTTTTGTTCTGTTTTGTTTTTCTACAGATAATACCTGGAAAATTGATTGTTTTTGATTCAGTAGGATTTTAAATAATGAATAAATGTTCCGAGTTAATTAAAAATGGGATTAATCAAGTAACAAAGTCTTTATAAGCAGGTTTACAAAAATTGATTTGTGCTTCAAACGTCAAACCTTTTCGCACGGTTGTGTTCTAAGCCTAGTTTTAATAATAATATAAAACTGCCCTAAATACTCAGCATATCTGCAAACACTCAAGTGTCAGACGCTGATGCATCGTTTTCTCCCCTGCAGCTGCGCAGCAATCTGATGTTTGTTTTCACAGATCTGCGGTATCTTGACCAACTGCTTCACTGTGGATGAAAATAATGGAAAAAACAGGATGTGTGGCCACAAAACGTCTCTTCGCTTGTGGTTAGACAGAAACGAATCCGTAAAAGGTGATGAATGCGGACAGAAGCCCGGTTAATTTACGAGTTCTTGTGGTGACTAAAGAGACGGTTCAGTCTGTCACCACATAGAGGCATTTACAGGGAGAAGACTGGCAGACTGGTGAAAGGCCTTTTCAAGGTTGGAGTGGAACCTTTCGGTGTGTTTGGCAAAGCAGCCGGGGGTATTCTCTGTGTGCCTGGAGCTGAATGACATCAGCTTACCCTTCCTTCCTCCTCATTGAGTGGAAACCCTCGCTGGCATTAGAGAAGCCTCACCCTGCTTTTTAATTATTCCACTCTGATGTGGCCTCAGACTTTCTGGAGTCTCGTGGGGTAATTGTCAAAAGCCTCGGATGCATACAGCTTAGCGTGGTCATGCCCTCTAGACCTGGCAAACGTTTAATTCATGAAGTTCAGCGAAGTGAAATGCCAACGAAGCTGCCATTGTTTGTCTAACAGAACCCGTGTAAGTCTCCCGTGGCACCTTTTACACCATTGTTTATTCTTCTCAAGAAATTTGAAGGCTGGCGCTCAAAACATACGCTGACATCATCTCCAATTTGACATGAAAGCATCGCTGCAATAATTACAGAGGTACCAGTTTAGTAAGTGTATATTAAGAGATTCACACACTGAATCACATTTGACTGATACCAGACCTCAAATGCGAAGCCTTGCACGGAGATGAAAGTACCGCTCTTTCCTCCTGAATGGGGACTACCACCCGTCACTATGGCAACGACATGAAATCTACCCAAGCATAAGCGCTCCTCATTTTCTCAGCTTCGACATGTTCAGGTACTGCATATCGCTCTAATAAACAGTTGCGCACGTTGAGGAATTTCGGCGAATAGAAGAAGAAACCGGACGCAACCAAAACCCTTTGCATCAAAGGTACTGACTATTTACAGCATGGACATTACAGTTTCAGCAGTGGGCTCTATCTAAGGCTTTGATAGTGTCACCATTCTCCTATCTATGCAATGAAACAGGAATTAACAGATACATGCTAGAGATTAGCATCAGTCATTGCGATCTCCCAGAGCCCAAGTTACCGTCTTCAGATCGCTTGGTGTGTCCAACCACAGCCCGGCGAGCTGTTTCCTGTCTTTTGCTAAGACTGTTAGCTTCATATTTAGCATATTTGACTTCAAGTTGGTAAGAAACTGACCCTCGAGAAATTACGAATTGTCCCTTTAATACAAACCTTTTATTTGAGTTCTCATCTTTGCTGTGGCATGCAATCAGAAGCTATACTGTCACATCACTTCATGGTCAGGACTCATGAGCAGCAGTAGAAGTTTACCTTGCTGATGGATCATCTGCCTTGCTACAGCTTTTCCAAAAGATTGTTTTTCTTGTCGGGTCATTTTGTGGATAGTCCGGCGGTTTCTATTGATCCCCAGTTTGTCTCCACTGGTAATCAACATCAGAGTCTGGCTAATGCGCTCTCATGTTGTCGTGGTCTTGGGTCCACCTTATTGTACATCATGCTACATCTTCGCTCACTTCAATCACTTGTGTGCTTTAAACAGCTATACAACTGACTGGACCACACTTTGTCTTACCATTCATGAACTCTCTCACTGTGTAACAAGTGACTGTAGCCAGTCTCAGTTCATGTTTGCAAATGCAAAACAACTCATAAGCAACCATTATTAATGTCCCAGAATAAAATAAGAATACAACAAAGTGCAGAAATACTGTGGTATAATACTATTTCTAGCCTGTCGAAGCAATGCATTCAAACATTTGGATTCAAACTTCAAACTCCACTGTGCGTTCAGCGTCACAGCGTGCAATGCAAGTTACGTTTTAATAAATCAGAAAGTTCATTTTGAATTAAACAGATTTGCCTCGGTTTGTAGGTTCAGTCATTTAGCTTTCTGTAAGATATTATAATGTAACATGATATGTACTGTTTTGCAGCAAAACTAAAGCAGGGCTCAATGATATAAACAGTTTATCTTTATAAATCACTTAATTTACCTTTATAACTTTCTACAATCTAAAAATTGACTATTTATTGTGCTGTCCTGTTTTTTAATCGGGGCACATTCATTACAATAAGAGCTATAACCAAATGAGAATGTGCAAAGCCCATCGGTTACAGAACTGTAAATCTTGTTTTCATGTTGCCTGTCATCGTTGTGTGCTGTCGTGCTGCACTTCACATATTTTTTGGTGTCACACATCCTTTTATAGTCTTACATCATCATCATCATCTTACGTCTGACCCTAAATCCTCACCCAACCTGCAGCTTAGACGGCTACTGCGTCTTTGTCAGAGCATTTCATTTCTCTGCAGCAGTCCGAGTTGACTGACTCCGTGTCTCAGCTCCGAACCGGCTGAACTCTGAACGTTTCTGCCAAACCACACGTGTCAGCTGGGGATGCACTGATCGGACATGCTGCCGGCGTCGGCCATGATGTGACCGATCCGCATTAAGAACAGTTTCTTTGTCAAGCTTAGTCTGAATTTCAGCCTTTCTGCTATCAGTTACACTCCTTCATTCACAGCTGGCGACTCCGTTGTTGGTGGAACAGTAATCCCCAGTATAATGTTAACTTGTTTAAACCTGATCACAGGAGTTACATGCAGTGTGCTGCCCATAACTGAAACTAGGGGAAAAAAAAGAAAGCTCTGATATCAGATCAGTCCTAAAATCAGGAAATAACCTGAGCTGAGGTGAACAGACCATGTCCAGCATGTATTCTACTGGTGCATGCTGGGATAGCTCTTGCAGCCATGAAAAGCAAGTAAAGAACTGCGTGCACGACACAGATGTACCACATATAATCTGACTTATCTAGATTTTTAGATTATCTTCTTTTTGCAGATTATTTTCTGGATCTGTCCAAATAAATTACAAAGGCAGAATAAGGAACATACCTTTCGTCCAACTTCATTGTTATGTAAATTCATGAGAGTCCTGGCGTTCTGCTTGATCTCCCGCGCGTCCACAAACACCTTGGAGAAGCCCAGGCCGTAGTGGATGTCAGCGGAGCAGCCGCCCCACTTCCAGCCCTCCTCCTGGTTGTAGAAACCCTGTTTCTCCTTGTCGCAGCCGCAGCCGCTCAGGCTCCCCTGGGTGCAGGCCGCAGTAACTGCATGGGCGACCCCGGCAGCGATGATAGCGTAGGTGAACGCAGCCTCCTTGCTGCCTGCAATAAACACAAGACATTTGTAATCACATTTGCCAACAACAGGATTCACTATTTCAGGTACTGTCAAGCCTCCTTACATACCTGGCATAACTGCCTCAAACCAAATCATAAAATACATGAGCCAAGCCAAGTCCAATTCATTACTCAAGCTCTCTTAAAACAGATAAACTTCAGGATGAACTGAATTTAGCACAAAGTATAATGGCCTTGTTTGGAGGTGGAGGAAACTAATACTTGGGAAGCAGGTCAGTTTCATTGTCTTTATGATAAGTTATGATCCAATTGTGCAGGACTAGTCCGTAAATCTAGGAGTGCAGTTTCACACACTCAACGGTCAATCCGCTCAGTAGATTTGATTGGTTAATACGTCGTTAGAGACCATTCAGTCAGAGATAAAACATTTAATGCTTAGGCATCACTTTTGGCCTCTGTCCCAGCCGCCGTCACACATGGATCCATCCTGTGGAGGTGAATCTGAGAGGCATGCAGAGCCTCCCTACACGGATGGATTTCCACTCCATAAATCTGACTGCTTCGGGTCAACTGCATTTTTTTTAATTAAAATGGAGATGATTCCTGCCGGAGCGCCACGTGGAGATCATCCAGAAATGATCATAAGTTGCAAAAACGCTCCAATAAAGTCATCATCTTTAACAATTAAACTGCCATACGCATTTTTTTAGACATTTAAGGTCATGGTTGTCCTGCAAACGCCAAAATTTATATGCAAGCGATGAGCTTCGCTGGAACAAGTGGACGTGGTTCTTTACTGTCATGCTCACACTCACCTTTCTGTAAAAGGACGGCCTACATAGATCAAACACAGAAGCATCCTGGCATCATATGTAAACCTGAGATATTAAAACCAATCAAATCTGCCTTCAGAGCCAGTAAAGAGGCAGCCAGTGCCCACAGAGCGCTACCTCAAGTAGCCAACTTAGTGGGTGGGGAGGATACTTGATCCTAATGCCAAAATACTGTACATTGCTGCTTCACTGCCAACAACAATCCCAAATTGATGTATTCTGTCAGTTATCAGTGTTCCAGTCTGCTGAAACGAAACAATGGATTCAGACAGAGTGTGCGCAGGGCAGCTGGACCCAAGCGGCGCTCAAGTTGACCTGCTGTCTCCTGGAACCCAGCCTGATTCTCATCTAGATTGGGGTAAAACTTCAAGTGCCGAAATGAGCCTTGTTTAAAAGTCACGAATTACGAATTGAAGGAGCAGTTCCCTCCCGGAGCAGCGGTCTGAAAAACCCTCCTGCATAAAACAGCTCCTGCCAAAGCTGCAGAACCTCGAGGTACATTCGTAAACCTAGAGGAAAGTACTTGTCTGAACTTGAAACTTTTGGGGGGGGAAAGTATTTTATGAACATGCGTGAAGGTGGTTCAGCTGAGAGGGGATAAAGACCATGTAGGTGTGCGTGTTTGCAAGCGATGAAACATGCAGGTGAAGGAAATGCACGCGGTGTACGGTGTGTACTCACGGTGGAGCACGCCAAAACAAAAGATGCCAGCGCAACGTCTTCACCGCCACAGATCACTCCGTGCATTATAACGGCAGGAAGCGTCGCCGCTGTTTATACTCACCTATAAAGGCACACACCCGCTCATTCACGCATCAAACTACAGACCTTGCAGCTCTTAACTGTGGGTCGGGAGACTCATTCAGACCGCGCTCATATTTGTTGCAGCTAATACTACAACCAATCTCGGGCAATATAATATAAGGCCGTCACGTCCAAAGCAGCAATCAGCGTAAATTAAAGGCTCAAACAAGATGTGAGCCGTGATCCTTAATGACACTTGGCGTGAAAAATGACACCCAAGCTCTGCATCTGTCTCCGAGATGACGGGGTGAACTTACAGGGCAAGACAGTGGAACACCAGCGCGTTAAATATGATTCCCCACTTATTTCCGCAGTCCTGTCTATGGAGCGAGCGTCGCCCCGAGCCTTATTCCACACACAGGATCAAATCTGCGGCTCATTTTCCCACCGAGAGCAGATGCGGAGAGCCTGAGCTGCAGACTTGCAGGCATTTGTCAAAGAGTCAGAGGTCGTGCACCTCGGAGGAATGCCTTTTTGGACAATATTTAGACAAATTACGGCAATTTTGAGAACTTTTTTCCACGACTTCCCCAGTGCAGACGGCACAAACAAACCAAAAAAATAATACAACATCAAGTAAACATGTTGCTCTGACAATCCGCGTGCAGGCAGCGGACAATCAACAAGCGCCTGATGCACTTTTATAAAGCAATTACAATGATTAGACAGCTTATTTCTCAGTAATGGCTGTTTTATTGGTTAAAAACAATCTTGTGAGCACTGTAACTGCGAAGACCGAGGGCTGGAATGTCTTTTGTGGCACTTTGGAAGAAAAACTATGATAGATTGGAGCAGCTTTAACAATATTTAAAGTTTAAAGTTTAGACTGAGACTCAGCTGAACCATTACAGACCGCTTTACCCCATATCAGCCTGCGTACAGTGCATGTTATTTGACAGTGCAAAAACTCAATGTGTGCTCGGGTTTGCACAAAGAAACTATGTGCAGTTGGTAAATATGTGCATGTTTTCTCTGTGCACAGCTTCTTAAAATGAAACCAAAGTGCAACATACCCACTCTGAGCTCTTTCCCGAACACCGTCCTCTCTCCCAGGGCCGAGCAGTTCCAGCGTCCGTGCCTGAACTGAAACTGACACTCATTGATCCCCATCTGAACTCCTTCTCCGATCACTATGATCGCGTCGGGGCGGCTCTGACAGATAGTCCTCTGACGGGGAGCCAAGCCGGGGATTTTATTACAGATGATGCTCGCTCCCAGTGCAACCACCGACGACAGACCCCTGCGGTGAAGGCGAGAGGTTAAAATATGGCATTTTTCCTATGGAAGTTCTGCAGGTGTTTTAATACAGAGTACCTTAATATGAGGTAAACAGACACGCTTCTGACTTAACACGCTGCGTGCAGTCTGATGACGTACCAGTTAATGTAGTTTATAATGGAAATGAAACTATACCCCACAGCCCAAAAGGACCGCTCACTCTGAGAGTCCCCCGTTTTTCTAAAGCCCTTAGACACCTCACACAGGGGCAGAGCGCTGTTTAAAGGATCTATTTCTTCAAATCTGCAAAAATTGTTTTTAAAACCTTAACTGCGTCCGCGCGGAAACGCACGGACCACCTGCGGGACATCCAGAAGAACTCACCCGATTTTCAAATACACTACTCCAAGACACAAGAAAAAATGGAAAATCCAGCGCCGTGTCTTCCTACTCATGGTGCTCAGCCCAGCCGGTGTGTTAATGCTCTGCCGTTGCAACAACCAGCCTTATTTCTCTATCGAGTCCTGCAGGGCGTCCAGGTGTTCCGGGCTGCAGACGGGAATAAAGCTCCGCGGGACAAACCAAAGTTTGTGGAAACGCACTCGTCCTGATTTCATTTGGTAGGCGTCCGGCGGTGTGAGCCTGCTGTGCTGGAGCATTGGGGCTGTTGTTTTCAGGTAAGCAGCTCGGCTCCTCAGTGATCAGGCTGAGCGTATGCGTGTGCGCGTCTACCTTTTCTATCAGGGCGTGTTCTGCGGGAGGATCTGCCTCTGTGCCGCTCACACACTCTCAGCCTGCAGGTACACGCTCAGCTCATCTGTCCTCCTCTCTGACGCCCAGCTGCAGACCTGGGTAAAGCTGAGACGGGGAGACAGTCGGATCTTCAGCTCTTCGGCACGTCCCACTGGACACTGGATCATCCGAGCTCACTTCATGTCTGACAGACGACCAACCACCGGCACGTTTTTTATTTAGTTTCCAACAAGAATCGCCCCTCCCACCGATCCACTGTTTTCTTGGTATGTGTTGACCCCCCCACCCCGTCTGCATCAAATCGCATTTCATTTGATGTTCATGTTAAACCTGGATCAGTTAGCTCAGTGATGCTGAGAAGATAAGCGCGTTGTAAATTGATAATTAACACTTAACCACGACATTAATAATTAAAATGCAGCTTGCATGGTATTGCATTGGCGCAATTAATCTGGTCATTTCATTTAACTGCGCCGTTTTTTATGCAGTAAATAAATAATATTTATATCATCAATTTAATATGTAGTATTTGCTTAAATGGGTTCATTCAGATCAAATCAATCCTTAATCAATTCCCATATTTAGGAACATTTACAAAGTGCGCAGGCCAACACGTTGCTGCCAGACACCATCAAAGTAAAGACTTTTATCTGCTCCTTGCTGATTACACTGGAATATACCTACATCATTAATGGAAAATGATCCTTAGCAATAACAAAAAAGGGTGGCCATTACTTAAAGGCGCAGGAATTCTGTCCCAAAAACAACAGAAATAATAAGTTTAACATGTAGCAACAGCCATTACTCATCATCAGGTCAGATCAACTCATCATTTACGGCGGTTATTTGTTGTTGATTCCCAGACTTCATGGTGGTCCTCGGTGTGAGGAGGGTGCTTTGAGTTGAAGGACTATAACACCATCTGCTGTCACAGCTGTGCAACTACTGTCATGTTGATTTCTGTGTGTGTGTGTGTGTAAGTTGAGCCCCCCTGTTGCATCCAGACAGCAACACTGGAATAATACACTTGACCGACTTACACTCCACTCAGGACCAGGTGGGAGCGTGCAGACTGGGCTTGATTAACATCTTTATCGCTCTTCACCTGCGTAGGTGCCTGCTTTGCCTCCCACTCCACTAAATATCCGAGGGAAATACTGTATTTTTGCACATTTCATGCTGCAAACCTGCGTTATCGTGATGCAGCCTCTGAAACAACTACCTCCCTTACAACACATAAATATGTGTAGTGCAGTTCGATCAGGTGCCTCTACCTAAAACTAATGTGCTCTAGTGCAAACCCCCCCCCCACTCATGATCAATTGTACCATCAGTTTGGGGGATGTAGATTAGGGCCCAGCTGAATTGTTGCGGTCAAACCTAAAGTAAACAACATCAAGACCACTGCAGCAATACACTGCATTGATTTTAGCAAGGTGTACCTCACAAGTTCCTGTCTAATACATATGTGCAGACAGAGAGGGAGACAAAGAGAGCTGTGGGATTGCTTCTGTAGTGTGTATATAGCACCATAATCAACTCAAAGTTCGGGATCGTTTCCATACAATATTTTATTGTTCAGCTCAGCACACTGCAACAGGGCGAAGTTTACATTAAAGCTAATGCAAAGAAAACGTTTTTTACTAAAAGATATGGGGGAAACTTAAAAGTAGCGCAGAAACCTTCAAAAAGCATCCTGTCTTATGTGGAAAACATCACTGCTGTGAAGAATCAACTCTCTGAGCATCCAAACAACAAAGCAGGCATATCACAATGTCTGACCGGGGAGGGTTTACAGAGCTCTGTGCGAAGGAATAATGCACGTAAACCAGTTACCTTACATAAACCCGAAGACGTGCCGCTCCTCAGGGAAGGCAATAGATTGTATAGTTATCTCCAAGACAGGGCAAAATCACTACCCTACAACTATACAATCTACTACCTCACACTGTGTGAGCAGCTTGGACGCGACAGCTACTTTAAATTGTTTTACACATCGCGATCCAGGCAAACGGCGACGTCAGAGGACCGGTCTTGACTCTCAGACTGAGATGTGTGTGTGGCACTTTGAGAAAGACAGTAGGTTGAATAGTTATCTCCCAGTGCGGGTGTGACCCTAAAACTATACAACCTACTACCTCATCCCACAGCGCAAACGTGGATGTTTCCTGGTGCGGGAGAGAAGGCTGGGGCAGATTCAACGACGAGGAGACTCCTCGAATTCGGATCTTCTGACAGCTGAGACGTCAGACTGCGGAGAGAAAGTCACATGGGCGATGAGAGGTTACATCATCAGCAATAATACACTTAAGGCAGGTTGTCAACAAAGTGAGCAAAGTCTCTGGATGCTGATGCTACGTTTTGACAACAGCTGTGTTCTCGAGCAAAGCGAACCGTGATGCTGTTGTTCAACCGCTACCAAGCTACTGTAACCTGAGCCAACAAGAACCGAGCGCAGCGTTCACAGTTTTATAGTAAAGGCACAGATGGTGACGAGTGTGTGGCGGGTATTCATACTTGAGAGACGAGTGTAATGAAAACAGACGACAGCATATCCGTTCGTCCACGCGGCTCAATGCGATCCCTTTTTCGGGAAAACCGGTCAGCATGGAAAAACGCAGAAAGTTGACGAGGGAGGGCGAAGACACCGCACTGCTCTTTTGAAGTTCAGGACCACGGACAGCAGCTGCCAGCGTGGACATATTTAGCAGCGAGATGCACATCAGGCATCCACGCTGGAAGCAGGATTCGCTTCAGTTACAAATTAAAACGTGCAGTGATGGTGTATAGTGTATAGTTTGGGAGGACTTGCTGGTGATCGAACGATCCTTTTTCCCTTAGTTTGATTTTATCTTTCAAGTTTTTGATGGATGTTTTATTGGAACTACGAGTAGACCAGCGTTTCCTTCCGCAGTGAAACAGAGATGCCTGCTGCGTCCCTGAAAATCAAGAGATCCTCTGCGAACGTCAGGAAAACAACATATATATATTTTTACGAAACACAATATTAATCCTGTTGAGCTGCAGGAAAGCTTGTGTCGCCACGTCACGCAGCAATCGCCACAGCGTTGATCTCGTAACAGTACTGACAATCAGAGATGTGTCAGGATCTGTCTGACACAGCCGAGCTTGACTCGTGATTAAAGGTCTTTTGTATAGCGGACAGTCATGAAGATCCGTTCATTTGATCACATGAAACAAGAGCGGATTTGGCTGTCTGGCTTGGTCAACGGCAAATACTTCACTCTTTAAAATTACATAGTAACAGGTTCACATTATTTTAGTCGACTGTCTCAGCACTTGATTAAATTTGCTGTGGAAATTAGTAACATTTTAAAGAATGCGTAGAACTGCACTCAAGTAGAGACACTATCAGTCAAAGCCACTACACTACAGAAATTAGTCTGCCCCAGCTTTCACTGAACACCATATGACACAGGACGGAGTCATCGAGAGTGACTGCAGGTGCATGAGGCCAGCTGCCCTCCCTCTCCGTTTTATCCCACCTGCCTACACCCACACCTCCTTTAACCTCCAAGCAAACACGGAGGTTACTCAGTGTCCATTAGATAGGGAGCAGCCCTTTAGATCGTGAAGCTCCTGAGCGCCTTGTGCCATCAAGGAGAAAATATGGAAACCTTGCTTCCACGCAGGGACGCTTTGCACCGTGGCTATTTGAATTTCCTCTTAATTGCGGGGTTTGGGCTGAATTCACTAGCTTTTAAGGTTAAACAGAAATTCAGCCTCTGTGTTGGGGCTAGCACTGACACTCCTTCCACAGCCAAATGAGGCTAGCAAGCTCATAATTAGCCAACGTGACTGGGCATTTAAGATCTACAACATCTCATTTGGATGTGTCGCCTTATCTGAAAGTACAGATAAACGAGTACCAATTAAAAGCACGTGTAAAGCGCCCCGGTCGTTGCACTGCACTCTGCCAGCTACGCCAGCTAACCACTCCTTACAACTTGCTAGCTAGCCCTAACGAGCTAGCCGCTAGCTAGCAGCACGTTCCAGCATGGCTGTCCAGAAAAGCTAACGTCGGTAAAAAAAGTACAGCAGGTGGCTACTCCGCTGCTAAATAACACGACGTAATATTGTAAAGCGTTTTAAAGAACATTTGTCCGTGCAAAGGGGTGTGTGAATTTAGAAATATGTGATTAATACAGTCTACCCACCTGTCTGCCATGTCGAAACGCTCCTCCACCCTCTGACTGTTGCTTCTTCTTCGTGGTTCACTGGCGCAGCTCACAACAACCGTAAACTGCGCACTACTCCCCCTGCTGTCCGGAGGCAGAACTGCAGCAACAACTCCAATCATGAAGTATGAATGAATGGATAATGACTTAGTAAAAATAAATAAATACCGAGTTCATTAATATGCATTAAGCAATTAAATCAATTTATAGGAGCAGGAAGGGATCAAAAGTAACAGCTGCAGTGCAAACACTGCTGAAATAATATTATCAGGACATAAGTTGGACAGTGAGGACAGTATCGGCACTCAGCAACACACTGATTCATAGTGTACTTTGTGTCCATATGATTATGTTTATTAACATTAATATACACATATTGCAGTTCCTGCGATTTCAATGGAGAAACCACCAGTTGCACTGTTTATAATTGGAGTATTATCATTAATATGGACATATGCAGCATATCAAGCCTTGTGATGGACTTTCACTAGAGCACGAAGAAGAAAAATGGTTAAAACACACACACACAATCACGACGCTTATGCTTTTATAAGCAGTAATGTCAACAATTATATGGGCTGGGATTTTATAATCAAGACCTGCTACAGGACTTTGGACTGTTCAGCGATGATCATTATAAATCATGACTGATGCTATCCAATAATGGGCTGAGACATTTTTAGAAAAACACATTTACAATGGCGTGTGCCCTTTTTTTGGAATGCAGTGGGTTTGGATGTTACACCACTAAGACAACACTAGGAGGCACCCTTTACTTTCTTATTGAGTCATATGCTTAACTGATGCTAAGCCTAAATGACAGACGTCCATGGAAAGAATCACGCAGCACACACTCGTTGCAGTAAGTTGTGTTTAATTCTGGAAGAAGTAGCCCATTGTAACAATGAAAAAATAGTGCTTGTTGAAAATTCCCCACAGTACAACGTCTCATGTCCTTCATATTATTAGAAACCTCAGTGGTCCACATTCAGCGCGTGTCAGCAGATCTACATTACGCTGTGTCTGTGCACAAGACATGTATGAGGCGAGAGGGCGGCCGCTGACTCACCTCAGCAGCTGAAAACACACACATACATACACGCAGGCGAGGTGACGTTACACAGCAGCAGGATACAAAGTGCTGACAGAGGCCATTTGACTTGAGGCAGACAACATTTTGCTAAATGCAACAGTGGAGGCAGATCGATATTTTGACAAATGCATGTACAATAGAACAGCACAGTGAGAGGTTTTTGGTGCACTCGGTATTAAGGACGTACAATTGATTGGAAAAGCAAATGCACTGTGGCCCGTCGAATTTGCATTGCCATATACAACAGCCACAGTTTGCATTTGACTCTACGAAAACACCTTACATTCTATGGGAACAAAGCAACCTTCCGATTTGTCATTAGGTTACAGTTATTAAACCAACTGCTGCATTTCAAATGAGAGGATCTGAATAAATAAGACACATTGTAGCATCTGCACAGTGTAAAAACATGTTTTGGTTTAAATAAGCCCACCCCCACCACCACCCAACAGCTTTAAAAGCTGACTTACACATTTAAATAACATTACATTAACATCATGAGAACGCTTCTCAGTCATTTTCCTACCAGCTAACTGTTAGATATTAAAAGCCACATCTAGTCCCTCGCAAATATTACAGTAGACAAACAAAAATGCTTTCAAACTGAGCACAGTGGCACATTAACATAAAGAATGGCAGTGCTTAGAGTCTATTAAGAGCTTCTGAGAAACATGAAATGCTAAAACTTCAGATTAGACAGTCCCCCAGTATCTTGAAAGACTTAAGATTGGCAGAGCTCAGCAGTGTCTGATGCAAGGACCTGGCTTAAAAATACAGTAATGCCCAAAAATGAAAGCGGAACCCTGTTTGTGAGTCTTCCTGGTGTCAGACCGCTCCTGCTGCGGCTGGATCAGGAGTCGTCATTCTCCTCCACAGCTTTGTCACACAGCTCATGGAGAATGGGAGTCAGGATTGCTTTGAGGGTCGTGTACAAAGACTCGTTCTTCTCTGAGGCGGGGTCAATCTGGAGAGAACAAGCTAAATCTCATTAACAAAGCACACGTCTTGATATATTAAAGACGAGCCTCGTGTTCATATTTACCTTAGTAAACACTTTTATTGTTTGGTTGAGAAAACTAGTTTCCACCTCTTCAGGCATTGGCAGGAGTCGAGCGGCGCACTCGAGGATGCACAGCAAAGTGAATCGGTGGCCCTGTTGGTGGGCAGAAGGAGAAGAGGATGCTGTTACAGTAGGTGACCACATCTCACACGCATCTCTCGCATTTTCAGATTTCTTTGAACTGCACGGTGCAGTGACGGGCTAAATGATGACACTAACGTCGATCTCCAATCTTCAGGCTGTTGGCGAATTAGAAAAGACAGCTTAATCTGTCATAGCGTCTGTTAATTGCAAGACGGGGGTTGAGATGCTGTGTGCCTACAACTTAAAATCTGCAATTTGGTGACCTTGTCTGACATACACTGGCCCAATGCAAGAGAAAACGTATTCCCAGGCCTTACTGCTCGTTCGTCCAAACTGCGAATTGTATTATCAGTTTCGGGCCGTATCCAACATGGCTACCTTTTCCAGTGAGTCCAGGGCGTTCTGTGGGTTTACGTTCTTCTCACTCAGGGCTTTTATATCCTCGCCGCTGATGACCGGATCCTTGAGCTGCTCCAGCCACGACCACATCAGACTGGACAGCACCAGAGGATCTCTCTCCATACACAGCCTCTCCCACGCTCCCTCTCTGGAGTTCAGCTCTATCTGTGTATCACAACAAAAGGGCTCTATGAAGTGGCACTACACAGAAACCAGACGCGGGTTTAAATGAGGGGTGACAAAGAGCTAAACGCAGTCCGCTGATGAAAAACAAGCTGCGTTTGTTTTCACAGATTGGATCTTGGATCGTTAAACGGCAGCAAACAGGAGCTCTGAATTTATGCGGAGCAGTTTTAATTAGGCGTATTTGTCGTGCTCATATTGAATTGTGGTTTAAAAGAAATAAATAGAGTTGAACAAGTGCCACAGGGCTCCTATGAGCAGGTGCCTACTTTTGCAGGTTTAGAGAAAGTGACAACCTGTCAGTTACTCCGGGGGAAGTCGAGCCTCCTCTGATCAATGGTTCTAACCAGCACAACAACAGGATGCTGAATTCCCGTGGCGGGAGCATGCGCAGCCCTGGATGTTACACTTCCCCCATTATTATGAAAAGTAAAGTGGAGATGATCATCGAAGCTCTTTTGTTTCTCATGCAATCAGCGCCGCCACATTTCCCACACATGCAGCTGCTTCTTGCGAATCCTCCACATCTCCCCGGAGGTGCCCTGGAGAGCGTCTGTTTTCTCTTTGGCTTCACTGGGGCGGATAAACATTGGAGGGCAATTTTCCACTGGACTGGACGTTTTCAATCCATTGTGAGAATCGGACTTTGTAAGAATTCATCACCGAGTGAGTTTACATGCACACGAGACACCGGGTTAAAAATCATCTCACAAAGCAAACAGGACACTGAGTTTACAGACACTGCAGTAACCTGGTTTATGTAAAATCTGTATTTACATGCAGCGGTTCAGTGATCAGACCTCTTCTCTTGAGCCCTTTCTAAACATGGAGAATATATAACACTGCTGGCCTTTTGGTTGTCTTGTAGTGATTATGTTTTGAAATTTTATTGTTTGTTTGTTTGTTTTTTTGGTGGGCGTACAGTGACCACTGGAGATTTGCCATCTTTGACAGGTTGCCAGGCAACCAGCTAAGACTCCAGGTATATGACCAGTTATCTTGCCTTAAGACTGCAGAAATGCATGAAACTAGTCCAGACTAGTGTCCAGAATAACAGGTTTGTTCGGCTGCATGTTACCACATGTACGTTTGAGACCCTACCTGCCACTGTGACACCTTGGAGGTGAGATCCCTGTCCGTCAGGTCCGTGGCCAGAGCTTTGGCCACCAACAGGCGTCTGCTCTCCGGGGAGAGCTCAGACTGGTGAGTGATGAAGGGAACCTCTGTTACACTCGCTCCGTCTGCTCCACCCACTGACACATCCGCGTCCAACTGCTCCTCACTGGTTACCAGTTTGCTCTTTGTTGATAAGGCTGGCAGCGCGGCGTAACAGTGGGACTGCTCGGACAGATCTAAAGACAAACTGTGACGGCCCTTGAGTAGCTGCTTTCTTTGAGAGGTGGATCTAGAGTCTTGCCTTGTTTCTGCATTGTGTTCCTGAATGCTGCTGATAATGTCCTGAGGAGTGAGGTCACAAAATGTGGGAGAGTTACAGGCTTTAAGGCTGCTGTGAGACAAGGAGTATTTGATCTGGCAGTTGACTGATTTGTTGCTTATCACATTTTCTGAATGGTGCTGGCGAGGTCCAAGTTTGTGAAGGACAGAATCGCTGTAACTAAGGCTCTTGTTGTTCGACAGAGAGGATCTTAGAGGGCTTTCTAAATTCTGCTGCCTCCACAGAGGGTCAAGCTCATTATCGCTGGCAAGAGGTTGATCATGAGGAGATCTGGACTGCAGAGCGGGCGGGCTTAAGGGATGAGATGGACAAGATGGAACGGGAATCCCCTTCCCTCTCATCTCTTTTCCGAGCTGCTGAAGAGCCTGCTGGGACACGGTTTTCTCGACCTCGGCGGTGAGGTCGGGGATCTCCAGCCACTCATCCTCGATCACCACTTGTCTGTTGGCCACAATGTCAACGAGGAGCCTGCACACAAGCTGCACAATCTTTGGCACGTGCTTCATCTCTCGGGCCTCGTAGCCGTGGAGCAAGTGGCGCTGCCGGGTAAGGTACTGCGACAAGGTGACAGCGCCCGCTTTGGGTTCTACACAGGAGAAGATGCTTCGAAGAGGAACCAGGAACTGGGCGAACTCCCTCACACACAGGAGCTGGCCTCTGGTCTGGATGGAGTTGGGTCTCTTGGCTCGTACAAACAGGATGGCTTGATCGGCGCTCATCCGGGACGTGAAAACCAAGTAACAAGCCAACAACACACCTACACGGAGAAAAAAAACCACACAAAGGATATTTAACAGGCACAAGTTAACGATTTGAGAGACTCCGAATCGCTGGTGTTACAAACCTGTTCTTCCAAGACCAGCATGGCAGTGGACAGCCAGTTTCCCCTCTTGCACGGCAAATGACATGACCTTCACCATGTCGAGGATGGTGGTCAGAGATGCTACACCATAATCCTTCCACCCAAAGTTGTAGTAATAAACTGAAACGCACAAAGCCAGGAGAACTTAGAGCTCCTCGACGTCCACCTGCCCATTTGACACAGTGAGCAGATTACATTGCTAGCTGCAGCGGAGTGGAGTGGATTGCAGCAACAGCACTGTTGATTTAGCACTGCAGACAGACTTAAAACACACAAAGGATCAGAATCAGCGCAGCAGAACCAGAGATTTCATTTGTCTTCCTTGACACAACCTGGTGCCTACGTTATCCACAATGCAACTCAACCACAGACACTTCACGGAGACAGAGGTGTGTTATGCTAGTTGTGGCTAATGTGGCCTCATGCCGCTGGGTCAAAGCAGAGAAGAGTGGGCCACGGAGGTGTGGTGAGTTCACTTCGTTCTCCTCCACAACACCAGGTTTTTCAAACTCCTGAGCCCCCGACCAACTCTGACTCTAGTGACATCATTTGAGGACATTTAGCAGACGTCACGCAGCTCCCTCTGAAGACACTAAAGGCTTTGCAAGGCTTTAATCTCATTACATGCATGTTTTACCTTCACATCAATTCAACACTCAGCTCAGCTTGGTCTGACCGAGTAGGATTTCTATCACATCTTTTATATAAAAGGTGACTCAGGTGCTTATTCAGACATGAGACTGACAAATTAAATTGCCCTTACATTTATACAAAGAGGTGAATGTCTGAAAAGAGCCTCTACAGAGTTTTTGCATTCATTAAATATCTAAACAGGAGTGGGAAGGACTGAGAGTGATAAGGACTTACAGCAAGATAAAAAGGTTGTGTTTGCACTGGAGTCTTTACTGAGTGTCACATAAAAGGACGCCGCTATTCAACATGTAGCTGATGCTTTCGTGAGGAGAGATCTCCGGAGAGCTTGTTAGGAAGGGAAGTCAATGCCAACCTCCAAAGGCATAACATATATGGAAACCCTCTGTGATTACTTGGTTACTAGGGACTATACCACCTTCCTGTCCGGATGTAAGCAAAACACAAAGCACAAATGTTAAAAATACTTTAGTCTGTCAAGTAATATCTGCTATTCAT
This sequence comes from Datnioides undecimradiatus, assembly GCA_008933995.1. Lineage (NCBI taxonomy): Eukaryota > Metazoa > Chordata > Actinopteri > Lobotiformes > Datnioididae > Datnioides > Datnioides undecimradiatus. The sequence goes on from WARS01000013.1 coordinate 20,332,292, forward strand.
TCTCATGTATAACACTAAAACAGTATTATAAGTGTTAAACAAAGATTATTATTCTTACAGTAATGTCTGTAGTCTTCTTCAACATGTTGCACAGATGTGGCAGGGGCCCTACTCTTCATCAGAGGTTTGAACATATCCATTATTGTGTTTACGTATTAAGTCCTCGGTACATTCTAAGAGGCTATCACTATTTTGGCCCTCACTAATGCAAATCTGTTGCTATGAGACATCTCCAGCAGCATCCAACTAGACAAGCAAACAAGAATGAATACCTGTTGGACGTTTCTGTTGCATTAATCAGGGCGTCTTTGATCAAAGCTAGTAAAACCGATGACAAAGTTGTTTTTTATGGCTTTAATATGCAGCTTACGTAACTACTGGACTATATTTTTCATCCCATTTATGCTTCACTGAGTCTTGGGCACATCAGACAGCAATCAAATCTTCATCCATCATTCTAGCCTTGATCTTGAAAAGGTGTAAATACATCAGATCTCTATAAAATAGACAAATGTTACTCCTAAAAACAGTAAAAAGCTCAATTAGCATCCTGTGGAAAGCTCCAGGGTCTGATAGTTACTCGATACTTGAGACACTGATTTTAAGACATACAATCGTGCAGCCGGCGCACCAAACTGTCCAGGGGCTTATCTGATGAGTTCAATCATAGTTCAGTCAAGGGATGTGTGTGGGTGTGAGAGAACTGCAGGAGACTGAGAAGATGCTTGAGAAGTTTTGTCTTGTTCAGGTCCAAAAATGTAATTCATCCATATGTTGGTGTTAGTTTATGGAACACTGTTCTTAGCTAGCTAGCTAGCTGTTTCTGCTAAATGGTCATTTTTGTAATTAAGTCATTGTTTTAGCAGCTGGTAGATGTAAAGACTTGAGAACAACTGTGCTGGTAGAACTTCTAAGAGTGGTGTCAAATCCTTCATATTACCCTCAGTTTCAAAAGAAATCTCCATCAGTTCATGTTTAATCAGTGAATTTACATAAATTATTTTGTTTTTTGTTTTTCTCTCATTACTGACCAATTCTGTAAGTCATACAACACATATTTTACTGGTTTGTGCCCTGATGTAAAGACGTTTGTGCCTGGTAAAGGTGGATACAGAGACTCACTGCCTGCCTCCATGAAGGTTTCTGGGCGATAGGTGAAGCCGCTCTCCTGCTCCAGTGCGTTGCCGCAGCTGGCATGTTCTCCTGGCCGCTGGAGGTTGATGACCGTCTTCAAACCACACCTGGGCATAGCAACAGGTCCGTGTCAGTGTGCATGACAATCCAAGCAGTGCACCACAACAGACACTACCTGTATTAAATAAAGAATCAAATACAACCTGAAATTTAAATAAGACATGAAAAAGGAGACTACTGTACCTTTGGAACTGTTCAATTATATTATATTTCTCTATGATCTCAGTAGAAGGCCTTGCCATAGCTAGCAAGTTGTCAGTAATCCTGTAAGTAGAGATATGACAAGTTAGGGTGTGTTGTGGTATTTAGAGCAGATGACTCAGGACTGTTTGGTAAGTTTAACACAACTCTGAAAAGCATCGAAGACCTTACTTGCTCAGTGATTCCATTAAAAAAAAACAACAGAACACAGTGCAAAGCAAAATCCAGGACAAATGTATTGGCTTTTCATGTAGCTACTGATGTGGACATCGGTGACCCGCACTGACCCGGCACAGCGCTGACAGGAAAAATACATGAAGACTGCCTAACGTACCAGGACGAGTAAAGTCCTTTGATGGCTTGCTCCTCATCGCTCCAGCGAGTGGGGTTCTCATATTTACAGGCTTTCCCTCCACAGGCCATGGAGCACTGCATGTGGCCGGGGATGACGTGCCGCAGAGTCTCCCCCATCTTGGTGTACTTTGCTGTAGGGACCCTGGCATTGGCTGTGGAGAGGAAAAACAAATCAAAACAAAACAAAAATCTGCTGAAAATGCATCAGTGCTTAGTGCGTTCTTTCTTTTCAGCTGAAGCCATCACCAAACTCCTAAATGCAAGACACTAGTTATTTTCTTCGGCGTGGTTACATCTCCTGGTCTTGCGTTCAGGGGGAGGCTGGGGCTGGTTCATGCTGACGGCCACCATGACCCTGTGGGAGGAGGAGGAGAGGATCTCCAGGGCAGAGCTGCGTCTGCGCTGCAGGACCTTCAGCAGGATGTCCGAGGCTGAGTGCCTCCGGTTGTGCCTCCTCACACTGCTCATCATCTCACCGGCTATGGAGTGCCGTCCTCGGTGTAGCGGCATCTTACCGTGCGGGCTGTGCTGCTGCTGCTACTGCTGCTCGCACCGGCGTACTAACAAAGACTCTCGGCTCAACAGCTCTGCGCCCGTGGTGAATCATCACACAACAATCACCCGTCGGCAAAGCGAGGCAAATACAACCTATCAGTTCATCAGCAGCATTTGAAGTGTCACTATGGCAACCATCTCCAAAGTCGTCAGTGGGAGGTAGATGGGGGCGAATGTTGCGCACACAAATTACACACACACACACACACACACACACCACTCAGATCTGAGGCAGGCGGCTTGTAAATGAAAGAGGAAAATGCCGTACTCGCTTGCTTACAAGGCCGTACATCTGGCGGCGTGCAGCCCTGAAGCCGCAGAATGTACAGGTGTTAACAATGAAACCACCTTTTTCTGCTTCTGATTGAATGAGAAGTGGCCAAATGGCTTTCATACACAAAGATGTGATCGTTTGACTCAATTACGTTAATATCAAACATCTTTTTGAAAGCCCGAGTGTTTTTCCAGGAGCCCATTTTTCCACTTCTTTCAAAACAAGTTCACTTTTTCTTTGTTTCTTCTACTGAAAAACTGAGGCAACAAACGCTTCTTGAAAAACTGGAAAACTGTCTAACAATGATTAAATAAAGCTATGAAATATAAGAAATTCCTCACATTTAAAGCTGGAATCTGGATCTTCTAAAGCTTGACTGTTTTAGTTTGCTTTATGGATTTGGGGCAGCTGCTAGGAATAATAACAATCAGAGTTTTTATGTTGAATATCAATAACAGAAGATCTGTAACAAATTGTATCCACTGTTTTATGACAAGATTATGTAAGACAGACATTGCGCTTTAAGGCTGTTTAACAATCCAGCAGCCAGTCTGCCATCAAACCGAAGCCAAAAGGTGAAACGATGCCGCTGGCTCGCTGAGGCTCTCGGTGTGTGGGAGCAGCAGGCAGACCGACAAACAGCAAAGATGAGAGAGGGCTGCAGCAACAGAAAGCAGGAGATCTCACCCCGTTGTCTTCCTTTCTACCTGTTAACAGGTTTTTAACGGAGCTGGATTATAATCCAATTTTACAATCAGGACCCGGGAAACGCTCCTGAGCAACACTTTAATTCTGAAATTGAGATTGAAACGTTTAAGAAAACTAACGGGAGGATAGTTCAGAGATGAATATCTTAGTTGGGTGAAAATAAGAAACAGCATAGTCATCGCTTATGTTCCTACACTTCACTGATACTCACTTCAGTTGCGCAGTATGACATCAGTTATGACCACATCCCATTTCTTTTGATTTAATCATATAACACTGCAGTTATCAATAGAGCTATAGTGTACTTTTGTCACCCATTTAGCATCAGAGGCTATTTGAGTTTCACAGCAAACCTATCCTAATCTTTTCCCGACAGCAGGGATTATGGGAAGATGCTTTCTGTAAGCCGCCTCCACTCAGAAAGCATCAGAAACACAGTAACTGCTAAAAAAAATGATTACAATGACGGAATAATAATGATGAAAGTGAGTAATTCAGTGTTTCCTGTGTTCTAGGTTTTTCCTGCCTATAGTATCGGCCCCATCCATGATGACACACGTCTCATTTTTCAAAAGTCTACTAACTACCAGCATCCATACTAAAATGTGTAATACTCGTATTTTATTGATATAAATGGATTGGATAGGCCTAAAGTGTAAACAAGCCACCTTTTGACCTTACACTCCTGATTTACAATTAATAAAATGTCCTGATAATTACAAATTCATCAGTTTTTAATAATTAAAAATATATGTTTACTTGGCCGTTAAGTGTTGTCTCAGTGTCAGAACAGGCTGTCAGGTCACAGAAGATATCTTTTCTGACTTCTAATTGAATTTAATGTCCACGTGTTATAAAAAAGAAATGTATCTTCACTCAACCAAATCATTTCACGTTGACAGTCCTGCGCTGATGCTTTGCAGAATAAAAAAAAAAAAAAAAAAGCAGCTTCTTGTGTGTGTGTGTGTTGGTTTTGTGTTGCGGTGCTTTCCTACCTGTCTCCATCTCTGCGCTGATCTCTCCACTGCGGGCTCCACTCATGGAGAAAGACAAGTCACTCAGTATGCTGACACCAGCTGCCATGGCAGGGGCTGAAAGGTGTGAATAAACATTGTGTGTCAAAGGGAGATGAAAAAAAAAAAGAGGAGAAAAGAACAGCGTACATGCAGAAGCTCTGGCTGTGCTGATTAACAGTCGCAAGGTGCACACACACACAAATTAGATATGAGGAGCGCGAGTGGCGTTGCCTGGCAAAAATAACCCAGGGGAGAGAGGGAAACGTGCAAACTGAGCCACCATGTCAGCAGCTCATGTGTCAGTCTGACCACAGCACCTCTGGGAGCAGGTGGGCGTGGCCCGAGGAGAACAGTGGGGGAGCTGGAAGCACAAACCTGAGATCCAAGGTGCTGAGTTACAAACCGCACTGACTTCGGCAGCTTCAGGAGGAGCGCGCAGCGACGTGACACTGTCTCATTGTTGATTCCAGCTTAATATGTCTTGAGCTGTAACCGGGTAAAATATGTTAAAGCTGCACGTGAGAGATCGGGCTGATGCCACATTTATTCATTATTCAACTGAACATATCGCCCGGCCATTGTGCAGTTTCAGAGCAATACTAGTTGACTTGCACATCAGATTTATGCAGCCCGATGTCAGAGTTGTCTCCCAGAGTGTCAATTTAACTACGGAGACCAACTGTTTCTCGCGTTACACCCAAAGCTCTAATGGGCCTCATCTCTTGCGCTGGTGGGTGTTGCAGGAGTGAAACTCTGCACCTTTACAGCTCTCTGGCTCACTGTGCTCCATTAACTATTGAGCAGGGTCGCTGCGCTTCACATGCTAACTTTCTGATCGGCAAACGATTCCTTGACCTTTGCTTTTTCCTTCCTGCTTAATAAGGTTGATTAAGATGGCTTATTCAAACAGCAAGGAGTCTACAGGAGGCACATTTTAATTGTTTTCTGATGTTCTGTCCTCTTAATATTCTTTAAAGCAGTGTTTCCTCAGATGTTTGTCTTGTGGGATCATGCTGATGGTGTTGATTTTGCTACAGCCATTACAGTAAGCATTCAAGATAAGCGAAAACCCTGTCCGCTGCCAATTTAAGAGGGCATTTTGAGCAACTATATACTATGGCTGTATTTCTATTGTATGTATTTCTCTATAAAAAGGTGACAAATTCTTATTAAAAGGCAAATTTAAAGACAGGTCACATTTAGGTCACAGTGCCGCTACCAGTGAGAGTAAGGTTCATGTAGTTAATGAATAATTTATGATGTAAAGTAAGAGCCTGTCTTTTTCCATCCACAACCAGCGTTTTGGACTTCTTTTACACTGTAATCCACACTTACAAACTAATAAGGCACCAAAACCTGGCATGACACTGGCTGAGGTGTTTCCAACGTTACTCCCGGAAAGAAGACCATCCAATCAGTTCAGCAGCCAGTCCCGCTGGAGACCGACACCACCTGGCATTGTTTATAGGAAGCTCTTGATAACAAGCAGGTGAACGAGAAGGTGTTCTTCATGACAAATGTGACGTCTGCACATCAAATATTAATAGTTATACGACACTGGGCTAATATTTTGACCACCAAGCAAATCTCTTCACTCAGCCACTAATCAAGAACAAATTAACCACGACGCTTCGCACATTTGTGGCGAGTCCATAAGCTCACGTCCACTGGGAAGCCAGCGCGTTGGTGGACGTGAGAGAAGTGCTGAGAAGGCTGCGAGATATCGTTCAGAGAGCTGCTAATGAGTGTGGGATGTGAGAGTCATATCCACTGAGTGTGCTAATAAAGAAATATGGCTGACGCGACGGTGCTCCTCACACCACGCTAGCCCGCCACCACCATGCCATCTCTGACAATTACAAAATGACCAATAATAGATTTTGGAGACTGACACCGATTCTATAATCTTTTCTGATGTGGTATGTACTTTGTTTGCAATTATGCAAATTAATTGACACAAATGTTGTAACACAAGCATTTTGTCTGCTTTATATATAGAAAAAATCTACATATTGGCACAAATCAGGAACAAAACACCCCTTCAAAACACTAGCTGTGAGCACCATAGGTCAAAGTCGTCGCAAGAGTGAGGGGAAAGGCTCTGATGAGACCATGTAATGGAAAATTGAAAACGACCCCTGAGCGGGCCTCATAACTGAGAGCGGTCAAAAGCAGAATTAGAGCCATGTCTTCAAAAAAATTGGCTATTTTTTTTTTTTTCCCCTTTAAAAACACACGTGTATGTCTGTTAAATGGTCAAAATAAGCAGTGCGTGCCTGGAAATTGTTAACAAAATGTACCGAGGAGTAAGTACTGTTTACAGAAATACACAATGTTGAATACACAACTTAATCTCCCGCTTATGTGATATTTTTTTACAAAATAATCTAAAAAAAATGGGGATTCAAATTGTTTTGGCTTTTCCTCATGGGGATGATATACCCCGCAGATGATACTAATTACAGGCCAGTAACAAGTGTTCTCAATAGCTGATCAAGTTAACAGAACAAATAACGCTAGTACAGCTCAGCAGACACAATATTATTATCAATATCCGAGCAAAATAAGGGATTTTTTTTTTTTAAACCTCAAACAATTTAAGCTGTTTAAAATCAGTCCCTTCTTAATCACGATTTACAATCAGCCACTCAGTAAACCGAGACTCTGGCATCACTTGATTTTTAAGGTCACTCAGGTGAAATAGCCAAGAGTAATGATGGACTAATAATGATGGACTATATAGTTTATATGCTGCTCTGTAAGACGCAACAGAGGCACAGGTGTAATGGCGTAAATTAATGATGGTGTGTCAGTTCCAGGCCATATCACTGTTCTTCACTCTTCCTGACACAACTAATTGGACATATATAATAGAAAAGGGCCCCTCAGCTGTGTGTCATCTTATATCAAGAGTTTGCCTGTGACAAATCTCGGAGACGGAACTGTTTATTCTCACTGGAGTACAATAACAGTAAGGGAAAATACACACGGCCGCGCACAAGAGCAACATATCTCTTGAACATCAACGCAAAGAAACAAATAGCCTTGTTTACACTGACCCTCAGCACGTCACCTGCTCTGACTGCAGATGGAAGTGTTATGGATGGCTCTGCTGGTGTCTCCGATAACCTTACAGTGGTTGTCTCTACGGGAGACAGGTTGGCGATGAGCATGCTGTCACAGGATGCTCAGCTGTGACCTCGATCATCGGCAGAGACAACGTTTGCACCCTTGAATCGTCTAACGGTCAACTGCCGTGTCTGACTTGCGCTAACGTCCCGCTCCGTTGTAAACGTCACTTAATGTTTATTAGCCTAAAGCTCACCGACACTGTTTTGTTTATAGTTTTACTCTTAAGTTTGAAAATCACAACGCTTTTATTAACAAGTAAAGACTGGCGTCAAGTTATCTCTTTAAGTCTCCAGTCTGTCCGTTAGCCCTGGAGCAGTGTGTCTGGTGCTGATGCTGCAAGCTGGAGACTTAACGGTAGCTAATTAGCTTACTGTACTGTATTAGCCGAAGCTAGCACTGTGGCTAGATAAGGCCTAACTTACCGTTGTCCTGTCGTCCGAGTCCGGGGATGTCTTTAGAATATCTAACATAGTCGATTTATCGCTCTGAGGCCATGGCTGTTTTATCGCGGGCACGTAGCAAACTGGGGTTTTCCTCTAGCCACATCATTTTGGTCTGCTAAGTGCAGCTAGCTTACTAGCTAACTTAGCAACCTGACATGTTGTCATGTAGAACGGTTCTGTTGCGTCACGTGACCGCAGGCAGCGCTCAGTTAGCACATTTGAATCATCGTGCGGGTGGACGTTTGACTTATCTGTGAAATGATACTGAAGGTTTTTACACAAAAACGCCGTATTTCTGTTTCTCTTTACGCCAAAACCCAAATGTTCCCTTTTTTCTGGTCTCTAGTGTTAAACATTTCCGTTCACATACTCACACTATTTACTGGCACGCCCTGTAACAGCTTATTTGTAAAGCTCATCCTTTGTTTTTCCCTTCTTGTGTAATTTGTCGATATGTCTTCTTCATACTGTAATCTACAATTTAAATATTGCAGTGATTGAAAATTCCATAAATGACTGCATCTGTAAACTTTTATAAAGAACTCATATTAGTGTGCTGAGTGGCATTTTAGTATATGCAATTGGTTCTTCTCCTTCATGTAGAGTTATCTACTGCCATCCAAACACATTATGAAATATAATATAGTCTATAAGATGTTCACTTGCATTGTCTTATGCAGTGTGTGTTATGCGTGTGAGACATTTTAAATAAATTAACTTCTTCCTAACTCTGACTGAAAGGTGCTTTCATAGCAGGAGCTCAGTCTGCAACATCTGTCTGACACAGTAACGATCTCAGAGAAATACAGATGACTGCTCAGTGTCTGTCTCTGCAGTCCTCTGGTGCAGCCTAGTGGCTGCTTATTAGGATGATGACATTGTGTTGCAAGCAACAGGAATATCTTGTGTATAACACAACACTCAAGTAACTCCCAAGGTTTGAAGAATACATTTCAATGTATGCAATGTTTGAACAAAAACCGTGAATATTATGTAATCAACACACAAAAAATTAGATCATATATTAACAATTATATGTTGACATTGACATTATATATTGACAATTTCTGGTATTTTAAAATGTATGTAATCTTGTTTGCAACTAATTCAGGTACCAATGTATTACTTACAATTAAAACAGGTTTAGCCCCAAAAGAAGAATAATCTATGAAGACCTCTATCCTTGTCTATTGTTGCATGACATGGGACAATACTGATGGATGATATTTGTCCCCTGTATCCCACTTCAAAATAAATTCTGAATTCGTTTTCCAGTTCATTAAAGTTTGAACACTGCACTCACTGGTTAGGTTGAACGGGTGTAAACTGGTTTCTCAGTTCATAGTCCGTTCAGCTGACATTTCATGATCCAATTCCATTAGGGCCAACCTGAGACTAACTTTCTATTTCTGTTTTCAAGTAAGAATAGAATAGCTTTTCTAAAGCAGCCCACCTTTTAGCTCCAGCTTGTTCTGAGCATTATTTGGCACAAGCCTGTTTTATGGATTAATCTGCACATAATTTGATGTTAAGCTTGTAGTTTCTTTCACTAATACCCAGTGATGGTACCTGGCTTATTGTGCAGAGATGTTGTTGTCTCTTTGCCTGGTTGAGCAGGTTTTTCTCCCCACATGCAAAACATTACTCTTTTGGGGAAACAAACCATCTAGAGCCCAGAAGCATTAAAGAAAGAGTTGTCCTCTCAGCCACTGGACTCACTGAATCACTCTGACTCACTGAATCACTCTTTTGTGGTGGTGGATCCCAAGTCTTTGAACGATAGTGTATAAAATATCAACGATATCAAGCATGTTGCTAGATCATTCCAATAATAAAATGGGAATCACGCAGAGCTTGTAGTATTTGGATAAGTGGCACATCCCCGCCGACCCCACAGGGCTGTCATTGTGACTGGGGAAAGCATTGAAGGAGTAGATGAGCAGCAAATATATTGTTTATATATGTTTTTCTATAAAAAGGTAAGAATAGAAGAACAGCTTTATCTTCTGAAAGCTGGTAAGATGTTGTGCTAAAAGTCATACTCACCACCCTGGGAGGGGAAACTCCCCTTGCAATCTCAGGAGTGACCACCAGAGGAAGATATGTTCCAGCAATGCCCAGTTAACTCAACTGACAGCAACACACTTGGAGCAGCATCCCACTTGTTCTCACCGCACCTAAAGCTTCTGCCTTTGTGAAGTGCTGTTGCTTATCATGTCGCTCCGTCCCCTGGGAAGTTTTGCTCTTTGCTTTTGCTGGATAACATAAAACCTTTCCCTGCCTCCCCTAAAGGGGGTTCCCTGCGTAAGAACAGTACTTTATCATGCAGTCTGCGCGTTATTACACGCTTTAAACTGCATTTTTCTCCTCACAACACATCATTTATGCTTTTTGACATGTACATTTTTTTCCTTTAACACAATCACAGGTGCGTTGACGCAAAGACAGGAAGAGAGATTTGCAGCCAGTGTATGGGTTTATCTTTTTGCGCATTGTGTTTCACCTTCTCCCGCACAGACTGCTGAATGCTGTGTCACATTTTAAAAGAAAAGGTTCAAACAAAATTAGAACTGAAAGGTTTTTTTAAAAAAAAAAATCCAAAGAGACCACCAACTTGGAAGAATCCAAATGTTCTTTGAGGTTTTTCCGCTTCTGGGTTGATTTTATATGGTTAGACCTTTGCTGAGAGCAGCCTTGAGACATGCTAAAAATATGCTGTGGGAGATATTTCGCAATTTTCGCGTGGGTTTTTTTTTTTTTTTTTCTAGAATGAAATATTTCCCGCTGGAGCTGCCTCAGTGGCTTCACCGGGCCTGACAGCTTGGTGCAGGAGACTGATACCAATTGGCTGAAATTTGATATGTTTATAATGACTTTTCAATAACTACTTACTGCATAGTTTTAAGTTCTGGGTAATCCAATATAAAAGTACAATGAAATGGATAGTAATACTTTTTTTTATTATTATTATTTTCATTGCAAAACACGTGCAAACTCCTGCAGGCTTGGTGCGCAAATAAAACCCGCGTGCAACAAGTGAAATGCATACATAAAGCATGTAATGCGCTGATGTGATCCAATCTGCAGGCATGATTAAAACGCACCGGTAGCGTTGCACAAACCTGTTTCAGGAAAAAGTATCGTGGTTGTAAGCTTACCGTCGAACCTCAGTTTTACGCGTTGCACTAATTGCTTCACGTCATCATTTTCAAACTAACGCCCCATAACTCGCAAAGTCACCCGCAGGCTATTTAAAATGCCCGTCCTTTCAGGTGCTTATTTTCTTCCCTTTTGCATATAAATCTATGCAGAGCATGTGAGGCTTTGCATGTAACTTTGGCTTTCAGCGAAGGCACCGAGCAGACAAACCCTGTGAAGAGGTGGAGCTATATGACGAGACTCATAAAGCCCGAAGCTTATTCCTCAACTCACTGCCAAGGTGACGCGCTCGGCGGCTGACAAATAGCTCCGACCTCCGCAGCTCACACACAGACAGTGGGCATGAACGCGATCGAGTTCGGGAGTTTTCGGTCAAGGTTTTGCTCCCGGTTCCAGATTTTATCTCCGGCAAGAACCAAACCTGGTCAGAAGTAACGCGTAAAAACCCACCGAGGACGCACAGACGCGCGGAGAAGTCGGCTACCTGTACTTGATATTTTTGCTTGATCCACAACCTGAGGATAACTTTGATCTACGGTCTCAATCTCCGGACTATAGAGGCACTACACAGGGAATATGACAGCTGGCTTGGGCCACTGAAGGAGTGATAATCGGTGTCTGTAAAGGTGACCGCACAGCCAGATTATGCAGCATCCTTTGGACATGGGGGCGCATTACTATCCTCCGGAAGTCCACCCCGACCACAGAACTCATCGCTACAGGAGTTTCATGATAGAGGAGATCCTGACTGATCACCCGGAGCACAAAGCATCGGCTCCGGCTGGAGAGCTTCTTAAATTCGGGGTACACGCTCTCCTGTCCGCTCGGCCTTTCCCGAACCAACTGGGTAAGAGAGGCTGCTGTGAATAGAACTGATGGCAGTGCCTTAAAATCGGGAGCTGAAAATAATATTTTATAATATAACAGCCATTATTATTTTACTATTTAATCGTATGAATGCCATTTGAGGGAGGATAATGTTCCGCGCAAAATTGTTTTTTGTTTTTCTTTAACTCGAGTAACACCTAGTCGACGTTATCGGGTAAAAGTATCCGGAAATAACAAATTTCAATTGCATAGTGAGGCTGCACATGTTTTTATTATTATTATTATTATTATTTAAGTAAAATACCCAACAGTTTAATACAAGTTGAAAGAAGTAAAAAAAAAAAAAAAAAATGTCTGCAAGTTTTTAAGTTGCGTGCGTAAAATTTGGATTCTGTTCGGGATAAGCAGCTCTGCCTCAGCGCGGCTCACAAAATGGGAAGAAAAAACCTCCAACATGACGGTGAGAGGTTACAATATATTCCTGCATAGAAACAATCCCTGAGACATATTCCACCGTGGCCAGATGTGTTTATTACCTTCAGCATGCGCGCTGCCGCGCGCTGATCGACCCGCCTCGCGGAACCAAATCGCCCCCTGAAATCCCCGCTCATATTCCTCACCGTGCGCTATGATATTACGAGAGAAGACCATCTATTTTAACAAACGATATGAAAAGGGCCCGGCGCTGCGTTGATTTGTTTAACGACGACTCACGTTGCCGGCCCCATTTGAATTAAAGACGCAATCATAAATCCTTATCTGAGCATGGAGATAAATTCAAATAACGTCATATTTATAAAAATAAATAAATAAATAAATGACAGTTTAGAGGAATAACCCTAAATGTTGATACGGCCTCTGAGTCTTTTTGCTTTTTGATATCTGGAGCCTGGAAGCGTGTGGTCATATTCATTATAAATTCGTTATGAACAATGTAACTCCTATTGTACCAGCTGCAGTTGTGGGATTGTGGCTCCAACAAGGCCCAGGACTCTGACCTGAGAGGCCTGTGTTGTTAGATATACTATAATCACATCTCAGATCAATAAGGGTGTTATGGAAGTGTTATCGCCTTGAGCTTATTTACTGATGGTCTCTGCTCGCTGGGACCCAACAGCCAGATTTGTCCCGCTCCTTAAACCCAGTCTAAACAGCCTCCTAAGCTTAAAACAGCTCCCGTGTTTGCGTGTTTTCCCAGTGCTAAAAGCAGACCAGACGAGCCTCCTCAAGTTCCCCCTATCCCCGCTGTCCTGCTCGCTCGGCTCCCCGCTCGGCTCCCCGCTGCTGTCCGCGGGTCCGGGCCTGCAGGTCGGCGCGGCGTCTCACCACCTGCCGCTGGACCTGCACCTCCGCGGGAAGCTGGAGCACGGAGCGGACGGAGGCGGCAAGACCAAGAAGGGCCGCAGGAGCCGCACCGTGTTCACCGAGCTGCAGCTGATGGGCCTCGAGAAACGCTTCGAGAAGCAGAAGTATCTGTCTACGCCTGACAGGTAGGCGCTTGGACACCACACTCACACATTTTGACCACAAAATAAAAGTTTCTTAAACCATTTGTTGTTGTTTTTTCAGCATTATTTACAGCCCGTTGTGAACCATACCTTCATTTTTTTTTAGTTTATTGAATTATTAGAAGCATACGACAAGATGTAAACTGTAAAATGATTTGTTTTTGAAATTCAGATTCAAAGGTTTTGATTTTCTGGACTTTGTTCCTCACAGAATAGACCTCGCTGAGTCTCTGGGGCTCAGTCAGCTGCAAGTGAAAACGTGGTACCAGAACAGAAGGATGAAATGGAAGAAAATTGTAAGTTATTGCACAAGATGATGATGATGATGATGATGATGGTGATGATGTGGTAGGGGTGGTCATTTTATATGAGGTCAGGGAAACAACAAACAAGAACAAAGAATAGGAAATATTTTTGTGTTATTTGAACAGATGCTGGTTCAGTGCTGTCTCCACCCTGCATGCATAAGGACCAAATTAGCAGCGAAGAGTGTACAGCCTGTGTTTACGATTATTATTTGCAAGAAAAGCCACCGATTTGCTGGGAGGTGTGTTATGTATATGCATTTATTGAGTATTTAGAAGGAAGTACAGCATAAATAAAAACTGTCAGAAGGTCATTCTTTGTCTTGGTGCCATGAATTGTAATTGTCACGGACTAGAGGTCACAGAGGTCACACTTCTTTTTATTCAGACTTGCGCCCCCAGTCTGTAGTTGAATTTAAACCTCACAGATATGATTCCGTTCACCCTGCAGGTGTTGCAGGGAGGAGGCCTGGAGTCGCCGACCAAACCCAAAGGCCGCCCGAAGAAGAACTCCATCCCCAGCAGCGAGCAGCTCTCCGAACAAGAGAGATCCGCCGCAGACGCCGACCCGCAGTCCGAAGGCTCGAGCTCCCACTTAGAGAGCACTCAGGAGGAATGACCCCCCCCCTTCCTGCTGCAGCCCCGCATGCTCTGACTCTATATGCAGGAGCCCTGGGACGCTCGGTGTGTATCTTTGGGAGTGCGGCCAGATTTCCAAAAAAAAGCGGCACAAAGAGGACATGCAGATGCTCCCGGAGCTGGACCGCGTTGTGCAGCCTCCAAAGACTCGCGGGGGCCTGCAGAAACCTGAACTGTTCAAGCCGACATCCTCCAGCAGCCACGCGTTGTTGCCGTAACCTCCACCATGCGTTCCCCTTCATGGTGAACTCGCTGCTGTTGAGGAGGGAACTCAAACGTTTGCAGTAGGTCTACCCTTTATATTCTAAGGATCCACTCTCACTCATCTGTTTTGCATTCCTTTTGTGTAACTATGCTATGTTTAATTATTAAATATATTTTCACTAATGCTGCTCTCTGTTTATTATAAAGGACACAGGATCAGGATAAGCTTTTAATCCAGTGCGTGTGTGTGAATATGATGATGATGGCGGTGGTGATGATGATAGCTCGCAGGCTCATCAGTCACACATGCGCTCATAGCTCAGGGCCTAATATGGTTACATACCATCACAACAAGAAAATGCCTCACCGGTCGCTGACGCGTTTTGCTGGTTATGAAGTCCACACATCAGAAATAACAGAGAAAGGGCAGCGCGGCCAGGCACAGCCTATTGAGCGTTGCCATTTCGTGCGTAAAAGCAGGGAAATCAGGCCGGTAATCAAAAGAAAAACGCTGGAGCATGCCGGTTTAGCGTTGTCCTAATTTGATTTAGCAGGAGACATGCGTTTCTTGTTAAGATGCGGATTCACACATGCGTCGGTACTACTGTTCATTATGTCGTATGAAAAAAAGGAAGTGATGCTGACTCCTCTGAGGGGCTGATGAAAAACAGTAAAGGAACTTGGGTTTTTTTTTCTAATTTTCTTTTCCCCAAATTATTAAAAAATAATAATAATAATTTTATTCTCTGCTGCAAGGAAACATCTTGAAAATTTACCTGAGGTGTGGCGATGGGCTTATTTGCTTAAAGCGTTTAGGACAAGCCAAAGGTTGACAAGTATTTTAATAGTTTTTTAACAGGGATGTGGCTACAGCATAAACCCCACAGCTCTGCTCTAATACTGTTTGTAAAATGTTGTGTTGTCATGTAAGTTTGTTGTCTGATTGGAGACAAGAAGGAATCACAGTGTTGCAGAATATAATGTTTGTGCTTCAGCAGTGATGGGAACCTCGTTTTTTTTTTTCAATTTTACTGATCAATTTCAATGTTTTGCTCTTTTTATTCCTATTTTTTGAGCGCTCATCAGAATAATATATTGGCTTCGTTGTTTGTTTGTTTTTCTTAAAGACAGATGCGGGGTTTTTTTTGTACAGGCGTTTTGATTAAAACCCCAGAAAACAGCGTCGAACGGCGCTGAGGCGTTCAGGCTCAGGATGAACGCAGGAATTTACGGAAACTTGAAAACCAAACAAACAGAACCTGCGTTTCAATCGAGTTATGTCAATAACGCCCGGGCTTTTAAGTTGACATCAACAGTCAGTCCAACGACTTATTCAGTTCCCTCATCAGACCGAAATATTATTTGTCTCAGTTTGCTGGGTGCAGTCACGGAACTGCGAGTTTCACAAGGTTTTATTAAGTTAAACTCGAGAAGATCTGTTTTATATTAAGTAAACTCCGATTTCCATTTGAACGAAAATTAAAAGAGAAATTAGCCCCGATGTGTTTTTAATGAACCTGTTTGGCCTTAATTGGGGATAAAAGGATGAATTACATCGGATTTGTTGGCGGGAAAAGGTGTCAGGCAGTATCTCTTTAAAGCATCACTTCACTCACTAATAGAAATCATGAAATAACGTGTAGATGACCACCTTCAACGTCTGGCTGAGTAAAAACCACCAAGGCCCATCCGCATGGTCCAGTGTGTGTGTGTGTGTGTATCTCTGTGTGTGGCCTGAAGGTTTAAATGACAAAAAAAAAGTGGCACAGCGTGCGGTATCGTTGCAACGTCGTCACGTTTTCACGCAACATGCAAATTCATATTTTTGCCACATCCATCGGACGCTTTGATTTAAGGGTCGGCGTTTGAATTTAAAACGCCTCTGTTGCACTAAAATGTGATTTTAAAAATGAGCATTTCACGCTGTGTTGTATATTTTTTACGGGCGTTCAGCTCATATTTCTATATTAATATATATATATTTTTTGCAATATTACAATAGCACTTCTAGCCCTCTGCAGGCCTTATCCTACTGTCTAGACAACATAAGTCGGCGTAGGCGCAGATAATACAAGTTAAAGAAGATCATTACAAACCAGCAGGAACATTACAAGCCTAGTTATTTAAACAATATCATTAAGCGGGATAAAAGCCTCAATGCGTGGGACCCAGTGGAGCATTACAGGTATGGTTAACTTTTCCTTTCATGCAAATGGAAAGACGAACAGCTGCACATGTAGCTTGTTTGCAGCTCAGATGTCTCGGTGTTATTTATATAAAGTTGGTTATTTCTTCTGCCAAAAATAAATAAATAAAATAAAAAATTCCTATGAAGACATTTTTGTATTTGTTAAAGGTTCAAAACGGAGCCGAGCAATCCCAAAAAGCAGTTTGTCCGACTCGTGGGTCAGTCAGGTCAACAGCGGCTCACAGTCAGGTTTATTCGTGCTTTTCATTCAGCTATAAAACGCCCAATTGATTGCGTAAATGAGGCAGATGGCGGCTGCGCAATCAGCTCGCTTTCATATTGAAGTGCGCCGAAAACACAAACAGCTTGAGTTAATTGTGTTTCTGCAGGCAACGCTTTAATATTCCGGGTTATGATTCGCGCAAAAAGTCTAAAATGTAGCCGCTGATCGAGAAAAGTCTTTTCCCCCAAACTGCCTCACACACACACACACACACACACACACACACTCTTTCTCTCTCTCTCCCACACCCACGCGTGTAATTTTTTGCATCCCGTGTTTTTTTGGGGGTTTTTTTGTTAAATGTCACTTATCAAATAAAATAATGAGGCAAATGATTATTGTAGTACTGACCCAGTGCGCGTGGACGTTAATGGCGTTTCTCATGAATGTTACCCGCCATGACACCAGTGTAGCAGCGTGTGTAAGACAGTGTATTTTTAATATATATTAAATATATATATTAAATGCGGATATTGATTTAGATAATAAATAATACTAATAAATGACCCACATATAAAAATGATTAGACCAATATTTGGGCAAATGTTTTCAATCTGTAAACATAAAGAAGAGGTTTTGTGCTAACTCCAATTTAAACCAAATTATGCTATTTGTTATGACAAATCTAGAGACTCTGGTGTGTGAAATCATTTTTTTTTTTAAATATCTGTGTTTTTGAACTGAATTTGCTTTATTCCACAAAGACATCTTTCAATCAGAAACAATCGGGAGTCTGAAAAATGTGTTAGAAATCTGCAGCTCAGCAGTTATTACACACTTTGTTTCATCTTCACAGCGTCTGCCGCGTGAAAACCTGCTCAAAACAGTGGAAACAAGAAGGCTTAAAGTATTTGAAATTGCAAAGACTTCGCAGCTCCACGTGCGTCTCCCTGCATGTGTTTTCCACCAGCTTTATGTTGGGCCTGATGACCTTGAGGTTAAGGTGTTGTCCTTGAGGCTGCAAGTGTGTGGGATCAATGAGCAGCCGGCTCGTAACGTGGCAAACATCAGCGCATATTTCGGATTGCATGAAGTGCTGTAAACAAAGGAACAAAGCGGGAGCGCAGGGATCACTCGCTTCAAAGGAAACGTGTCTTAAACACGTCTTGGATAGGAAAATTAAAGGCCTGAGTGTCCCTGTTGTGGCTCAAAACACGCAATTTGTGTCTGAAACGTTCTAGTTTGCATCCACATACATTATACTTAAAGTTTTTAACCGGGCGTTTGCTTATGTTTCTCTTAAATCCATCCTAAAGAGTCTCAAGAGTCTCAACACTTAATGACACAGGTTACTGAAACATTATATAAAGACAAAAACATCTTTTAAAGGTTATAATATAGGTATGCAAGTGTTGCTATAATGTAAAAACTGCATATTTTGAATTATTGCAGAGATGAAATAACCTTATAGTCTAAATACTGAAGTTCACTAGTTCATATTTATATTAACATCCAGTTGAAGCGTGGCGATGCCTCTGAAGCTTAATAAATCAGTTTTCACTTCAGCCCTTTATGCATATATATATATATATATTAATATTTTTCTCCCCCAAAGATCACCTCTCCTTTGCGCGGTGGTCCTGTATAACACATCTCAGTTTCACCTAAAGATCCATGCCGACATCTGCAAGCCTCCCCCTCCCAACCACCATCATCATCGTCTAAGCAAATGGCTAATCAGTCCCTGCCCAGAATGTCAAATTTATGTCAAGACATAATCATATGCAGATTAAAGACAGGTTAACCTAAACAACAGAGCTGAGGTTGGCAAAAGAGTCCCGGCAATAAGAAAGAAAAACATGAGCACATTTTAGAAATGCATTTGTCAATTTGTAAACGGTACAAGGTGCATGTGTGAGGTCGCCTTTGCTTCACAGCGCAGATTAAAGCTGCAGCAGTGCTGGATGATGCAGGTTTTATCCACGTGCACATCCTCTCTCCTGGGCTTTGGACGGGGCCGAGTGTTGGACAGCAATGACTTCCGACATAAATTACAATCAGGAGGAAGAGTCAGCCGCCAGGAATCTGCAGATTCGGAACATCCATACTCAACGCAATTTAATCATTAAGGGGACCCTTTGTGGTGGCATGATAGCGGTGCGAGCAATGAGAGGCTGACCCCAATTTTTGAGAGCGGGTGTTTATGGAGTCAAAAGGTCTGTGCTTAGACAGAGCCCAGGCTGGGGGTCTGGGGGTCTGGTGGGGGGGCCAGCGTCCGCTCAGCCACGCACAGGAGAATTTCTCTACGATTAAAGAGCCCCTGATTAATCTAACGTATGTGCCAAAACTGCACATGCGGCGTATGATCCCAATTAGACTGAAACCCAACTCTGTGCAGGCCCAGCTCCACATTAGCTCTGCCATACTTCTCTTTGTTTTCACTGGACGTTCCCCGACAACATGCCGTTTTTATAAGACTGTTACAAATTCTGCTCGTGGAGATAATTCCAAGTGAGCGATGTTGATGTTGAGGGGGAGGTATGTTATCATTGTTCAATATGCTTCTGATGGAAATGCGAGCGCGGGGGGGGGGGCTCAGATGGTAAACATGATGCAGAGTAAACATGATGCAGAGCAACACAGCTCGAGTGCATTCAGAGGGAAAGGCTGAAGAAGATTCAACGTGTTAATATAATAAAGCCCACCAGTAATAATGGACTGCAATATCATTAATAAATGGCTATGGTTATCAAAAATCTGAAAATTAAAGTTTAAACAGTCCATTTTATAAAAACTTGGTTTAAAATATTACAGTTTTGAGACATCATAAGAAACAAGAGTTGGCTGTTGATCAGTTGCACTCGGGTGACCATTGGTTAAATGCAAGTAAACACTGTTTTGGCCAAAGAGGTGGGATGCATCGGCCAAAATGCAACCCGCTGGCTATTGTCTGACAGAGGTTTAGCTTATTGTTGGATACTTTTTATTTATCTCCACTCATGTATAGATATCGGTTTCTGAAATTAGCCAAACCACCCACCACCGTCAATGCTAATCAGACTCTAAACACTGGTGAGTGGAAGAGGAAGTCTTGGCCAGGACGTCCCTCAGCTTTTATCCAGTCATTGGCTGCTTACACCGGGAGCCCTGAATCATTGACCACTGCCAGTCAGGCGATTGTGAAAATACCCCAGAGCCTCAAAAGCCTCCAGACTACGGCGTGTTAACCGGTTTGTCCTACTTTATTGGGAATTCGGGTCAGTATCAAATCATATTTCAAGGTCCTTAAAATTAAATAATCAATATTCATTTACTGAATGGAGTCGCTTTTAATATGCCCACAGAAAATTACGGGAATTATGGGAAATTTAGCACCAAGCAGCTAAAGGGACACAGTTAAAGAGCATTTTAAAGAGGTTGGTGGAGACCAAAACAGAGCTAAAAGTGAATATTGGACATGAGAAGGACACAAACACTCCAGATTAAACACTAACATGGCTCTGTGCATAAATGAGCAACTGTCTACTAACATGTTAGCCACAACACCTTAACAAGGTGACAGTAGATCAGTTCTGTTGCTCCCAAACGACTTATTTTTGTAACCTTTTCTGTATCGTATACGGAGAAACTATGACGAATGGGGAGGTTAATAGATGCTCTGCAATAATTTTTTTTTTTTTACCCCAGTGCCCCCTGGCAAGATCCTCCAGTTGTGTTGGAGCCCAAAAAACAGTGGAAAATGCCATTAAAACATGAGCGTTGATTCTTTTCATAAACAGTGTCCTCATTTTTCCGGATTAGCCACAGACCTCGCTACAGTCTACAGTCATATTAGGGTCTATATCCTCAGTTGAAAGTAGTAATGGAGACTGATGAGACCTCAAAACTTGCATAAATAAAGACCAAAGTATGTGCACGGGTAAAAGAAAGAAAAAAGTGAAGTGAGAAGTTATATTTTTTAAGTTTTCGATATCTCAGACTAGACCAGAAGACTAGAAAAACCTCAAACTAGCAGGAATGGTGGGCTAGCTGCTAACCAATTAGATTCCTCATAAGTCAGGTTTCATTTACCAACACTTCTCTTGGTCACTGCAAACAAAAAAAAAAACATAATTCAATGATTCATTTCCAAAGTGATTCTCCATTTTGCATGATAATTAATTATCCTGGCTATCAGCTGCACCCGCGTCAACACACGGCGCGTTCAAAGACCCTCAGCTTTATAAATAGCTCAGTGTGACTCGCATTCATTATGAGGCTGAGCTCTCAGCACTCAGAGGGGGACATGAAGGGAACCGCAGAGCAACATTTGCAGCTTGAAGTGTCGGGGAATAGAGTCCTCCCTGTTTCACCCTCTACAACAACTTGTGCCAGTGAGTGGGCACTCACCCAGGGCTGCAGTTTAAATAAATACCATTTTCTATGTGTACTCAGACTTCAGAGTCACGTTTTATAATTCAGAATGACCAGAATGAATATTCAAGCTGCCATAATCGTTCAAAGGAAGATTATTTTTCTCATTTATTTCTGTTTTTTATTTATTGACCTGTATCGGGTATACAGAGTTTGGCTGGAGGATGAATATTAAAGTGATATCACTGCTGATTTTGTCATCGTTATGATTATAATGGTGATTATGACAAGTGGATCAGTGAGATCCCTGCTTCTTAAAGTTTTGTTTGTATTGCGTGTTCGGCAGTATTATCACTGCACAGCATTTGCCAAACAACACACACAAGTTATTTAGCCACGCAGATAGTTTCAAGTTCTGTTTTAGACACATTTGTCTATGAGATTTCCACTGCTACCTCATACAATGGAAATAAAAGGAATGCAGGCTGGATTGTTGCAGCTAATGATGTTAAAAATTGGATTTTAAAGCTGTTTTGGTATGTGTTTCCTGTTTCGTTTGTCTTAATGACGTGCACGAGGTTGCACATGGACACGCAGCTGATGCCGCACACGTTCCTGCCCATGGTTTCACAGATTCCACTGATCCACAGGCGGTGATTACCCACTAAGGTATGCTGTGTTGTGCCAGCAGTGGCATGGATGAAGAGCAAGTTTTAAAAAAAATGGCTGAAAAAAATTGGTTTTGAGAATGTTTTGTGAGGAAAGAAATGCATTCAGCGTGTTTGTTAGACTTCAAGGATACACGAATATGATGTATTTTAGTGAAAAACACCTTAGCGTCATTGTTCAATGTGCTTCTAATAGAAATGCAAGAATGGGGCTGTAGGGAAACATATTTTAAAGTAGCCAACTCAACGAGAAACACGACAGTTAAACAAAAACACTGAACTGTTCAAAATAATATGTGTGTGATTAAAACCTGCACCTGCCCGTGCACCTTGAGTAGATTTCCAACAGGAAAAATCAGTTTTTTAGTTAGTATGCGTAAATATTTTCACTGGTAAGCGATCTAAAAGAGGTTATCGAGTGCAACAGTGTCCGTTTTCAAAGTTTTAAGTGCAATGCGTTTGTAAAACCTGCAAAGAAGGCCGCATTTTAATCAGCGTATTAACAAAAGATATGTATGAAAATACACAGTAATGGGTTTTAAACCGGTCAATCATCATCACGACGCACTCAGAGTCATTCTCAGACCTAATGGAGTTGTGTTAAAGTAAAGTTTCCTCCTGCAGGTGTCAGGTGATTTCCTGTGGCTCAGATCACAGCTCTCAGTCGCGCAGCTAATGGGAAAAGGCATTAGGGGACGTAAACAAGAGCACATCAGCCGGTCAGCTCCTCCGCCATGACGATGTTCCCCTCTCAGCCCACCGCCCCTCCAGTCGGCTCTGTGAGACAACAGTTTGCAGGAAACGTCGGCCGGCGTGATTGATTTGAGATGGGCGATTCCCTGACTTCATGCTTGTATAAAGCAAGACAGCTGTTGGGAGAAATCAAATTCCTGCAGGAGCAGGAGAGACATATTTTTTCCATCTGTTTAACGGAGTCATTGCCTCTTGCGAGACGAGTAAATAAAAAAACATGGCCAAGATGTGGCAGGAGGTCAGTGAAACCCTCATTATATAGCAATTACGGCACAAAACCCCTTCCCTTTCAAAATCCAGCTTGAAAGTCAATCCCACTTTCTACGGCTTTTCAAAAGTAAGACATGACAAGGCGGCGATCTATCTTTGGTAACAACTTCAAGACTTATGTTACCCACGGTGCATAGCTAAAGAATTTACCCAGTCGGCTCATTTGTTTCTCTAAAAAGATTCCTCCGTAGTTTACTCTTCAAAACACAACCAGATCTTTCTCTTCATGCACGAATTTCCAAAAACACTTCCCCCTTTGTGAAAAAAACAGTTAAATGCTTAATGGTTTGAACCGTCGAACAGTTTGCCCGCAACATTTTTCTGAGGCCCTCTTCCCAACACTTACTTTAAACAAAATACAAACGTCATGACGGTTTGTCATGCCCCCTTCACGTTGCTTTCCAAGAGCTGTTTGGACAGATCCTTCACTGCATGCATCTTATCGTGGCACGGCTGTGTGGAAACAGCCCCGTTTCCCATTAAAGCCCCGCATAATTCATTATGGATGTGTTCTGTGTTCATATTTTGCAACTCATTTAGATGTGGCTGATAGTCTTGAGCCTCTCTGCGCTGGCTGAATGGTCAGAAGCGGCCCGCCATGCAAAAGCACTCTGTCTTAAGTGATACAGATTATGAAAACAGATGAAACCCAAGAAACGGAAACTTAGTTCGAACAGCAAAGAAACGCTGTGAGAAAACATTAGAGCCTTTAGAGCTACTGCACTTTTGACTCCTGATTCTTATCATTCATTGTGACTCACAAAGCTAAACAGAACGTAACAGGAGTTATTATCTGAAGTTATGTTATTATCTTAAGTATTAGTAGTTGAGGTTAGTGTGCTCACACTGGTGGATCTGCAGAAGGTCCTTAAAGACGCTGCTTTAAAGCACCACTTGATCCTCTGAAGGGTTGTTTTCTAGTTAAGGAATTAGTCATGATGGCATGTGGCTCTGGCATGGGAATATTAATGCAGCCTGAGTCCATTTGTAATCCAGATTGTTTATTTAAATAATTAGCGTATGAAATATACAAAGATTTTAACTCTCCATAACAATACCCAGAGCTCAGCGTGTCTTCAAATTGCTTGTTCTGATGCAATAATCATAAATATTTCATTTACAAGACATAAAATGGTGAAAATCAACTCATTTTAGAGCTGAAACCATACTTAAAACAAGTATTTCCATGGGTTTAATGGGCTATTTCATTAATAGACTCCCTGGACTCTTCACACTGAAGTGCTGACTGGGCACAATAAACCATAAAGATAAAGTCAGGTTCACTGAGAGGTCACGGCTCCTCATCGGTGATGAAAAACCACATTTTAACACAGCCTGGGTTTTATTCTGGGTGTATCATCTCTTCATTATGATAATGTTGTTCTCACTACTCTGAGATTTGAAAAGCACAATTTCAGCCTTACCTGCTATATTTCTTGACTTTACCTGTCAAAGTCATTTACATGAATCGTGATATGTCAGGTTTTGATGCATGAATAACGAAGAAATGACTGGCTTCGACATAAAGTGTTAGTGTTTGTATGTTGACTTTACTTCAGAAGTGACAGCTGCATCTTAAATAATTTATATTTTGTTTAAATAAATGTCTGTATAAGCAGAATCATATAATAATTTTATAATTTTGACAAAGTGCAAACTGGTGATGTTTAATATTTAGTTTGATTATTTCATTTTGAAAGCCAATCTTTGCATGTTAGTGTTTTATGTTTGTGTGTAATAGTTTTTCCATTTGTTAGTATTAACCTGTGAACGGGCAACAACAGACAATCCAGGAAAACTATAAGCACTGCACGGTGACTGACAGGAGATCTGTGTGAAGAGCCCCACACGGACACGGCAGCCGCGATCATCCATCACTGAAGACGGAGGTGAAGCAATCGTAAAATAAAAAATAATGTTATATTTCTGTCTTTAGAAACATAAATCGCATCTTTGACTGATGTTCGCAGCATCTTTGTGTGCGCTTTGTCTGAATGCTGGCAGCAGTGTCCGATCATCAACACACAGTCTGCTCTATAGTGAGCAGTGAATTGTAATTTTCTCTTTTTTAAAATGCAGAGCTTTGCATTTTGGGATCGTTTGCAGAGAGGTGTTTAAATGCAATGATCACTGCTCTTTCAAGTTCCACCGTGGGCTTAAGAGGCAAAATATAGTAGATACGTTTTCACACTCAGAACACAGATGCTCCAATAAAATGTACATAAAAGGAAATATAGTAGTAGTCAAGGTGGAGCAATGTACGTAACCAGAGAGGTGAAGCATTTTGGGATGCAGCCTCTGGGTCATCCAAATGTCCACACTGACCGTTCGACCCAGAGTCTTTAAAATCTCTTTTATGATTTTCCTCTCAAACAATAGAAAACTGTGACGATTAATACATTGCTGGAATAACATATGTCAACGGACAAACGATTCCCCTTACACCTATTACAAACATGTACGAGGAATTTCTTTTTTACCGTGCATGACAACTTCACCGCAGCTGCGTCTTATTACTGCAATTATGGCAATTCTAAATCGATTAAACTAATAGCAAAGACAAAACATGGTTCTTTCTAAACGCCATATTCATCTTTTTCTGCTGGAGCTGCAGTTGTAAAATATGTTACAGCAACATTTCTGTACATTAAACGGCATCTTTAAAGGCCGTGTATTCCTGCAGCTTATGTCGTCTGGGTGTTTATTTGAACGAGACATGCACAAAACAATCATACTCCACAATTTCCGGCAATTGCTTTTTAATTTTACAACCTTCTGTTGTGTGTCCAATCTTCTCTCATTTGGTTTGATTGCAGGCTGTTGGAATATTCAGCGCGGATTAAAATAGCAGAAGGCCTTCGGTGCTTGTCGACTGGAAGACGCAGCCGTAGTAATCTCCCAGATGTGTCTCACATGGCCCTGGAATCACTGGAGAAGTTTCCTCACAGGCCTTATGTGGATTTCAGTAAAAACAATCAGAAACTCCTGGCACAGGAACTGTAAGTAATTCTATGATGGCCTTGGAGACAGTAACAAGAGGTGACAGTTATAATCACCGTTGTATAGCCATGACTAGTGGCAAGATATGTGGAAGAGATTCCTTAACATGGATGTAAAAGATGTGTATGGAAAACATGTTGGACATGATTTGGACTAAACTGGAACCTCCTACCCGTTTTTCTATCTGTCCAAGCTTTAGCATTTGTTCTTCAATACGTCTCATTTAGAGAGAGTTCATGTCCTGCCAAGAGAAGCAACAAAATCAACTGTTGTAGCAAATGCACAAAAACTGCATACGTTTATGTTCAGGCGATAAAGCCTCCTGTGAGAATCATAACAAAGGCAAAAACGCTGGTGCAAAGGACAGACAACGGACGTAAAGGCAAGACTCAACACAGATGAAAAATAAGAGTCTTTACTTGAAATCAGGGTTTGGTACACAGGCAAACAGTCCAGGAAGGCAGTGAGTAATTGGACACAGCAAAACCTGTTCTTGAACTTCTGAGAAACACCTGCTTGGCCCAACTCCAGGTGACAGTGGTGAACAACGGCCAGAGCAGAAGGTACACTAGTCTCTCCATCCAGGGCAGAAAAGAGAGGTGGTTGTTAGCCATGACCTGAAAGGGGGAGAGACCAGTGTCAGTGAGTGTGGAAGAAGTCCTTCCAGAACTTGGAAACAAACTGGGGTCCCCAGTTTGACAACACATCTCTTGGGAAATCGTGGAAACCAAGAACATGGGATAAGACAGTCTTTTAAGTATGGTGGTAAGGGGGCAGAACTGAACACAGTCCAGGCGGTAAACAGGGTTAGCGTGGTACTGGGAGTGGATACAAGAAGTCAGAAGGATGGTTCTTCACTCTAGGCACACGCCGAACAGCCAGCTACATACTCAATCACCTCCTTTTCCACTGTGGACCACTAGAAACACTGCTTGAGTCCACAAACTCCCATTTCCCTCCGTCACTTGTCATTAACTCTTTTAACCAAGACCACAATTAGAACCCTAACCAAGTGGCTAACCAAGACAAAGCATGTCCCCTAACCCTAATGAAGCACTTAGTTTGATCCAAACCATGATCTTTCCCTAACCAGATTGTCCTCAAGGCTAAAAACTAACCAAAATCTAACCATAGTATTTTAAAACCAAAAATTAATTTTTTTTTTATTGTATCTTGGATCCTGTCAAATGTGGCATCAGATCAGAAAACACTTGGGGTTGGGCCAATAAGGTAGTCTGTTGTTAAATTTGGAGGATTTGTTTGGTGCCATAAATAGCTGCTCCATTTGCTACCATGATGGTCTCCATCATGGAGAGGAGCAGGCGCTATCAGCCTGAAGGTCTCTTGTGTTTTACATCCCAAATGATAATTGATTTATGGCACCAAACAGAAAGAGAGCATTGTTTTTTCCCAGCAGAGCTAAAGCTTTTATTTTCTGGCAATGGCGACTGGTGGAAGCAATCACGATGCTGATGGAAAAATTATTTTCCAACATGTTTATCTGTTTAGTAAAGCTGGAAAAAATGCCTGTCAGCCAAGAAGCAACATTCTTCTTGCAGCAGGAAACAACAGACTTGGTCTGAGATCTGGTCTGTTTTAATAACCCCAGAGCGACTTCATGTCCATCCCCTTTTATCCATGATTTTATGTGTTTATAATGGCTGCATCGACAAATGCCACCTGTATAAAGGTGCAGTCACAGAGTGAAAGTGTTTATCTGCATGCCTTTAACATAAGTGCAAGTTCTAATGGTGGCTGTTGAACCACTGTAGCTAGCAAGCTAATCAATAATCATAATAATGTAACCAGCTAATCGCACGCTTGCTAACTGTCAGTTAGCTCTGTTGCTAAAATGCCAATAAATACTCAAAGTTTATCCTGTAAATCAATTTATACTCTGTCAGATAAGGTTTTAAATCCAAAATAAATTGCTACAGGTAGCTAGCTATATGTCAGTGACACAACATTGACATCTACATTTGCTGAAACTACATTTGAATGATGTGATTTTGCGGCTAGGTTTTAAAAATCCTATCTTATATTAGCCTAAAGGTTTGGGGTTTTATTTTTGTAGTTTCAATCATGGTTATAGTGAAATTAAAAATATCACAGTTTATAGAGAGACCTCCTTTTTTTAAACTTTGATGTGCAAACAGTAGCCACGGTTGTGCATTAATCCAGTTTTGCTGTAGGGATAATTATAAACTTTTCAGGAATGCTCATTTTAAGTTTAACCTCGAAATAAATCAGTTTAAGTGATGTGGCTAAACTGTTTGTGTTTCTTACCCCAATTGACTTTGCGTGCTTGTTATTTAACATGTTTCTATCTCAGCAATTAACTTAAGTACAGCGTTGTCATAACTGATGGAAATTATGGACAAAGCAGCAAAAAGTGATGACCTGGCATTCTTCTGTACATCTGGCTTAGCTTTTCTCATGTTGTTAGAGAAGGCTGCCCATATGATGGTTTAGTCATTTGGATTAGTTTCATTGCTGCACTAAAGCTTGCAGATAATCAATTGTCTTTAATGGCTACATAAATAGTTTTAGTAGACACACAAAGTAATGAGTGGCTTCAACTGAAGACTGAGCTTAGTTAGTGGTTTAAACAGCTTTCCCGCTATTGTGCAGCCCACGCACGGCCTGCTAACTGCTCTTTAATTTAGCACCGCTACAGTGACTCCTGCAGAAGCGTAATGTTTTTGCTGCAGGACTGAATGAATGAAAGTTGGACGTTCCGCTGCCAAACCACATTTCAAGAGTTGTAACCTTTCCCTCATGACACTCTGCATGAAATAAGTGGTTTTGTTCCAAGGCCACCCCTCGCCAAAATGACACATTTTTGTATTATTCTAGTGTTACTTTGCCACAGACGGATCAAAGACGGGTATTCAATCAATAATGTCCCTGAGCCCTCCTGCCTCTGCCCGCAACACCGACCAAATAACACTGCTGCCGCCAAGAATATCTCATCTAGCCATACACGGACTCATGTCTCTACCAAGGGGGGGAAAAAAAACCCAGTATGGTGCTTAAATTGGCAAAAGATTCATGACCTGTTAACACTCTGGGGGGCAGAGGCAGATATGCCAGTGCATCCCATTAAAGCCCGGGACAGTGTGCATTAAGGAGCTGGCTCTCTTAAACATACCGATCAAAATATTAATGGTACGTTATAAACACTGTGCCTTTATCTGACAGTGATTTACTTTGCAAAGACCTTAATCCAAGAGCGCGGAGCAGCTCTGCTCATTAACAGTGGCCTTTAACTCACACTCCGGGGTGACACACACAGGTGGACGCTGAGCCCAGTGACTATTGTGTTTATGTTATCTTTTCATAAGCTCTGTTTGAAATTTGTCAAACTGCATCACTGTTTAACAATGTGCCAGTCAAAATTCACGCTGCCAGATGGGCGCCTTTCTGCTAACCTTGCCCAAGGCTGCACAGCCACACAGCATTTCTCCCCCTTTTCTCTTCTTTTCCTCTCCATTGCTACCCCTCTTCTCTGCTTCACTCCCGCGTCCCCGGCACTGCGAGCGCTGTCAAAAACTGACTACCATGACTCTAATTTCCTTTTAAATGAAAGCATATGCCGGCTATGAATAAAAGTTCATGTCCCTCATGATAACTGCAGACAAGCGACAACATAACACCATAAAAGTTTTGCGGCTGAAGGCAGCCAAGCATCGCCAGGCACAGGCGTCCTATTATCAGCCCGCTTTGGTAGGTGTTAATGTTTATGGAAATAGTGAGGGGAAAACTGTGACAGCAAACAACCCGGTAATTAGCTGCAATTTAGATTTAGTGCATGCACACACACACACACACACACACACAGACACACTGAGTGAAACAGAGCAGCTCAGCCTCTGCATGCACTCCTCACCTTGCCTGCAGGGGTGAAACATTCCTGAAAGGTTTCACTGGGAAGTTGAAAGATTTATTTATGCTTTTCTGTGATGAAAAACACAAATGAAAACAGAAATAAAGTCACAGTCTTTAAGATTTTGCTACGTGTCTTTTACTACAATTCCTGGCAGCCATTACTTACCTTTCATTAAAGACTTTCACTGTGTAAATAATTAAGTACTTATAATAACAGGCTTTTATTTCTATCTTAAGTTACTTAATTGCTGTCAAATAAAGCACTGACTGATTTGTACCCATAATTATTAAAGAAAACTACACTGAATCACTCAACATTACTCAACATGTTGCAAAAGCCTGGTGATATTTCATATTTGTCGTAATGAGTGTCTGAAATGTCCCAACAATAAATGCTACGTTGCACTAGCTTATCTATATCTTCCTGATTTTGTCACCCTTAAATCTATTTTGTTTGTTTTTAAGAAAGGTTTCTTTTGAGTTAAACTATAAATCTGTGACCTGGTATGTGATACAGAGTTATTTCAGGGTAAACTCAGACAAAAAATATTTAAAAACAATATAACTTTATATATATATATATATATAATATATATATAAATATATATATAATTTTAATATAATTTAAAGTTGTATACAGCATGCATTTAAAATAAGGCCAAGTCCTATTTTAATATCTCACATGCAAAACACTTTAATAAACACAGTTTTGGTCCTTTAATTAAAATATTTTTTTCTGAACTGCTTTGTTTGGTTAAACTTCTCAACCTTTCAATATTAATAAATTACTTTTAATATCAATTAACCCCGGTAACTTTTGGAGCAAATTCCCTGCACTGTGATTTATTGATAAGCTTAAACATTAATATAAAGCTCTCTCATTAGGATCACTCATCAAACTACTTCTGCGGATAAATAAGCCCCCCAAGAAAATCAATATGTTAGCAGGTCGCGTAATTTAGAAAATATCTTGTAGGAAAGTATGAAAAAGTCGGAAAAATGATGCCGCCATTTACGGAAACCTCTCTCAGATCTGAGTATTGTATATTTGTACGTTGCAAATCTGCATTAATGGAAAAACGGCTTTCATAAAGAGGCTAATGCACATACAATGCTTACTGTTTAGAGTACATTTGCTGTTTCTATTTAAAATTACCATACATTGAGGATGGGGAAGTTTAACTTAACTTAACTTTAGTTTTCTTCTAGCCCTGCACAGCCACATAGTTGGAAAGTCCAAAGGGAGTCTGTTTGAACAGATGTAGGGCAGAGTGAGTCAAGAATCTGTTTTGAACAATCATCCAAAGATTAAGGATGTTAAAAGCAATTGCGGGGCTTTGTTTTGACAAGCTAAAAATGTTCCTCAAACCTAATATTTACAGCAGACAAGCATCTTCGCACTAGACACTAGACTGGTGGATGAGCTCCGTAAGTGCCTTGCATCAATTTAGCCAGCTAATGTCCAAGTTGGATTGTGAGCCGTACTCCTGTCATCAAATGCCATAAATAAGGCGAAATCTAATGTGTTTCTGTGTTGCCTTCCTCTCTGTTATTGTAAGCGTTTGTTGGATCTGATGATAGAGAGGCCCAGCTGGCCCTATCAGGCTCAGCTCCAAATCTAAACAGAGTGACACAGTGCAGGTGTCCACCGCCTCTCCTGGCACCTCAGTGGAAAACATTAGATCGTAGCAGGGCTTCCTTTATAGCTTTTAAATGGAGCCGCAGGTCAAGGGCTCCCATCCAAGGCCCCCCGATCAATACCGTGACCCCCCCTCCAGTCAGCCTGCTCTCCGGGCCTGGAACAGAGAGAGAGCGAGGTGTAAACCAGACGCTGACCGATGACCCTCCTGCCAAACTACCTGCACCTACAAAGGAAGCCTCTGATGGATGGCGGCTGAAGATTGCTCTTGTTGCATGTTTGTATATGAGGATCGTCATTTCCCAGCTGCCTCCCTTAGCGCGCAGCAACTTCCCTCCTAGGCGGTTTTTCAAAAACTCCAATCAAACTAATTCAAAACACAGTTTGTTCAAATTAATTCAGACACAACTGTCTCCTAATCTATAAACCAGCAAAACTAACATTGGTTTATTCATACACAGAGCCTCAGCAGCGCCACTGAGTGACAAGCTTTACTAGATTACATTACACATTACTACTCAGATGGATTAACATGATTGTTGCCTGTTTGTTAATTAGCCAGATATACAGGGATTTACCCAATTTAAAGACATACTTGAATTAATTTAACAACAGTGTGAGGTGCTTATCAAACTGACATCACTGCTCTTAAAGCCCCAACCTTGTATATACTGCTCAGTTACTGCAGGCAGAGCTGCTCAGGTCGGCCTGCTGATACGCCTGAAAGTCCCATTTTTGCCAAATTGCATGCAGAAGTGCTGCAGAGGTGTGTGTGATAGACTGCATTATGCTGAGGAAAGGCTTTGGAAAGGAAACTAGGAGACATTAGAGAGAAAACGACATTATTTTTTCATTAAAAATCTTCATTAACCCTCTAATATTTCCACCACTGAGACCGGGCTGCTCTCACTACAGCACTGAAAGTTGCTAATGTTCATTCAAGACCGGCAAAGAGGCATTTCCATATAAATCCAGTCGGGTTCTGGCTCTGCGTCATCAGGTTTCACTGAACGGATCGTGGCGTAATTCATCAGAAATTCATACCTTTCAATAAGACGCTTGTCACCATCTGTCAAAGTCATAAACTGAGACATTTTCCACGACTTCGGCTCGAACACCAGAGGGATTAACATCACAGCTAGTGCAGTCCAATAAAGCAGGGTATTCAACAAAATGTCATCGATTACAGCAGTGGAATACAGCTGAGTGCATTTACTCAAGTGCTGCTCTTCGAAGCACGCCCATTTCAACTAGCTAACCAGTTTTACCTCTACTGCGTCACTTTTAAAAGCTAAAGTGGGTTTAAAAATCAGCTACAACGTGAAACTCCTGCTTGCAGGTTTAGCGCTTTTACTTAAAGTGTAAATGATTTTAACTTTTCATGCCCCAGAGGAATTATCGCAGGCAACCAGGTCGATTTCACGTCCCCTAAGAGTCCCGCAGCTTTAGTACCTGCAAGTAAATGTGATTTTAATAATTCATTTAGTCTGCAAATGAAGACGTGAGAGCAGGGGAAGACTGTGCCGGTTTGCAGGCAGAAGTGCGGCGAAAGTAACTATGCACCAGCGGTGTCATTATGCTCCAGCCGTTACACTGTGCAGTGTGCATTTAATCCATAACAATAAGTTAAAGTAAAAAAACGTGCCATTTGCCAGTTTCAGTAAAGGGTCTGATTACTTTTTCCACCGCTGATTAATCATAATTGGGACATTGCCTTTTTAAACTCAAAGTAACTGCGCAGTTGAGAGAAACCATATTTCCACAGCACCGCTCGCTCTTCGGTGTCTTCTGCAAAATTTCACTTTTGTTAATCACGTTGACATTTGGGTAATGGAATAAATATCGGGCTACGGTTTATAAAACAAAACAACACCAGACCACACACAGACACATGATGCACGCTCGGCGTCTGAAACAATGTGTTTTGTCTTCCGCACAAATCACCGCTGCGATCCCCCTTTTGCAATTGCAATTCTGCGCTTTCGCAGTCATCGGGAACGAAACGTAATATTTCACGGCGGTGTTTTGATAGCCTAATTCCTCTGGTCTGCCCTCGGCCTGTGAAACGCGGCGTAAACTGCACGTACGAGTGCAAACAGCAGAGAAAACCGCAGGTGTTAAAACACTGTGTTGAGCAAGGGGCGGGGGGGGGGGGGGGGGGTAATTTTGACATGTTTTTGTTTCATTAACACTGTATTAATCCATCTGAGCGTCCAGTACACCTGCGCTGCGAACACGGAGACGTCCCTCCATACTGCAGCATTCCTCAGTGACAGCTCGACTTGTCACGCCTCTCCCTCCCCGCGTCCCCACCTGTGGTAGTCACAACAATTTATCCTTCCAGCTTCTCCGTCCTAACACCCACCTCCGCCTGACTCAGCCATGTTGTTTTGACAGACAGTGTGGAAAAAACAGCTGCTGGAAGTGTACGGCAGAGCTTCAACCGCCATGTAAAAAGGTCATTCAAGTGTTGGCTGACACAATCAAAATGCGATCCATTAAGAGCTCTGGGATAATAGCAGCAGTAGTTTGTAACTCATCAGCTTTGTTAATGGCCTGTCTTAATGTTCGCCGTTAGCTGATGTCATTGCACGCCAGTTGAGCCTGAATGCATAAGTAGGAATGTGTTCTGTCGTGACACGCAGTGATTACAGGCAAACAGGATCATTTTATTAGCACGTCTCAATGACTCACTCGAATGTGCCTCATAAGGTTTGAAGTGAGAAGCGACAACTGGGGCGAATAGAATAAATTTCTACTCGTAGTTTTTTTCTGATCCAGGCAGAAGAAGGAAAAATTAAAACGAGCGCTGCGTGGCCGTAAAAAAAAAAAAAAAGAGTTAGAGCTGAAGAAACAAAACAAAAACGTAGCGCCGTCTCGGATGCAAGCCGACTGTGAGGATGAGTGAAAGGAATGTTTTATATATGCAGGTGAATCTCATGAAGTGTTGCTGCGAGCTGTGCGCCGGTATTCATTCATTTTACATAACAAAACAGAAAATACCTCACAGGTTTCCACGTTGCCATATTTCATGGGTGGCTAACTGCTAAAGCTAGAGGCCACATACCTGGAGTCGGCCAGTTATGGTGGATGCTACCTTAATTTAGCGTTTCCATTATGAATTAGTGTCACAGCTGATACTTTCCTGCACATTTAAGAATAAAAGGTGCTCTTTCACCTCATTTCACGTCATTAAAAGTTGTATAGGATACAATTGTAAACAAAAATATCATATATCTTGTAAAATTGACTGTATCGCCTGTCTGAAGATGTGGCTTTAACAGTAACAGCTGTCTTTTTTCTGCAGATGGGGGTTACTCAACAGGTTACTCAATATGTATTTTGTTGCATTAATGCCTTTTTAAACGCACGTGTTTTACTTATAACAGCGACTGTTTCTACATTGTTCCATTAGTTTTGGTTCTGAGTAAATAAGAAAACAATTTCATAGGTATTTTGCAGCAGCACGGCCGCAATCTGTTTCCCTAAAAGCCACTAAGCCACAGCAATGCTAGTGAACGTGTAATTAGTTGCTTCCACCGCTGAGAACAGAGATGCACATTTGTTGGAAGTAAACTCTCCCTGCGTCCGCCCTCCTCCCCCTCGCGTGTTATTGTGTCAGTATCATAGCAATGAGGCAGTATTTGGCTTTGGGAGGTGCAGTTGTGGCGGTTGAGTGACGTGAACCCTCGCTGGCCCCTCTTAGAGAGGACATGCTGATTAGGTAATCACCTGTGTACACAAAGCCTGCGCGCTCCTCTCCCTCCATATCCTCTTTGACAGACATGAGGGGACGACGCAGTTCTGCTTTCACACCCCTTTTCATCGCGGCGTGGATAACAGCTTTGCTGCAGCCTGTGAGATGGTAAAATGTATTTACTGTTTCAACAGAGACTCGCCAGGTGAGGTCTGGCCTGCTCTATTGTACAATCAGGGGGGAAGAAAAGGAAACGATGAAAAGTTAATCTTTTAATGCAAGCCAGGTAGAGGCTTATTACCGGCCCAGCTCTGGATCCTGAACTTGAAGCGGCTTATGGGCTTTTACTTTGCCACTGCAAGAAGAGATGTGATTATAGTTTATGAAACATAATAAACAGTTTTATCTTTTCTTTTTCTTCACTTATGTTTATTATCTGTTCATCATTTAGCTTATTTATCATTAATCCAACAAACTGCTGCACACAAATGTTATCTCAGGGCACACGCAGCCTGTGTTGCCATTCATGAAACTCTGTCCTAATTAGCTTAGCGCCGCTAACAGAAGAGCTGGCCCGGTAAGAGGAGAAGGGCCCGGGTGGACCCGCTGGCCTCGAAGGCCTGACGTGGCTCAGACCTGTCACTGCTCAGCAAATTGATTCAGTGGCACGCTCCGCGCTGAATAAAAGAGCGCTGGGTGGGGGCAGTGAGAGACTAGCAGTCCATTCATTAATCACTGAGGTAAACAGGCCATCCAGTGACACCTGGTCGGGTTAATGCCTGGGACCCCAGAGTAATTACCACTCCCCTCCCCAGCCGGCCCTGGCCAGCCACTCACATGAAAGCTTGTGATTATAAAGGAAATGGGAATTAGCAGAAACATTTCAGAAAGGCGGTCTTCAGTTCACTGGTAGCGGAGAGTGCTTGCAAAGGGAGAAGGAGGGGTGAAAAGAAGTTGGTAGAGATGTGGGCTGATTGGAGTTTTCCCCACGGGGCACTGGGGGGGGGGGGGAGAAGTGGGGAGGGGTTGGAGGGAGGGTGCAGGGGTCAGGCCCACACCAAATTAGTAGTGTCTGTTATTTGAAACCAAAATAAAGCAGGAGCAGCAGTAAATGATTTCCCCAATGCTGGAGTGCCTTTCTGGGCTCTCTGTTGAAATTACCGAGAGGCCACGTCGCAATTAGTGGTTTGTTTCTTTTAGACTGAAATATGGCCATAATTCATAGCTTTCAACCCATTTCATTGGGAAGATGTATTGGCTGGCCAAACTGAGGAGGTAATTGTAACACATGATATGGCAATTTGTTACCCAAGCAGCAAGTACACAAGGTATTTGCATGGACATGTATAATACTGCAGTGGTATTCCAAAGAATAAAAGCCATTTGTTTCCAATAGGATGTAATTGAAAACTGCCTGTTGGAGTTATTACGCATCTATTCATTAGAGGTATGAGGCATAACACTCCAGTGTGTTGCTCAGCTTGTAATGGTTCCAGTTAGTGTCTTTAATGTCAAGATGAGCTCGGATGGAACATAGCTTACATTTCCTCTTAAGCGAATGTTCTCCAGAGTCTTGGCGCGGTCGACGCGAGGGCCCTCGCCTCATCGACACTTTGTTTTCCATAAAGAGCAGGTATCGGTTACTCGGTGTTTACGACTGCAGGCATGAAACATTATTTGATAATTCTGGATGTTTTTCTGCATGCTTGGTGTCCTCCAGGCCCTTTGTTTCCTGGAGATTAACAAGCTAATCTTCTTGCAATGACTCATTACGCTCCGTATGTAATAATTACTGTGTGAAGTAATGATCTAAATACAAGTGTTTCCACTCATAATGACTCTTTCATTTTCCAGAATGTTGACCTGGCTCAGCAGCGCTCAAGTCTTTTGCCAAAGTGGATGCAGAACATTAAACCTCTTTTTCCTCCTTTTTTTTTTTCCCTCCCCTCCTCCGCCGCCACAACATTTACAGTAAAACTTCATACTTCCCATGCGATTGCACAGAGTTCGGACTTCGCACTCCGCTTTTAGGGCAAGCACCACAATGGAAGCGAGTGTGCGGCTTTAGTGCAGCTTCACGTGGAGATATTATGTTGTAATAACCTGCAGATTAACAAGTGGAGTATGGCATGGTTTGATATTTCCAGCCCGGTGCAGACTGCAGCAGGCGCTGGGCTGAATTTCTCTTCAGTCCTCCACCAGCACCAGAGGGGCTATTACACAAGTCCCTTAATGACACTTAATGATTTAATTGTGTAGAAATCATGGAAACAAAGTGATACATGACTTACTCATGTTGACATTTAGCAGACCCAAATCCGTGTGTTCTCTCAATGAAGAGAGGTGCAGCCCCCCCAACTCCCCCTGCTACATCTGTCCCTCCCACCACCCGCTGCCACTTCATACCACCAGGAATGCCCAGAATTGATTTAATATGATAGCTAATCCCATTTAGAAACTTAATATCGTGCTCAAACTAAAACTATTTGGTTATATCCCTTCGAGGTAAACTCCACAGCTGTTTAATTATCAGATTTTAGCCATATTACGATGATTTGGAACAATTTTTAGGCCCATTTATGTTGTCAGTGAGCTGAGCCTCCTCCTGCATGCTTCACTTTCTTCCGGTGGTCTGCTTAAGATGTTAAAGAGCTCCAGATTTGTCAGACGAACCATCCCAAAGACCTGGTCAAAATGGTGAGCAGATCAGCAATTAATCGCATCGTTGAAACTCTTAGGGATGAGAGCGCTCTCCCGCTGTGGCACGCTAATGTCTTCAGAGATAGTCTGGTCTGCTCTGGCAGGGCCTGAGTCTGCGCACATCTGCCTGGCTGCTCCCCAGCCACTGATAAATGGAAAACTACACTTAACATGCTCAATAGACGCATGCTTTTCTTCTTCTTCTTCTTCTTCTTCTTCTTCTTTGTCTTTTGGAAATGGGAAAGTTTACAAGTGCTCTGCAATAAATGAGGCCTCAAGTGCACTTAAAGTGACAGCAAGCGTGGATTTAAATGTCTGTGCTACTTTGAGCTCGGGGTAGTTGCCGGAGAACTACACCCAGAAACTGCAGCTCGCGCTCAGGCTGAGCCTTAATGGCGGAGTTAAATCCTTGATCTGGACCAGTATCAACAGCCCAGTATCAACAAATGGCTTTTTAATTCAAACGTTGCTGAAAAAAAAAAAAGCTGGTATGGGGAAAGCTGAAATAAGTGTGAACAC
The DNA here is from genome assembly GCA_008933995.1 of Datnioides undecimradiatus. Classification (NCBI taxonomy): domain Eukaryota; kingdom Metazoa; phylum Chordata; class Actinopteri; order Lobotiformes; family Datnioididae; genus Datnioides; species Datnioides undecimradiatus. The sequence goes on from WARS01000013.1 coordinate 20,370,710, forward strand.
ATGTTAGATAGCGGACAGCATTACTGAGAGTCACGTGTTACCGTGATGTTATTACTTTACAGCAAATGGTGTGTATCAGCATACCCATACCCATTGTTTTCTATGTAAACTCACACTTTGGCTGGATCGTCTCAGGATGACGCACGTCACATTAAACCACTGTCCTGTTACTGTCATCACACAACAACCAATCATCTCAAAGCATCTCAAACCAACCATCTCACAACCAATCCAGAGATTTAATCTAATGCCCTAAAACCCCATATCTTTAAACTATTCGCCCACAAACTCGATAGCAGACAAAGAAAGGGGACAGAAGAGAACTGCAATCATCTCGTTATTCCACCTGTGTTTATCAGGCCTCTGCATGCTAATGCTAATGCTACCAGCAGTGTTCTGCAGGTAAATGCTGCCACAGTTGTGGGGTCGGTCACACAGACCTTAGAGAATTCAGCACTTTACGATGTTTTGTCACAGTTATGTTATTGGAAACACACGCAACAAGACCACGTTTGCAATAAAAGTGACCTAACAGTCACAGCGATAAGTGATATAAGGTGAGTTTTGCACGCGGTGGGTTTGCACTGGGGAAATTTTCACTCATGACCTCGGTGTTTCGAAAATCCTGGCTACTGCCCCGCTTTGCATGAGTGGCTGTTTTGAACGAAATCAATCAGAGATGCACAAAGGCCTTTTCAAACGCTGCTTATTTTTCTTTTCGTAGACAACCCACATCAGCATATAAATCCCTGAAAGCTGTGAAGGAAAAACTCCAACGCTGATTTTTCACCATAGAGCTTGCAACACTTTTTGCCTCGCGCACCCCCCCCGGGTTTCTTTAGCAGCGCAGTTGCTTTTGGCGAACTCAACCAGCAAAACAAACTTGGAATTCCCCTTTGGTAGACTGAGCTGCCATGAGCTGAGACACAGAGGTAGGAGGGCAAAGGGCTCTGGTTGGTACACGTGGTCGGGGTAAAAAAGCGGGCAGTGGTTGCAGAGCTGCATGCAGATTCCAATCTCACGCCAAAAGCAAATAAAATCACAGCGCTCTTGTCGTGTTTTGTTTTTTTAAGTATGATCTAGAAAAGGTAAAGCTCAGTCTGCATCAAACGGTCCCCTTTTTGGAGGCTACTAATGCTCCCGTGAGCTTCGAAGAACTGATGATTCTGCTGTTTTAACAGTATGAGCGTTTTAACATACAAAGTCACCGGGAGGAAGTTTTTGTCAGACTTCCATGGCTACGCAGCAAAAACAGGTAACTTTACCCCCCTGTCCCACGGCTTTTGTGCTCCTCGGTGTCTCGTCTCGGTCAAATTTTTGACCGCAATCGTCCACAGCTTAATTGAAGGCGTTTCAACGCGGCTGCGCAATTTCCCGCACGGCATGTGACAGTTCTCCATTAAGACGAAAATGAGATGTCGAGGCGGCAAATTTTCACTCCCGAGAAGTTAAGCACAAAAAGCGCGCCGCGTCCCTGCAGTTAAAATGTTTTGAAATCATCACACTTGGCTCTTCCAGCTCTATTTGAAGATGGATGAAATGGCTTTTAAAGAGTCGGAGTGAAGAAGTGCAGATACCTTGATGAAATATGTCTTGTATACAAAAGAGATTTTATTACTCCATCGTTCAGACAAAGCCATCAGCACAGTGCACTTTTCCACTGGGTGCCTAATGTAAATTCCTGCTCGGTGTTTATAATTTCCACAGCAGGTGATTCACTCAATCAAAGAGGGGGCTCCAGTTTCCACAGACCCGGGACTAAATCTGGAATTTGCAGCATCAGAAAAATACAAGCGCCACACTGATATTCAGAAGCATAAAAAAATAAAAATAAAAACCATAGCTCACAATCGTGATCGTTATTTATTTATAATCCAGCATAAATGTGATTGAGCAGATGAGGTTAAAACAGTTATCCGGCTGCAGAGAGCGCACAGCCCGGTGTGCTGAATTAACAAAGGTTTCTGCATCGATAATCGTCAATCTTCCATGTCAGGAGAGGGTCTTCGGTGCAGGTCAGAGGCTGCCACATGTAATCAGGGAAGATCAGAAAGTCTCCAGGGGAACTGCGGAGACTTACCAAACCCAGATGGGATCTTACTCACCCTCGCCGTGGCACGTGGACAATCAGGCATTACCTCAGCCGCTCACAGCAACATGCTATAAGACAGCGGAGCTAACAAACACGCTGCAGTACTCTGCATGGCCTTCAGCAGCAAACTGTAGGCTGTAATGTTCCAGATTACACAATCCGGTATTTCCTGCCTGATCTCAGAGCTCTGACGCCGAAATAGCCTGTTGTGAAACCTTTTGGAGTTAAAAGAGGTTTTACATGTACATGCTCTCTAAATGACAAGCTACACATCTGACTGTATTTGTATATGAAAGGTGAGCAAACTGTATCATATATATTTTATTTCTAGTTTCACGATTTTTCATAATTTCCTTATAGCGATACATCCAAAAACATCATGATGTGTTTATATTTCTTCAGTGTGTCCTGCTTTGTGTTACACTCAACACTGTATAACACTGTCAGTCCTCAATTGATGCACATGTTTAAGTGGTCAGATGTTTACATTAGCCTCATTTACAATATTAGTCATCCCCGTATATATATTAGAATTAGTTTTATAGTCCTTATTCTTACTAACATGAATCTAAATAATGTTTTAAAATAGTTTTCGCACAACAGCAGCATTTAAACCACAGGCTGAAGCGCAACAAAGACAAGAAATGTGTTAACTGAAGATATTTTATATAAGTTAAAGAGGAAACGTAAACACTGTGGTACATTACAAGTCTTGCATTTAAAGTTGTGATGACGTAAAGTGTTTATTATGTTTATTATAAGTAGAGAGTACTGGGAAAAGTACACATAGTGCAGAACGTGTCCCTTTGGAGTTAATATGATATTAAAATATATTATTTTTTTGCAGCTGGGTGAAATGTATTTATAATAGCACTGCAATAATAAGTTGATTATTGATTAGTTAACAGGTAGACAACTAATGAAAAACCACTTCAATAATAATTTGACTGAGCATTCTTTTATATCATTGTAAATGCATTATCTTTGAGGTTTGGACAACTAGTTCGATAAACCTAACAACTTCTAACAAAGGAACATAGTGTATGAGATCATATAATATGTATGTAATGTAAATGAAAAGATGCAGCTGTCAACTAAATGTAGTTGAGAAAGAAGTGCTGTATTTACTTTAAATGAAGAGAAAAGAGGATTTAAAGAAAATACTTGGTACCTAAAATTATCATTGGACGTGAACTTGAAGTAAAGTTAATGTTCTCATTTACTTTGAGCCATTGTACCCTCATTTTGAAAAGGCGGTGATGTTACAGTTAGTGCGTTTACATGTACTGGACACTGGTATCTGTAGGGCCTAACAATAAGTGTTGGTTTAATATCGGATCATTTCCATAAAGACAAGTTCAGACAGGTTTCTGTAAGTGTGCCGATTTAATTCACATAAACAAGCACAATATTGATTTTGCCCCTTGCACTGTGTACCTTCTGTGGGTTGACTATATTTGCCTCGAGGACTGAACCCAGATTGTCCTGACACTTAAAGTGTTGAAAGACGTGTTGCATTTACTGGTTTTTCTTCTTGTTTTGACATTTTCTGTATGTATCTGTACAACAAATAGCTTCCCAGCTTGTCTGTCCACTGCAGCTTGTTATCTAGAAATTCATGCAATCAAAATAAACATACTGTAGTTTTCAGTCAGCGTGGGATACAAATATACGACATTGTTTTGTCCCGAATGCTTTCAGTGCGTGTAAAATACTTACATTTATCACTGTGCAGCCATTAATTCTCCGCCACTTGCCCTCAAAAATGAAAACAAATGTCTTTGTGCCAACTGCACTCTGAAAAATGAGGGTTACACACGGGGTCCTTGTGATGTGGATGTAAACTCACAAACCACGCGCACACCGCGTTAAAACACGAGCTGACATTACAGACGTTGGCGTAGACGCAGCTCTCACCGAAACTGCTTAAACGGGACAAGTGATGGATGCGGATGTTTTCTGGACACATCTCATGAGGATTTGTTGAACCATAACTTATGTGGCGGTGTTACATGGCCCGTGGCATAAGTTATGTTTTACAATAACTGAAAAAACAAATATTCAAAAGGGTAAAACAGTAATTACTGTGAGCCATTCATGTGAGAACATTACAAAATCCCCCTTTGATCCGGCATTTTTTTTTTTTTTTTAATGCTTTGGCTCAAAAATAAATTAATCTGTTGGATTTAGAGAACTGATTTTCAGAAAACAACCCAAAGTGCTGTCGCTGTCGTCATCCAAAGGACTAAACTGGCTTGCAGCTGTAAATGGATCTAAGCTGAAAGTAATTAACTTTGACAGAATTCATTTGTTTAGCAAACGACTAGCATACATACCTAGCAAGGTGGCTAGGTGGTGTAAGATGATCACTTTAGTGTTTAACTGCCATTATTCGGTCTTTAATGTCCTTGAAAGAGTCTGTGAGAGACTGCAGGGAATCCTTAAGTCTTAATGAGAAATACAGCTGAGCATCATCTGCATAGAGGTTAAAGGAAAAGTTATGTTTCCTAATGTGTTAAAGAGAGAGCATGCACAGAGACAGAGAAATAAAAAATGTTCCCATATATTCACAGATTTTCTCCCGTTATTTTAGAAATGTTTGGGAATTTGTTTTCAATTTCAACATTCAGCATCGAGGTTATGATTCTTATTGGCTTATTTGTCCCACAAACGTTTTAATCTGTTGTCATTGCTCTGTTTTGCATCTTGTCGTTTATTGTTGTCATTGGTAAGTTTCACAACACTCTGTTCACACCCTGCTGATTAAACCTCACCACCAGACAAATCTCTCTGTATTTTACAGCGCACAGAGTTTTTAAAGCTGGTGTCTGGTATGACATTCCCATGCCGGTGCACTGGTGAGACATGTTTAACATCGCGCAGCAACAAAACAACAAAATATCTTGTTTGCTAACTTCCAAAATTACACATTCAAGCATTTTCTAAGCCGCCGTTCAGCATGTTCATGGCTATTCGTTGCCAGGTAGAAAACACTATTGAGTTATTGTTGTTAAAGTGACAGGAAAAACACACGTCAGCATCCAAAGTTTTCTGAATGAACATTTATGAATATGTTTGTCCATCTGCTGCCTTACACAGCTCCCCGTTCCTCTCAGCTCCCCGTTTTTTAACGTAGGAGCACAGAAAGTTTGACCTGTCGTGAGTTAGGGGAATATCACGGTTGGCAGCACGGCTTGAGTGCCAAACACAACGAGCGAATGCACCTTTGTGATTAAGCTGACCTACTTGAAAAGTATGTTGGCAGTCAGCGAGGTTCAGTTTCAGCTGGCACATTTTACTCGCATGACTTTTCTTGCTGTCATCTCACAATCACAAATTAATTATCTTGATATGAAAATGTAATGTATTTGCCTAGACCGCAGCTTTAATCCCACTGCTGCTGACTTTTTGAAAGACAAGCGTAATAAGCCCGATAATGGCGCTGAAGGCTAAACTGACTCAAATGAAACTGACATTGAGAGAAAGAGATAATGAGTGATCAGCATCTGCAGACAAGGGCTGACACGGGCAAATCTTACACTTACAAAGAGGTATCTGATTAGGTTTTGATCTTATAAAAATCAAAGTAGGCTGCACTGCTCTACTTTACTTTGGCTGTCAGTTCGAATCTGTCCAAACACTAAGAAGAAACCTTTTGAAACGATTATTAGCATGCGGCAAACACTGAAACCACGCTTCTGATTGAAGTGCACAGCAGCACTTCTGCAGAGGATGCGGTAAAAGTGCACAGTTCACTAGAATCACCTCTTTCCAGACACATCCTGTTACTTCAAATAATCCACATTAACCTTCTGTGAATTTGTTTCATGCTGTAGTCACTATTTTTTTTTTTTCTCTAGAAAGCAGTTCCAAATAAAAGTGTTAAAGTATGTGTGCAGATTTAACCAGGTTAATGACATTTTAAATGACATTTAGATGCCGCGGGCACAACAAACTGCATCCCACTCACCTCCATCTTGTTGTGATGGAGGTAGAAATGCCTGTCACAAATAAAACCAAAGCTATCTGTTTCTCGGATGTCGTTTGTTTAAATGTAGATTAAATTTCCGCTTTTATTCTTAGATTAAGTCTTAAAGCTGTTTTTTTTTTTTTAAATGACGTGTTAATATGAAGAATTGTGTCGTTTTCCATTGAACTTAAAATGGTTATCCTACGGCAGCCCTGCTTGTTCATGTGTTGTTTTATTGCCACCGAGGCAGAATAAATCTCTTGCGTGCAGCATAGTTTTCTGGTGATTATCAGGCAAGCTAAGGCTAATGCTACAATAGCTTTACGCTGGAGGCACAAACTGGGGCAACACAATGATTGCTCTAGAAGATGTGCATGAGATCAGAAACCCAGCCTTCAGTGGATTTAAGGGTCAACATACATTTTGTCACTTCTTCATTGGTTTTATTCTTTGTTGATAGTTTTATTCTATGTCTATTCAGCTGTTGTTATTGATGGATATTAACTTTTTTGGTGTAAACCTCCTGTTGAATATCTACCGTCACACCGGACAGTACAGCTTTGTTACACGTGTTTCTCCACATCGGTCTGCGAGCACTTCAAATACTTGAAGAAGAGGTCACGCTGATTCAGAAAGCGGTCTTCTTCTCAGTGATGATGAGGATTTTCCGACAGGAACAAGCCAAAAGGACCCAGAGAGGCTCTAAACTGCACCTCCTGCTTCAGAGTGTGAAGAGCAAACAGCACAATGCCTACACAAACTCTGGTCACGCTAAATTAACGAGCCTGACAGTCACAACGGCTTCGTGTCTGACTCAAAGCATCCATACGTTTAAAGAGGCGGAAAGATTGATACTGATAAGCCGGCACATGTCAGATGGGCAGCAGCTTGTCTGAAACTGTACGTTCAAGAGCTGAAATCATTGTGTCTGAGGGTTTGCTGAGTGGGGCGGGGTGGAGCTGGAGCAGGAGCGTTCCACATCGCCAAGGTCTGATGAGACATTTGTTTGACTCGACATATTTTCGAGGTGATATCATTCTTTAAGTTTTATATTGATCCTGGGTCTGAGCTGAATGGGGTTAAATTATGACATCAGGTTATGGAGGCTCTTCTTAATCTGGTTTCGTTTTATTTCTGATGAATTAAACTTCTCTCATGTCCTCTGTCAAACCTTTCAAAATGTTACAGTGTTACGCTGCAATGGTTCAAATCCTTTGCGGCTTAAAGAGGCCACTTTCAAGATGTCAGAGTATTCCCTGGAATATACTGACATCTAAAAGAGAGCAAAGATCGCTGGAATAGTCCGAAGACTATCAAATACAGTTTTGGTGAGTGAGAGTTTTAATCAGGTGTGTGCAAGGTAAAATTACTATTTTTCTGAATGGAGGCCGGTGGGTCTGTCAGCTGATAGCCATCCATCCTAGAGCTTGTAACATTAGTGACCCTCGTTGACAAGTGCCCACACAGTTTCCTGGTCGTTGAACATTCCCATCATATTTACATCAAAAATAAGGCTGATCCACTGGGCAGCGTCATTTTCAGCTGGAGGGAGTTTAAAGACCTTTTTGTTGGTTCTACAGAGAAACTGCCGTGCTTTGCTTGTACCTTCCACATCTTTGTGTTACAGGAGTCGGCGTTAAACTCTAGCTCTGTTTAAGAGCGTGCCAAAGCAGCTGCAAGGAGGCTATTATGCAAATGAGTAATGATGCGACAACTAACGGAGGAAAACTCTGGACTGCAGATGGGACTGCAGATCAGGTGTTTCAAGCAGTTCAGGAGCAGAGTAACTTCCTTTAGCGTGGCCGCTGGACTTTCTAACTTTAGAGAACACACTAAAGGAAATGCAAAACCCCCAAGAGGATAATATGACCTCTTTAAAGAGGTTTGCTTGGCTACAAAGCTTGGCTTTCCTAAAGTGAAATTGTATTATACACTGTACTGCACCAACACTTGAGACACTGTAAAGCTTTTATAAGCGATCCCAGTAAACGTCTATATATATATATATATATATATATATATATATATATATATATATTTTATTTGATGGTTACTTGTAGCAAAATATCGTATTGTACGCACATGTATTTGTGTGGCCTTTATAGTATTAGATCATATGCTGCTGTCTGATGTGTGCGGGATCATGAATTTCAATGACAAATACAAAAAAGCATTTCAGTGCCGGATTTGTGATTGACATGTGATTATGTCCCCATTCATCGCTCATGTGGAAGGTTTATCCGAGGGGAGGATACGTCTTTTGAGCAGGTCCTATTCACTGGCCGTGATTCATAGAGACAGACAATACGCAGTCAGCTCAAGAATGATGGCGCTTGTGTGAAGCAAATGGCCCGTGGCAAAGTTCAAACACCGACGCTTGAATTGAACCAGTTTGCAAATGTTTCATAAATCTCCGAGACGTTGTATGCGGTGACACTGTACCCACATTTCGCACTTAGGAGTTCACGCTGCTAAATAGCTGGTTATCATTCACCCTGTAAAGCAATTAACTCGTTATTGGCGGTGTTTACAGAAGCCCTGGTGTGAAGGAATTCCCCTGGAAACGGTGATTACAGCCTGATCTGGAAGTCATTTAAAGAGGAACCAAAACTCCAGCCACCAGGGTTAAGTTGTCTCGTAATGTGATTTTTCTTGCCCGAGTCGCCTATCTGTGTTTTCTGCGAGCCCTGCGGTGTACGAAACATTTCGTATCTGGCATCGCCCTGCGCAGGATCCCACTGGGAGCGCAGTACAAACACGGCAATTAGAACTGTTTTAGAGAATCAACATTACAAAAAAGAGCGGACTGTAGTCCCCACCATGTGAGCAGTGCCAGAGGTTATTGTGTTCCCAGGCTTAATTATCCAAACCGCTGCTAAACTGAGCTGTAAAATATTTTGTTGCTCAGATAGCAGCTTGAAAAGAAACCTACAGTGTCTTGGTGAAACATAAATTAGACGGTAGCCTCTTGTGTGTGCTTTGTCTTATTATTACAATAACTCCTGCAAAGCCGAGTGCTGTAACGTAAAAACAATGTAACCCTGATTTTTCCCCGAAGGTGCTCTACGGTTGCAAACAAGCCCTCCTTTGTAATTTCCCCAAATCATCAAATCGTATAACCGCAGTTGGAAACAGAAGCTTTTTGCCGAGCCCTTTTAAAAGCGTATAATCATGCATAGCCCAGAATAACTGCGTAAACATTATACCTGCAATGATTTCTGTTCATGTGTAGCTCTCCGAAAGGGACCCTCAGATCCAAGGATATTAGCGTGTGTGTGTGTGTGTGTGTGTGTGTGTGTGTGAAACTGAGCCGCATTTCTCAAGAAGACCCAACAAGGTTCCAGTCGAGTTTATGAATTAAGCCCGTCACACATAAAGCTGAGTGAAGCTGTCATTGCCGGGCCAATTATTAGCATACAGCGAGCATCTCGCTGCGTGTTATTTTCCTGGTGGGTGGTCCCCGGCTCGGCTAGATGTGGAAACTGAATTAGCGCCCGGCCAATTTTACCCGCGATCTGGAAACATTCTTTACCTTCCAGAAATGAGGCTAATATAGAGCTGTAATAAAACACCTCCAGCCTCTGGCGTGTTGTTTTACCAAATAACATCTAACTGGCCATTACTCCCCATTAAGGCTAATGGTCACACTAATTAGGATAATTCCATAAAAGTCTGTGTTTAGACCAAACTGTGGACGAGCATTAACTTAATGACAAGACTGACCACTCTCAGGCGCTGCCAGTGTGCACTTTTCTTTTTTCAAAGCAGGCTATTACTCTATAGCCTTTTTTTGTTTCATATTGCAGTGTTGAGAAGTGCTCTCTCAGCGGTATCGCCTGCAGTTTAGCAGGTTATGAGGTCATGTTACGCTTCATTTCTCTTCATAATGTAACGGCCAATTAAATTGGTTTCAAACAGTAATGATGGTCGGGTAAACGGAGGGAATATTTAATGTCAGGATCCCGCTGGAGCGATAGACACATGGGAGCTGTTTCTCCTTCGCCTCTTTAAAGCTGCAACAGTCAATATTTTTTATATTGACAATGGGTCTAATGTCTAAAGTGTCGCTCGTAGTGACAAACCTCACAGTGAATTGTCACCTGTCTGTGCGTCTCCCCTCAGCTCTACACAGCATTTTAGCTACTTTCAGCTCTTTGTTTTGGTTTTTTATATTAACAATGGGTCTAATGTCTAAAGTGTCGCTCATAGTGACAAACCCCACAGTGAATTGTCACCTGTCTATGTATCTCCCCTCAGCTCTACACAGCATTTTAGCTACTTTCAGCTCTTTGTTTTGTTTTTTTTTGGTTTTTTATATTAACAATGGGTCTAATGTCTAAAGTGTCGCTCATAGTGACAAACCCCACAGTGAATTGTCACCTGTCTGTGCATCTCCCCTCAGCTCTACACAGCGTTTTAGCTACTTTCAGCTCTTTGTTTTGGTTTTACTATTCTCCGCTTTAACGTTTTGATCCAAAAAGCTCTGGTCAACCCAAAATACACTACCTCCAGCAGCCAACAGCAGCAAACTACTGGCTGGTGATCATGCAGCAGAGCATTTAGTAGCTTTTTTTTTTGTTTATGTGTATGTAGGATTTGTATTGTTTACAACTTCAAAATACTTTTTATAGATTCATACTGATATCTATTCTATATCTTTTTCACATACTACTGCAAAAGACAGCCCTGCCATTTTTTTAAATTTTATTCTCTTCCATCTTTACGCCTATTCATTCAGCTTTGTCATCCTTTTTCTTATCTGTTCATCTCATGCAATGAAAAAAAATGGTTAAATTCTTTGCATGTGTGCACAACAAAGCTGATTCAGAGCCTAAAGAGATCCAGACAGTTTTCTCAGGAGAGCAAAACAAAGATAAAAAGAGAGAATATCGGAATAACATGAGTCAGAAACACAAATCCAAATTAATGTTAATGTTTCCCTGTGTCTGCTGTATGTGTAAATAGCTGGCTAGCTTGTTATGACAACCGTCATGACAACGTAATGTGTCATAAATCATACATCACTCTGTCCTCTGTTGGTCTACGTTCAAGTCAACTAATTTTGCCTCAAAGGACTCGCGTTGTCATGACTGAATACTTAATAAACCATAATTATTCTGTAACTCTCTGCTAATAATCTCCTCCTTTGAAATGATCAGCCTGTACATCTCGTATTGTAGCTATTCTGGGAAAGAAGCTGTCATCTGATGGTCATGATCTGTCAAGCATGCCTCTTGCCTAAAATCCTCTTGAGCAATGTGGAGTGACACTGAACAAATTCCACAGGACATGTTTTGTCTGACTGAAACATAAGAAAATAATTGACTGCAGTGGAGCAAAGAATGCTTTTAAAGCTGCTTGGGTTTTTTTTTTCTTTCTTTCTTTCTTTCTTTCATCCAGTTTCCATGCAAAGTCTTTGAAATCCTTTTTAGCAATCAAGACAATTTTCTCTGGATGTACCACACAGCTTCTCCCAAATGTTTAGAGCAGTTTAACGCTGTAATTTTTTGTTTGCATAAGTAAGGCGGCACGGCTGCATTGAGAGCCAGCATACCGTATTAATTGTATTCTTGTGGGTACTGCTGATTGCCAGTCTGCATTGCCGCTGATTAACACCGGCTCTGGAACGGCCGCTGTTGTCCCAGGTGCTCTGTGTTTGGAGAGAGAAAGCTTCCAACATTAAATACTTCACAGAGGAAGTCTCTCCCAGGGCCAAGGCTGCGCGGCCAGACCACATTGAAACACTTTCTGTATGCTCTTACTTCCTCCGCTTTGTGTTGTTAAATGTTAGGATTTATGTAACGGTGATCACAGCGAGCAGCGAGCAGGGCTGAAGTCACAAAAATGAATTTGCAGGCTTACTCAGAGCTGAAATCACCAGGCAAGTCAGAACAATTAGCATTGTTTTCTTTATCAGAGCATCCAGGGGTAGGCAAAGCCTGCTCCAGACATTTGTTTGGATCACTGCTGTGTGGCTTTCAACATGCGAGATTAACCTGAATCGTTGTCATCTGAGTGAATGGAAATTGGCGGATTAGTGCCATGTTGTTTAGAGTGGAATTGTCATATACAATAGACACAACAGCTGCTGCAGAGTAACAGATCCCGGAGAATAATGTGGCATTTCCCTCCTGTGCCGCATTATCGCATTTTGCTTAATTTTGTCGTTCCTCAGTTGCTCCGCTCGGAGCCAGAAATGAGCGGATGATTTGTAGGACTCTTTTACAGGCCTTCGGCTCGCCGTTTCCACGCCTGCATTCATTTCAACATGTGTAAGATTGTTAAATGCTGCTGGCACGGCTCCAGCGGGCCTAATAAAGTAAGTGTTATTATTTCTGACTGGACTTTTGAATGGTGGCCTGAGCCCGCAGCACCCAGTCCGTGTACGTGTGTGTGTGTGTGTGTGTGTTCAGTAGGCAGTGTGGCTCAGCCCTTCACCGGTCGAGGAGCTGCTAAACGGAGTTGATTAGCGCAATTGGAGTATTGGAGAACAGAGCAGCTGCTTTGATTTGCCCTGATTGCTGTTTGAAGGAAATGGCCGAGAGAGGCACTGTTCTGTCAGGAACTGTTGGGCAGACTCCAGATGCCCCTCCCCTGCTCTCTCTCTCACACACACACACACACACACACACACAAACACGGACACACACACTGTGGATACACACACTCCAAACAGACCTCCCATTCGCATATTTTCACTCCATATTCCTCGGCCTGCTCATCTCAACTCCTGCCATCAGAATATTAGCCGTGTGTCAAACTAACCATGAAATAATGAGAGCAATGCTCCTGACGTTAGCGATAGTGACTCATGCTGGCTCCGAGCACTCGGCAACCAAAATGGCACCCAGAAATGTGGACGCACAAGCAAGGCTTTTGGAGCCGGGACCCACTGCGCTGTTAGGACGAAACCAAATTGTTTCCGTTTCAGATGGGAAAGGGGGATACAAACATTTAGATGCTTGGCTCGGGAGTCTGGCAGTGACCGCTCAGTTCTCAGTGCGTTAATGACAGGCTTTGTGTTCTCTCACCGAGAGCGATGGGCCGTCCACGCCGTTCTGCAGCACAACCAGCTGCCTGCAGCCAGAGCAGCTGGAACAAATACGGCGGCGGTCCACACAGGGCTGCATTTTCCACCCAGGACGCAGGCAGATCTGTGTGCCAGCGAGGCTGAGTGATATCAGGGACTCGGGACGCTGATAATGATCACCTTCCAGGTCTGCAGGGGCTCTGCTCACTGGAAGGCTTGTTTTTCAGCCTTCTCACTGGCGCTAATTCTGAGGTGATGAATGCTATATCCCCGATTAGCCTTTTCAAAAGATCCAAGGAGAAAATGAACAGAGGGTGAAATGAATCGGATTTTGCTGAATTCAGGTGTGACTGCTTCAATTTCCCGCTAACTGTTTTCTCAATCTTTTCCAAACAAGCCACCAAAGACACGTGAATTTATACCCCGTGATGACTTTGTCACCCAAAACTCCTGCTCCGGGTGTTTCAGCATATAGCCACAGCCCTTCCAGGAGCGGCGGCGTAGCTCTGGAGCTCCAGTACTGTATGTACTTTGTTCTGGCAGTCACTCAGTGAGCTGAAACACATTATTTCTCCTCCCATGCCAAGTCCGCAGTAATGAATGTACATACATGCTGCTGTTTCCTCTGCCTCCCCCGCTGCTGCTGAAACATGAATGACTCAAAAGCAGTTCAGGACATTTTTCACAAAGCTGTCTTCTCCCCTCAGATCCACTCAATCAAACGCCATTTACGTAGAAGGGTAACATGTGGTGAGGTGAATGCAGTGTTATTGTGTAATTTCGCTCACTTTTATTTGGAAATTACCTTCCCTAGCCTCAGTAAAGAAAATGTCAGGGGAGGAAACAGATTTTATACTGCAGAACTGACACTAATTTGCACTTAATAACAAAATATCCATTATTTCTTTTTTCTGTTTTTTAGAAGGTCAAGTAAGAAAAGTCTCCTTGTTCATATAAATTATTTGTGAAAGGAAAAATACACAGGGAGAAGTTTAAAGGGAGATGAATTCTTGGACCACTACCATTAATAGGTCTTTCTACTTATTCACTTCTGCCATGACTCCTCTAAATACGAGGCCATTTCCAGCCCATTGCCAACGACAGGCGGTATTGTTGGGTTAAATATGTCTTCCTCTGCGCTCATTACATACATGTCAAGCGCTCAGGACCTGCCTCCAATTTACATCATTAGGCCTGAAATTATTGCTTCCTTCAGTCATGGCGGGAACACGATCTAGCAGCAAAAATGCAATTATCATGCCCAGAATGAGTCCTAGTGGAGAGGGAAAACATCAGGCATGTTGATGTCTTTTCATTGGCTGCTGACAGGATTTTATTTTTTATTTTTTTAACTTTGTGGGAAGGAGTTGAAAAAAAAATATATGTTTTTTTTTACATTCACGCGGCTCGATAAAAATAAAAATCAGACCCGTAGAGACGAAACAAGATGTATGTCAACAGGAGTGCCGGGCCATTGAGGGCGGACTGGAGGTAAATTAGGGCAGGACTGAAAAGAGGGTGGGGTAACGGGGGGTTGGTTGGTGGGTGGTTGGTTGGTTGTGAAAGGGATTCGGGGGGGGGGCACATCTGAGAGCAATCGCACCGTGTGACAAAATGCAGACATAACAGTCTGCTCCGACACTTGTTACCGGCACATAAACACTTGCCTCGGCGAGATAGCGGTAGAGGACTGCGGCCGCGGAGGGCTTGTGTCGATCTGTCATTTATCAACCGCTAATTAACTGTTAATTTGCCAACCTTTGGGTTCAAGCATGCAGCCAATTCATCACGCCCAGCAAACAGTGTGTCCTGCCGCTCCCGAGGGGTGGTCCCGCGCTGCCTGCTCACACCATCCATCTGACGCCCTTGGCTGAGCCCCCACGCCGACTGCATGAATCATCTGCTCCCTTTGTTCAACCGCGCCGTGATCTTTCCAAAGATGGAGGTGACCCTTGTAACAGGAAGTTCTTAAGACTGATATTCTCGTGTTTGTTGATTACAGCTACTCAACACATTTAGATTTGACATTTTTCATCAAAGCACGTAGCGTATAACATAACACAGAGTATATACATGAAGTTAGACTGATGTATCACTTTGCTGATATACAGAGTAAAGCTTACACAGCTTATGCAGAAAGGACTGTTTGTGTTTTCTATGGCTACACCATTAAGTATTGTCTCTTAATCCCATGTGTGCAGGACACTTTTGGGTGTGTGACACTTAAAGAAAAATATATTCTTTCAATGAGATCTAAATAAACTGTGAGGTGTCCTGTGCACTACTTGAAATGTACCCAGAGTTCAGCCTGACACACTTGAAATTTCTGCGGATTTAAAAATGCTACCCGAGCTAGCAACGAGAAAAGCTCTGGTCTTGCTAGCAGTTAGCATGCTAGTACTGCATGTTGACTGTTATGCTAACGCTAGGTGAGAGTTATGTTGATGGTAACCATAATAGTTAGTGTTCAACATGCTATGTGCAATGTTTAGCATGTTAGCTTTAATACGATAGCACGCAAAATACTTAACAAGTAACTTTTAGCATGTTCGTCATGTACACCCTGAGCATGGTATCTTAATATTTAGTATGTTAGTGTAACACACCACTGTTAATGCATACACATAAATTTGCATGTGCACTTTCAGTAAACTCATATTCTTAAATGTACAGTATGTAATTATCTGCCACAAGGGTCCAGGTGAAGACATGAAGTAGCATGGGACCACGGTAGTTGTTGTCTTGACCTCTCCCACATAGGATTATTTAATGTTCCTAAAAGCGATGAAAACACTGATTAAATGACAAAATATATAACGTATGTCTGGTCACATATTGTAAGTGTAGTGTTATTATAATTTTAATATTTTTTAATGTTAAATTTTAAACGTATAACTTTTTTTTACCATGTTATCGTGGCGACATTTAGCATGTTAGGTGGGCCTCAAGTCTCGGTGAGTGAACATGTTGTAGAATCAGTCTAATGGCGTCCGTGTTGGTGCCAGTGAAAGCCAAATGTAGTGTGTGCGGCAGCAACGGCAACACACACTTACCACTTAAAAATGATACGTGATGAAAAACGCCTCAGACTTCAGAGCCAAGTCGTTAAGTTATTCCGGTGAAAAGCTGTCAGCAAGTGAAATATTTCTAATCCGGTCCATCCTGATCGTTTTCTTGGCAGCGACACAACGGTGGTGTGTGTCGAGGATATCTGATAGTGGGTGTTCGTCTGAGTGTGTGTGTGTGTGTGTGTGTGTGTGTGCGTATTGACAGAAATGGCTGTTAGCAGGCAGATGGAAGTGTCTACCACGCCGAGGTGACAGCACATGTCAGAGCGGCGGAGGAAATGCCCACATAAAGCATCGCTGTTGACAGCTACGGCTCAGTCTGCCTGACACCCAACATGAAGCTCTGCGCCTGGCCGGGTCACGTCCGCTAACACACACACACACACACACACACACACACACACATCAAACCACTCCATCGACATAAGGGATACAGCCGGGGACAACTCAACAGGTCGCACCTTCACAAAAGCACAGCCTTCAGTCTCTGCAGCGTGGTTGGTATTAGCTGCAGCGCATGCATCATACTTGACAGCAGGCCAACGGTAACATCCTCATTTTCCCCACTGACAACAAGAAGAGGGAGATTACACTCCCGCTTGTTGTGCAAAATGGCAAATAATTCCAATAATGAAACCAATTTTCCGAGGCCAATCTGTTGCCGTGCACGCTCCACTTGAGCACAATTACTCCGAAACAGTATGCGTGGGGCTAATCCATTTAAAATGAATCACAAATTCACTGATAAATCTCAAGCTAACGTAAATAGAGCAGCCCAATTAGGGCTATTTGAAATCCTAACTTCTCCGGCTAATCACCTCTCGGAGCAAACACAGGGCTGGTTTGGTTTCAGTCGCAGTTGTTATTAGGGGAAGGTACGCCCAGAGATAGCAAACCCAAAGCTGGGTGCCCCCCACCCCAACTTTACAATCCCCCCTCCCTCCCAGCAATTACGCTCACTCAAGCATACGAGTTGAAGCCCGGTGCCAAATGAGGTCGTTTTGCAGAAATTTCACTTCCTCGAGCAAATCTCCGAGGCACTTTTGAGAAAGGACAGACTGTTTACAAACAGTCTCTGATTGCATGTGTTAGTCGATGGGAGAGGAGCGGCACACCTGTCAGGCAGCTCGCACACACCGACGCACACACACACACACACACACACACACACGCACGCACACGAACCAATCTAAAACGATGCCGACTTTAATAAATTCTCTTTATCAGCTGACTCACAGTGAATCCCGCTGTGTGACGCTGAATCAAAAGGCGGCTTTATCCGCCCTGTCAGCTCCCACATGAAGGCAGCGGGTCTTTGCCCGCACCTTATTTGCCTCGGCCTCGCGTCGCGTCATTTGATGATTAACGTCCGCATAAGTAATTAATCCTCGTTACATAGAATATTTGTGAAATAGGTAAATGAGGCCTCTTTTTCCAATTTGGCTAACATATTTATATTAGGATTAAAGCGGCAGCGTTTAGCGGCTGCTGAAATACTGCCTCAGTGTGCTCTCCCTGCAGCTGCGTGTTCCAGAGCCGGGGCCTGCTCAGTCTAATGTGCTCTGATAGTCCCACCAGAGGATTTCCTTACACCAACTCCCGGCCGCCGCTCGCTTGATCAGGCCCAGGCCTCAGTGCGCTCATTCATCCCCGCGGCCCCCCCGAGCATGTGTGTGTGTCAGTGTGTGTGTGTGTGTGTGTGTGTGGGTCGGCGTGTGAGAGCTCACCTCGGCGGTAATGACAGCCCACTGAAAGGGGACCTGTGGTGAGCCCGAGCCAGCCAGATCTTTTCAAGATGCCTGCAATCAGGCGCTCAGGACCGTGTCATTGCTCTGCCCTTCGCGCTCGCACACACGCCGGCTCGAGCCCGCTGATGAGACTCCAACTGTGTCACGGTGAAAATATAAGAGTGTGTGGCCTCGCTGATGGGGGATTCAAAGTGAACATGTCCTTATTCTACTCCCGGATGCTTTTTGGCCTCTTAGCAGAACTCCCACTTTGCAAACTGTTCACATTCATCTTAATCGTAACTGAGAGCTGCTGGATATTGCTTTTTTGAGCGTTCAGGGCTTCAAACACTAACTGTGGTAAACATCAAACCCATTAAATCTGCTTTACATAATCTGACTCAGGGCAACGGTGAGGCGTATCTCTCTGAAGTTTATTTCCTGTAACACATCATTTAGGGCCAAGTGTTCCCAACAGGTCATTAAAATCCCTATAAAAGGACAAAACTGCAAATGTTTGTGCCACAGGCTGGAAAAACAGCGTTCAATCAAAGCACTTTAATTTTAATCATTCGTGTTTCCTTTGCAGTGTGGTGCCCACACTTTGAAACCGAAGAAACAAAAAATAAACACGCCGCTCCTGGTAAAGAAAACAGGGACGCATTCAACCCCGCTTTGTCTTTCTGCCTGGGTTTGTCCCACGTTTTCCCCCGGCAGCAACACACCACTCACTCACTCACCCACCCGCACACCCACGCATGCACATCAGGTATGGGAAGGAAATACTCTTATGTTATTTACACATGTTTTGCAATGTAAAAAAAAAAAGGTTTACGTGAAATGACAAAAAACGCCCGCAGAAACCTTATTTACATTTGTAAATCTTGCAAAATGCACGTTAACAATACGTGCACTATATTCTCTCTGTAGTCGGGTCTGCCATGTGAGGTGTTGCTGCAGACTCTGGCCCGGCGTGGACACTGTGCAGGCCGGTCTGTGGCCCAGTCACTCTGCAGCCCCGTCTGTATTATTACAGCTGTAAGTGTGCCAGCCAGGGGGAAATTTGTCTGCAATTCACCTGAATTAGAAGCGCTAACCCAGCTCTCCCGTGGCACGGCGTAATGGTTTGTTTATTTTTGAGGTTTTGCTTTTAGCAAATCATTCCTTATCTGCCGTCCGCTTATTGTCCCATTGAGCGGCTCCAGAAAAAGGGCTTGTGGGGAGGAGGTTGCCGCCATATGGCCGAGGAAAGTCCCACCTTTACACTCTTTAGTCAAACAGTCCAACTTTGTGCAGGTGAGACATCCATCTAAGCGCCCGCGTGACGTGTTCTCTGCCTCACTGACTCCGGCCTGTCTTGTTTAAGATTTCCAACAAAGACGGACTTTGAACAAACGCCACAGTTATTCTAAATGAAAGATCCAAAAAGCCTAAAAATAGTCTGTGATTATAAAGAGTTTCTCTGTGCTCACGCTGACTGCAGCGCACATTGTTTTAGCGGCACGGCTCGCTCTGTAATCAGCGAGGCGGGCTCTGCAAATCCTCCTCAGTAACCCACATGAATGAGCCCATCGAGATGTAAATTATCACATGATTGTCTATAAATCATGTCATATGGCGCACAACAAATATGGTGATGCGGTGAACATCCCGACTCACCCCAGCGCTAAGTTCTCCTCAGCCATCTCCAACGAGCATGGGATAATGTTGTGCTTATCAATTTTCCATTACGCGTTTTATTTTTTCGTGTCAGTCAGAATTCGCTCGTTTGTGTAAACAGCTCTGAAGCGTTCAGAAGGCCAGAAAGAAAAGAAAAGAAAAGCCCGAAATCGGCCGGAGGGGGGAAAGATAATTAACAGACAAACAAATAAGCATGCGGAGGGAAGTTTAGTGGCGCACCGGCCAAGTGTTCCTTGATGTGCGGCTAAGTGTGTGTAATGGCCCTGCAGATGTCTTTAGCGTTCCTCCCCATTGAGATGTGGTCGGTGTGGGATGTGGAGCGGAGTTTTTTTGTCGCTGGGGTTGAGGGTTTACACAGAGCCGGGCAGCCTTACCGTTCTAAATCAGCCCCGTCACACACCACTGCCTCCCTGTCAGAGGCCTATCTGCTACCACTTACTCAGAAATGCAACAAATTTACTTATAATTACTTAAAATTTTGTCGTGCTTGTAAACACTTGTGCTCTGACAGTCCATTTATTTTGTTTGATTGCTGCCGACTATTTATAGCGGAGGTCCGCCCCTGCATGCAGATTCCGTGTGTCATCCAGATTCTGCAATAAGACAAAAGTGGCTGTGATGATTATCCACCAGTTTCAGGGTGTTTATTTACTCACTGAGGCTGAGGAGAATGTGGCTGTAATTGATGTGCATTCAAGCTTAGGATGGCAATCCGCGGCCTCCGTATGGGAGTGTCTGACAGCAGCGAGGGAGGCTCTTTATCACAGAAACCCGTGTTCGCCGCAGAATCCGCGCTTTCCGTCATCCTTCTGGTGTTTTGATGTCTGATGTGAGCAGGTTTCTGGGAGCCGGTGCGTGAACCCAAACCGGTGGAACATTTCAGACCCAGACTAGGTGTTAACCGCCGTGCAGTGACCAGCGGCACCAAGATTTAGCTTCATGGAAAGACTCTTATAACACTTTTGGAAGCTCGCAGCGACTTTAAAATGGAGAAATATCTCAATCTTAACAGCTCATTGACTCCATTGGTTTCCATCCATCAAGCCTTTAGTACGAAAGCCATACTTCAGGCCATTTGTCACAGGTTGTTTGTCTCAGAGGTGAAGACAGTTCAATTAAAGCTACGCTAATCAATATATTACCATAAAATAATGATTATATGTATTTGCCTTCCCGTTTCGGTTTAGTGTCACCGACTTCATTTCCACCTGCAGCTCGCAGCTGTTGTTGATGCAGGTTCAGATAAAGCAGTTGTGCACAACATGCTCAGAGGCAAACAGCAGACAGGCGATGATAGCAACTCGCTGCTAAAGCGCATTTAGCTGCTAAAGCGCATTTAGCTGCTAAAGAGCCAGATATTGTTTTAAGCATCCAGGGACAAACACCGTTGTTCTGTGTCTTCTGGATGTTTGTCCAGGCGCTGGTCGGCTAAATGTCCGTTACGTGTTACAGGAGCAGCTTTAAAGAGTCACTTTGATCATTTTTAAATGGTATATTTAAAAAAAAAAATACAGTTATTTTAAATTATTATACAAAATAATGTAAGAATAGACAGAAAAATGAAGAGCAATGAAACATATTGATATTCCCCTGGTGGGAATCATATAGAGTTTAGTGAGAATGTTTTAGTAGTAGTAGTAACGTGCAAATAGAAAAGATGAATCTCCTAAGCCTAAGTGACCTGTGAGTTGAAATACTCTGTGCATTGCATACACAAAAACAGCAGCTTCTCTCTTTGTCGGCGGTCTGACGCTTCTCATCAACCACTCGCCCACCGGTGGCGATAACTGGAGCTTCATCCCTCACATCTCCGCTCCTCCAGCACACGGACAATTAAGTATAAAGGGGTGACAATGTGGCCGCTGTCCATCTCCTGAGAGGCAGCCAGCGGCAGCCACGCTCCATTTCAGCTCCACAAACACGCTGCGATGTTTTACTGATTAAAGGCCCGATAGAGAGGATGAACAGCGGCAGCTGAGCAGTCGGGCAGGGTCACTGACGCTGTGTCACGAAGGCACGATGAAACCAAGATTGCCTTAACTAGATAACCTCCAATTTAATTGCCACAATCAAAAAAATTAAAGTGATTGCGCTTTATTGTGATTTCAAAGCCGCGATTTTCATTTTAAAGGCGGGCCTGTCAGGGAGATTCGACACCGGCTAGTTGTAATTTATCCTGAGTGGTTTTTGGCGCTTGCAGGACAGATACGCGACTACTAAAAAGGGGGACTTGAAGAAATCCCGCACCGCAATCTAATAATTTCCAGTTTTCAAGTCACGCAAACCTTTAAAAGTCACTTGAATGTTTTATCGCTGATTATTTGGTCTACCATTATGTGCAGGGGTTGCATGGTAAATACTTCTTTCACCACGGTGGCCTTTAAACTCCACTCTGTCTTGTATTAAAGCCCAATGTCTGCAAGATAACTGCACAACATTCATCTCCATAATGGATCCTGGCTGGATTTGTCCCCCCGTAAGGAGCCCAACTTAGCCGGGCTAAAGGAAAGCATTACAGCCAGCAGGCATGTGACCGCATAATTTCAGCCAGAGAGGCCTACGCTTCCTCTGTTTGCTGTCATTATGCCCTCAGTAAGCCACATAAAGGCCCAGCCATCCTGTGGAGATCACTGCACTCCTCGCCGCTCCGCCTGATTGGCTATTATCTAAATGAACCAATGTTCTATATCAGGGCTTTTGACTACATAACTACCCTGTTAATATTCAGAGGAAGTGCTGGAGGTCAGGGAGCTCTCAGCCGCTTGACCTCGGGGTCGCAGGAACCTGAGCCGCAGAGTGGCACATGGCAATGAATGAGCTCTAATGATTTAGATGGTATCTGTTACACAGCCCGGAGAAAGCCAATCTCTCCGGGCAATCTGGCCGTGGAGAAAAAGCAGAGGTTCAAAAATAAACCCGACTTGTTTCAGAGAGGGGTAACGCTGCCTCGCCAGCGCAGCACGTCATTGGAATTCCCATGTACAAAGACGAATAATTACACACAGATGACCACACAGCAGCCTTGGATGCACCGCCGGCGTAGACGCGTCGCGCATGCATTTGTTTGGCGAAACTGAGTCCAGGAAATGCAGCGAATGATTTGGATTGTTTGTTTGTTTACGCGGCGCTTAAGTGACTTCAGCACCTTGTTAAAGAGGCCTTTGACGGCGGGGCCTGTCACAGGAGCCTCTCCAGAGGATTAGGTGAGCGTTTGCTTCGCTCGGGCTAAAAACGGGCCCTTTGTGCAGCCGTTTAAGACACTTGTTGATGCGTGGCGCGGCTTTGAGTTTCCTTCAAATACTCCGGTAAACATTGGGCTTATGCGCTGCAGCAAAACCATGACCTTAAAGAGCACTTTCAAAAGCAATTTCCCTCCCCTACTACTGCATGTAAACAGAGTAATTGTACTTGGGAGACTCCCAGTGCCAGCTGAGTGTAATTTATTTCCACGTCATCCACAATGAAATCAGAGCCACTGTGATGACTGTTATGACAGCAACACAAGTAACATTTCTCTATAAATATAGCCGTTTAGGCTAATGTAATTATTACAGATTACAGATGTGGTTACTGATACTTAAACCTGAAAGTTTACAAAATATTAGTTTGTAAGTTATTTTATTAAGTTATTTATTATATTAAAGGCAAACTGCTTTGACAATAATCCCTTAAATGTTGCTATCAGGGGACATTTTATAGATGAAAACTGACTTGTTAAGAAAAAAAAAATATATATAAGTTAACTACGACTGAACTCTTATAAAAAATGGAAATGGCGACATAAATACAAACATTTTCAATTTAGAAAAAGAGACATTACATTTTTTTTTAAAGAAAATCACATCTAAAGTATTTAAGTGTAATAAATCAATTAAATTAATAATGAGCAGCTGAAATAGGCTGTGAGTAACAGGCTAGTTCTCCTTTGAATGTTAATTTATCGCTCTTTTACAGGCACTCAGTTTCTGTTTATGTGAAACAAACTGCAGGGAGGCTCTTTCCAGCCATTATTAATGTCAACGGGTCCAGTCCAGTCACGATGTGCCTTTTAAACACAGATCTTCTGCACTCAGTTCAGTTACTTGTTAGTTATGGGCTGACATGCAGGCTCAACCACTGCACTGGTTAGACTTTACTTATTATAGCTACCTTCTACTCACTCTGCAATAACAAATCTGACGTTGTATGTCACTGTAATCCCTTCACAATCATCACTGTTACATCTGTTGCCATTAAGGATAATAATAATAATGTCTGTAACTAAAAGATTTACTGTTACCAATCTACTGTATGCTGCTTGAGCTGGCTCTTATAAACACAAACCCTCTAAAAATAACTGCTCAGCTATTCTCACAGATGTTTGCATATGTGTGTTGCAGAGTTAAATGTGTTGCATCTGTTGTTTGGCTTCTCTGTTTACAGGGATCTATCACAAAGTGCAGATCATAGATGTTTATGTCAGGAGGCCTTGGTGCAATGACAGTGTACAACACTTCACTCACTCATTTTCTCCTCCCCGAGTAATGTGCGCTCGCAAAAAAAACCAAAAAAAAACCCTGAACTGCGCTCAGCTCTGAAATGATGACATCTATTTACTGTGTGCAGCTACGTGTTTTCCTGAGGCCGTGCCAGCAGTTGGAGTTTCATGCTAAAATACAAATAATGTGAAAATGAAAAAGACGCAGGAGGTCCCGTTAATTAGAAAAGGAGGGGAAATGAAAGAGTGATTTGCTTTCAAGGTTCTGTGGAAAGATGTTAATGTGCTGCAGCTATAAAAATATGTATTGCAAAACACATGAAACAAGAAAATGGAAATTCTTACGAAATGAGAAATGGACAATGCAAATGTGTTCTTTCCATTTCTTTTAGAAAACTCACACTGATTAAATGTCAACTGTTTTTCTCCTTTTGTCTGTCTGTCACCCATCTGTTATACTGATAATCACTAACTATTGTTCTAATATATATATATAATTAATATATTATCGACTTATTCAATATGTAATTAAAGGAGGTCAAAGGAGGAAACTGCAGTTAGCGCAGTTCTGCTAAGCTAGCAGGATTTATTAAAAATATATAACGTAGCTTTAAGCTAATACTAGCTCACTGCCATGATCATGTCGTTCAGGTAATTACAAGCAGCTGACCGGGCTTAAGACGTTCATGTCTGCCACCTAGCTGTAACTCAAAGTCAGAGATATCAAGACATTGGCTGTTTAACGGTATTTCCTTCAGATTTGTCAAATCATAACAGCATCAACAGATTGGCGCCAAAATGGCTGCGACGCCAGCAAATTAAGTCGAAATAACATGATGAATTAACTCTGACTCGCAAAAATCAGCGACCACAGCTCAGCGCCATTTATTTGTATCCGGTGTTAGCAATTTGGTACAAATAGCCTGTAATGCGATGAAAAGCAGCTAATTTAGGCTAGCAAAATGACAACAGGGTGCTATTAACTAATGAACATGGGATGGGAATGACATGACGTTTTCCCTTTCTGTCAACATCACCTGAATGCATCATCACAAAGACATAATTCAGAGGCTCGGTTTATATTTCCACTTTTTAGAGAAATTTCACATCCCGTTTTTCACATTTATATTCATGTTAATAGTTTTTCAACTACATTTACGTTTCTGGGTGGTAAAACAAACATTTAAAAAGTGACATTAGGTCCATTTAGAGCGCGATTAAGTATTTAAACGTCACATTTTTCAAACAACTTTGAAGGTGAAGCTAGTAGCTATGTTTTAGCATTGTAGCTAACATCTAAACTTTTGATAAACAGGCCCCGTAACAAAAGTTTGGTGCGGTTTTCGTACATGAATTTAGCAAAACTCCGCTCCAGTGTGACGGCCGGTGCTGCTGCAGCCATCCCTGTGAGCAGCCAGTGGATAAAACAGCCTTTCCACTGGGGCCTTGATCACGCTCACATTAATAATACTCTCATTTGGGTGGGCTCACGCTTCACTCGTGACAGTCGTTTCCTTGATGGGCGTCAAAAATTAACGATGAAGTGTTGTTTTCCAGTTCCAAAATTTCAGGCCTGCCAAAGGTTAAGGAAACACGCCACCATAAAACAGAGCCTCTGTGTTTGTCTTGAAACCGGGCAGCGTTTACTTGTACTTCTCAAGCTGTCGGACGTTCATTTCTATGCTGAGGCAACGCCGTGTTTGGTTTGACAACGGTTTTTTAAGTTTTAGCTTCCTCTCGCTCCATTACTGAAGGATCTAAGAGAAAACTTCCAAACGGATTTTAACCCTTTTCTACTCTCGTGTGGAGAAACGGTGCGTCATGGAGGTGAAACTGGCAAAAAAAAGCCTTGAGTCTGATCCCAGCACAGTAAATCTGACTCAAATACAAATATGCACCGTGATAATAACCTGTCAAAAAAATACGGGACGTCCTATTTGATGCTTGTTTTGGAGGGGTGGGCAAACCAAAACACAGTGTCGGCAGAAGCCAAACGTCTCTCTGCACTTTTGAGTTCCCAATGAAACACCAGCAGAGGAGTTCCTGTTGGCTGACAGAGCAGTTAATCCACGCGGAGGGGAGCAGCCCCAAACAACTGCAGGGAAACACAAGCTTCAGGTCTGCCACTTTTCATCACCGCCACAAAAACAGGCAACCCAAGACTCTTTGTGAGGGGATCGCTCCGGGGCCGCACACAGTTGCAGATCTCTGTAGCTTTACCGATCTGTTGGCAGAGGAATCACCGCACATTATTGCTAATGACAGCCCTGAACTGGGAAGAATGGGATGAATAAAAGGCAGAGCAGTGGAAGGAGGAGGAGGAGGAAGGGAAAAAAAATAAAAAATTCTTTTAGCAACTTGCATCATTGGACGGCCACACAAAGGCAAAGCTTAACCTGACATTCCTGTGTAATTAAGACATCTCTCACATGGCACGTTTCTCCTGACCTCTCGGGACTCTCGTACAGGACCGGAGGGGTTTTCAAAGCAACCGAGGGCAGTCCATTCACATCTGTGATCACTAAGCGAGTGCAGCGTGGCCATGAATGCAGTTAGACTGTAACACTCTGCAGGCATTGTTTTTAATACACTGACATTTAAATTGTGATCCCACTTGCCCTTTTCCAGGGGACCGACTGCACTGGTGGAGCTGACAAAGAGGGGAGAAAGTGTTCTGGGATCAGCTAAATTAGATATTTTGTTGTGTGTTTTTCTACATTTTTTAAACATAGGCACGTGTTTTTTCTATTTTAAGGCACCTACGCTGCACAAAAAGGTCCTCGCGAGTGAAAAAGATCTCCCAACACAGCAAAATGTGGTAAAATTTCAATGATTTTGTATCATTTTCTAATAATCCAAGTAACTTTTGTTCATCTGAGTGCTGCAAAGGGCCTCACCTGTAGAAAACTCTTTAGACAAATGCATTTGTATTCTATTTTGTTCACTTGCCTTTCAATAAATACGGATTTTAAGACCTCTGATATAGATAGAAATGATCCAGTCAGATAGAGATTTTTTTGTTTTCACTCAGTTTACTCTTGCACGTTACATTCACATTTTGTCCAAATAATCTTGGTGACTGTTTATATTTGGAGGTAAAAATGTACAGGAAGCATCGGAGGTTAATAATAACTCTGAAAAAACAAAATGTCACTGAAGCTTGCATTTCTAATATGCATGCAAATGTAATTTTATTTTATTTTTTAGGTTATTTTTGAGCCACTGTCTCCTGCGGTAAAGCTTCCTGCCAGTTTAGGAGTTTTGCCTCCGCTTCTCGTGGTAAATCCGTCTGTCTCTGCGGTTTTTGTCCCACTTTCATCCCAGTTTGAGCTTTGTTTCATGTCAGTTGTGTGAAAATGATCCTGAGAGGACAAATTATGTGATTGTTTCATTTGCTGATGTCGGAGCACTTCACGTTCTTGTGTTAACAATTAGCTAACAATAACAACTCACTTTGATGCTAACCAGGGTGGAAACAGGGTCGCGACCTTTAACAGCCGCGCGGCTTCACTTCGTCCCCCAGATCTCAGTCTCTCTCTCACACACACACACACACTGATTGAGTAATTAAATAAAACATCAATGCGGGCAAATGCAGATTCCCATGAAGATCACTGCACGCGTTTTAATTTTGTGAAGTCCAGATGTGTTATTAGGCCGGGCTTAAAACAACGGGAAACAATCCGCATAACGAATGAAGGCTTCAACATCCCTATTTATGTAATCAGTCTTTTAATTACACAAAGTAAGAGTTAATTGACTTATTTTTGTTGGAGAAACTACTTTTAAATGTGCTGTAACTAATTTTCTTATAATCTCCTCACTGATGTTCACGTGATTTCCTCAAAACTAGTTTCTCTGCTCTCTTTTTTTTTGCAATTACGCTGATAAAATCTGGAGGCAATTGAGGTAATCAATTCTGGACAGACTCAAAACGTGCATCCAACGCTTACTGAGCGGTCAAACCTTGGAGGAAACTTGTCTAAACACGCTGATCACAATAAAACACAACCGCTCCTCAGCAGCTGAATCCTGCCTTTGTGGCCCCTCTTTAACATTTACTGCATTAAGTCGATTTTACAAATCGTGCGGCGGTCGTCACGTTCCTGTATTTTGTGACTCCATCTAGTGGCGCAGACCTGCCGTTGCTCAGCAGCTTGACATCAACACCGGCTGTCTGACCGCAGATTTAAAGCTCAAAATCAGATCTTGAGAGGCAGTGAGAGTAAACAGCAGCAGATATCTTCTCTAAACCGGGCAGGTCCTGCGTGTGAATGTCAGTGTGTGTTGTGTTTAGACGTTGCAACACCTGCTCAGGATGGCGAAAAGGCATCCTTGAGTAAAAAGAGTCTGACTACTTGAGAGCACTTTTACGTTAATACATTTTTAATGGTGTTGACTTTGGCTTGGTTTTAATTAATGACTTGGCTAAAGCAGCTGCTAAGACTCCGGATCCTAAACTGAGTCCAAGAAGCTGATTGGCTGATTATTTTTTTTTTCCTTTTTCTTGTGTGTGTGTGTGTGTGTGTGTGTGTGTGTGCGTGTGTGTGCGTGTGTGTTCAAAAGAAACAGAGCCAGATGACTTTGTGACCAGCGTCGATGCTGGATTTGATGCAACTACAAAGCATGACAATGTGAAGCAGGAAAAAAAAGACATGTTTAGTCGTCACCACAGAAGCCGTCACATTGCAAGTGGGAGAGGAACACATTACAAAGTAGGTTTTCCACAGTAACTGTATTGCAAAAGTAAACAAGGCTGACAATCATATCATTCAACAACAATATGTTTGTTCCTCGGAATTTGCCATTTCTCGATGTCTTAAAAAAGTGAGCCATGATCTCAAACAGAATCGTCTAAATACAGAAAAATATAGATTCAGGTCAAAAAGGATTGTAAATACTTACTAGTACTGTAAATAACAGTAAGGGAAGACAGCTACAACAGGTATCATTCACTGTCCTGGCACAGTGGATGCATTTAATAGGTCGGACATATAAAAATAAACCACAACAAAGCAACACACGTGTTGTACAAATAAAAACCTGAAAATATGTCCCACTGACAGTTTAATCGGAGCGCACCTCACACTGTGTCTGAGAGGCGGACGCGTGGTTTACACCTGTGACTAAAACACTGCTGCTATGGAGTATAGCACATTAAACTGTGTTCAAAATGTCCTGACCGAAAACAAAGCCGTGTGATGGAGGCGTGGACGAAGTTGCTTATAATTTTAATATTATAACAATAATAATAATAATAATAATATGTCACATTGGAAATGTTGACCCATGATATCATGATAAGTTTGACATTGAGTGAAGACAGGATGGAGATTTCTTTAAAAAAAAAAAAAAAAAAAGTTTGTTATTGTAGAGTCTAGTGTGTAAAATGTCCAAGATGCCCCCCCCAAAAACACACACATATCCAAAATAAAAACCCAACAAAAAAAATAAACAAAAATAAACAAAAAGGAAAAACAACAACAAAAAAAAATGTCTGCTAAGGGTAATTTCACAAGTTGATGAAATATTCAAAAACAAAACAAAAAACCTCTTAAGAATTGTACAAGTATAAAAAAGCTACAAACATTAATAAATTACATCACTGACACATAAACACTTCACAAGGTGCTAGTAAAATAATTCCGAAACCCTTCAGGATACTAGAACTCGAACAAGAGGCTGGTCATAGAAACTTTAAGTGTTTTTTGTTTTTTTGTTTGTTTGTTTTTTTGTGGGTTTTTTTTTTTTCTGAACGTCTCCTTTTATATAATTTCTCCTCAAAGCTTCGTCTCTTGTTCAAACAGAATCACAATACAATTAGCTTTGTGTATGTAAGGCCATATGACGATAAAATGTATTGTTTCTTCAGTTGTTTTCCAGGCAACACCTTTAAATCTGACAAAAAAAACAAAACAAAAAGTTAAAAAAAAAAAAAAAGAATCTCTCCTAGTAAACAAAAAAAAAAAAAAAATCAGGACTATACTGTATATCCATATATATATTTTTATTCATTTATTCATAATTAGCAAAACCGGTAAAAATGTAGAATTAAGCCTTAAGGGGAAAGGATACAAAAAGTAGTAATTTAAAAGGCTATGTACAAGCTACATTCTATATACTGTACTGTGAGAAGCCATAAAAATGCAGAAATGAGTCGGTGCTGCCTGTGAAAGCAAAAGAAGAGAGAAAGTATCCCCATGTAACTGCAGACCTGACATGGATGAGGCTTATCATTAGCTACAGGTCCCACGTAGTGTCAGTGTAATGTCCAAACACACTAAATCCTGTTCGGCAGGCCTGCGTTGCCGTTAAGTCCTATGCTAGAACTGTGTTTAACATCCTGACACCGCTGCCGTTTGATACACTTTGTGCTTTACAGTTGTTCCGCTTCCTATCTATGACACAAAATAAATAAATATCACCGCTGATAGTGCTCTGCAAAAGTAAGTGTTAACATAAAAGAGATAAATGCTCGAGATGACTCAGAATCAAGGCCGTGCACCGAGCGCGGCACGGAAAAAGCTCGGCTGGGGGAGGAAGAAAAGGAAAAGGTGATTTATTTTTTTTTTTCCCGTTTCAACCCGTCCGTCATCGGCGTGGCTATGATAAGCTGCATCCATATAGTAGGAATTAATGTGTAAAATCCCCAAACCCTGACCCACGCGCACATGCAACTGAATACATGCAAGGGATACTTTCAAAGATCTTGGAATGACTGCAATGTACTTCTACTTCATGTTTTAGCAACCCCTGATAAACTGACAGCTGTAGTAAAATGAGACATGTCCTCTTAAAAAATATTTATAGTAGGTTCTGTACACTTTAATATCTGAAAGTTATAAAGTATAAGTAGAGGCAAAAACCTATTTGAGTGATGTTCTTCTTAGAAATTGAAAAATGCATGATCTTCTTGTTTTTTTTTCCTTTCTTCCATTGTTGGCTTTAATCAGTGAACGAGGAGGGGGTGGGGGAGGAAGGGAGGTTGGGATGGGACCCAGCTCATGAATTCCCAGTCCTACAGCAGTCCGCTGCATGCTACAGGAGGAGCTTTCCATTTCGATGGATCTTTAAAATCTTTCCAAGTCTCTGTTTGGCTGTTGCCATGCCTTTCTTTAGCCGCTTCGCTGCGTAGAAAGAACAAGAAAAGGAGAGTGTCAGTGCTCCTGCTGCAGTAATTACTCACATCTGCCTGTAGGTTTGCTAGCTAGGGGTTCCTGCCTTCTTGCAGGAGCATTGGTGCGTCTCTTTCTGTCAATCAGTTCAATAGATTAAAACAATATGGTTTGCCACTCTCTGCCTCTCATAAATACATTATTCTGCAGCGCCACTAGTGATAAAAACCTCCACAGGGAACCTTTAAGCTAAAACACGCTAACTTCCTCTGTGTTGCCAGCAGAGGTCGCTAATTCTCACACTATTTAAAGCTACAGTGCAGGACTTTTATCGCCCCCTACTGGCACTGAGAGTAATCACATGACCCTAGCCTGCTCCACAGCTACGGTCGCTCCGCCCCTTAAGCTCCGGTGAACCAATCACTGCTGCTCATCACTACCAGTGCTCCAGAGCAGGAATGTCACACCAGACACCAAAATCTACGTGTACTGTGAAATACAGAGAGACTACAGTTTTAATGGTCCTTTAAACAGAAGGTTAGAGGCATTTAATGTATTTTAGTATCATTATTGATCATGTAATATGTAAATGCATGTATAAAATGAAATGATTTGGATGCACATTGACAGTCTGAGGAGTCCACACACACACACACACACACACACACACACACACACACACACACACGCGTAGTTCACATTGTTATAAGCACTGAGGGTGTAGTTACACACAACGACACAAATCATCATCATGTGACTGTCTAACGAGATTAATATACGATGCATGTGCAAAAGGCAGTTTATAGCTAATAAATGCTAATTACTCGGTCCAGTAATGCTTTGTGACTTCCTAAGTAAGTCAGGAAACTTTGACCCGATGTTGGTGCTGAATAAAAGGTCGGGGAATATGGAGAACAAGAACATCTGCACCGGGCATGACGGCCATCCATCCCATAGCCGTGGAGATATTTCGGTCCAACCAGCTGCTTTATCATGACCCACCTTTGGCGTCTGCTGACCCCACGCGATCCCCCTTCGCCATGCTGCTGCTGTTGGTGCTCGTGGAGTTGGTGCTGTTGTTGGGAGAAGACATGGACGGTCGCCTCTGGCTGAGAAAAACCCCCGGAGCCATGGGCTGCGGCCCTCCCGGCGACTTCACCGTCCCAGTGCTGAACTCGTGGTCTGTCAGGCTGCCATCTTGGGAGTCCAGATTGTGCTCCGGCGAGCTACTGTCCTGAGAGATTTTCGGGGGCTCCTCGATCACTATTGCCTTCTTTTTGGTGCTTTTCTTCTTCTTCTTGGTTTTCTGCTGCTCCTCCTGTTGACACAGGTTTTTTTCTGTTGACCGATACGATGCGAGAATAGTTGCTGTCACTGTGTCAGAGTGTTGTCATGGCATACCTGGTGAGAGAGCTTTGCTGCAGCTGCAGCCAGTCCCGTTTCTATGGAGGCCACTCGGGCTCCGTCTCTCGCCGGCCGCTCCTGTCGTGGAACTGAGGGTCCAACGCGGGCTGGAACATCATCAACACAAGGGTTTAAAAACCGTTAATCTCATAAAGTTTCATAAAACTTTTACTGGTAATTCCAAGATTTACCTGTCGGGCTGTATGGAGTGTCGTCGCTGCTTTTCCGTTTTTTCGATCTGGACTTGAAAACGGGATTATCCTCTTCAGACTCCAACGAGGGGTAAACTGGAATCAAAAGATGTAACAGGTTACCGATATGTCACGCGTGTACGTCTGTCAACGTCGGGACGTAGAAACAGGCCAAGTGCCGTCGCAGAATGTGACATGAGTGCAGTCATTTCTTACTTTCCGTGCATTCAATATAGTGGAAGTTTCCAGTGACAGCATGCAGGACAGCTGTGAGACAGCTGTTGACTGCCTCTTTCTCTCTGCCTGCACACAGAACTGCCATACCATCCAGACGTTTTAATATCCGATCGTTGGACGATCGGGATAAAAAATGGCCTGTTTACAAAAGAGGAAAGAGCGCCGGCGTGTGAGGAAAGCTTCACGCACGCCTGAAGATTTCAGAGCGGGAATGTTCATGCGGCGAACAACTAATTAGACGCTAATTAGAAGTTAAAAAAAAAACATGTAAAATAACAAGTCGTAACTCGTGTTAATGGCTTATTAACAAGCTGGGAGGGTCCGAACAGCTGTGAGCCTGGACGAGGTTCACAAAGAAAACGTCTCGGGGAGAAAAAAATAAAATAAAAATGGAGGAAGACAAAGAGTGGAATTTGGAAAAGAGGCGTAAAAATAAACAGGAACCCTGTGATCTACTCCTAATTAAAGATTCCAGGCCAGATTTAGAATTAAGCACCCACACGGTGATGATCCATCAGGGGTCAATGTGTTTTTAACAGCACCTGTTAGCTGCAGTGAGAATCAGGCACGGCACGATAGTCTCTCTCTCTCTCTCTCTCTCTCTCTCTCTCTCATTCGTTTGCTCAGAAAACAACCTCGTAACCTTTTGGGCGCTCACCATAATCTGAGTCCTTGAAACACGCGTCCATGTGATCCTGGTCGTCGTCGTAGTCCAGGCTCTCAATACTGCTGCTTTTCCTGGGCTTCTTCGGGAGGCGCTTGGTGGGCCGCTTGCTGTTGTTGCCGCCGCCGCCGCCGCCCGCCCCGCCGCCGGCCTTCTTTCCGGCCTGCACGCCGTGCGAGTTGCTCTTCAGCTGGCTATTGTTTTTGGATTGGCTGTTGCTCCACGGCTGCTGCAAGCTGTCTGAAGACGACAGGTTGGCCATGGACAGCATGCCCTGAATGGCCTCCTGTGTGCTGGGAGATGCAGGTGGCTGACTGTAAGTACGTCAATAAAAAATACACAACAACACAGCCATTACACAGCAGTCGACACGGTGGCAGAGGTGAAGAGTGATTGAGAGAAATCATTGAAAAAGGCTTCAAGTCGATGCAAATGTCACCACTTGTGCTATTGAGCTTCATTATCATTCGACACCTGCGAAGTATTGGAAACCGCGCCGAATCTGGGCGCGCAAAGTCGAATCTAAACGCTCTCCACGGGGCCCGCGATCGCTTTAAGAAGCAGCTATGAAAATACATTCGCGCTCCAATTAAGCTATTAGCTGCTGAGCTGCAACGCCGGGCAAAGTGACTATCAAACGCTGCAATAATGAGCCGCGGCCACTTCGTTCTCCGCGCTCGCCGAGCTCCCCTCTTCAAAGCGCCAAAACAATTTGAGAAAATTAACATATTTCGGCCGATGTTTTCTTTCTTTCTTTCATTGCTCATTTGTAGCTTTCAATGCGGTGGAAATAGACCATCAAGAGCTGAGCAAAACAGCAAACAGCAGAAGGCAAAGGGAAGAGCCCGGAGCCACGCGGCGCTTGATAAATTAAGGCGGGATGAAACAAACACTGACTTAACACAAACTGCTGACAGAGTCTGCGTAAATTGTTGCTCCAGTGACTAGTTGGCTTTTCAGCTCTGAGCAAAGTTATAAAATTCAGCTTTTTCATCCAATTATAACTTCGTCCAAGTCGGCCATTTGTTTGTCAGTGGCTTGCCCCATTTAAGGAGCGCGAGTCCTAAAATTAATTTACAGCAAGGGGAGGGTGGGGGGGGGGGATAGGGTCCACTGGGAGCCATTTACAGCGTAACGCTGTGCGCGTACTGTAACCCAAGCGTGTTTAGATGTAAATGTTCCGTTCGCTGTTGAAGGAAACGGGGTGAAAAAGCGGAAAATGATGACGCCCGGCGTGGGGAGGTCGGTCTACCTGTTGGCGCTGTAGTCAATGCCGCCCACTTGCTTGCTCGCCTGCAGCAGGTCAAGGATCCCCGCAGCGCTGCCGCCCTTTTTCTTGACCTTAGAGTTGCGGCTTTTGACCTCGGGCTTGGCCTCCGTGTCTATGTGCAGAGTCTCCTCGTCTGAGGAGTCAACGCTCTGATTTCGGACAGAAAGAGAGAGAGAGAGAGAGAGAGAGAGAAACAGGGCAGGAATGAGAGGGACACGTTGAGATGTGGCTGATGTTGGCCAGAGTGGGGAAAATATGAGCTGCGGACCTCAACTCAGCCGCTCCTTGTTGTTATTCGGTTTAAAACAAATTAGTTTAGAAGTATGAATCATGCAAATCCTAACACACGACAACAACCCAGGCAACAATAGAGACCGGCCTTCATCACCGTCTGTCACCACATTAGGTATTTTAAAATCATTTGCATTGAATAAAAGCACCACAAAGCAGGAGAAACACAAGGATCTGGATCCTGGGTGTAGTTGCCCACTTTATCCGTTTAGTAATCCGGCCTTGGATCCGACTCAAGTTAACTATAAGATTATGATACGGTTTCCATTGACCTCTCATCAGTAAACACAACAGCATCTGGTGTAAGACTGTTTCTTCCTCTTCCTCTGCTCACGCCACAGCTATTTCCCTCATCAGTCTGCGGTGGTCCACAGCTTAGGGATCTTCTTCATCTGATTTACCCAGAATCTCTTTTTTTCTTAAACAAGCGAGCTTTAAAGGAGGACCGCGGCGCGCTCGTGTGCGTGAAATCCCCTGGAACACGGTCGGTTTTTAAATCATTTCAGATGAGGAGCTCACTGCTGTGTGAGTCAGGCGTTAGCGTTAGCCGCTTAGCATCACGCCGCACGATCATCGTCAAGGTCGCCCCCTCGGAGCTGATACCGCTTGATACGTACCTTGGTTACCAAGGGTTGGAACTTTGGCTTCTTGGCTGGCTGGATGGGCTCTCGGATGTCTGACAAAACTGGAAGAAAATAATAAATAAATATTAAATGTCGTCTTCGTAAAATGGTAGGAAATGGGCCTGAGTGTTGACGTGTGGTGGTATCAGTGCTAAAACACTGCCTGATCTACTCTAATCATAACAAAACAACCTTTAATTAAGTGAATTTA
Organism: Datnioides undecimradiatus; assembly: GCA_008933995.1. Taxonomy (NCBI): domain Eukaryota; kingdom Metazoa; phylum Chordata; class Actinopteri; order Lobotiformes; family Datnioididae; genus Datnioides; species Datnioides undecimradiatus. Next base: position 20,406,760 of record WARS01000013.1, read on the forward strand.
CACATACTCTAACTCTGACTGTTACACTGAAGTCTCATTTCATTTTAATCTTCACCGCTGAGTCGTTTACGCGCTGTATTCTTCGGTTATTTCGCTTTGTTTTTGTGCTCACGCGACACTAAAGCTGCGGTAGCTAACGCCAGGAGGTTTCTTTTTATAATTTTATGAAAGAATAAGGTCTGTACATGAGGTTTACGGCCTGTAAGACTGCATCAGTCTCTCTGGACAATGTTGAGGCCTGACGTTTTAGCCTGCTAGCTAGCGAGCTACGTGGGATGATGCTGGCACAACGTTAAATCCGGCCTTACAGAGTTTTGATTGGCCCAAAAGCACGCCTATTTAAAACACTGAACCAGTCGGAGGAGATAAAGAGGATTCGTGAGCTCCAAACAGGTTTAAACCCTTTGTAATGCAGCTAAATATCTGAAGCGGATCACCTAAAAGCTACTTTACCTCAACAAACCGGGAAATACGATGATAAATTGCGTAAAAACTACAGTTTGACCAAACATTTAATGACAATTCTCAACCCCGGGCAGACACTTTTAAGCTGACACTCAAAAAGTTTTGAGGTTTGATACGAAGCCCTCGTCTATCGTTTAAATAAACTGAAACAGGACACGAGACGAGTCCCAAACACTCACAGGACTGATCTCTCTTCACCGTGTTCTTTTTCCGCCTGATGGGGAATTCGTCAATCTTCAGCTCCCCCTCGTCTGAGACGTACTCGTACTCGTCTCTCACTGGCTTGGTCTTGTCCTCTTTTAGGTTTTGTAATGATCCAAAAACACTTGAGTTGGTCTGAGGTTTCAGCGTCTTGGAGCTGGAAAGAAAACCGCAGGACAATAAGGGAGCGATACGAGGGCTCAGCCAGGCACTCACAGTGAGAAGTCCTTGAATTAGCTCTAATGGACACGGTGCCGATCGCCACATGGCTCCATAATCATCGTAATACACCACATGAGAGGGTTAACGTGCTCTCCTCTCCGAAGACCTTTGGTTTATATGGCAATCACGGCCATTCCATACATACCCGAGCATTTTCTTGTGCGACATGGTAAAGCTGAATTTGTCTTTATTGCCTGACAGCGGGGTTCTGTCGAATTTGCACTCTTCCTCCATTTTCAGCAGGGAGTCCGGTTTGCTGTTCTGTAAAGTCAAAGGAAAATCACGTCAAATAAGCACACGTAAGAAACTCTTACTCTCTTAAGCTCTATCTTAGATAATCAGATATTAAATGGGGCTGAACCACAGAGAACGGTCGTCCAACTCTGCGGCCTCCCCCAGATCCTAAAACGCACTTTTAGCTCTTGTTTTGGTTTTTACGGCCCTCAGACTCCTGATCTCGTCAACCTTGCTTCCAGCAGCAAGGAGAGAAAAGTGATTAAAGCTAAAAAGTTGTAACAGACCCACTCTGACCAGCACCAAACAGCACATGGACGAAGTTATAAACCAGCACGGCCGACACATTTGGTAAGATGTGTCTCCTTAAGCGCTGGTGGAGAACAAAGCGGAGCCAAAAGCAGAGCGAATGATGAGCTTGGATTTCCTAAACATGGCTCCGAATGTGTGCTAATGTGGCGCTGACTATGCTGGGTGTGTAAGTAAGCAGTTTGTCTGAGATTACAGCTTGTTCTGCTGCTCCCACGTGGCAAATCAACACATAATAATGATAAATAACTGCAGCTTTAATGTTCGGTTTGGCAAAACTTCACATGTTGCACATGCTGTGTATGTTGTAGTTGTTTATTCTTCTTATTATTATTATTAATTATTTTTATTATTTAATTGTGGGTCATGCTTATCAATGTACGCATCTGGGGCAAAACAATGTAATAACTAAATAAAATAAATAAAGGTCCTTTGTCAAAAGTGGGATCTAATTATTTTAAAAACCTTTAAATATAAATATTCATAACGTGGCTTCAACCTTTCTGACCTCGCGATTCTTGCACTTTTATTTGCCCAAACCTTGTCTCTACATACTTTCACACCTGTGCATCCGCGTAATAATTTATTTTTCTCCATTAATGAATAAAAACAATGTTTTTTTTCCCCCATATTTATTGTCTTTTGCACGACCTTGTGACTGTACCAGGTTCACAGCTGCTCCAGAACCTGCCTGAATCACATCAAAACAAACAAACAGCACGACATAACTCCGCACGTTTCCTTCTTGTTTGGGTACGATGACTCCCCGCGAGGAGAAATTACCCTGCCTGTCGTCAAACGGCGGCTGTAATTAACCCAAATCCAAGCAACGTATCAGGTTGATACACACCGGTCTTTCTGTTTAGACTTCAGTGTCTGTTATTTGACTCTTAAATGAAATGACCCAACTAAAACAACATATTATCAGCGCTTGTCTAAATAAAAGGCACCGCTCTGTAAAATAGTAGATGGGAGTAATTTGATTACAATAAAGAAAAAAAAAAAAAAAAAAAAAGCTGTCAGGACTGAAATCATCATGATGTTAATCTCCAGGTTTTACTCACTTACAACACTTTGTGACCCAATTCAAACTGAACCAAATCCACGAGGAGGAATGCGAAGCGACTGCCATAAAAATCACCGCTGAGCCGACCGCGCAATTAAATGAAATCCAAGAGTACGCATTTTCGAATATTCGCCCCTCGACAACTTTGACTCCTAAATTAAAGGCATGTGACGAACGCGGCGCAGCCTGACGCTGACGTTTGGCGCTGCCTCCTTTTTAATTGGCGGTCACGTGCGGCGGTGGGGTTTCGGCGCGGCCCTGCGCGGGGACGCAGAGGAGCCGAGAGCCTTTTTTTTAAGTGGATCGCAAGTGAGGACCTTGGTGAACATCTAACGGGGTCTCTGCTCCATCTGCAAATGTTTGGCCTGACGCGAGGGAGCAGTTGGATGGAGATCCTCGGAGGGAGCATTCCTCAGCAGTCTGGCATTGAATTTTCCGCTCAACAGAATTACACTTTTGCCCCACCCCCTGTTGTTTTCAGCCATGATGATACAACAACAGTTTATTGTTTTTTGTTTTTTTTTTTTTTGCAAAAAGATGGGAGCATATGTAAATACTTAGATGGCGCGCAGTGGATACGGACGTGGCGTAATTCCATTAGGTAAACTGCGGGAGGGTGGATGTTTCTGGTGCAGCCCTGATGAGCTGCAGGCCTCAAATGTGCCACATCATTATTTTTGCTGATTGCTTTGAAGTGAAGTGTGCAGATCACTTTTGGACGATCCCGTGTTTTATTTTATTTATTTTTTATTTTTCTGTTCAGCTGCTCAGCGCGCAAACCTTCACGGCTGCCCGAGTCAGAACAAGCCGAGCCTTAAGTTTATTTTATCTTTTAAAGGACTGCCATATTATTTGCCTTGGCCCGGAACAGACAGACACTAGTTTAGATCGTGAAAGCTGAAATATCCTCACCTTGTACTTCCATTTTGCTTCAGTCTTGTTTTTATTCTGCTCTCTCATCTCAAACTTCTCCACGTTGTTCTGCTTCGATAGCTCCTTCTCCGACATACTCAGGACGTTCTTAACAGCCTGTGAAACGCGCACGTCCGAAAACACACAAACTAAATATTTATAAATATGGTTTAAATGAATAAAAGTAGGAGGTGTATCAGAACGAGTCGAGCTCACCTTCGTCTTTTTTGGCTGATCCATTTTACTCAAGATGTCTTTTGCGTGGGACTCCAGAGCCGCGAAGCTGGAGGGTTTGGGAGGCGGCGACGACTCTTTCGCCTTCTTCGCTTTCTTCTTCCCTCCCTCCTTGACCTTGGGCACCTTCGGAGGCTTGGGGGCCTTGGGCATCTTCGGGGGCTTGGGGGGTTTTGGAGGTTTTGGGGGTTTGGAAGCTTTCTTCCTGGCTTTCTCTCTGGTGGGCGAGGGGACGTGGGCCGGGGAAACGGGCTCCTCGGGCTCGGAGTGGGTGGACGGCGGTTCCTCCACTGGCACCTTGATGCTGGGCTCACTCTTGATGGCTTTTGTTGCATTCTAGAGACGAAAGCAGGGACCTGTGACGTGAGCTACGATTGTGTAACTGCCGTTTAACACACTGAATTGATTGGCCAGTAGAGTAATTTATAGTAAAAGTGACATGTTTGATAATTAAGTAAGGCATTATTCATTTATTACTGCTGATCTGATGTTCGTGCGATTGGTATTTGTCATGATTTTTGACCTTTTTTCAATGCACAATCCAAAAAAAACAAACAAAAACCTGTTACTATCTTGTGTAGTCTTGCGTAGCACACCTCCCTGACAAAACACCCAAACTCACAGACATCAACAAACGTAGCGTGTGAGTTCAGGACGACGTGACAGCTCGAGGCGCCGGTCGCGTTCCAGCTCGCGCGCGGGGGAAGGCTTTCGTTTACGACAAAACAAAAACAAAGTACCTCTGACAATCTGATCTCTTTTGCGAGATCCTTGATGAGCTGTGATGGTTTCATGTTCTCCGGAAGCTCGTCTTCATGCTCCAAAAGGGCCTGCAGGGAAAGAAGAGCCGACACGCGTGTCATTCACGTTTCACGGCGTCCAAAACGAGCGACCGTCACACACACTCGCCGGCGTCTCCGCACCTGTTTTTTAGTCCAAGCTCTGAAGGCTCCGTTAATGATTTTGGCACCGTGTATCAGATAAGGGGGCGGCTGCTTATTTGCTTTATGTAAACCTGCAGGTAAATAAAAAAAAAGAGGGTGTTACCATTGAATAAATCACGACTTTCGACATTCATCACCCAAAACATATTATTTAAAGGACTAGGGTTGCTACGTACATGAAACAAGTCCTCTTAGTGTGTATATATGTACATAAGCAGTTGTTCCTGTTACTTATAGTCGTTATGAGGTAAAGCAGTGCAGGTATTATTACATTTCAATGGTTGTTTCTATTAGACTTTGGCAACAAACATGTGCACTTAACCCTCCTGACCCTGCTGTGTTGACTTATTTACGTTATATTACGTGCAGTGTGTATTTGCACTTTCGGAGCTGCAGCAGTGACGTGCACTTCCCAAGCGTTCCTGCCTGAACAAGCTCTGGTGCGCCCGATCACTACGAGCTCCAAGACTCCAAGACTTTTGCACGTACTGCATTGCAAATGTATGTGCACTCATTTTATTTATTTACATAAGTCAAAACTAGCAAATTATAATATAATTATATAATATAAATATATATATAAAACACAATTACACATATAAACCTATAAATATATATAATAATATATCCACTCATATTATTTTTTTAAACATAAACACACAACAAACGTACTTGATCATGCACGTTAATTCAAAGGACTCTCCTTTTAAAACTGTGATTACTGTACCTACCGAGCATTTTACAGCTGCCAAACACAAAGTGAGCGCCCTCTGTTGAACGAGTCACGTAGCAGTGACTCTAAACGACCTAAAAACCAGCTTTTTGCACTGAGCTCATTTGTAATTCGCCGGCCAACGCATGTTTACAAATGCTGATTCATGAGCACACGATCACAGCCGGGCTCTGCTGCAGCCTCACCGGTGTGGTCCTGCCGATAAACGCCCTTGCCTTATGTTAATTATTTACTGTCGGTGACACCCCTGGAGACCACAACTCTTGATGACACACTTAACTTCTGGCAAAGACTCACCCGCTTTGATTAAACTGAGAACTCCCCCCCCACACACACACACACACACACACACCCACACACCCACACACAGACTGAAGTGAAATTATGTCATTTCAGCTTTAATGTGGATTCCTCTTTAATTTCAGTTTAATGGCAGAAAAGCAACGTCCGCCTATCTAAGTAGCCGCGGATTACAACCAAAACAGGAAATTATTAATAACATCAAGGCAAAATACCAGCAGCAGTGGAGTGAGTCTGTTTCCTGCACTGAAAAGAGCTGACCTTGAAGTTAAAAAGAATAATGGTATATTAATGGCGAGGCCTCATGGGTTAGAAGCGGTGCGCGCCACACACACAATGCACGCATGCACAGAAAATGGTGGAAACATAAACAATTGGCCCAAGCCAGCTGAGGGGAGTTTAAACACAGGCTTGTAATGGAGCAAGTGATTCTAGCTGCGCCAAACCTTTTGAAGCTAATCATCTGTGAACTCGGCGATTCACCGATTTAATGACTGAAATAATATTAAGGCATCCAGCTCCTCATCTGTGCAGCAGACACGCAGCCATACGGTGAAACGCTCGGGGGGGGGGGCATCTCTGACAGTGTTTGTGTTTTCTCCGCTTTCATGCGTTCTTCTGAGGAGCCGGCGAGTCAAATGAGGATGTAAGTTTAGACTGAAACACCACATATTAGGGCAAAAATGAAACCCATAAATACACCAAAATGATCCAAGAGTTTACCTTTGAACCGCTCGAGGAGATGCCGGCCCACATACCAGCACGCCGTCTCGAAGTTGGGGAAGGGGGTTAGAGTTTTGACCTTTAGCCGCTTCTCGATTTCGTACGCTCTGCGGAGAAACAAACCGAGACGGCTCAGCTACACATCGGCGCTCATCAGCGAAAGGTTTATTGCGACAAACTATGCAGTCCGTGAGGTATTTTCAAATGTGGAGAATTCATAAACAGACTGAGACGGACTGCGCAAGATCAGCCGAGGACATCTGATTCGTCTTCAAGTCAAACTAAATTCCCACACCCCCCCCCCCCCCCCCCACCCCAGCGCGGCGTGACGGCTGAGTGTGCGTGTGACGAGGCGGGTGTCCGAACCTCATCTGCATCTCCACGCTCAGGTTGTGCACAAAGTGTCCAGAGAACGCCAGGCAGTCGACCGGAGTCAGTATTGCATTGATCCAACCTGAGGCGATCAATAAATAAAGAAACAAACAAACAAACAAATAAATCCAGCAGTTGTAATTAATAAAGATATTCACTTAGTTATTCCTAATTAAAGATTAATCTTGTTACTTGTTGACCACCTTCCTGACATGACTCCATTTACGACTTAATCAACAATTATTTATGTTTATTTCTGATGTTAATTAATTCATCCCTTTGCTTTATCTCATGCTGTGCCACATCCTGATGCACGGTAAAATAAAAATCGTTTTGTCTATCTTATTTAATCACTGACACACATTTACTGATTGCGATATTGATTTTTCATAAATATCCTATGTGTATTTGTTTTGCATTGACGTAATGCAGTCGTTTAACCGACTGCAGTAATTAGACGGGCACTACCGTCCATTAACTCTCTGTCCATGGAATCTATGCACATTTTGCTCATTGTAAATAGGAACTTTTCAAATTTGATTAAAGTACTTTAATCTCTTGATTTGAAGTTGAAACCAAAATCACTTTAATGATTAATCTACAATCAAAAATGATATATCACCTGATTCTTTTAGTGTTAGATACTGTATAAAATAGTATTCTAGATGTTTAGTCCATTATTTTGGCACATGTGGCTTCTCTGAGTCTCCGTTAGTCTTTAAAACACAGTTTTCTGGGACTGAACCAGGCTTGGCCACACAACAAGTGTTCGTTCTAATGTACACAGCTATAAATCAGGAAGAGCTGGAGAGACTTTAATACTTTTTCTTAACAAAACGCTGTAATTTTCCAAGCTTTTCACCCACAAATCAACATTTTTTGCGTTATTTATACAACCAAGTGCTCTCCTGAAATCACATTCGGCCGTATTCACGCCCCGAGCGCTGCAGCTCTGACCTGATGGGATGAACAGAGTCTGCCCTTGCTTCAGAGTGCACTTGTAACACTTGTCCACCTGGTCGGCGAAGAACATCTCGCTGTGATTGGACGATGACCTCCAGCGCTCGTACAGGGACAGGTTGGCAGACGTGGGCTTGATGAGGAAGAAGATCTTTTCTCCCTGCAAACACAAACACAATCACACTCTCTGTTGTCAGTTTAATGCGTTCCTCTTGCTGCAGGAGCTGATCTCTCATCATATCCGAGCAGACTGACTGTCTCCTGCCTATTCCTGAAACAAGGCCAACGTCTCAACGCACTGATCCAGCCATGAGAGTGACAGACCTTTAGGACGTGGTACCAGACGGAGGCGCCAGCGCACTCGATGTGGAAGTCTGTGTAGCTGTCTTTGACACAGATGAGACAGTATTTGGTGACTTTTGGCTTCCCGAGCAGAGCGTCATCAGGCCAGTAGTTCTCTACCCAAGACAGCCGCCGCACGATCTGCGGACTCTCCACTATGCTGTTCATCCTGTCCCAGAAAAACACACACAGAAATGAGCACCAGCAGTTTTCCAGGCCGACGTCTTGACGAGCCACAGCCTTCGCCGCCAGACGCGCGGCGCGTACCTTGTGTCGGAGAACTCCAGGTTGATGACGTTTAATACTTTCTTCCTGTTTGTGCTGTAGTAATAATCGACAAACTCTTTGAGCTTCATCTTGCTGTTGGTCTGTTTGGTGACGTCCACGACGTCCACGCCGACATCGGGACCTTTGGCAAAGACAGAAGGCAGCGAGGACGCGGTGAGACAGGCTGCAGGAAAACACTAACGGCCTACAAGCTAAACATTTTCTTTAAACAGGAAACCGGTTTACAAAATATGTCTGCAGCGGCAAACTGTTGATATGGAACAAGTGACCTCATCACTGAGCATCAATACGCAGGGAGAAGGAAGGACAGCTGCGCCCCCTATTGAACAGCAGATAGTATAGTACATCTGAGATCAAATGCAGTGCAGGCAACATAAATAAAAGTATTAATTAAGGCAACAGCAGTTGGATAGTTGGATATATAGAGAGAGTGCACACAAGGTGCACGTTGTGTCTTTAACTGCTCATGCTTTTAAAAGCAGTTCCCAAAGTTGCACTGCTCTGCTCTGCAAATAAAGATACTGCCTGATATTCATGGTTACAGCAGTACAGTGGCGTAGGTTACTGAAGTAATTCAGGGGTAACAGTAGTAGCTGTAGTGGGAGTTCATTAACTTTCATTGAAAACGGTGCAAGAGCATTAGTATCAGCTGCAGGTGTCATGACGTCAAAGTCTGTAGGAGTAGTGGTAGTAGTAAATACTCATGTAATGGTAAATTAGGCAGATTAGTAGTAGTAGTATTGTTAGTGCTGGCTGTAAGTAGTAATAGAAGTTAAAGGTACTATAGTCGGAGTAGCAGTACTTACACTTGCTGCGGCAAAACAGGAAACAGTATAAGTAGCTCTAACAGTAATAGAAGTACTACTGCTGGTGTAAGCACAGTATTTATGGTGTAAGTGGTGACAGCTTCAGTTAAAGCAGAACTGCCTTTACACCACATGTACCAGTGGTACTAGTAGTATCAGATGTCAAAGCCTTACTGCAGTAGGAGCAGCAGTAGTAGAAGTAATAGTAATAGTAGAAGACGTGGTAGATACAGTACAGTAGTAGTAGTAGTAGCAGTTGTGTAAGTAGTTGTAGTGTCAGGTGTAGTAAGAACAGCAGTAGTACTAGAAGTAGCAGCGCTGCGGTCACCGAGTTGCTTACCGACATAGTTCTCCACATCGCTGATGTAGAAGGTGGGGGCGGGCATGGACATGCCCAGGCCCTCTTTCTTCTGAGCCAGGATTGGCTCGTTGAAGCCGTTCTCCTCCAGGTAATCCATGGTCAGCTGACTGCCGCTCAGCTTCACCACGACATCGTCAGCGCTGCAAAGCCAAACACAAAGCGTCAGGCGGGATGAGACCCGAGAGGCGCACCTGCGATGCCCCATCTGAAGGCACATGTTGAAAAGTAATAAGACAGTGCCCCCTAGTGGGAATATTAAGTGAGGAATAATATTGACAGAGTAATGTTTAATGACATTTCAACAGGCCTAATCAATATGAACCATCATCTACTTTCCTTATAATTAAATTCATTCAATGTGATCCCGATCAGGCCGCGCCGATCGCGACTATTCCAGTTGTTTAGGCGCTTTAATTGTCACCACTCTGTCTCACGTTATTGCCCCATTTGTGCTGTCGACAGTCTGAAAGGCCTTTACCTCGGAAACGTCCTGCTGCGAAGCTCCTTTATGAAAACCTGGCTGCCGTTCTGAACGGCTTTGATGTCTGTGCTTTGCCCCGTGTCGTGTTTGCTCCAGTTCTTTTTCTTTTTCACTAGAAAGCAGAAAGAAAAAACACTTAAAGACACAACAAAATGAGAGTTTTACGGCACGTGGCACACGGGAAGCTGGGAAGGCCGTGTCAGTGTAACTCCCCCCTCAGAGGGCTACTCACAGGTGGATTTGCCGTGGGTCTTTTCGCAGTTCGGACAGTGATATATGTCGATATCTGGAGCGTCATCTTCATCGACCCCAACGCAGCTGAAACAACACGAGAAACGCTCTTTAATGTCGAGGGACGTGACCTTTCCCGTAGAGTTTGTTCAGTTTTTAATGCGTTTTTCTTCGTTTGCTTTCCTCCGCGCTTTAAAAAAGAAGCTGTAAGCTGTAAACACAGAAAGGGTCGTGCTGTTGCTTGAAAAAGTAATAAAGCCCTTACATTTAATTTGTAAACGTGCAATCAAAAGTACAAATGCATCTACAAAGCGTGACCTGAAGTTGCGGACTTCCCCCCAGATATTCTCCAAAATGTCTGCACAAACTTTGTGTGTGTGTTACGTGAAAAACAGAACTAAAAAACACAGGAACAGTCCTTTAAAACGATTTATGCTCCACAGCAGGAGGACAGCAGGCCCCGCTATGCAGGACGCGCAGGACGGAGGGACGGGGACAGTGGAGGAAAGGACAATACGTGCATCAGACAGCGGGCTATTAATACCCGTCTGCACACTGTATGCATAGGCGCTCTGTATTTCAGCGCTGGCGGTTTGCAGCGCGGCAGCTGTGAGAGGAAGTGTTGGTTGAATTAGCACGAGGCAGTTTGCGCCTCCTGTGAGAGCTTACAGTTTTCACGCTATTCATTAATTCCTTTCTGACTCCGATGTGGTGGTGAATGCACAAGAGTCTTGCGTGAGGCTGGGAGTCCGGGAGCGAAGCAAAAGTATTAAATCATAACGACGACGCGGAGACACAAGCTTCGACAGCAGCACTGCAGATAAGAGATTAAACACAAACAGTGAAAGATCATCTCTTCTTCTTCTGCTTCTTCTGCTTCTTCTTCTTTTTTTTTCTTTTTTTTTTTTTTGCACAAGCAAATTCCTCCCGTTTGGAGCCGCTGCTCCCAAACTCAAACGAACTGGGAGTTTCCCAGAATGTTTCCCTTTTTTTTCCCCCCGTGAACTCCACGGCTTTTCTACTACGCCGCCCACTCGCTTTCACTGAGAGCAGATTCATGAGCGGGTGTGGGTGCGCGGACATAGTGGAAATGCCTGCTCATGACATCCCCAACGCGGCGGCTTGGAGGCAAACTAAAGCAGACGCATGTTTGGACACTGTTACCGACGGCTTTGACTAATTCATTAAGAAACTGTGTGGCAGGGTCGCGCTTCAGATCAGAGGCGTTCAGCTGGGAAAGCTTGTGATCTCAAAGTAAATGGACCTGGTTGAGGCACGTTTGACCGACTTAACAGCAGGTTTGAGGCCGGTTTAGTCTTTCAGTAACAATGAGAATTACATAAACATCTCACCTTGACTACGGTGAAGCTGTGGCACAGCTCCAGACTCATTCTGCTGACAAGTTTCTGTCTGAGACTAAAAGCATCACTGAATCGGGTTACCTCGACTCTAGCTTCTCCACATTGCTGCTGCGCCGCTCTCCGAATTGATTTTATGAGTATAGAGGATTATAGGATTTATTTTTAAACCTGAACCAGGTCTAAAACACATCTGCGCACGTTCGTCGCTGCGTCCTTGAGCGCTTCTGAAACTGCCTTTGACCTTTGACCTTCCTCTGTGGTGTGCGAGAGCAATGACGACTGCAGAGGCGTCAAAGTCCCCAGACTTCTCCCTTTTCTCTGATTGACTGGTGTCTTCGAAAATGCACATTTCAAGTGTTTGCTAAACACTCTGACGCGCTGTTTCATAATGTGGAGACTCACTTAATAATGTGCACACTAAGCCAACACGTCCTAATTAAGTTGCAGACATCCTGCAATGCAAGGCAGCAGCACGTCAGCTAACACATGATCTTAATTCATGATTTGCGAATCGCCTCTTCAGACGGCACTTTCACCCGGCGACTGAGTTTGACCTTCACCCTCTACGTTTTGTCCATGAAGCCTTAATAAACTTGTATTTATCAACCGCTAAAAACTTAGTTCAAGCCCATTTTTGGATCCATACTGGGGATTAAAAGTCAGGACGTCTGCTGCTTTGATTCTGAAGGCCGGGCTGCTTTACACACCTGCACGTCTGATCATAAATCATAACGTGCTGCAGGGGGTGAAATCAAACATTTAACTGACAGGAGAGCTGCAACCAGTGGAAGTACAGCCCAACCTTAGCTATCAGTGAATCCATGTATGTATTATGTTATGTCATATCTTTGGATAATTACACAACATGCATTTATACCTGTGAGTACGCACATACATAGTTGCACTGAGTTTTGTTTATTGAGCTTTTTATTGCATTTTCTTTGGGATTCATGTCAGCTGATGGGGCGTTTAAATTGTTCTGTTGCCATTATTCATCCGTCCGTTATTAAACCAATCTAATAAATCAAAGATACTATGTGAAAATACAGAAATAAGTACTAACGAGCTTCTAATGCTAATGCTAAATCTGATAAAGTCCTTGTTTTTTTGGAGCCCATGTGTTTTCAACAGGGAAACCATGTTTTGACCAAGTAGGGGCAAAGAGATACCATCAATTCAGCGCTGAAAACGAGACAAACATTAAAGTGTTTTGGATTCTTGAGGCTCCCATTACTCAAAAGCTACAGCTACATGTCTGTGAAGCAGCGCGGCCACTACGATAGCGCTGACGCGCACGATGACCATGCACGCTGCTGTTGCGTGTGCACAAACATACCAGCGTGTGAAGCAAAAACCCGGTTTTGACAGAAAATCTAAACACACTGCGGCTTCAGCTCGTGTTTTGTGGCTTCAGCTCCCAACTGTGACGATGTAGTTACGGCAAAATGTGATTAGCACGGCCTAGCTAGCCTCACCAGTGCTAACGCTATTGTGCCACCGCAGCGCCGAGAGACTCGCGACCGAGACCGAGAGAGGCAGAGCCTTTTTGGATGCTTGTTGTTTCCTAACTGTGCAATTACACATAAGGAAAACAAGAAGGCACGTTTCATTGGTTTGACTCTATGTGGTCATGTTCTACACTGACTAGCAGGAAATTAGTCATCTCTTTAGCTGCAGAAAGAAGAAAAGCTGCAGCTGAAGACAAGTTGAGATACATCAGTCGCAGCAGCTATTATGCACGCTTGCATGCAAATACTGTAACTGTCAACACTGAAAAAGCTGTATAGGCGGAAAATCAATCAGGCATGTCAGGGGACTAATATGCCACTAATCAAAACAACACATTAGACGGGTCTGCACTCAATACAAGGAGAGGATCAATGATATTAAGACGGCCGGTGTGCAATACTCGGCTGCTGTCAGTGGCTGCTGCCAGGACCTGCAATGTCCAGCATGGCTAACGGAGCGTGTTGCATCAAATCAGTCATTTCTGCTGGGGCTTGTTATTTGAAGCTGAAAGAATGTCTGTTAGGACGATGGGGAGGCAGGCAGAGCACGTGTTGCGTTTTGGGTTTTTTTAAAAAGACGAATTTCCAAAGCCACAAGCGCGACCTTCGAACATTCCTCTCACCTGCGTTCGAAGCGCTGCGACGAGAGAAAATCTCCGTCGGACATCTCGAATACAATGAAAGCGAATGAAAGCGAAAACTACAAGGCCGCCGGGCTGTGACCCGTTAGCGCCGTCTTAAACGCAGTAGCTGAGAAACAGCCAGGGCCCGAACGCTGTGATGTCAGCGTGGTGAAAGCCTTGAGCTAATCCACTGACAGTCGGGCTTTGTGGACTTCGAGTCAAGTCAAGACAGATTCACAAGTGCTTTTGACAAAGAATAACAGATAGAAAGTGTGCAAGCATGTCGTTATCTGTAATATCAAGCTGTCATTATGGCACATAACTGTGTTAGCACTCAACGGCTCAACGTCTACATGCACTGTATGTATGTATCGGTTCATGTCTTATTTCTGTGTATTAATCTGCGGGGCAGTCAACGGAGCTGAGTCACAGGCTGCAGTAAAGCAGAGGAATGATGAAAAGTGGCCGGTTCAGTAGGAGAAAAGGTAGCTCTTCGGCTACTTTAAACACATGTGCATCACATCTGGAACGAGGCTCCTGCAGAGGGAAGGATCCCTCTAGGACAAGGCGCCGAGCGGAGCCCGCGCTTCAAAGACGCACCGGGACAATCTTTTATGACGATCAACTAAATCATAACAAGATAGCACGCGTCTTCTTTTATGGGGCTTTTTAAAATATATTTTTAGAAATGGCTGCACTGTGTTCGCCGCCAGTTCAAAGCTGTTACATCATCCTCACAGAGGGTCCATTGACTGTCAGAGGCGAAAAGTCAAGATCCTGTTTTCTCTCCTCGCCCGAAGGCAGCTCTGACATGAATCTGCTCAGGGGGCCGTGTTTACATTCTTTATGATTTGAGCGGGTGTTAGTCACTGACCGAGGCTGACGTAATTATGGCGTCATTACTTTGGTTTCAGGGCTTTCGTTCTATAAAAATCTTGTGATTTATTTGTGTTATTCTTCTTATTGAACACCGGTGAAAGTCTCCTCGCAGCAGGAAACCTCTGGAAGTGAAAATCAATTGAAAACAATCTGCTTCTTTCGCAAAAAAACGTGGGTACTTCCCAGCAAAACCCTATGAACGGCAGCAAACATGCAGCAAACACGCAATGCAACGGGCCTTTTTAATATATTTTGATTTTTTTTTGGTTTTCTTTGGCTTGTCTCGTGCAAAATTCAAAAGTGAAATCTTGCAATACTGAGATATGGTTTCACAACAACCGCTGGTCTTCCTGGGCAGACTACTGTGATTTACATAATATGTTGAAATTGGAGTCAAGTGCAACCATAGGTCAATCCTGAAGACACACATGCGTGAATACTGAATGTAGGTTTAATGTTAGGGAGTTCAAACCAAAGCCAAACAGTGGGTTATACTAGACCAAAATCAGAGCTGTGTTGAAATCACGGTGGGCTGCCTTTTGGTTTCGTAGCTCCTGTGTAGCTGGTGTTGGTTGAGTTTGGCAGCTGGCGGTTTAAAGTTTGTTGACTGGCTCTTTTATCACGTGTTGCAATGAGATCTTAATGTCCCGTCCACTGCACGCTCAGCACTTCCTCAGGTTCCCCTCTCCAGTAAACCACCACAAGGCTTTTATTGTGAAGCAGCTGCAGGAAGTGTTGACTTTGGCTCGCGTTGTGTTCGGTGGCTCCACACTCTTTGTTTCTTGTTTCCCAACAGAAGACATTAAGTCTGTCTACAGAGCGCATTATCCTGCAGCTATACCTTAGCAAGCGAGAAGACAAGAACTCATACACAGCGTACAGACACGTGAAAGAGAATATCAGAAGTGGTCAGACTGGGCTTCCTGCTGTGGCCAATGTGGAAAAGTACTCGCTGCGTCTGCGGCTCGAAGTACAGTTAAGTTAGCAGAGCTAACCATGTTCATTCTGACAAAGAAGATGCTGCCTTACAAAACACAGCTGGACAAGCTTGGACAGTGGAGCCTTGTCAAAGAGTGTGAGAAAGTGGCTGCGACGGCGAGGAATGGCCGATTGGTTTTGCAAATGTGCATCGGGGTAAACTTCAACACGTCCAATCGAGAGCGGCATATTGATGCTCAGGGGGTGTATGGACTGTTTGCTACAGCATTAACCAACTTTAGGAAGCGATAAGAGAGAGAGAGCCAAAGATCTTCTATTCAAACGCGAGCCCAGTTATTAGCATCAAAAGCTACAGAGTCAAACTGCAGCTCCAGAGCAGCGTATCATCTGTTTGAGCTACTCATGACTTGGGGAACAGGCCTTTACATGACATAAACTCATACAGTATGTTTACTTAGTATACACACATATGTTTACAGGTAAACACGGTTACAATGTGCTATTTCTGTATACACATTCCAACGATAAGCGTTGGCAAATTGCCGCGGGGCAGGTGAGGTATTTAAGTGAGACAAAGCTGACAGTCGGTGCAAGACCCTCTTTCACTCCTGGGACTGGCTATCTCCCAGACAGTAACAACAACCTTTTAAGGGAGTATAGATGGATCTGAAGCGGGCCGGTGGTCCGTGAAAAGCCAGGTGTGTGACGGTGAAGCGATCGCACACGGAGCAGTTAAGTATTTAAGTATGTAGCAGATTATCACGTTGGGTGATCGAGTGATTCCTTTCAAATGAGCTGTTAAATTATAAGAAAACAACAAGATATATATGACATATGAAGCGAAGCTGCGGTGTGTTGGACACTGTGCGTTAGTGCTGGATTATTGGACTGGATTGCAATGATTAAGCTAATTTCAGGACCTGGCCGTCTTTGTGGTGCACCGCGCACACAGTGAGGTGCGGACCGATGTGAGGTTCTGCGCGGGCACGCGTCTTTGCCCGGGCTGCAAAAAGTGGCGCAGTCTAAGTAAAGTATGTATGAGTTTTCAGGACGAATGCAAAGACAATCAAATAATAGTATCTTGTTCATTAACGCACCCGGCAAGTCGGTGGTGACTGTACCGCGCTCTGTGTGACCAACGTCCATCCAGGATCATACACCTCCAGTGTGATACAGTCCTACACTCATACACCTGTCAATCCAGGCACCGGTTGCAGTGTGTGTATGATGCAATTTCTAGCTTGGATATACAATAAGAAAGTGTCCTGTGGGAAAACTGGCTGCTTTATTACATAAGGTAAATATTTCAACTCGTTAGCCGAACACAGACAGTCTCTCTCCCACAAAGGCACAATGTACACACAGACAAGACGCGTCTGAGCCTCCGTAACCAAGACAACAGTGACAGCTGCGTACAGACGACTTGCTTTTCACCCTCTCCTGCAGATTCTGGTTCGGCACAATGTCTCGCGTCTCTTCCGAGCATCTGAACACGTACCGTGTGCATTGTGGGAAATACTGCATCCCGTATTCATTTGTTACAGGGATAGTTGACGACGTACTGGACAGATCTTCGTCCGGCTTGCCTCTGAGTAAACTCATCACACGGCTTCCAACTGTTGGTTCTTATCCAGTTCTCGCTAAAAATGTTTTACGACCTTCACCTCTCTGACCTCTCTGTGTCTCCTCCTGCGAGGCGTTCACTGCAGGTCCCTGCCATGTATAAAAAGCACATTATATCTCTGTGTCCAAGCAGACTCATGACTCAGTCGCTGCATCGTGCGCTGTCACGAATCGCTGATGCTACCTTTTTTTTTTAGTTTCGCGCCACTTTCCCTGGAAGGTCGGGCAAACTCTCCAGCCGCCACACAAGATCGCCTGCATTTTACTATTCCAAACTTTTGCCTCAATTGCAATTAATTCATGATTACTTTAGTTAGTGATGACCTCACTGAGGGCACAACAGCACAACGGGAAACTTGCAACGCAAATCAATAAATATATGTTGGTTTTGATGCATTCTTTGTTAACTCACGAGCGCTGTTCAACATGCACTTTAATTTAATTTTGCAGGGGGCAATCAACATCACGTCTACCAAGGACGGTCCCCAACACAAAGATGCTAACTGCTAGCTCCACGCCATGCAACCTAACAAATGAATGAGCGACCTGATAGGCCGGCAGCAAGGTTAGTCATAACAGTAACGGTTAATACATCCAGCAACAACGCCGTTTCCCATTTAGAGTCATGTTTTTGACCATCTATGACTCCGCTTTAACCGTGTTTTGGTCTCCACCAGCTCCTGAGAGTAGCATGTGGCTTTTTACCTGCAAGACTTTCCTCACCAACTGGCTTCCACACTGCACAACAAACCCACGAACACCCTCTAACGTCTGACTTTTGTCCTAAGTGCGAAAGGGCGCTGCGTTCAAACCCGCGTCGAATGACTAAATAGCAAGTAGCCTCGGGTGTCCACTGGCTCCAGATGCACTTATTTTGGCCCCTATACCAATGCGATGCTGCGATGTTGCCGCGTGAACAGCCCAACAGCCAGGAACATCGCCGCTGTTTACGGTCCATCTGAACAGTGGGTGATTTTGCACTTCAAATCCTGCAGGATGCAACCCTCAGTTCTTCCACGTTGCTCTTCTGCTGTAACCCCAGTGAGTCGTGACGTCGAGGGTGACGCGCCAGAATAAAACACGGAAAGGCACACACGACTACCGGTGTTGTGTTTTCGTGGGTTAACCCTGTTTGAAAAAAACCTGCAAATGTGCACTAATTGTGGTGTTAAAGCGGTATTAGTGGTGAGTATAGTATATGTATAGTGTAGTATAAGGTACAGTTTGCTAAAAACAGACGTGCTCTGCTACACAGTAAATTGAGGGGTTGGTTTAATCAAAATAATGAACTGAAACAGGCCAAAACACTGAACGGGGCTGCAGAGCTGGGCGGTAACCGTCCAGTTACAGGGTTTGTTATTACAAGTGACACATTTCACTTTCTACATATTCATGTAGTTACCGTAAAATGTGCCTAAAGTGACTAATGCAGCTTCGGAAATGCGAACAACTCCAGAGACCGACTTGAACGCGAACGCTGGACAACGCGGAATAAAAACAGCAACGTACAGTAAAAAACAAGACATTGTGGTTTTGGGAGCAGTTAGTGTTTGAACTATTTCCTGATCAACAACAGCTGGACGCCATAACTGCACGCAGCATCTGAAAAAAAAAACCAAAAAAACCCCCTCCGCCGAACGCTGGTGTGACTCAAACACGGACAAAACCGAGCTGACTCTCTGACGCGAGTGAGTCTGGGCTGTTTCAGGCTCGGTGAAGTGTGTTTTTTGTGAAGCCGAAGGGGCTAAACACACCTCAGACGCACACAGAACCTGATTTTTTTTTTACCATCCAGATGAGCTCCGACAGGCGCACAGGCGGCCGCATACTCGCGCTGTTGCTGGTGTTATCACCGCAACTAGCCTTAATCATATTTTCACACCACACACACTATCCACACTGCTATACTCTTTATAGCTTTACAATATAATAACCAATTATTTCCCCCTCTTGCCACACGAGTGTGTACTACACGTCAGATAACGGCGAACAATAAAGTGGGACTCTATTCCACCTCCCAGGCAAACGCTCTGTATCTCCAGCTCGGCACAGCAGAGTGTTTAGATATCCGAGGTACTGTTTTCAATTACCGGTTCGCTGCTTTTCAGTGTGTTCGCGTCACACGGTGAGGCCGCGTGTCATAATTGTGCTGATGACACACGGGATAAATACCAAAACATCCGCTACAGCGGCTGCATCAAAGGCAATGAGTCCCACAGATGCAGTTTCTATAAGAATGCAACATAATGTGTATGACTTTATGCGTATTTATAGCTTGCTATAGATTTCATGGCATGTCCCCTCTTGTAACCTGTAGTCAGTTAAAACTACATACTTTAGATTTGTAATTTGATTTAAACGTCCTTATTTAACCCTTTAATGGAGGTCCAGCTGGATGAATAGATTTGACAATATATAAAAAAGTAAAAAGTGGAAATTTCATAAAAAGTATGTTGTGATGTGCTCTAAAAATACAGTGTGTCCCCGTGTTAGAGAGCTGAACTCGCTGAACGTCCGAGTGTATATACGAAGGCTGCCTGAAGTCAGAACGTCACATGGGTCAGTTCGGACCGCCAAGACAGAAACAGCTGAAAATGAATAAAACATAAATCACACACAAAAGTTTTTTTTTTTTTTTTTGTGGGATGGAAATGCCACGAAATGTCATTTCACACCATCAGAACGTGGTGGGCAGAAAGTCGGGTGTATACGGCGTACGACAATGTAAGCACTGTCACGCCGGTGCAAGATATGTAGATATAAAAACACTCAGCAGCATAAATCTGATGCTTTTCGCGATACTGGCCGACTTCAGCTGATCTCTGACTGAAGGTCAAGCGTTGAAGCGTCTGCTCCTCGTCCAGCGGCTCTATAGAAAGCTTATTCTTCAGTCAAACTCCATGACGTGTCGCGCTTACAGCCACGTCCTGGGATTTTCTAAAACTTCAGCGCGGTTTTAAGATTCGCCGTAACCTTAGCTTTCCGTTAATGGCGTTCCAGCTCAAGGGCCTGAATAACTGGGATTGTATTATGGGCTTGGGTGCGTGAAAAATATGTTTTGATGCAGTTTTTGTGCAGCTACGCACTCATTGGAAGTCTTACTGCGTATGGAACGGTAGGCGGCATGAGGCTGATGTAAGCTATGTAAATATTACAACATTTAGGGTACGGATTTAATGCTTTTCTGGGGTAAAACACGCATTTTTTTAACATGTTGTTGGCTGTTTGGCTTGTGCAGACGCCTGACTGGGGGTTACAGTTCATCAGTTCAGCGCTGCATAATGTGATAAAGCTACATGCAGAGAGGGGTAGGTGGTGGTGG
This sequence comes from Datnioides undecimradiatus, assembly GCA_008933995.1. Taxonomy (NCBI): domain Eukaryota; kingdom Metazoa; phylum Chordata; class Actinopteri; order Lobotiformes; family Datnioididae; genus Datnioides; species Datnioides undecimradiatus. The sequence continues at coordinate 20,427,199 of WARS01000013.1, forward strand.
TGGTGGTGGGGGTTGGTGGAGCATTAAAGGGTTAACGTTCAGGCGCGTAAATACTGCTCATCGCTCTCTGAAGGGCTTGTTCACCAAAACCAAAAAACCCGGCCTCCCCCCCCACCACCACCACCACCACCACCCCCTCCCTCGTATAAAAGACGCCCCGAATGCAGCCGAACGGCGTGAAACATGCCGAAACAAAAGACGAGTGCAGGGACAGACTCGTGTAGCAGCAACTCCGACAACGGGAGGGAAATATGACATGATGATAACAGGGATTTGGCCGAGATCATTTCGGCTTACGCACGGCGGGGGAAAGTGATGTGCTGCGGGCGGACGACACGTCTCCGTGCAATCGCAGTGAAAGCAAACAAGCAAATAATAAATAAATAGCGAGCAGGCGTAGCTTCGAAGATAAACCATCGTTGGGTGGGTGTTGATGAATGCATTTTCTTTCCGCTCGCCGCTAAAAGCTTAAGGGGCATCCGACACGGGCTATTGTCAGCCATAGCTGCTTTGCCTGGCAGGAAGGCTCGTACGGGGCTGAGGCTCGGGCTCGGACTCGGGTCGTGATTTTCAGCCGTGCGCTCGCCAAAAACAAGTCGGCGGAAGCGAGCGGAGCGGTTCGCGGCGCAGCGGCGTTTGTTTCGCAAGACGTCGCGGGGCCGAGCGGAGAGGCTATGGCGGGAGGCGACGGGGAGAGAAACGAGCAGCCGAGTCTGCCGAGGCTTCCCCCCGCTGCCTCTCCGCCGCCCGCTCGTTTACAGCGGGGACGCTTTAGTTTGGGGCTATGCGGGGATGTTAAATACCCGTTAAGTGCAATTAATCCACGAAGCCCGCACCGATAACACTCTATAAAGCAAAGTAAGTTTTTAAAAAGGGGGATCTGTTTGGTGTTATTCGCGAAAAAATGTCACAACCCCGGTCGGCTAAATTTAACTCCGCCTTCTTCTTCTTCTCCAAGCGGCCTCTCTTCAGATGTAGACGGGCGACTGAGAGCCACAAAGCTGTCAAACGCACCGAGACCTCGCCATTTTTGTTTGTTTTCCACAAATGCAAACCGCCGCACACACACGCGTTTTTGAAAAAAAACACACACCCCGCCACGGCACACACACACACGCACACCACGGCGAACAATGTTTGCCTTACCTGCCGTGGAACCAGTCCTTGCAAGCATCGCACTCGATCATAAACTGGGTCACGTCGTAAGGTAATCTGCAGATGCAATATACTGGTACAGTCGCCATGTTCAATTCACAACTACGTCGGGATAGACTGGGGGGGCTGCAGGAGGAACAACGTCCTGCAAACAATATGATCCAATATGATCTTCCCCAGAAAAAAAAAAGCCAGGGGCAGACCCGCCGGACACATGAACCCTAAACGCACATCTCCATCACGCCGCGGCCGTGTGTGGTGGAAACGGTGGAGGCTCGTCGCAGCGGCAGGCTTTCCTGAAATGCATTATTATTATTATTACTATGTGCATGCCCCCTGGTGACTGCACGGCACCGAGGCGGTCATATTAGGAGCCAGGAGAAAATGTTGCCTCGACGTCGTTGCGAAATAAATAATTAAATAAATGTGAAAGTTACGTCAGGGAGCTGCTTTAAATCGGCGGAGCTCAAATCGGATGAATGAAATGTGCGGATCAAATCGACGCTGCAGATATTTTTTTTTATTATTTCTTTTATTATTATTTTTTTGTTTGTTTGTTTTTGAACGCGCCGCCCGACACGTTCAGGAAAAAAAAAAAGATAATCTCAACACAAATGTTTTTATTATACCACCATTCTCCAGCTATTACATAATTAATTAACAGACTTTATAAACGAATCAAAAATGCTAAATAATACTTTAAAAAGTAGGGGAATGCGTATTGGGTTACAATTTTATCAAAGTGAAAGATATAATCAAGCGATTAGTGTAATTATTTACTATAACATTAGGGCACAATATTACATAATATGTCATCTTTTTCGTATACAGTTACATAGTTGGGTAAATATAAGGTTTTATATTTTAAGTTTTACATTCGGACATGGGTTATCATGCAATTACACACGTTATGCATGCTTTTATTTTGTTTTTATATTGACAGTCTGATTGACAAATAACTACATTGCGTGAAAACAGCTGGGGTTTTGTATTTTCCACTGTACTGACATAGGCATGCAGGGCTGGCGGTTTAAAAACAAACATTTATAGGATGTTGGAACATTAAAAAAAGGAGGAAAATATGAATAATTTAATAGAATTAGCAATTTCTGATGTTATTTTAAGCTCTTTTAAACATTTTTTTTTTTTTTTTTACAGAGACTGGTTAAACATTTCACTGGGTGTTGGATTTTACGATGGAGGATTTGTAATCCTGGCAGCAGCCCTGTGTAAGAGATTACTGCATTCATTACTGGAGAATGAAGTCACATCTCTGGCTTCACAACAATATTCATCAATGTTCTTTTCGTCACCGCTAAGAACCGGAGACTAATTGATTCTTTTGCACGACTGCATTCATTTGCAGCAGCACTGATGAAACAATCGGACAGATCAACTCATCGATTAGTCGCCGAAAACCAATCGTTTGTCCGAGATTTTTGTTTGCAGAATCAAAGCCGTCGACTGTTTTCGCAGCTGCAGATTTCCTTTTGGAACCGTTGAAAGTGTTTGTGCGAGTGGCAGGTTTCACGGCGACGCTGCAGGTCAAAGTTCACCCAAAACACTCACTTTAGGCTTTTTCAGTAACTTTTATTGAAAACATAGTGGTTCCACGGTGGTGAACTGCAACAAGAGTCTTGGTTTTAACAACGTGGCTGAATTTGCTTCGGTGTCGTGAACAGATAAATCAATACGCATGAAAGTTCATTCTTGATCCTGAAAGAAGTAGTTAGACTAAAACAATGCTGCCTCGATGTCCGCTTAAAGGTTCGCCCAGGAGTATTTGAACTGTGCTGTGGATTAAACTCACTGTTTAATCTTGTAGTTGTTATACAAGGTTTAACTGGGTAGTGCTGTTGTATCTTTAATACCTGTTTCGCCTTAACTGCCTTTTAAGATCGGAGGATCATCGTAAGATATACTTTCCATATCCACAAGGCAAAACAAACCATTATTACATAATTTTTCCAGTTTGCATTTAGAGCAGATTTGCTCATTTCACTGCTTTTTTTAAAAAAAAATAAATGCCGGGATTTAATAAATGCAGAAAGTCAGTCAGTGGGTGGGAGGGGAAAAAAGTGAAATATTAATGGCTGCATGCTGTTGCTGTACGGGGAGCTATAAATAAACAAACAAACAACAACTTGTACTAAAAGAATATAGTTTTATTAAGCATTGTAGCTAAGTTGCCTTCAAATACACCACGCCACAATCCATCAACATCCAATCAAACCCAACAGCAGCTCCTCCTTTTACAATCCACGAGTTAGGAAGAAACTCTGATCAACTTACACAGAAGGTAACCTATTTAGCTCTTGCAGGGGAGGTGGGACTCGGGGCGGGAATACACCGTTTCTCTGATCACTAATGAGAGATGAGAATTCAGAAGAACCGAGCTGAAAATGTTAAATGGTGATTCGGGTGCGGGAGTGGTACGACCGTAAAAACAACGCTAAAGTAAAAACCTCAAAGTCGATTACTGGCTGGCGGCTAGAAGTCTTAATCGGAAGGAGGGTCGAGCACGTTTCAGTCTCAGCTAACAAAACAAAAAAAAAGAAAAAAAAGAAAAGGCGATTCTGATCAAAGCTTTTCATCCGGATATTTGACTAATGCAGAAAACAGCAACAGAGAACAATATAGTGTGAATCCACTATTTCAAAAGTGGCTAACAACTCTCTTTTTTTCTTTTTTAAATGATCATTTTAATTAAACGCAACAGAGGTCATTATCACAAACAAATCAAGGTCAGAACGAGTCTGTTACGAACAGTTAACACCTTTTAACGGGCTATCGCCGATATTAGCCGCGCCTTTGAGTCCTGCGAATGGGCACAGGACGCGTTTAAAAGGATGGAAGGAAAAAGGACGACATGCATAATAATCACACACCTCTTAAAAACCGCGAACCATGCAGAGGGTTTATTTATGTATTTATTTATGTATTTATTTATTTTTTTCGTCGAAGCGGTAATACTACAGCTCTACATTGGATTCAAGAAAAACCGAGTTGAGTGTCAGAGTTTGGCGAGATCTTTTCTTGAAACGTTACTTACAGCTAAAAAAAAATAAAAAATAAAAAAATAAAAAATAAAAAATGGCCGACGTTATCCGAACTAACGGGGCGGTGCCCGAGGCGGTCGACGTTGCTTTTTTTTTTTTTTTTTTTTTGGCTTTTTTGTCACACGTTCGGTTTTTAATGAAGCAGTTACCGTGACAACACAAAACTGACACAATGGCGAACACGTGGCGCCGGGTGCTGGAAGAGCGTCAACCTATAGGAACTAAAGTATTTCATCATTAAAGCCGCGCGAGGCTTTAATATTCTAATGAGAAGGAAATGTGTTAATCTCATAAACATGTAGAAATCTTGGTGAGGAGGGAGCGAGCGGCCCCTTGAACTAGCAGTGTGTCATACGTATCGTGTGTGTTTTACGGAGAGGGATCCGAATTTCGTCGCTTCTCTTTGTCTGACAGGAAAAATGTACGTTGACTGTAGGCTTTCCAAATTTCCAGATATCCTTAGACCCTGTTCCGTCTTTCATCCTTCACCCTCTCTAGAAAAATAGGCTTACTCTTCTTTTTTTGAGACGGCGGCCTCCAGACCTTCATCTCTATGGCAGCCGCTGTCTACGTTTAGTGCATTTAAGTGAGGATTAGAATTGCACGTCTTGGAGTCACTGCTAAAGGCACTTTCAGGTTGGATGAGAGCCCTGCTTTCCTCTTTATCCCCATTCAGCTGGTCTGGCTCTTTGTCCTCCACGCCGTTCTCCGTCGCCGAGCCGTCGCACGGCGCGAGGGAGGATCGCCTCTCCTCTGGCTTGGGCTTCGTCCTCTCCTTCACGGCGTCGTGTCCGCACGTGTGAGCGGGCTTGTGAGCGGGCTTACTCTGGCACAAAAGGACGGACAGAAGAAAAAGGATTTTAAACTCGCGCCAAAAGACCGCTACGCTGCAACAGTGGCTGGCGAGGGCTCGTCTTTGGGTCGCGTGCAACATGGAGAATATACAGATGTGGGCTGGTTACAAACAAAACGAATAGAGAGCAATTTAGAGGCTAATTAGCAGTGAAATAAAAGGGTTTTAAACAGCACAAAGACGTGCTGAGGGGCTGTTTAGTTCCCACTCATCACATGCTGAAAGCCCAAACAATGATCCTGGATTCTGTTGCTGCACTGTAATTAAACAGCGGAAGGAGCAACAGCTGTATTTTGACCTCCTAGCGCGTGCGGTCCACGGTGAAGCTAAAGACAACTGATATGATCATCCCGCGCTCTTAAAAAGCTAACGGTCGGCTAATGGTCCCACTGCTGTGACGATGTGCAGAGGAATGATTCCTCGTGATTTCAGCAACTTTCATCGACAGATCCAATTCCCAGACTCCGCAACCTGGTGTCTTCAGTGACCTCCTAACCTTTCCTGTAGCACCGCCATCAGGGCACGGCTTCTGTCTATCTTTGAAGAACCGAACGGGCAGACAGGCGTTAAAGTGAACGACCGCATCCAGAAGATGGCTCCAATCTGCATGGTGCAGTGAGTAAACAGACGTAACTGATGTTGAGCTGCAGAGTAAGGCGCTAAGTTGATAGCGTGACATGCAATGCATTGCCTTTTTACAGCCTAACAATCAGGCACGGGCTTTGCTATCTTTTAAATTGTTAGCTTTCGTGCTATTCACTCACAGCAGGCTGTACGTGCACGCACGCTATTCAGACAGCACAGGACTGTCACAGTGACGTTTGGCACCTGGTGCACAAGAGGGAGCAGTGGTGCTGCCGAGCGCCCGCAGGAACAGGCGACCACTCAAAACGCTATTTTTAATGGCGTCACTGACGCTGAGGTCGAGAAACGTCTCTGCCTGTGACTTCTTGATATTCTTAGTCGCCACAATACGATAACGGCGATTACTCACGTACTGATATTCAAAAGGAGGGATGCATATACGGCTCACGGCTGAAGGTCACGCGTGGGAGTGAGTGTTTCACTTTCACACGGATCAGATTTCCGCCTTTAACGTGAAACGGACTAATTAAGGGAACGTTTACACTCAAAGTCTGTGTGTAGGTGACTGTACGCGCGTGTGTGTGTGTGTGCGCTGATGGGTAATTCCGAACTGGCTTACCAGATACGCTCCCTGACTCTTGAAGGCTCGAGTGTGGTACCTGGCTCCTCGACCAAACGTCCTGATGACGGGTGTGGATATCACACCTCTGGGACGACTGCAGGAGACACCGACGGGTCAAAGTGGTTTGCGAGTACACAATAAGGGAAAAACAAGCTGAAGAACAACGGACGTCTCATGTTCGGTCTGCACTCACCCTCTGCCTGGTCCTCCGACAGACACCACCTGCACAGGGAAGCCTCCTCTTCCTCGGGCGCGCCGAGCTCCGGCCCACTGACCCACCACAGTGCCGGCTATCTCCAGCTTCCCGCCCTGTGACGAGATCCCTTGAACTCCTCACGGGCAGAGACAAGACAAACAGCGTTAATCTGTGCCCCGTTTATGTCCGATTCACGTGAGGTTTGCCCTGACCGATGTCTTTTGAATACAGGCTAAACTGTTACCAGGCATCCCTCTTCCTCTCCCCTGAGGAGGCATCATGGGGGGCGGGGGGTAGAAGGAGCCAGCGGGAGGGTAGAAAGGCATCCCGTGAGGAGGTGGAAGTGGCGGCGGGGGGAACGGAGGGGGATGAGGCGGACGAGTGAAGCTGAGGCCTTCCAGGATGCTCTGACGCATCTTCTCCACCTTGGCCACCAGCTCAGCCTGAGGAGAGAAGAAACCCATCGAAACAGCTTTAACACCAACGGATGCTTGTGTCCGTTAACCCAGAAATGACGCCAACGAGCGGAGGCGACGCTCTCAGAGGTTTTCCGGTGCCGTCGTGGCAAAAAGTGAGGTTTTTATCAGTTTTCATAGAAGTAGGGTCGATCTTTACTAACACAAAAACAGGCATATTCACTAAACTCTGTGTTTACTGTGACCGGAAAGAGTCTATCATCAGTGTTTTAGCAGCTCCCCTGTTTCTAAACGCACAGGAGCTGCTGAGTGGATCAGCGCACCGATAATGTTATTGACACTAATTGACTTTCATCGTCTAAAACGCACGTTTGTGGCTGCAACACTGCTCTGATGAGTCTGCCGTGGCTTTGCAGGTTGCCATAGCAACCAGCAACAAGCACAACGGAGACCCCTGAGTCTCGGAGAGTCGGGTGTGGTGCGAGGGAAGCTACCTGACCGTCACAGAGGTCAATGAGCTGGGCTTTCTCTCTGTTGGCCCTGATGAGTTTGCTCTGGAGCAGCTTGCCGTCAAAGTACATCCAGGGACAGCAGTGCTCCCAGGGAATAGGCTGACCGCAGGCGTCGTTGGCAAACAGAGCCATGTCCACTCCGCTCATGAACAGAGCGGCCAGCTGGACTCCTCGCGGGTCTAGGTTGTCGATCTGCGGGAGAGGAACGCCCAGATTTATAAATAGCTCCAAGTTAGAAGAAGGAAAAAAAACCCAAAACCGTGCGATCGTCTAACCGCCCCACTGAGCGTTCAGATTAATGGAGTGCAAAGCGAAGCGCAGAGCAAGCGTAAGCGGCCCCATTCACCCACCGGCCGCCAAAATACAGCAATACACAACCTCCTGCAGCCAACACAGAAAGCCAGCAGACACAACTCTGAATGTTCTGGCACAGCGGAGGAGCAGCAGACAGTCTGACAGAGCTACACACAGACAGACCACAAGCACCAAAGCGGACAGCTCGTGTGGATGGTTTACAGTGACCGGGAAAGGCCGAATGAGAGCAGAGCTGCGGCCGTTTTAAATGGGGTTTTTTTTTATTTTTTTAAAACCACAGAGGTGATAAACCATCCACACAGGACACGAGACATCCTCCTCCTCCGCGTCACTCAAGAGCTCTACAAAAAAAAAAAAAAAAAAGCATCTTTTAGAGCAAAGCTACGGCGTCAGCGACAAAAACGAAAAGCGTTTTGTCGGGCAGGGTCGCTTCGCCTGTGGAGCATGAGGAGCGTCCGGAGAAAGAGAACGACGTGGGGTCTAAGTAAAGGAGTCGGCCAATTCTCTCGCCAGTCGAAGCGGCATTCAGAGCGGTTGGTGCGGATTGACAGGAGGGCGGGCTGCGGCTCGGGCGTTCGTTTCTCCGACGCTCCCCATACGACAGACACTACAGAAATCACCTTGAGTTCCTGCAGCTGGTCAGGCTCATAAAGTTTAGGAGAAAGTGCTTGGGCTAGGAAAGCGTCAAGTTCGTTACGACGCAAAATTCTTAATCCTGGCCATTGTAACATAAACCTGAAGCAAAACACAGAAGGTTAAAGAGCGTTACAAACACCAGGAACCGATCAACTCTTTGTCTTAACAGATCCTCCCTACCTCGCTCTCTGTTCACGTCACTCGCTTCTCACCTACACGTCTGTGTGCTTTATCTACTCACCGCAGCACGCAGCAGAGCACCAACAGGGGCGTGGGAACGCTGGCAGGGTTCAGCATGGCCGGAGTGTCGGAGCGCATGCAGGCCAGGAAGGCCCTCATCCTGCGGTTCTTGTCCTCCACGGCCTTCCCCAGCCACAGCTTCTTCAGGTTGGGGCAGGTCCACTCCCTGAAGGGCAGGGCCTCCACCAGCTCTGGAGTGTGGGGGGACTTGCCCTTGTAGGCGGCCCACTCTTTGACCATGACGTGGGTGTCTGGGGAAAGATCGAAGGTTCGTACTGATCAAGTGTCTCAAAACTAAATCTGCCAATAACACATTTACTCATAGGAAACACTGCAATGGAGCAAGATCGACATTGTGATCGACTGTGTTATATTTAACTGGAGCTGCAACAATGAGCCCATTTATAGATGAACTGATCATTACAAACTACTTTCGTACTTAAATGCCACTTTCTCTGCTTCCAGCTTTACAAGCGCGGAGGTTAACTGCCAGGCGTTGGCGTACGCCGCCGTGAACCGAGCATCTTTTGCGCTTTGGTCCGATTTGTCAGACAAAATAAGACATGTTAAGGCGTCGCGCGGCGCCCCTGGAAATCGTCGGAGGCAGTTTTCACTATTATTTCCCAGACAGAGCGGTGAATTCGCTGAGGGAGTAAGCAAGAGATTCGCTGATCAGCTGCGGCCCGACAGAAAACTACAACGTGTGCCGCACGCACACGGTTGGCTGCAAGTAAACGCTCGTAAAAATGAAACCAAGGGCGCCGGATTTTGCTGACAGTGTTAAATTTGAAGGGAGTTTTAAATTTAGTTTCGATATTTTTCTAAAAGTTGTCGCTGGTGGTGGTTTAAGTCTCCGTCGGGCCGTCTAAGGAATAACAGCAGCGGGTCACTGAGGGCAAAACAGACTTTTTCAATATATTCTCGAGGTCTTCTGCTGAATTATGCGTCGCGTTTCAGCGCATTTTCACGAGAATTATGATCGACGCTTTCCCGAATGAGCAAGCGTGCGTGTTTATGAGCCATGGGGAACGACGACAAGCTAGTCGCAACAGACGCGCAACGACAAACACCCCAAAAACCTGCAGATGAAAGGTTCATTCAAAAGGAAAACAAGCAGCTTGAGCGCCGTCGAGACGCCGACAGGATTTACAGTGACATCGATGAGGCTCCCCACAACGGGACTCACACTCGGGGAGGCAGTTCTTCCTCATGGCAAGTCTCTCAGCCTTCTTCCTGGCCTCGGCCAGGCTGAAGAGCACCCCGTAAACATATTGACGGATGGGCCGAAACAGCTGCACCGCTGAGGGCAGGTCTTTGTTTGCTTCATCTTCGATGGTGACGGACAGCTTGATCTCCCCCTGCAACGGACACACTTGTTACCCAAACGCCGCGCCAACAGGTCACCGCGGTTACACGAATCAAGGCGACGTTGAGAGCAGGATAAAAGCTACGAGGCGTTTCAGGTGAGTCCCGAGCCCCAGACCTTGGTGAGAGCGTGGTAGATGTAGGGGTACATGAGGCCCTTCTTGTGTCTGTGCTCGGCAACCCTCAGCACCTCGGGGGCCACGGCGGGGAGGGGCGGGATGGTGATGTCCATGTGGTTCCTGGTGGGCATGGAGAGCAGCGAGGGGATCTGGGCGTTCAGGCCGTGGAGACCCCCCGCCTGTGACCCCGGGTTCACGGTCGAGGTCACGCAGAGGTCGGCCTGAGGACAAAGAGACGTTTCGCTTCAGTTACCTGGTGAGACGCTGAGGCGCGGCGAAGCCTCCGACGGCTCACTCACTTTCGTTTGGTCCCCCGGGTCGCCCTCGGGTGTGTTTTCAGAATGTGGAGCATGCCCGTTGTTCTCCCATCCTCCCTTGTGGTCACCGACGTGGCTGCAGAGACATACAGCACGAGAATGTAAGTGAGTTTCAGCAGAGAAGAGATAAAGCTGCAACGCCGCGCCACCCTCAGCCCAGCTTTCACAGGCCGCCCTTGTCAGATACGCTGAAGCCGTGCTACAAATGGATGCTAACACCCTCGTGCATGCACCGCCCGGTCTGCAGCGATACGTCACTGATTTGGATCCTTCTGACCCTCCATCATGAGTCCAGCAGTGTTACTGGACCACAGTACGGGCACAGTGGGGCTCTTCTGCATAGAGCTTTCCATTTTCTTGTGTCACCCAGGACCAATCTTCATTTACAGGCGTCTGGAGGAGTCATGTGAGAGCTGAACTCCTCGCGACCTCGGCGGCATTCCTGCCATTAGCTTCCCATTACTCTCAACGCCGGAGCAGCTCCTGCGTCCCCGCTGGCACAGGGGAGGCACAGAGACGGTGACATCAGACGAGAGGATCCGCGATCGCAGGCATGAGGGGCTTGTGTCAGAGGTGATTAGACTAAACAAACCGCGTCAGCCGGAGATCTGTGTTTACAGAGACTCGGGCTAAAAATCGAGCCTCTCTGGAAATGGGAACTGCACACTGAGCAGCAAATAACAAGCGCTGTAGGAGCTACGAGCAACACTGCAGAGCGATTACAAAACATTTCTTAACTAGCCATGAGCAGCAAGAAGAGCTCCAAACACTTCAACCTACTGAAATCTCTGTAAACATCAAAGCGTTAAAGTCTCAGATATTAACAGGAAAACGTATCCGTCGTCGTCTAAAAACTCCTCGGCCGGAGCTGTTAGCGCCAGCGGTCCCGGTCCGAGTACGAACAAGAGGTGTCGGCAGCTACTGTTTTGAATTGAAATGCAATTAAATGTTATGAGATTAATCGAGATGAATTCATTACAAAGCCTCCAATTAATTAGATTCATTTTTTTAATCGAGTCCCGCCCCTAATAATAATAATAATATAAATCTCCCCTGATGGTTTTGATGCACGTAGGACAGCGTTGCTCTGACAGCTGAGGGGTTTCCCCCTGGACGCAAGCGGCGGCAGCAGCAGAGACTAAGCGTTTGCACTGAGCTCACTTGGCAGTTGTGCCTGAGCTCTCCTCATTCTCCGAGGAGGAGGACGTGGAGGAGGCGTTGAAGAAAGCCCCCTCTGTGTGGTTGGGGCTGCCGGCCTGAGCCGGGTTGCTCGGAGAGGACCTCTCGTACAGCGGCGTGTGCTTCCCTTCGTGAGGAATGTTGCTGAAGCTGTTCTGCTCCGCGGGGCCCCTCTCCACAGAGTCCGGAGCCAGGCTGCGCTCCACCAGAGGCTCTGCGAATGGGTGCTGGACCTGCGGACGGTGAGGAGAGACACAAACGCGTCACTCTCGTTAGGCCGAACCACCTGCGGGGGTTTCAGTCCACTGTGTTTTCTGGTCTTACCCCAGGTTTTACAGGCGGCGGTGGCAGTGGCGGCGGCGGCACCTGTGGAATGTTGAGCATTTTCGGAGATGGCACTGCAGCAGGCACTCCCATGTGTTTTGGTCTGACTGTGAAGCGGACAAACACAAAACATTTCAGCACACGGACTCAGGGGATGCCGGAGCTGCTGCGCGCGGCCGTGTCGGCGCTTAACTGGAGTTTTTTTTAAAAACACGGAGGTTTAAAGACTGAAAAACACAAACATATACAATGTCTAACACATTTTACACTCCATATATGGCTCGGTTTATGTGTCTGGCGCCAATTTTCTTGTTTTCTTTGTTACCATAACAACCAATCATGATACTACTCATTTGATTTGTTTACAACGCTCACACTGAGGCAAACATTTTCCATTTCCTGTAGCAGCTGGTGCTCTCTGGTGGTGGACGAACACTTCAATATATCTGAATGTAATGCTTTTACGCTAAAAAGAGGATTCAGTCACCGCTCAGCAGTCTTTTAAGCCTTCGCCTCATGATTTCAGGTGTTTCTACTTATTTTAACGATCAGGGCACGTTTAATAGATTTCTCAACTTGTCGCTGCGAAACCAGAGACGCACTTTTCTCACAACCATGAGCGCCACGCACGTGCTTTCACACAGATCTAGACGTGCGAAGCTGTGTTTGTGAAGTGGCAAGACGACTCATCCGCTGCACCGCGTGGTCGCCGAGCAAACGCACGGGAAGCAGCGCAGTATGCGTGACGATCCAAAGTCAAACACAAAGACGTTTAACCGAATTTGAATTTGATTGTAAATGTAGACGGTTGCACCAGCGAGAATGACTGTGTGTGTATAGTTTTGAGAGACCTGGAGCCTATTTAACAGTCCAAATGGAGCAACGGAGACCAGATCTGAGAACCAGCAGCTGACGAGCACTACGGACGACGCTGTTCAAGCCCAGACCTCAGGACGACGCGGCGCGATCGAGACAGAAACCCACCTAAGTGTGGAGGGAAGTGGGGGGGTCTGCTGGCCACTGAGTAGTACTCCACTGCCCTCTTGAAGCGGACGACTTTGTCATCGGTGCACGACTGAAAGAAACACATGAAGGTGAGACTAACACACACACAGAGTCAGTTCATGTCTGATGTTTGTTTCTGAGCAGCTTCGAGCTCCTACACTCCAGAGCCCGACGCGCGTTTCACTTCCACAGTTCACCGAAACGCGACTGGGTGGGACAGAGCTACAGCCACAACACAGAAACACAGGAAACCTTCCACGAAACATAATATTGCACACCAAACTGTTTAAATTAAGAGCTGGTGCTAGCTCGGCATGGACGGCTACAGAGACTGAAGAGAATAACAGTCATTGTTCTATAACATTTGTCGTGAACGTTCCCTCATTTGTAGGGTCCAGCTTCTTAAAACTGAAGACTCTGCTGCTCTCTATTTAACTTGCGTCAGCGCCTGCGGTGATAGGCGGTTTCTAGATTTAACATTTCAGTTTTAAGTGTTTGTATAAGATGTTTGTTTCTGGATGTGGATTTAAAAAGCTTGGCGGCGGTAACAATAACCTCCTTTCCGACAAAAGGTAACAACAGCGACTGAAGCCCTGTGTTTCCATACCTGTGAGTGCTTGAAGATGTCCTTTGCAATGGCCTCCAGGTCGGTGATGTCCGGGATGTTGCGGACGTAGTCGGCCACGGCTTTGATTACGACATCGCAGGGCGGGAGCACGAGCTGGTGGGCACGCACCTGAGGGTAGGAGGGTCAAAAGAGGGTTAAAAAGGAGGGTTTGTTTTATTTTGTAATTCTAATGAACTTATTGTTCAAATCTTTACCTTCAAAGATGCTAATGGATGCTCTGGACCAAGTAAGCTCCAGTGAAAGGCAGCCAAGTCTTCATCAGGCAGTATGTGATTTCCTTTAAAAACACACAAGACGGCGCCGCGGCGTTAGTCATCCAACCTTTCCCTTTATATCTGACGCCGTAGTATCACACCCACCTAAAAGCGTGGCGAAGATGATGAAGCGATGCGGGTTGAGATCAAGATGCCGCGCCACCTCGTGCATCAGGTACTGGCTGGTGGTGAGGCTCTTGCCGTTGCGGCTCAGTTTGAGGGCGTGCGCGCTGAAGTAGTACGGGATGTTGCACAGGGCGTAGTCCGAGTCGTAGGCCACCAGGCCGTGGAAGCCGTTCTCCCTGCACAGGGCTATCACTTCCAGGTGGTGGTCCTCGACGCTCTGGACGACCTGAGGAGTGGCCGGGACAAGGGCCGCGCTTTAGACGGCGAGGCCTCAAAATAAACCTCTTACACAGACACTGCCGCGTTAGGCACTTGAGAAAAGGCGACGGGATTACAAACCTGCAGCAGTTTTGTTTGAGCTGCTCTGAGTGAATAAACCCTGCACAGCTGATCGGACACCCAAAGGAAGAGAGACCAATAACTGGCTCTACATTAAAAACAGCATCACCGCATGCGTCCTGACACCGTGCGCAGAAACGACCAAATTGCCAGAATGATAGCATCTTGTAACCAGTTAGCAAGATTTTGCTGATTCACACTTTTCTTTGGTTTTTGCAACAGATCAGCAACTTTATCCTTCCTGATACCTCGTCAACCATCCTGATTTCTGATCCAGCCCCCAATTTGAAATCTGCATAACGCACTGAACAAAACTTAACATAAGGTACAGCAACTAAACGGTTAACACCTGCTTCCAAATAAGGCATGTCCCCCCCCCCCATGAATAATCCACTCTATGAGGTCATAATCAACATTTTTTTTGCAAGCAACTTGTGCAAACCTGGATAAATGGTTAAGCAAAGTCAACCTGAGTGACACCAGACCAAACCTGCGCGCAGGAAAATGCAGTTTCGCCGCTCCTGCATGCTCTAGCACTTCTGAAACTCTGCTAATGTACGTGCACCCTGCATGAGCAAGATTTAGGACCGTCACTGTGCATTCTTACGTCATTTTGGTCTATAAAAATACTGAAAAGATGACATAATGATTATAATTTGGAGGGCCAAACCAAAGACGGGTAATTTAATATCATGGAAAGCTAAGAAAAAATGAATTATATTCACATTTGACAGGCCAGAAGAAGTGAATTTGGGGTATTTACAGTACAATTTTAAATAGTGGACAACAGGTAAAACTGAATGTTCCTGACTGAGAGAGCTCAGCCAGTCCATTGTTTTTGCTCTGTTTGGAATAAACAAACACCTGTTTGTTTGTTTTTTTAATTTCATAATCAAACCCCAACTTCACTCACAGCCTGAGGTAATGTCACAACAATCAGCATGAGTTAAGTATTAAAAACCAGGCCAGCTAACGCGCCTGGAGGTGCACACTGATTAACTTGTCCGGGAGTGAGAGCAGCTTTTATCATGATGGGTGAAGTTGGCAGTGATGACATGGTGGGCAGCTAGCAGGCTAACCAGAGAGCCTGCTAATGTCCGCCGGCGGCAGGTCCACAGTGGCTCTGCTCAACAGGCACTGACAGGCCGAGTTTCACACTCACCCCGACCCGAAACCTGAGGAGCGCCAGTCGGATGCAGTGAGCCATGCACACGGGAGGAAGGAACCAGACTTTGGGCGGCGGTGTGCCCTTGTTCTGGACGTGGCTGATGATCTGCTGTGCGGTCTGCCTCTCGTTCACCTGTCGCTTGACCCACTCGTGCAGTCGGCCTTTCTCCAGGGCGCCATTGAAGCACACCAGGAGCTCAATGTTGCCGTTGAAGCAGGCCTTAGAGAGGGCGGCCAGGTAGCCCAGCATGTGGTTCCACTGGCCCCCGCTGACCCAGTCGGTGTAAAAGCCTCCGTAGAGCCGGTGGAGGCAGTTCTCGGCGTCCACCAGCAGTCTCAGCGGAGTCTGAGGGGGTCTCTGCCGGCCACCTCCAACCATACTCCCCCGGGCCAGCTTCTGGAGCTCCACCGGCACCACAGCGCTGGGGCAGTGCTTTTCAATGTACTCTTGGAAACCTTGAACACCCATGTTGAGCGTCTGTCAGAAGAAACTTAAAAGTGACTGTTGGAGGAAAAAAAAAAGCGAAATATCGGAGGAAATTAAACCGAAGGTGGTTGCAGTGCGCCTCTCCCCCCCCCTGACAGTCACTGACAACCGGTTGCTAGCTGTGAATATTGCCGGAGTTGGAATAATTTCGAAAGAAACGAAATGAGGCTGCTATTCAGGCATCGTCAGTTTTTGGTGAGTTGTTTTTTTGTTTTTGGTTCATGGCTGCTAGCTGCCATGTGTCGGTTCACGGAACCATGTCTGAGGTTGTGAATCTGACGGAGTGAGAGGGAGACAGAGAGGGGAGTACACGTGACGACACGACGCACCGGCACGTACAGGCGCTGACGGGGAAACCGAGAGGGTTCGTCGCTGCGTACTTCCGCGTTTGCCTAATTTCATTCGCTACTTAAGCTAAAAATCCGCATTTTAGATAGTTTCCCGATAAAAACAACTTATATATTGGTCTGAGATTGATGTGGCATGTGCGATTACTGTGATTTATACAACCGCACCTCAAAGACACCTTTTGCTCGCTCCAGGAATGTCATTTTTAATTTCATTTTCATTCCTTTTGCTGATTTAAGTCGAAATGAAATTTGAAAAATAGCATTTTAACCCGTTTTGACCTCAACTCTGGTCATATTGTGGACACATACACACAAAAAGTAAGTAAAATAAGCAAAATGTTGTATTTGTATTAAAACCTGACAATTTGTTTATAAAAATATGACGTGTACTTCCTTAACATTGAACAGACCAATTTCAACTAAATATATCGTGACATGCAGCCATCAGTCTTTCAGCTAGCAACTAGGAACAGCACAGTATGGTGGGAATGCACACCCAAAACTTTGAGGACAGCATTCAACTACAAAATACAGTAACCCTCCATGTTTGTTATTATTTGCCTATCTTCCATTATTTAAATAAGATTCCTCTCATTTATTTCATATCAGGTGATTATTATTATTATTATTATTTTAAGATGGCGGAAAAACGCCTGTTATAGCACCACAGATGTGGCTGTCAAAAGTTATGGCCCGCAGCATCTGGGTTTTCCCAAAAGGCTGGGCGTGAACTATCTTGACAATTTTTAATCTTTGGGTTTCAGGGGTTTGCTTCCTGATTTGTGGTGGTGTGACACTTCTATCCTCAGACCTCGAGCGCAAACCAGCCAATCAGCAAGTCGGTAGTTTTCCCAGGTGTTGTAGGAAAAAAACTGAAAGTAAATTTAATGTCATCTCACGGCGGACCTAAAAATAACTGACATGTTGCATATTAAAAAGTTTATCATACCGAAGAAGGTATAAATAGCATTGCAGTGGCTGCTGTGCTCCATCAGATTTTCAGCCTTGAAGCAGAATAGGAGGCTAGTCATCTTTCCATAAACGAAGTAATGTGTCCACTGCCACCCCAGAATGATTAATTATTTGGAGGGCACGTTTTTCCATTAACTTTTCAGGTCTCCGTGGACTTGGCTAGAATTTCCTGGACTTTATAACATATAATTAAATTTCATCTTTTTAAAGTTTAAAGTTCAGAGAAAATAGCATACTTTTGAATAATGGGACTGTGATGTTAACATATATACATTTATATTTCATTAAAGGACCAATAAGCAAAGAAGTAACGTTCCTGATTATGATCATTTAACTTTCCCTCAGTTTGACTCCGCAGCTACACATGTGGGTGAAGTCACATCCCAACACCACTGCTAGAGGGCGCCATCCAACGAGAAACTGCTAACGTGTGTGCAGATGTCTCTCAGCAGTTGACTTCTCTTTTTCATTCTCTTTCTCAAACTTTGTTTTCTTCACATCTTAGCCAGAAAGATGACGTGTGGGTGACACAAAGCAGTCAAGAGCCAAAGATTAAAGCCCCGCTGAGCTCTGCTGAAGTGTGTACACTGCATTCTCGTTATTAATCAATTAAAAGAAAAAAACATTTCCTGACTCCTGTGGTCACGCCACCTCGTTTTTTCCCACACCTCTTCTTTAAAATGCATACACGTCTGTCACTTTTAGAATGAGGTTGTGAAATGAGGGGCCGGATATCCAGAGCCGTGTGAGGGAGTGAGTGAGTGAGTGAGTGAGTGCATGTCCTCCACAGTCCCGCTTCAAACACAGAGTGATTCACCTCTGCTCTTTATAATAACATTGTTTTCTGTTATTATGTAACAGCTGATTTAACAATAAAAAGCTCCTATTAATAATTAATACTTTAAAGCATTACTATCTCAAGGTAAAGGCATCAGGGCCCTTTAATGACTAGATTAACCAGGTTGAAAGCACTGGGGCAAAATGAGCTGCTTGACCCTTCCGCCTTCACTTTCTTGTTTTTCTCTGCTGGAATATCGCATGCATCCAGGTTTACTGTGTGGTGGTTTGACACATTTGATTTAAGGTTCGACTGCCCGCTCCTTCTGCCCCTGTGCTGTTTCCTCACACGAGCAAAGACACCAGTGCCCTCGACGGCACGGCCAGCACTGAGCACGGTAGCTTTATTGCCATCAGTGTGGGAGTTTGTATGTGAATTTCCCTTTAATGTTAATCTGGTACTTGCCACACGATGCTTAGAGCCCCATTTTACCAGACCTGGTATATGGTCTGTATTTGTAAGTATTTGCAGGTTTGTCTCCAAAACATAAATCCTCAAACATCCTCAACATACGTGTATCATTTTATTGTATTATAATTTTTACTTACTGTATGTTATTCTGCATTGCTGTACTGTTTCACAGCACATTACTTTGACGTTTTATATGATTCCTTTTTGTTAGATGGAAGGTTGTGCTCGTGTGGCCAGGATTGTAATCACAGAAACTGGATGGTAGCAGCTTCACTGTGAGTTTAAACATTCTTAAAAGTAAAACTGCAACGCAGCAGATGACATGAGAGCAAAGTCCATGCCTACAATACAATTTTAAAGATATGTAATTATCTAATAAATGTCACAGTGTGGCCCAAAGACACCCATAAAGATCTGAGAGCTGCAGCGTTTTTAAAAAAGATTTTATCACTCACCATCTTTTGGAGGTAGTGTGTCTATTTAACAATACATTTGGACACAGAGCCACACTGCCTTGAAGGAAATGAGTAATGATCTAGCTCTGTATATCTACATCTACATCTATATATATATCTCTCTCTCTATATATATATGTGTGTGTGTGTGATTTTATATGATTATATATATATATGAGGAAGTGGAATATATGTACTGCATGCATATATTTAGGCAATTTTTCATAGTACCAGCAGTCTGTAGGTGAATGTTTCACACAGTGCCAGCGTTCAGTATGCAGAAGTGGGATGATAAACGCTTAAGCGTAGAAGAAATTGTGTACATTGGAGGGTTAGGCAAGACACTAGCACTTTACCAACCCCAAAGGTTCCTGTTTTGTCATGACAGACCTCTGGCGTCCCTTCAGACGACGTACAGCAGAAAAGATCATTTCCTCTGCAGTACAGCAGTATAGCAATGCAGAGACCAACTTTAAAATTGTTGGAGTTATAAAAGCCCTGGATCCTACGTTTCCCATAATTCATAAACTATGCCTTCCCTTCTGTGCAAAATACCCTTTTAATTTTATTTTGCATAGACAGCTCGGTAAACAGCACTGATTTCTTCATGTGTGCTTTCAACTAACATTAACAAAGCGCCATTAAGATTTTTCAGTTTTCTAATTTTAATATCAATAAAAAATCCAACATTTGTTGTACTTTTTTCAAAAAATATTTGGGAATGCATAACACGTTTAAGAATATTTACATAGATATTCACAAAAAGTAGACTGTGTCAAACTACTACCCTGGAGAGTATACATCTTACATAATAAAGAAATAAAATACATAAAACATCCACATAACAACCAATACTCGGTGAATATAAAACCATCGTAACGTATATAAAACCAATTACATTTTATACTTTATATTTAAAATTGCATTTTAAAATTGGCTCGAGTACAGTATCCTAAATGTGCAATTTATTTTTGAACTCCATCTTTCATCTTGCTACAAATACCGCTGCATCTCTTAACTCTTCTGCTCTTCAAACTGACTTTTTCTAACATCATTCATTTTAACCTGTATCTGCCTTCATTATAACGACATCCAGCGTGAAGCAATGATGTTTTTGGCTGTTGGAGCTTGAACAAAGCTGATTATGATATGGATGAAAACGGAAACTGATAAAAGGCTGATGAATAAAGAAATGTCTTTTGCTGTACAAAGAAACCAATATGCTCGATATGCGCCCTCTCAGAGATCAAGCGATATCCGAAAGTGCTGTGCTCTTTGGGCCAGTTCTTTTGCAAACTCTTGAACCTCGTGCAGAGCCTGCCTGTCTGGGAAATGCACTGCCGCCTTCTTGGTGGCCACAGCCAGCTGCTTCAGGAGGGCACACAGGTGGTTGCTCTTACACAGAAGGCTCTGGCTGGACCCTCCACGTTGGGCCTCCCTGCACAGGGTGTCCACCAGCCTCTGGCCCACCATGATCACCAGCTTACTCTGCGAGATAAATTTTTCCGGTGGCTGGCCATCTTGAAGGCTTCTCACAAATCCCCCAATGGCCTTCTGGAGAGCGCCAAAGTACAGCCGGCAATGCTCTGACATGGACGGCTGTCGATGTTCTTCTGAGCCACTGCTGGAGTGACGCTTGTTATCGGTCTGAGCAGAGGAGAAATTGAACAAAGAAGGTGAAGATAGCCACATATCATGTCTACAGAGTCTTTTTATTACTGCAAGGAAAGAATTAAACTCTGGATGTTTACATTATAGATTCTATAATGATTGATTTCTAAGAGGCAAATGTGCTTTTTATTTACTCATAAGGGGAAAAAAAGCCCTCGTGTTAATCTGAGGTACTCACCTGTGCCTGGTTAGAGACTGGTGCGACATTTTCTTTGGGTTTTTTCTGCTCTTCTTTCTGCTGCATTACAAAGTCGTTCTTGGTCTGAGGAAAAGTCGACACCAAAATATTGCACAAGTAAGTAAAGTGCTTCTGTTTTACCTTGGTACAAAAGTACACCAGTCAGTTACCATAGCACCAATTATTTATGATAGAGGACTAGAAGCTCTCACCTGTAGCTCTACATAGTCATTGTCATCCTCCACTAAGTCTCCTCCTTGTTCATTTCCATCGGGACTTTTCTTTGTAACCGGTTGACCTGTGGTGTTGAGAGGCTCTGGCTCCTTTTGAGGGGCTTTGAACAGAAGCTTGCCATTGGCATTGATGATAGACACCAGGCGCTTGACGTCCTCTGGAACAGTGCGAGCCACCATAACAAAACGTTCTAGCTGGTCAGGTGTCTGGACCTGTCCTGGGTCCTGGCAGAGTGTGTTGAGGGGCCAGCCAGCCATGTTCAGAGCACCTACTGTTTGTTGTAGGATCATACCTGAGTCCTCTACAATGGAAAGCTGTTTATAGAGTCTTGTCTGAAGGTTGGCATCAGTCAAACGGCGGGCATTGCCCTTCATGTCGAGAGCAAAGTTCAGGAAAGACGTCAGAGAGCATGCAATGCCCTCTGAAGCTTCTTTGATCTCTTGCAGGTGTTTCTCCAGATGTTCTTTGCACCTCCAGTGACTGCTGACGAACTCCATGAGACGGGGCACAGCTTTGCCAATGGACTCCTGCAGGTCCAGGAGTTTGCGGCAGGCTTCCTCCTGGCTGAGCGTCACTTCTCGCAGAAGCTCTGGAGAGGAGGAGCTCAGAGCCAGAGAGTCACATGAGCTGGTGGAGGAGCTGGAGGCTGTACTGACTCTTTGACTGTCTGCTGCAGAGAGTCGTAAGGTTCTACCTCGCTCATCATCTTCCTGCGCCGGTGACTCCCCACTTCCTGGAAGGTCACGGAAAGACGTACAGGCCAGGAAGTTCCTCATTCGCTGAAGACGCATCCTTGAGAGGTCATGAGCATTGCTTGAGTCGCCCCTGCACTCTAGGGGTATATGATCACTGGGGGCATCCGTTAGAACTCGGGTGTGGGGTTCCTCCTGGGGTGGAACTGCATAAACTAACTCCTCTGTGACCCTCTGAGTTGGGGGCTTGTTATAAATTGAGCCCCTTGGCAACACTTTGGGTGGACTCAAGTCAAGAGAACTGGGTCTTGGTATATCATAAAGCAAAGGGGTTGTGTTGCCTCTTTGAGTGAGCTGCCAGCAACCAGCTTTTGCGGGCATGGTACCATAGGAGCTTTGGGGTGGACTTTGTTTCTCAGGTACCACTGGTACATCGTAAATCCACTCAGGCTTGCGGGGGTTGGGAAGGGTGCTGTATCCACCTATCATTTTCTGTTGAACTTCTGGGGCTGAGGGAACAGGGATGTCATAGTTTGGGTCCTGAGGCAAAGGTGGGGGAACTGCATACATCTGTGCACAAGAATAAAGTTGTCAATATCACAGCTATGAAGAAAAAAAAGGCTAAGGTCTGCACCCTGCACCTTCTCAGTGTCAGAACTGTGGGAGTGGTCGGAGATTTCTTGCCCTTAACCCTCACCCATGCTGCAGCAAAGAGTGCGGTTCACTTACTTTTTTGACGTTTGTTAATTTGTACAAATTTCACAACTGCATGTCCTCGCTGCATTACTTGTATATATCTATATTAGTTCCATACTTAAGCTTTAGCAGAAATAAGAAATATGTAACAAAGAAAGATGGTATTTTAAAATGAGCACATCAGGCTTTCTTTTCCTCATTAATTCCTCCAAAATATCTGAAACTTACATAAGTGTCTTCTGGACTGCTCCACCTCGAAGTCTCCGGAGAGTCAAATGTATTCTCCAGCTCTGAAACTGGAAGCAGTGACTGTTTTCGTGGCATGTGTCTTGGAGTTGTTGATGCCTGCAAATAGAACATCACAGCAAGACATCAGACTACTGCCCACTCGAAGCAGAACATAACTAGTTTAATGCATTTTGTTGTGTATGTTTTTTTGGAGCTCACCTTGAAAAGACAGGCTCTTCTTCCTTGGCTTGGGACATCATAAACCTCCCCTTTTGGACTTGACGCCATGCTGAAGAATGGAGGCTGCAGACAAGACAGACAGGCTGTAATATTGGGCTTGACTGGCAACACTTGTGCTGCTTTGATCAAAGCTGCATATACCCTCACCCTACCCCACTGACCTCCACATCAACGCATTTATGGGGACAGTGTTTGCTCTGAAGCCCGTCGAGAGCACCGGAGAACCCCATTATGCATGCACTTTGCCAATTAACGCAGCTCTATAATAGAAACCATGCTGCTCATTGAATATTAGGTGGCTACTGCAGAAGGGAACAGGACTCCCCTGGAGCAGGAAAGGAAATGGTGAACATGTGGGTGTATTTCTCCCCACTTTCTGCTGCACAGGCACCCGTACAGACACTTCTGTCTTTCTGGGGTCCCTGGCGGCATGGGCTGCTGTTTGCAGTTAAAAGTGTCTGAAGTCTGTGTCTGTTTGTCTTTTACAGGCCCATAAAGACCCCAGTGCTGCATGCCTGTCCCCATGGAGAGGCCCCTGGTCCCCATCTGTAAGCTTTTTTGCCAGCAGGGGTTTCACAGCGTTGCATTTCTGCAACAGTCTACCTCTCTAATCATGAGAGTGAACACTTCCCAAAGAGTAGGACCAAATTTGACCTCGGACCATCAGACAGCAAGCTAACATCTACAATTTGTAAAAAAAAAAAGTTTCCTTTTCTCTACAGAAACTCAGTCATATAGGAAAAGACATTTGTTCAGTGTTTACCTCAGATCCTTCTGGGCTTTGCTTAAGTGCTGATTGAACTGGACTTTTAGAGGCTGATAAAGGAGTGGATGGGACCTTGTAGATCATGTCCATGCGTTCATAAGCTGGACTGTTCGTGGGCCGGGGTACACTCGGGATCTGGTAGATATTTTGCGCACTGTCATCAGATTCAGCATCAGTTAATTTTGGTTCTTCCGTGACGCGGCTCAAGGAGCCTGCAGTGCTTCCAATCTGTGGCAAAAGCTGCAGTCTGTTTGCAGGGGCCAGGCCGTGTCGTCCATAAAGAGAACACATCCACCATCCGCTGCTGCCGGCCACGTTTTGATTCATCACCATGACGATGTCCCCTTTCCTGAAGGCCAGCTCATCTGCACGCTCCGCAGTGTTGTCATACAGAGCCTTCGCAAGTTTGCTCTGAAATAAAGAGCAGAGAAAATTGAAGATGAGGGGTAAACACATACCTGTGGGTAAGCAGGGCAAGTAGTATGTGGCATATTTTAAAAATGACAAAAGTGAAATTCTTGATACATATAAGAATTTACATTTGCAGAGGTTGCGTGGTCACTTTCTGTTTTGTAAGTTGCGCAGTTCAGATCAACATTTAGATGGAAGTGCTTGTATGTTATCTTGATATGTATTATGTTATGTATATGTATTATGCAATCTGCAGGCTGCGAATGTCTTGCATTTTCTGTTTGTTTGGTTTTTGGTTTTTTTTTTTGCTGCTGAAGGTATATGACATTTCCTCTTGCAAAATAGTTCTGCAAGTTGCACATCCAAGTTAGTTCGTCACATATTCACTCATATCCTTATTGTTCAGCCGATTGTGAAATGATGAAAAGAGCCTATGCAGAGTTCTTTTTGTTTTGGATTAAATCTTTCTATGCTCTTTATTTTCACTTCCTATTTGTGCTTCTTAGGGTTAATTTGAAAACATGTTTCTTCAAAACTTCCTCTTGCAGGCTTGCAGCGTCCTGTCTCGTCACACCAAAAATAAAATGAACTGGGCAAATGAAATCTCATTTCACTCCTCGTATTAGTACTGCAGGTAAATAAGGGTTGTGATGCATCCATGCCCTTTGCATGTTTCTCTGTCACTGTGCAACTCATAAAATACCCATCTCTTTTCTGTATGCACCACATCTAAATCATTTTGGCTACCTGCAACAACCACAAACACTGACTGAATTCCCCTTTACTCCGGCCTCCTTTTTGCAGTGGCTTTTGTTGCGCACAGTCGTTTTAAGCGACAAGCTGTGAGTCATGAAACATGCCTGTAACCAAAAAAACCGCTGTGCAGATCTGTGGTTTGACTTAGTGCACAGCCAAAGCAACAAAATGGGTGCTCACACTTACCTCATCAATTTCTCTTTAATTCTCACGAGAAACATTTAAATCCAAATGAATAACAGCTTAACCAAACTCAGCTGAGGAGGTTACTGTGTCACGATGCTTCCTTTTTGTTTACTTTTTAATGTTTGGCAAAATCAGGTCAGTCAGACTACAAGAGCGAGAGAGACTGCTGTCAGCTAAGAGCTTAAAGGTGCCTTCGAAGTTAGTTTAATTGTTAATCTTTCATGTGTGTTACGTTTTATCATAAGTTAATCATATGTTTGTTTGCGCCATCTTAACCAAAGCTAGTAATATTTATCTCAAATATATTAAAAGTCAGAAACTGAAGCACCTCAAAATTGTACTTAATTTCCTGATTAAAGGCACCAACAGAGATGCAAATGCAAGATGCTAAAGGAGTAAAGGTACAGGCGGATTCTTTACAAAACAAACACATTCACACGCGCACGCACACAGACACCACCCTCAGCTGATAAGTGTGTGTGTGTGTGTGTGTGGGGGGGGGGTTGTGCTGGCTCTGGCCTCTCTCTGAGGGTGAATCCTCTGCAACAAAGAGCCCCATTCACCATCGGAGCCCGACACGCTCAGCACCTGTTGGGATGCGGGCCTGTGCAGCACACTGACCGCAGCAGACTATGGCACCCCCCCCCCTCACACACACACACACACACACACAGGCCAAGCTTTAGCAAACTCCCTGCTTAATCCTCTGGGTCATGCTACAGACATGCAAGAGAAATACACAGGGTCAGATGACAGCCAGCGAACACACCGCCAAGATTTACGTTGTCGTACTTCGTCCTTGGCTTCATCAGTGTACGCCATCCTAACCTGACATTAGCAATGCTTGGTTACACTCGCACGGTATTTTATCCATCCGGGTCATGGTGACAGGTGCGTGCAAGTGTATGTGTGTGTGTGTGTGTGTGTGTGTGTGTGTGTGTGTATAAAACCTGCAGAGTTTCAGTGCCCATATTAGTCAGCAGCCAAAGATGCCACTTAAACCATATCTTATGACCTTATTACTGCCGCCGCTACATTTTTCAACAATAGCTTATATATACTCATTATTTCAAAGCCACAACTCAACATTTGAAAGTATTCAGGTCAGTTGCCCCGTGCAGAAGCCCCCCCCCCCACTTTATGCTATGATTCACTGGTACCCTCGCGCCTGTGTCTGCATGTTGATCACTGAGTACAGTAACAAAGTCAGATTCAGCTGTGACTCTTTTGGATTCCTGCACACGCCTGCTTGTGCAGATCAGCCCCTCTGACAGCTGGCCTTCAGCACTTTAACTGCACAGCTGTCTCTGCCTCTCCCTCTCCTCTCCCTGCTCCCTCCATCCTGTTCACAAATTAACATCGGCCCGTCGGACGCAGCGCAACGAAATGCCTTTAAAAGTCCCAGATAAGAGCTTCTGTTCATGCCCTACGCCACGCCACGCCGCGCCCCACTAAGCTGTTTTAGCTCATCTCAGGTATCTCAAATCAATACGAGGGCGGATGAGGAGCATGTTATTAATTTCATAACACTGATGATTCTATTTTTAACTCATGGTTGTGATGTCCAACTCTTACTCTTACACCAACACACCCAAGTCGGGCTAAAACATCTCATTACTTCCTGTACATGATAACTCTTCATTTAAACTGACTGAGTAGTAAAACAGTCTGAAGAGAGAAAATAAAACATCTGTTTACAACGTCATTAAGAAGAGAAGCAGGTAAATTGCACATTTTAGAGGCAGGAACCAGAACATGTGGGATTTTTACTTTATAATGAGTAGGACATTGTAACGTTGCCTCAAGTAAATATGGTTTTCTGGGATCATAACAGCGCTAAACTTACTGTCACAGCAGCAGCACCAGTGGAGGAAAGTGAGAATCCGATCAGTGACATATGTTTTCCAGGAATATTTAGAAAAAGACATGTCGGATCAATGGCACGCACTAATGGTCACATCAGGGCAGTCAGAGTGTGTTAAAGTGTGTGCGTTCAGCTGATTATGAATCAAGACGTTTCACTTGCAAAAGAGAGAATGTGTTTCTTTCTACAAAAGTCGCATAGTCGAGCTTCAGACAGTTAATCAGTTCTCAAGTATGAGTTCTGCAGCCACTGTCGGGCATTAATGAAGCATTTCTTAATTCTGTAGAAGCGAAATCTCTGTTTTTGAAACAGTGTTGGGCAATGCAGACCATTTTCCCACATAATCTGACGTCACCTGAGCCACATTAATGAGTCAACATACCAAAAGCATCCAGTCCCAGAGAACCGGAACCAGCCCAGGAAGTGGTTCCCAGTGTGGGAAAGACACCCTCATGGTTCCCTCTGACCTTTTGCCCCCTGGACAGCCTGGGCACGACCCCGGGGGCGGGTCAGCACCTCATCCATTATACATTCAGACACATGCGGTGGCGGTGAACAAATCTGTCACACATGACTAGAAGTTCGCTAAAATGTAGAGAAATGTTTTCCCACAACGAGTGGCGGGAGCAGGGCGTTCAAGATGCGGCAGACCACATAGTTAAGATAATCTCTTTTCTTGAAATTGAACAGGAAGTCAGTCTGTAAATATGACATATTAGACTTTCCCACAGTATCTTAGATACAAAGACGGGAGCCGGGGGGAGAGACGAGGAGGAGAGACAGGGACAGACGGACAAGCAGAGGGGAAAAACACTAAAAGAGAGATTTGGTATCCCGGTAAATTGTTCCCTGACGTGTTGGGAATTTGCTCCTGGTCGATCGTTTTTATCGTCTTAAATCATCCTCAGATGTGCTCCATGGAAAAAAAAAAAAATCACCTTTGACAAATCTCTTTCTAACCCAAACGAATCCAAGAGGAGGCCGTGGAGACGAGCTCAGGCTCTGCAGCAGTGACACTGACTCGCTTACAGCTGCCCTGGTATTTCCTGTATGGGAACTGGTGAGAACTATGTCAAAAACTCATACACAAACACAAACGCGACCGATGAAAACGTCCCGAGGACCTTTCAGTGAGTCACCGCTTAAAATATTCGACTTATCTTCATCTGACAATGAAAACAAAATAGTTGGAAGACTTAATGTGTTTTAAAACTAAACAAACAAAGCCTCTTATCCAACGTCATCTCCAACAGATAACTGTGCTTCTTGGGGGTTGCAGATCTCAAGATTCGCTTTACTCTGACCAGTTCATGTCCAGTTAATGTTAAAATAATAAGAATAATTGAATTGGCAGCCCTTATAAGACGGTTTGACTGGAAAGCCCGACTAACAAACGCACCATCTTTCATTTCAGTGCGCTCTGCTGCACCTTAACTCAGTCTGGCGTGACCAGCAGCTTGTGGCCTCACTGAGAATGAAGTCAAGCTTATCGAACTTTGCTGTAACAGTACATTAGTGTTGCTTCCTGTGCATGAAATGATAAGTGCAACAACAGTAAGTGACGGTGCGTCATGCTGTTTATTACGTATATTTGAGCTTTAGCGATACTGTATCACACTTCTCCAGCTCTGGAGTGCAGACTTTTAACAAACAGAGCAGGAGATATGAGTTCTGGCGCAGCCATTTGAGAATTTTTAGAGAAGTACCAGTTCCTGCCAGACGACAGCATTGTGTTAAAATAAGGGGTCCGGCTTCTTTGACTGTATCTAACAGCAGAATTACAAGGAAACGGGCACTGTTGTGAGTTCTTTCAATCGTCTGCAGGACGGTTTGTTGTTTCCCAGAGGTGTGGCTGCAGCAGTGGATGACAGGCTGCATAATGTGAACAGCAGCAGATAAGGAGTGGGTTGCAGGCTCGCTGCTCCGTGGCAGGAACTTATCTCACTCCTCAGACTCTGCTTTTTATTTATACACTTCCTCTGTCTCATCTTCTGACTTTTGCCGCATCGAATGTGCCCAGTTCGATTCTTCACGTTGCTGTTACAATTACATTTTTGTTGGTTTGTTTCAGCCCTGATATTTCCTGGTCGGATAATGGTATATTTACCTTTTGAAAAATTAAAAGGTGCTACATTAACCATTCAAACAATGCTTGTTAAGTTACAATAATAATGTTACACAAATAGGGGAATTTTGGCCTTTTCTGTGGGTCAGGTTTGCAGGGAATCTGATGGATCAGTTAAAGGTTCCCTGCTGAATTCTAAACCACCATTGGTACTAGTGAGTGCTGTTGACATGTGCATCCCTGCAAAATGACCGCAAAGGCGGGGAAGACAAGGAATGACACATGCACAAACTCTGACGAAGACCATGGGAGAAGAAGGACCGCTAGCTAATAAACACTGATGTGAACAAATGCGTTTTTCAGTGATCAAAGAGCATCAGTAGCTTTAAAAACACACGTGGAGACTTTATAGCACTGAACACAGTTTTTAAAGTAGCAATATTATGCGTCACTGGAACCGGCACCGGCATGCGCAGACACGCTTCTGACATATTGTTGCCTTATCAACTTGATACGGTTAACATGTTGCACACCTCAACGTCTAGAAGACGTCTCTTTTTGGAGCCGTTTAGAGCATTTACTCTTCACTCTTGTTTTTGAATTCACCAACAAGCTGCCGAATGCTGCAGCTCTTTGACGGCTAATTGCAAACTTTATCCTGTCTTCTGCTCAGCGGGTTTACCACAGCTTCTGTTTACCAAAACCAACCGCCTGCTGTGGCTGGAGACGATGCATGTGAGCACTGTCAAACTGAGTGCTTTGTGTGAGTTTATTCAGGGACCTATAGCCCAGTTGGCATGTGTTACAATGCCTCATAAATCAGAATGTGCTCTCTGACATTTTGTTCCCATTGTAGTTCTGACTGGTTGAAGGACGGAGGTAATCACGATCATCGGCAGCCAAACATACGGACAGTGGCCGGATAAGGTGAAGGACAGATGGCGAGTTAGACCAAATGAAATTTCAGCTTCCTTGAGCGGCGTATGAGGAGGATGCTGCCACTTCTCCCTGTCAGCCTCCTGCTGTGTAAACCCTCATGACTGTCTACTGACTCCTGCTCTCAGATGATAAAAACAGACAGCACTGCAGCACGCACGGCATCCCAGAATAGCTCTCCGCGAGCTAAAAAAGAACCAAATTCCAATACTAAACATCCTTACAGAACGGAAATGAGATTGCTTAAACTGACAGTTAGTCATCGGCCAAACCAATTCTGGTTTTTAAGAAGCGATGAATAATATGAGCTCAGTAGTTCCTTTGCATGGGAAAAGGTCAGAATGATGCATACTGTGAGAAACAGATAAGACCTTTGCTATAAAACTAATGATGATGAATCAAAGGGGGCCGCCGAAACCGAACGGCGACTGAGCTTTTTGGCCACAATCTGAGAAATAAATAAATAAATTATTGAAGTGCTGCTACTGCTATTTAGAGTTATTCTGTACTTTTAATCATCAAGTAACAATGGCTTGACAAAAAAGTGTGGGGAAACTGCAGAGGAAGAATGAGGCGTCCTCTGATCCGCTTTGTTGTTTGTTGAATCTTTTCTCCATCTGCTCTTGGCCGCCTCGAAACCCTACTTAGTTGCTCTGGGGGTCCTTCGACAAAACACTGACTTGTAGAGACAGAACAGCGCAGATGGGTTTCTTGCTTGAGCTGCAAGGAAGTTATTTTGTGCAGCTTACGAGCCAATCGGTGACAAGCCGGGTGATGGTTATGGTTGGAGAGGCATTAAGCTGGACAGACGATGTGCCTTGAGGCAATTATGGAAACCAAACCGGCTGCAGAAGGTTTACTCAGCAGACCCCCCCCCCCCGAAATAAATAGTGCACACAGAGCGCAGCAGTAAATGTGCTCCAGGTTTTAGAGATCACACACGGACGTGCAAGCAGTTTGATCAGCTGTTAAAATGCACTCAGCTTAAAATGCACGTGACATTTATTGGTTTTATAGTAAAATCAACCAAACACAGCAAAGACGCAGATTCACACGTGCCAAGTGCAACATTTAAGAAGCCAAACATCTGCTTAATGGTGTGTTTCTAACCAGCCTGAGTTGATAATCTCTCTTCTGAAGGCTTGTGTGTTAATGAGGCTCGTAAAGTTTCACTCTCAGCCCTGTGTCAGGATCGGCGCTCTCAGGTTACAGGTCTACAGTAGAGCAGGTCAGAGGGGCTGCGTGTAGAAATAGGCGGTAGCTGACACCGCAAGTTAAAGTGAAATCCAAGCAGGTGGTCCTCGGGGGACATTCCACCGGGCGAGCAACAGTACACACCGGAGTGGATACAAAAGACATCACGGCGGACGTTCGTTCAAAACTGAGCTTGTGAGTATTTCAAAATAAAAGCAGAGACTTTAACACAAGTAAATTGGAATTTGTCATCTTAAAGACAGCTGTAGTGGAGCAGCTGCAGTACTCACCATGTTTGTCAGGCAGTTGCGTTCAGCGTCCTCACAGAGAAATAAGGTCGCGCACTTCAGGTTCAGTTTTCAGTGAACCATCTCAACCACGAGTGTGTGTGTGTGTGTGTGTGTGTGTGTGTGTGTGAAAGCTCTCGGGGGGGATTTACTCCTCCTGCGTGTCTCATAAGCATATTGTCTGAGCTGTCACTGAGAGCCGGACTGTTTTACACCCTGGGCGTGGAAACTGAGCTGCATGTCATTGACAGAACTGCCTTCCTGCAACCCCATTGGCCGGAGAGATGCCCCCCTTTGCAACAGCTGCCCCTCCCCGCCACTTTTTTTTTGTTTTTTTCCCCCTCATGCTCATCTATGCTCGCCCTCTTACATCTTTCTGGTAAAGCAGAAGTGCATCGCTTGTAGCTGGTTTGCTTTTCCATCGAACCGAGGGAATTTTTGGCATTACGCTTTATTTTCCTTCCTCTTTTCTGATTAATTTGACACATTCCCCTTTATGTGACAGGTTTACGAGGCAGGTTTAAGGACGGTGGCGGCCGGGGGGAGTTTGTTGGTTGCTCGAAGCAGAAATTCTTGCGGCTTTACTCGTTGTTGTCTGGACAACACAGACACCCAGCGTCTGGGAGAGTCGGGTTGGGGGTTGGGGAATGCAGAGGAGCGATGGGTCGGTGTGACCCTCCTGTCTGACAGCACAGGCAATAGTAGAAAAAGGAAATCATTGTTAAGTCTTTCTGTTCCCCTTTTTTTCGAGGACCTGGCTAAACACAAAGTATTTTAAGTATTGATAAGAGGTTTTATCAACAGAAAACTTTAAGTTTAGTCTTCCTTCTAACTGGTTTACAAATGAAGCCAAACAGTAAATTCATATGAGCAGTGACTAAGGCGATGCATCACTGCATGTGCGTGCGTGCGTGGTACAACACTGCCCATTTGTGCTCCCTGCAGGTTGTTCACTTTTTTTTTTTTTTGTAGTGGCAACAACTGCGATCTTAAAATATCTACAGGATATTGCTGTAGCTGTGGTTATGAGTTCTGAGTTCTGACGGGGACTTTTTCATCGTCACATTCATAAAAGAGGCTCATTCCAATTAACTGTTTAATAAAAATCTGAATTACAACAAAGATCGACAAAATATAAAAGTGGAAAAGACAACCGAGAAATGTGAGTTACGACTAAAGTTCCCGAGCAGTGGAATAGGTTTTTTTTTTTTTTTTTTAAAAGGTCATACTTTCAATTCAATATGAAAAGTCCACAAGTTCACAGTGTTGTTACCAAAAAGAAGGTGACACACGTCCACTCTTTACTCTTTAGAGTATTGTCCCACATTTTCCACAGCAGGGTTTCATATGAATTTAAAATGAAAGACACCACAGATGAGAAGAAAGTGGCGAGTTCACTGGGGCGATGAGTCCAGCACCTGTTTGGTTTCTCAGTGAGCGGAACTGAGGCTGTGATGGAGAAAAGGCAGAGGAGTAACGTGGAAGTGTCTCAATCTGTGGTGGTGCGGCGGTACCAGAAGCGGGCTCTGAAGTCATCGCTGCAGGTCATGAAACCAGGGTTGGTGGGCGAGTGCACGATGCAGCGGACGATGTTGTTGTGCCCTAGAGACAGCAGGTTCTTCCTCTCGGCCGTGCGCGAGTCCCAGCAGCACAGGCTGATGGTGCGCTCGTCCGGCAGCAGCACGTAGTCCTCCGTGTGGTTGAACACGCCTTGTGTGCGATGCATCTGCCGGCCGCTCAGCCCCGCGCCTACATAACAAAGGAGGAACACACCACTAAGGAAGCTTCACTGCATATAAATCTAATGTAAACCCGCTAAAAATGTACAATTGACTCGTTGCACGTTACCAGTAGCTACGTTTACCTTTCTGTGTTCTTTCTGCTTCTGTGGCGTGTTCAACATCACCACCAGCAAACACAATCGCATTATGAAAGAGGGTTACAGTTGAAAGCAATGCAGCAAAGATCACCGTCCTGCCAGCGTTGCATCTCGCACAATCGCCCGTTGCTCCCACAGAGTGTACGCAGCGGTGGTGCGTGTGGTATATCAGCTCTTTAGATGCCAAGCGACAAGCGTTTCATACATTCATTCATTCGTTTGTCCACCCAGGTGATGAGTTTACATCACAGCCAATCAGAGCTGGAGCCCATAAACACCCGTGGCTACTGCAGTCATTTGCTGCGGGTTTGATGCCAATTGTTCACTTTTACCTTGACAATAAAAGCCAGATGTTGGCGGCTGCCAGTGGGTTTTTAGTGCAGAGTAAAAGGGGCTTGATTCACTAGCTGCTGCGATAACTGCACCTAGCAGATTTCGCTGCAGCGAGCTAGCTGACTGTTACCTCCAGCTTCATTTTACAACTAAGAACCCTGTGCTTTCTGTTTGGGCAAAGGCGAGAACAAGAACTCATTCAAACACAAAGCATCGGTCTTTCAGCTGCACGCACATCATTTCAACACGTGAACAAATCCTGATTGCACACAGCAGTGTCGTCAGCGGGCAGGGGCTCAGTTTAACTAATGAAGGCTCTGCAATTCACAAGAAATTTACCAAAACCGTATTTATGAATCTCTTGCTTTACTAAAGCATCTTAACATTAACTCTAAACACAAAAAGCTAACTAACATATAAAAGATATAAAATCTGTTACATTATATTTCGGGGCCACTGTTCCTACAGGATCTCTAGCATAATTTTGCATGACAGTGCAGCCATTTCTAGTTCCTTATCTGCTGACACACACATATATGCAGATGAGGGTGAACTGCAATAAGCTTGAATCCAGCTGATGCAAACACAAAGTATTTTAGGTTCACTTGTAACAGAAAAGTTAAAAGTGACGTATTTAACTAGGGATGCACCGATACCGATACCAGCATTAGGTATCTGTACCCTGTTCCTGTAATCGTAAGGAGGCAGCAATGTCGGCGGTGTGGAGGTATTTCAAAGTGGATGATGGTGACAAAAGTAAAGCGGACTGTAAATGATGCTCTGCGAAGTTGTCAAGAGGAGGGACGAAAGCGAGTGCTGTCAACACAAGCGATCTGATAAAACATCTAAAAAACCAACACGACGCCGAGTTCAAAGAGTTTGCTAATAGCGGCAAACAGCAGCAGCCAACTTTGCAGCAAACTCTGGAGAAGTGCATTGCTCTTGATGACCAGCCATTGTCGGTTGTTGATAATATGGGACTTAGACGTCTTCTCAGCGTACTGGAGCCGAGGTATGAGATCCTCTAGCCGACACCACATCACTGACACGGTCAGTCCTCAAGTAAATGTACGACGTGTAACGGCATTAATAAGTGCTCATATTGGTACTTGGTATTGGCAAGTACTCAAATGTAAGTACTTGTACTTGTAATTGGATTGTAAAAATGTGGCATCGGTGCATCCCTATATTTAACCGTCCAGTCTAACTCTGATAGACAAGACGACGGTGGTGAGGAAACATCAGCTGGAGGCACAAGTACAGATGAGAAAGTGCTCACAGAGAAACCGACATCTGGACTCACTTCAGTTCATATATAATACAGGGTGAGATTAAACTACATCTTGATACTGACAGAAAACTGCACCCGCAACCCACCTGACCAGCACGCCTTTACGTTGGCCGTTTGTCGGGCTCAGACTCATGAAGGTCGCACGTCTCCACCAGTCTGTCAAGGCGTGGTTAACATACATGTCCAGACTCAAATACCATCTTATGAAATGTCACCTTTTTTTTTTAGACTTTGGAAGAAATTGTGTTCTTGAGAACGGGATAGAAGGGCTGACGACCCAAAAACACAACGCCTCTGGCCACGGCTGCTGCCAGGGGAGGTGTGAAAACAAAAAAAGGACAGATGAGCTGATGAGCTTTCACTGTCTGCCCTGCTTTGTGATGCAACTGCGCTAGAGCACAACAACAGGCTAAACGCCTCAACCAACGCAAGCATGGCTGCTGACCGGAAGAGAGGGTTATATCCATTATGGCCAAAAAAAACACATTTCAGTTCAATGCAGCAGGACGACGATCCTCAATATATCAGCTACCAAGGTGTCAGCGGTCTCGACTCTGCAAATCGGTGACCTGATTCTCGGTCAGACTGATCATGTGAATCGCTCGCTGGAAGACCACAGTGCAGGGATTCAAAGAAAGCTGTTGTCCACATTACAACAAAGCACCGCCAGTAATGATGCCAAGAGCTGCGTTACAATAAATTCCTTTAAATCAACATTATCCATCGTCTCAATTCCTGTATTTGTCATGACCTTACGTTATGACGGATATCATGACCGGTTACTTCCTGTGCTTTATAACTCAGGTCGTGATATATCCAGTGCTGTGCAGTGGTAAATCAGTAACAGTGACATAGTTTCTAATGTGATGTGATGAAATCAGTGGTAAACCATTTCCAACAGTTGGGATTCAAATCGAAGAACCAGAAAAAAATTCCGCCGCTCTTTCTACATCACCGGCTCTTCTGCTGCTTTTCTTATAATTAGGATAATTATATGAAAGTCCCGCTCAGACGCTGACATCATTGTCTTTGACAAAAGAAAGAAAAACCGCACTGCGTTTGCACAAGGAAGGAAAGATGTCACGTCTCTGCAAGAGGAAAACGCAGACACTGGGGAAGATGACGCCATCATTCACTGAACTACGGCTTTCTGACAATTAATTGGAAAGAAGAAGCATGAAGGTACCATGCTCCACATGATAACGTGGCCAGAATGATAAAACAGCTGCTTTCTAACGTGGCTGTTTGGAAACCAGGAAAACATCACGTGCCGGTACGGCAGCATCAGCAGGTCTGACCAAAACCAAACCTGATCAGCAAGTTTGCTTGCTCCATCAATTTCATACCTTTTGTAGTTGACACAATGTACAGTATGTAAGCAGTGATGTTACAGTATTACTGGAAACAAAAACGCTGCACAGAACACCACTTACCTGCCATGCTAATACACTCAATAAAGATAACCTTTTTAATGTTAATCATGCGTGGGCATGTACTACATGCCCACAAAGTCTATTTTTATTAATAATTCTCATCTGCATACGTGCAGTCTGCCATGCTTTTCATGGGTGTGCTTCTTGTCTCGTCTGTTTTAAAATATCTGAAGTGTAATCGCTGGTTAAAATAGACTCACAGTCGCATTTCAGCTTCTTTCTCCATTGCTCTTTCGCTTGCGCCCGTTGTATCTTTAATTTAATCCATGTATGTACATTTTACTATTTTGTTTTAGCGTTATGTGCCTGCCCAAAAGGTTATTATCAGAGTTGATGCAACAGAAGGTGAAGATTATTTGAGTTTTGAGCCATGACCCAATCGTTTGAACGTCGACGACGATGAATGCACAGCGAATCAAATTAAAGTTTTGAATGAAAGACTGTAACAGCAACCCATGTACAAATCAGCAGAAAAAGATAGATCGCACTTTGTAAAGTCTATCACTCTCAACACAGCATCCCTAATTTCCCAGGCATGTTAAACATACACAGTGTAATCTGCTCAAGTCAATTCAAACATGCCAAGGCATTCAGCTCTGTGAGCCTGCACTGTGCACTCACCTGTGTACTTCACCAGCGTTCGGCCTGTAGAGATCTCCCACAGTTTGACCACGGAGTCTTTGCCGCTGGACAGAATGTATTTGGAGTTCTTGGAGAAGATGGCGGAGCACACCTCGGCTCCGTCGTGTGCCTTCTCAAAGGTGGTCACGCAGCGGTTCGAGACGCCATCCCAGAGCTTGATGCTGCCGTCCTTGCTGCAGGTGACGTAACTGTTAGCTGTGGGGTTGTAGCTGACGCCGCTGATAGTGTCCGTGTGCTGGTCCAGCGGGTTGCAAGACACAAAGCACTGGAAGGTATTGACGTCGTAGAGGCGGAGGGTGGGGTGCTGTGTTCCCACCAGAAGGAAGTCACCTGAAGGGTGGAAAGAGATTGAACGCAGCATTTCTGCCTCCTGCAGGGAAACAGACGAAGGGAGGATCGGATTACGACAGAATTATTGCCGTCAGCAAGGTTTTACAAAACTGAAATGTTGCAATCATCTCTGCTTTGTTCACTTTAGCTTAGTCATTATATGATGAACATGGCATCCACTTTTTCCAAAAACCTACCTGTATATATTTAAATGCTCTTTTTGCAGAGGGCTTTGAGTAATCAAAGAGTTTGAGGGTATAGTCTCTTGAGCCAGAGGCCAAAATCTGTTCGGTGGGGTGGAAGGCAAGGCAGGTGACTTCATCTACGTGGTCGTAAAGTGTTCGAATCACAGGGTGATTCTCCATGTTTTGCTGCGCCGTTTCGTTCATCATCACCTGACATATGAGGAAACAGAGGAATTATTTAATACAGTCCTGCTGGATGATAATGCAGAATGTGCTGTGGTCTCATATCTCCCTCACCTCAATAGGCATTGCACTCTTGGCCAGCATGCGTTCAGTATCCAGGATCTTGATGGAAGCGTCGGCAGAGCCAGTGGCAATCAGCTGGCCATCGCGGCTGTACGAAGCGACGCGGCACGGACCCTTGTGGGATGTTACGTAG
Source organism: Datnioides undecimradiatus (assembly GCA_008933995.1). Classification (NCBI taxonomy): domain Eukaryota; kingdom Metazoa; phylum Chordata; class Actinopteri; order Lobotiformes; family Datnioididae; genus Datnioides; species Datnioides undecimradiatus. Next base: position 20,465,060 of record WARS01000013.1, read on the forward strand.
CAGGTCTCATACTCTGATGCTTCGGGAGACATGGTCTGGACATCGGCATCAAACTCCAGATCAATACCCACGCCAGGTGCCACTGTATCTGACCGCCCAATGGCATACTGAACTGCACTGTCATCATTCTCCATGCCTGAAAAAGGTTGGAAATTGCACAGCTGGGGCTTCTTAAACCATCACACAAAGACACTTCATGCAGACACCGAGACAACTCTTACCTATCTTTGCCAGCTGCATCAGCTGCTCAGAGGGCGACACCACACTCTGCGGTTTGACCTCATTAATGAGACTGTTGGCGATGTTGGTGTAGCCATCGTAGAGCAGCTGGCTTATGATGAGCTTGTACAGGTGCTGTCGGTCCTTCAGAGTTGGTTTAGGACGATACATGATGGATCAGGCTGACCAGGAGGGGGCCGTCAATAGTGATAACTTAGCTTGCTGTAACAAAAGACACAATGTCAACAATCACTATTATTACTTCATTAGCACGTAGTAAGTTATTTCCGTTTCATAAAATGGCAATTTTGTTTAATGCGGAACAGCTAGCTTGCAAAAATATCTAGCTAACATAAGTTTCAGACGCACACCTGTGGTAACGTTCTTTCCAGCTATAACGAATGAATGGGACTTGTACCTAGCAATGCAGCTAATAACGTTAGCTTCGTTGCTAACAGTTACAGTTAAGACAGAGCAAAAACAGCAGTTTAAACGCCTCTAAATATCCAAACTGTCTGCACTACGGTTTGCACCACACAACAATGAAATTAAGCAGCGTTTAAGGACACAAGCCAAATATAACTGTTCGCTATTAATTTTAAAACAGGAAGATCTGACCCTCTTCAAACTTCCAATGGCGCCCCTGGACCCAAACGTGCGTTACGCTGTACGTATTCACGTCTTACGTCACGGCGCTGAAAGCAGGCAATGGAGAGGGAGGTTGCGTTCACGGTAAACAGAATTTTCACATTTAAAGTTGATAAGTAAACATCACGGTAAAATGTCCATAGTAAATGAGACAATAATAGTTTAAATGTATGTGAGAGTGTAACAAGAATAGATGTTAATTTCTCGTTTAGTTGGAGAAAACTATCGTCGGCCATTGACAAAAATTGATTAAAACGATTTTAATTAAACTTAAACTGATACATCGTCTTTGCCTTATGATGCAGCACAAAGTAGCTCTTCGACTGTGAATCAAACTAATAGCAAATGGAGGCTTTGGTTATTACAGCGATCTTTTCGCCACGGGGTTGGGTAGAAAAAGCTAGTGATTTACACGTTGACAGGTCACATTTAAAGGCCCAAAGCAAGTTAGCAAAGTCTTTAGCAGAATTCAAAACCAATCCCGCTAAATTAAGCTAAAATCAGTTTGTCAGCTTGACATATGATTAACAGATAACTGATGAGATAACTGCTGCAGATGATTAACAGTTGCGATAACTGCTGCATAGTTCACGTGTGCAGTTTTTGAACAAAAGTGCTAAATATCTGCTGTTTCTAGCTTTTATAATGTGAGCTTTTGCTGCTTTTCTCCATTTGATATGGCTTTAATATCAATATCTAAAGCTGTTGGAGTGTTGCTCGGGCAATAAAACATCTACATTTGAAAAAGAGTATACTTAATCAAAAACAAAAGATAATAGATTAATGGATAATATTAAATAACTGTTAGTCAGCATTGCTTTAAATGCTATGTATTTTATTGTGTCCCAGTTCTTCCACATAAATCGATTTTATTCGTACACGGTAAGCCTTCTTTTACCCCAGATATGCAGGCTTACACTCGTGACCCAGCAGAGGGTGCACATGCACAGCAACTCACAAAAACAAAGAAAGAAAAGCCTTGAGCTCCTGCCCAGGTTTTGATCTCAGGTTTGTTGCTATGAAAACAGTCTTTACAGGTTTAAGTTTACAAAAACATTTTACTAAACGACACGAAGAACACAACAGCTGACCCGTGTTATAGTAAAACAGAGATGACAATTGTGGTTTACAGTTAAACACTGACAGGTATATGCTGTGTTTGGCATTGACAGTAGTGGTGCCGAAGACAAAAGTGGGGCATGAGACTGCTATTCTTTAGCTACTGGAAAGGCATAAGTGAACGTGTAAGTGGATATGGGCCTCCAGCAATTCAGCACCCACCCACACACAGTCTCTCAGTTGCCACCTCCTGCAATGTGGCTCATCAGTTCAAACGCTGGCCAAAAAGACAGAAATATAGTGTAATACATGCAGTTGGAAGCGTTGCCTGTTAGAGGGATAGACCTATCCAGATGATACATCTGTTATTTGTCATTTCGTGTGCAGAAATGCAGCAAGGGAGCCATTCAAACACTAATGAAGTAAGGCGGATATTTCCCATGGGTACCTTCAATCTAGGGGCATAACTTGAAAGAGCTTCTCTATTGCAGTGTGCAGAGGCAGGCAACTTCACAGTCCTCACAAAATTAGAGAAAGAGCAAGGAACTGTCTTTCTCAAGTGATTTAATAATGTGCTCAAATAGTAGTTCTTGTATAATGGGATTAGCCTTTTTGAGGACATGACATCCTGGATCATGTCAGGTTTTATGTTGTAACTCTGTGTGGGTATGATAACACCACACAATGGGGGGAAAACAAATGAATATCTATATCCACATCGGTAAATGTCTAAATAACTGCAACAAGTCATTGTGAGGTTTAGAAACTGGGAGACCACAATGAGTAGCGCAGTACATTTGCCGGACTCTATATACAGTCTGTTGTCCATGGTCTCTGCTGACCATCAGCTGTAAAATTTGACTCAACCTTGTATCCTAGTAACCTGAGTAACATGGCCAAAATATCATCAATCAACAACATTAAGCGCCTGCTGACTGTTTGTGGGGGAACAGCTGCACAAATCTGTGTAGACTATAAACACACTGTGATTTAAAAACATTTAATCTGACTCAGTCTTTTGAAAACACGCGAGCACGCCTGATTCCACCCAGCAGGACTGTGAATAAGGTGTATGAGGACAGTAGAAAACATGCGTGGTAGGTGGTGTCTTGTTACCATGTCAACACAAAGCATGCTCGCAGTGGACCAGCCTGCAGTTGCCTTGGAGACCAGCTAGAGTCTGGAGCAGTGAAACGATACGAGAACTATTTGTTTTCTTTCAGCAGATGTCATCTGATGATTGCACGGCCGATCCCACACGATGACTTACTGTTCAAAAATATCATCACTTTTCAGAGTGGGAATGCTTTTTTAAATTCAAATGTTTTAATGTATTCACTTTGAAGAAAACAATAGGAACTTAAAGTGGATTTACGCAATAATTTTTTATTTATGACTATATAAAGTGATAACGTATTCTAAAAGTAATGATTTGTATCGATAAACCTTCAGTGAATTACCGTACCACCTGACTCTGCAGCTCCTGGAGCGTTTTAGCCACTTTTAGCTCATTGTTTTGGTTTGACACCTTGCAACCTTACTGTTTTGCTGACGTTTCCACCTGCAGTTTTCAAAACCATTTTATTTAGTCCAGTGTTTTGTAGATACCAAAAGAGAGGCAACGTGAGGGTGAACTCTGACACATACACCCTCACATTCACCAGACAAGCCACTTCAAATGAATGCAAATGTTACACGGTATCTGCTACATGTGTCAGCTGGCAATTGTTCAACTTTGCATGGTGATAAAATCTCAAGTGTTGTGTTGACAGCTGATTGTGCTGCCCCCAAGTGGCCAAAATCCAAATGAACTAATATCAGGCTGCATGCAATGTGTGAGATACCGCTCAGACAATGATTCAAGACAAGATATTCATCTTCTTGATGGAGTCGAGAAGGGCAAAATATTGTTCAAACTATGTTTCTAGTGCTGACTTTGGTTATTAGGTGGGATGGCTATGTGGAATAAAAATGGAAGTGGTTAAAATAAATAAAATGAATGTAAATAAATAACACCAATCATGTGACAGCTGGTGAATGAAATTAATAAGCTGGTTTTATAGAACTGCATAAGTCTAGGGACAGATTGAGTTGGCACTGAAAGATAATTTGATTTGGCTTAACTGTAATTGTGTGGTGCAATTATCAGAGCAACTGATCATATGAAACAAATTATTCATATTTTGACAAGTTGAGGATTTTTCAGATCACCTCAGGACTTTTCAGATTTCTGAGACTGAAACTGAGGCAGTATAATCTGCATTCTGTTTTAATAATCATAAAATGTTCCTGGATAGAACCAGCAACAACAAAGGACGCGCTAGTACAAATGAAATGCTGTAATTTACTGTATAAGCATGTGCAGTGTGAACTGGTGTGCCACAGCGAAATCAGATGTAATGGGGGCTGTGCATGGAGGTGGGAAATTTACTACAGCCACTCACAACTCATCCATTTGTTCTCTGCCTGTGAGAGTGAGAGCCTGTGCACGTGCAGCCGGAGCGGCCACATCAACATTAGCTTTGCTGCACCCTTGTCTCTGTGGGTGTATGAAATACAGCGTGTGGGAGGAAGTAGGTAGGTGGGGGAGCGAGTCTGAAAGTGTGCCAGAAGTCAGATGCTGCCTCATACTGTTGATGTAAAGTCAGTCAGTCAGCCAACGTGACTGTTGAAGGTAAGCTCGCCTCTGTCACTGCACTTCCTCTGCCAAGCGGTAGCTTTCACTTCTGCACAGCACTTTTTATTAGCCTTATATCCTTCCATCTGCGCCCTGGGCCTCTCCGCTCTTTCGCTCCTGCTGATCACTCTGTGTAATCTTTGTTTTCAACTTGTCCTCCGGAAGTCTTTGTTTGACAGCCACACACCCACCCAGCCAGCCCTTCTCCTTCCCTCACTCTCCTCCTCTCTGCCTCACCACTTTCATAGTGCATCTTCTCTCTCATTTGCATTTGTTCCGCTTCCTCGTGACAAGAAACAGTCCATGTCAAAGAGCCGTGTGAGGAAATCAGATTGGAGAGGAACAAACGGCCTGGATGTCAGAACGGATTGAAATGAGCAGGTATGCTGAGGATAGGATTGTTGTGTGTAGAGGACTTTCTAAGCTGGATAACTGTTGCGGATTGAAGTACAAAGCAAGAGGGTAAGTGACTTCTGCTCTTGCGAGCTGTTGCGCTTGAGTTTTGGCCTAGTAATGGCATGTTCTGGTTACTTGTAATGTTATTCTTACCTACACTGAGTAATGGCAACAGAATCAGATATTTCCTCTTGTAAAACGTTCCCTTTATGAAGTCAGAACAAGAGTTAGAAATGACACGAGTAGAAGCAAAGAGTATGTGAGAAAGAAATCAGTCTTGAATGCTACCTGTGGTTGCTGGTGTTTGCTGTTATGTACTTATTTACCATAACCAGAAGCTGCTTTTAAGCAGTTTGACCTGTTTGTAAAGTCGTTCCACACTAGATGCACTTGTACTTGTTTTAAAAATCCCGTTCTTGATGATTCAGAGGTTCCCACTACAACTGTAATTATTTAGGGTGTTGCAGCATGTGTAGCAGAATAACATATGTACAGCTATAAGGAAGTTCCCACGTAAATGTTTGAAAATTGAATTAAGCTTGCGCGGTGCCTCCGGTTTAAACGGAGAACTCACTCGAATAAAAGCAGAAACAAACTTTCCTCAGTTCACAGCCCTACAAAAAGTAACTTACGTGGGCGTTCTCATGCTGTACAGCTAACAAAGAGTGCGCTCCATGCCAACTGCACCTCTGTGGGTGAATTATGCAAAATCATAGAAGGATACATGTAGAAGCAACATCGCAGCGACAGGAAATGAAATTTGCTTGACCCAATATGAAGCTATTTATCTTGTCATGTAGGTGGCTTTAGGCTTGGATTAGGTTACCGCGCGAATATGACAGTCTGTCAGCAGACAAAGCCGCCACATGCTACTGCGAACATCAAGGGTTCGCCATTTAATTGGTGCAGACTGGTGACAGAGGCAACAGCTAATGTCAGCAGACACATTTCATTTGGGGAGATAAAAGCCTCTGCTGTACTGTATGAGCATCTGATCTCGCTCCCTCATCCCTCTACTGATGTGAGTCACTCTCCTACATCATCCCCCTGCTTCCCTCTACTGTATGTATACATTTCTCTTCATGTTATTGTTCCTTAAGTGTCCACTGCCTGCTAGAGTTTTGTCCCTGCTTAGATTCAAATGCCTCTACTTTCCCCAGTGCTCTGTAACCATGGGTATTATTGCTCATCACAAATATTACATCACTGAGACAGAGAGGAGATATCATTGCAAAACACACCTCCCTGGTTCTTAGCACCATGCAAAATCCAAGCTGGATTAATTGCTCTGTTAGCCATCTGTCCGAAAGGGTACTGCATATCTGTCATCATCAGCTGCATTAATACACAGATTCATCGCTATGCTCCCGTTCTCTGCTCCCCTGGTTCACTAACAAAATGTTCTCCAGGGATGAAAGTCTCATTTTGAAGACGTGGAAACATCCTCGCTGAAATAGACAGATCTGCCCCCATTTTGATCTGAGGCGAAGCAGAGGTCTAATGCAAACTGTTCTTATCTTACAGGTAATTAGAGACCTGGCACTGGTACATCACGACAGCAGCAGTGTTACCATGGAGACTGGCAAGCCAGGATTGGCGAGTGCTCCAGTGCACATCAACTCCGTTGCAGCGCAGAGAGAGAAAACGATGGACATCCAGGCCCCGCTGACGGCTTTTTACATCCACACAGTGCCTGCTCTACCAGCGCAGCCTTACCCCACGCCTCCTGCAGCTGCCCAGGAGCCAGCCACCCTCCATCTGGCCATGCCGCCGCTTTACTCCAAGGAGACGCTTCCCTTTTTGACATTCCACATTGCTGGTGGGCTCCAGTCTCAGCCTGGATTGAATCTGGCAGCTGCTTCTCCTGCAGCCAAACCCAAATCAGCAGGAAAGCACGTGTGTCCTCACTGTGGACGGGACTGCATGAAGCCCAGTGTGCTGGAGAAGCATCTCCGCTGCCACACCGGGGAGCGGCCTTATCCCTGCACCACCTGTGGAATTTCTTTCAAGACTCAGAGCAACCTCTACAAACACAAGCGTACTCAAGCTCATGCACGCCTCTCGTCTGAGTCAGAGCAGAGCAGCCTCGGCAGCCTAGACAGCATGTCCAGCTCGAGAGAGACTTGTACTTCAAGTTTGTCCATGGAGGAGCGCAGCGAGGAGTCGGGCAGCTTGGAAAAGGATGCCACACTACCTGCAGCTGAGATCACCTGTCCAGCCAGTGCTGCACAGGTCTACTCTGTAAAGACACATGGTTCTGTCGGAGAACAGAATGAGCTGACTCCTGCAGATCAGACGACCAAAGAACCAAATGAAAGTGTAAAGGTAACAACAGAAGGGGAAAATCAGCAGATGGAAAACGAAAAACCTCAGCTGACTGCAATTCGACATCTTCCCCTTCAGAGACAAGAGGCCACCCTGTTCTCCAAGCAGTGGGAGAGCTCCGTATCCAGAGGAAAATCACAGAGTCATGAGAGCACCGACTCAGGCTTCAGCGAGAGCAGTGACCACTACCCGAGCCCTGGCAGTGTTTTACCTGATCACAGTATGGATTCCCTCACCGAATCCACCAAAGAGCATCTTGAAGAAAGCACCGCCGCACAAACACCGTCTAGACCAGGCGGAGGAGGACAGGAACCCAAAGAGGCTACAAGGGAGCAGGAGCATAAGACGCTGGAGGAGCGTATTTCTAAGCTGATTTCGGAGAATAACGCAGTCGTGGAGGACAAAAAACTGGAGAACGTGCGGCCTCGGAAGACAGTTTTGTCAAAGCAGGGTAGCATTGACCTCCCCATGCCGTACACGTACAAGGACTCCTTCCACTTTGATATGAGGATCAGTAAGACCCCAAATGTGGGGCTGCAGAGAACCAAGAAGCCCGGCCTCTACAGCTCTGTGCCCACTCAGTGCTCCAACACCACGGAGCATGCCCCCTTAACCCGCAGCAACTCCCTGCCTTTCAGCGTTACCCTCCTGCAGCCTGAGAGGAGCAGCCCAACCTCTTCTTATCAGAGTGATTATGTAACACTCGTGCGAAGGGGAAGCTCTGGCCAGATCAATCCAACAGGTTTCGCTATCAAGCCTGTGAACCAGCAGTCGTCCACCCACCGCCCACTGGTCCGGCAGACAGCCGTAGACTGCAACCACGCAACAGACGGTCTCTTCATGAATTCATCTGTGGAGGAGGCGTGCACCGGCAGTCTCAGCTGCGATGGGGATGGCAGTGACATTTGTGGAGAGCCAAGCAACAGAAAGTTCCGGAGGAAGAAAGCACAGAAGTTTGCCTACAACAAGTGGTACATGTACGGGGGAGGCACATTTAAAAAGCTCTACAATCCTGAGAAAGGTGGCGATGACAGTGTCATCAAAGGTAGGAAGCTGTCGATGAATCCCGAGCACGAGGTTGTTCAGGGCTTACAAAAGCGGTTGTCGGCAGTTCAGAAGGAGGCAGTCACAACGACGGGCTCCGCAGTCAACTTCACAAGCAGCAGTGCCACAGTGGGACACCCGGACTGCCCTCCTGCCAAACTGTCCCTCGTCTCTGCTGTGGATTTTAATATGAAAACCAACCAGCTTCACGCATCGGGCAGCTCTCTCAAGAGTCCGCTCAGAAGAAATCTGTCTTTGTCAGTACTGCCATTACCTTCAACTGGATCCACGGTGAGCTACAAAACGGACGTTGTGAGCAGAGCAGAGGATGGGAGGCTGATTAATGAAGAGAAACATACTGACTCCAGCTCACAGCTCTGTGGATCCCAGATTCCCTCCGACAGGAAAAAGCAGAAAACCGATGACAAAATAATTTGCCCTCTGGAGATGGAGACCGACCCAAACACACTGACTCACCCCCCTCCCACCATCAGCCACAGTGCGCCCCAGCAGGATACAAATCTCAGTTATATCAACATTCAAAGTAATCTAAAACACACTCAGCTCAATGCAGCCCTCTTCCCGCCGTGCATAATCAATGCAAATACACCGTCTGTTAGCACCTCACCAGCCACTTCCACGCCCTCCGCTGCCAAGACCAGCTTCCTGCCCAAGTACCAGCTGAAGTTACCTAACGCTGCTGAACCTGATTCAAAACCTTCATCACACGCTGTGGATAGAGTGACAGGAACCAACGGCCACAACTTCACCCCTGCTCTGTCGTCTTCTAACACCGAGCAAACCCCAACAGCTGAAAAGAAATGCAGCGATCCTGTCGCCTCACCACTGATGCAGAGTAGCATGATCAAAAGCTCAAATGCTCTCAGTCCCACACAAGGGCAGCTGCTTTTGCCTTGCACAGCGACAACCCTTCATCAGTTTGAGACTTCAAGTCTCAATAAAACCGTGTCGTCTAACCAAGCAGTTGTGCACAGGCAATTTGCAGCAACCACAACAACCACAGCTTGCATACAATTAGGATTATGCAGCACTTCAATACAGTCCTCAAAGTCTGCAGGGGGCACAGCACCCCTGCAGTTACCCGGACCTGTTGCACCCGTGGTTGTGAACTTCCCTGCTACACCCGCTGTAACTGCAGGGAGCAGATATCCAACATCTGCTGCCGTCATAACTGCTGTCTCACAAGACCAACCGAAGCCTAACCCTCCTCCATCAGACACAAATCTCTTGCCTGCATCAGCCCAGCTGAGCCCTGCAAACAGAGTATATGCCAGCTCAAACACCCCGATTGTACCTTGTCACGTTGTACCGTTCGACCAGATGCAGCCAGCTGCTCAGCACGTGTTTCATGTTCACACAGCGGATCTCCAGATCTGCCTCCAGATCATATCTGATGAGCAGCTGGCTCTCATTGAACCCCAGATTGAGAGGCAAGCCGGCAGCGCCCTCTCACAGAGACTCAATGCGGAAGCTGTGACTTCAGAAGTGATCCAGACTAAAGCTCAAAGCTCAATCACTGTGGAAAGTAGCAATGAGAGAAAGGACAATCAACAGCCAGGACATCAAAAGGAGTTGGGCCAAAGTGAGTCTTCACCCACACTTAATGTGGCAAACATGAAACCTGTCCTGTATGCACAATGTGGCAAAGAAGAGGCAAAGCCCCCCTTGACTGAATGCAGTAATTCCACTCAGATAGCGTCCACTGAATCCAAGCCTCCTGAAGAACTCGGTTTGTCGCACCACCCACACAAACACAGTCATGTAAACACGGTCACAGAGAGTCAGAGCGCCATAGCCAATGTTATGTCAACTGCTGCTTCACTCAAAGGTGCAAAGTCAGAAAGGAGCCAAACTTCAGAGAAGGAACGTGCCCTTTCTCCGAAATATTGTGCTGAGGAGCAACTTTTGCCAGACCGGAGGGCCTGCCAAGGTGGACAGGTCTCTCAGACACTCGCTGGCCAAAACAAGCTCAGCATGACCTCCTTTTCTCCCAGCACAGTGAATCAGAATAGCACGACCAGAGAGATGCTGGGAAAAGAAAGCCAATGCAAAGCAGCTGCATGTAACGAAGGCACAGCAAAAGCCAAGAGTGAAGCCTCCGTGTACAGAAGCAGCAGGTTAGAGAGTGGTGAGACCCACGGCCATCCGCAGGTTGGGCTCGGTCCATCCTCTGGTGTTGCATGTGTAAATGACCTCTTGGGCTCAGTTTCTTCATTTTTCATCAATAAATGCAACACTTCGAGACAGCTGAAGCCACAGGCGTCAATCTACTGCAGTAATCCGATGGAAGATACATTATCAGAGGATCTGAATCCATCAAAACAAGCAAACACGGGATGTGACAGGGTGAGCCTTATGGGCACTTCTGTCCCTTCGCAGGAAATGACTCTAAGTGACTCACAGGAAATAATCAACTCAGCCCACTCAGAAAAACAACTGGGTCAGTTCAGTCAAGTGTCTCCTAACATCCAGGTGGAAAGACCCAAAGACAGTGCAAACACGCTCACAAGCATTCAGAGCTCTGCTGCAGGTATATACTACTACTTTAATTTGTTATTCACACTGTGTTAGATCTAATGAATATACAGCCTAATGTGTGCACCTGTCATTGACTTGGCTCTGTAATCCCACACACTGGATTTAAATTCAAACAATATCAATGAGGGGAAATAGCGGAGCTGCAGCTATTAGTTGATTAGTCGACCAAAATAAAATTCATCTTTTTTGATTATTAATGAATCAGTTTAGTCATTTTTCAAGCAAAAATGTCAAAGGCAGCTCTTTACGGCCTCTTAATGTCACTTTTTAAAAATATTTTATAAACTAAATAATCAATTTTAAAGATAATTAATCAAAAATGAAAATGACCATTAGTAAAAAGCCAATGGCTCGTGTGTTTGTTCACATATCAAGCCTATAAAGTCACTACACTGGCACTTTTATGGCCAGTCATAGAACTTAAAAATCTTATTAATCTTTATATTGTATTATCATGGTGTATATTTCTGAATAAATTCGTTTACTTGAGACTGAAAGTGCACTTTGGGCGGGCAGGGGGGCGGTGGGGGTGTCAGCAGGGGCCCGTAGGACTTTTGCTCTCATGGCCCTGAGTAACTGTAAATTGCAAAGATTTGCAAAACAATGAACTGAATTTAATAACATTTTTCTTAATTTGTGTAGTAATTACAGAGCCCACACAACAATGATGTGTTGGATCTAATATTTATGTACTAAATGCACTGAATCCCCTCTTTAAGTTATAATATGGACGTTTTAAGATACAGACACCAAATTCTACCACAAGGTGGCAGCGTGCGGTCACAGATTTGCAAAGGGGCGCCTCGTCTGAACCGCACTGTGTGCAGCAGACTCGCCAGAAAACCCACAATTTATGTCGAGGGTGCTTTTTGGCCCCTGTGAAAGAAAGTAAATGCACTTTATTATAGGCAAAATAATCAAATGGTGGTTTGCTTAAACATCTCGCAGAGAAGAAATGAAATTGAAATTGAATTGTCACTGAATCCCATCACAGCTTATGCACATTTGAAGTTAAAGGAACTCATGTGGGTCACTATGTACGGACAGCTTGCCAAACCACAGACAGACCAAAGAGTCAACAAGCCCATTTGTTTTTCATTAGAACAATTGCTGTTATTGTATACCGTCCAATGCATATTATATATCTGACCACATAAGCTCACGTATATATCACAAACGCATGCTTGATGAGCTGGTAACACGCCATTAAAACGACACCAGTGTTATATTCCTTATTATAATCATATTTTTTGTTTTCATCCACAAGAAAATGTAAACACCAGCTATAGTTTCTATATCCAGGAATTTATGTAAGCCATACAATCTCCACTTTAGTTTTCAAGCAAGTTAAAACTGACTGAAAAGCATTAATATTGTGGATTCGCCGTCCTAAAGAAAACGTTTTTCTTCCTCTAGGGTTCATGGAAGGAGACTCCCTAGTGGGATGTGCAGCCCTGAAGGAGCCGCACACAAGTGGACATGGAGGGACCCCTGGGCAGCCAATCAACACAGACCAGAGGGCTAAGAAGATCCAAGGCGCTGGAGAGACAAACCAACAGGGCATGGAGGGGCACAGTGGTGGAGGGGTGGCAGGAGAGGATAAGAACGGAGGAATCACGACAAACGAGGAGCCGGGACAGCGGAGCAAGGCCGAGTCAGACAGCAGATACGCTTGTTTGCAGGATGTGACGAAACCAGAGGTACGTATGTTTACTGTGCAATTACATTTCACACAGTTTTAACCAATAATGTACAAGCTACAAACAGGTGAAGGAGAAACTGTACAGAAATGTCACAAACTAAACCCAAAATGTACCAGATTCTCTCAGACTCAGCAGTGTTTTATAAACACTTTTTATTGTTTCAATTACTCTTAAACTCCTCTAAATCTTTCTGCATCGCCAGATATGTTCAAACTGTCCTGATCTGGGGATCATGTGGCAACAGGTTTGAGGCATAATGAGCTGTTACGCCACATAATTGTTTTGCCATTTTTGTTTAAGACATTTACCAAGAAAATAGAGAAACACCCAAGCTGGAATTTGTGTTTTTCTGCTGAAACACTTCTTTGCAGGGCAATAAATATGTGAACCCCCAGTGATGTGTCAAACACAGAAGGCTGTGGTTGGAAAAACAAAAGATTTACACAACCCAACAAATATTCTAAATGAAAATGTATATTACTGAGCCACACATGTTGGCAAATTAGATATAAATTATGAGACTTTGGGAGCCAAAGTTTAAAACACCGGCAATCCATTATAACAATGCGGGTACTACTGTAGGCAGCCCACAGCGAGTTTCAGTGGCATAATTCAGTGTTATGGCACAAACTCTTCCATATCATTTTAAAAAACAGTGTTCGAACAGTGTTTGGGTCAACAGAACGCACCACCAACACAATACGATCATTGTGATGATATAATCACAATTCACGACTCAGTGGACCTGGAGGTTTGTGGCATTTGAGCAATGCAGGAAGCTAATAATGAGGATCAAAGGCAGGATAACAATGGCTGTATTGTTGTGATGGTATTCCACTTCATATTCTTCTTTTATTAACAGGCAGAAGACAGAAAGGCCAAAGTGGATCCCTTCAAAAACTCTTGCCAAGTGGAGCAGCATCTCCAGCATCTTTCCCAGACACACTCAGGAATGTCTGAATACCCTCAGCAGAGCCCTCAGCAAGCTCCGAGCACATCGAATAACCTTAATTTACCTGCCAGCAGCAGTCAGACTGGCCTTTTCAATTCTCCACAGCCCCCAGTGGAAATCACCAACTTCTATTTCTCACCACAGCCCTGGGAAAGCAGCATCGTCCATCACCAACAAACGCAAATCTTGTGCGAACCGAACTCAAGTCACCACGTCAAAGTATCAGACGCACAAAGTACATTTTCACCGAATGACTCTGGCCTTCAGCAAACTCAAACATCTTCACAACAGGACAAAGGGCACACCAGCATCTCTGTATCTGCTCAGCAAGGAGTTACTACCGCAGATCAAAACGCCACAGCAGTAAGCTGTTGCACTAACTTATCATTAGGAAGTCACAGAAGTTTGATGTCTGATGTGAAAACATCCTCCTCCACACACCCCTGCCAGGTTTCCTATTCTGCTCAAGTGAGTAAATCTTCTGCTGGACTTACAGGAGACACCCAAGCATCGAACAACAATGTGTTGGACAATAATACTGTGCTGCTGTCAAAGCCTTTTACATACTCACCACCTGATGATCAGGATAAGGCACCAAATGACTTAACGGGCCAGAGTGGTAACTGTGAGCGAGCCGACATCACCAACAAATACCAATCCTTTTTATTTGCCGGCCAGCCCCCTGACTGTCTGAGCGGTGGAGTAAGGCCTGTGCAAAGCTGCCAGGTCTACGCAGAAGATACCAGCAGCAGTGACGATGAAGGAAAGCTTATCATTGAGCTTTAGGTGAACATGGACATACATTAATTGAAGTTTTATCTGCTGTAATGTATATTTTCAGACGCAAAATTGCTCTGGAGGCAGAAATGATATCAATGGATGAGTTATGTTAGTGGGAAGAGGCAAAGAGTCACACAAATAAACTCAAAATTAGTCAACATATGAATAAAAATGTACAGATAATGAACTTTTCAATGACAATTTTAATTATTAAAATACACTACTGGTCAACTTTTCAAGAAGAATGTCATATCAAAGTACACTGAGTTTAATTACAAGCAGCCAAGAAGGAAAAAGTGCTCGTGTCAGCCACCTACTTGTAATTCCAAGTCTGACTGTTTAAGCAACGTTATCCCCTGCGGCCAAAAAGAACCACAGAAATCAACAAACCAGTCACAAAACAACTGCAAAACCACCAACGCAGGCGGTTACATCCAACTCAAATCCAGTAAACCCAATGCAGTCAACTAAAGGGGCAATACGGTTTTTATGTCTGGTTTCACTTGTTACTTTAAAGCTGTAGTGACGGATTTATACGAATAAACGAATGCCTGAATGCATTCCACCCAAACAAGTTCACGCAAAACTAAAGCTTATCACCGCTGACTAAATCTGTGTGTGTTTCACAGAGGTCTTAAATCTGGTGTCTGGTGTGACATTCTTGAAATTTACGGTCAACCAGCAATGACTGGTTCACCAGAGCTGAGGTCGGAGCAACAGTAACAACATGGTACGCTACAGAAACAATGTCACAAACGTTGAATGTGTTTGTGTAATTACTTTCACTGCCAGAAGGGGGAGACAAAAGTACCGCAATGCAGCTTTAACTTAGTTTCCATCTGGAATTAATGGGCAAAGGTTTTCCTGCCGTTCACCTTCTGCTCACATGTGAATTCAGCATTGATACATGTAATTAGCTAACATAGATAAGCTAGCAAACACCTGCATGGAGTCGCCCGTAAGCCGATCCCCAGGCTTGCTCAGAAAAACGGCAACGGCACGTCTTTTGAATGCGCGCCGCTTCGCTAAGTGGAGATCCAGGGAGCTGTTGACTAGCTTAACACCTGAAATTAGCTGTTTTTCGTGTTTTATTCACTTGCAAAACATTTTCTTATTAGCAGCTGGTGTTCAGCGCTTCACATTATCAGCTCCCTTTGGGTCCAGCTAATGTCCTTTTTGCTAAGTTTCATGAGCGACCTTTAAAAAAGAGAAAAACTGTGGCTCTTTCCTCTGTTCCAACCCAAACAATGAGATTACTTCTGCCCCAAAGAAATGTTGTCTAACTTCCGTTTTACTCACACACCTTTACACACACATAATTAGCGTCTACTTTCCCATGCTCACTCTCGCTCGCTCATAAATGTCACTCTGCTTTCCCAGACAACACCTGTGCATGTGTGTAAGTGTGCGTGCGTGCGTGCGTGTGTGCGTATGAATCATGTGCACATGCTGCCAAATACCTATTGAGCTGATCTCTGCTGCCAATCAGATCGCCCAGGTGAAGCACGCATTGGCCTGGGGGGGAATGACCCTTTACCAAGTCTGGGTTTTGTGATGAGTCAGCGGCTATGAAAAGACTCACAGGAACAGGAAATGGGTGCGCGCGAACATCCCTGTACATAAATCTGCAGCCACAGCTCACTCTGACCTGCCGGTCAAATCTCAGCACATTAGTGGGCATAAATCGGTTTGGAGCGTTACCTCCTATGTGTATCTGTTAAGGCCTGTTTGCTTTAACACGCTGAATGGGTTTGAAGTGGGGTTTGAAGTGGGGTTTGAAGTGGCGTGGAGAGGGCACAGACGTGTGCAGCAGTCTACTGGGTCAGGTTACAAGCTGATTTATGATTGTGTTACCGATATTTATATTTGTCTCGTTTTCATTTTCTAATTTTTTATTCTTGTCACAGATGCTATCATTGCATAAGGAAAGAGGACTGACAAAACAAATGAATTCATCTCAAATGTGTTGCACGTCGTCATTTTTGTGTTTTTCACCGTTTCAGCAAGAGAAGAGGTAAATTAAATGAAACTTAAAAGCACTGTGCTCCCTTTTGTCTGGTGATCTCACAAATGTACATCCAATAGTGTTTTGCAGGTAACACCAAAATTAAAGGTTCTGTTGGTCAGCTATACATCCCGTGTATGACGACACCCAAACATGCATAATTTTATTTAATGATACTTATTTAGGTTAAATAATATATATCAACATACATTAAAGGGATAGTTTGGGTTCTTTGAAGTTGGGGTTATATGAAGTACTTATCCATACTTATCCAGTGTTTTACCTACAGTTCAGTGAGTCATCTATATGTTCTCCTTAGCTACTTGCACAAAAACAGTAATTCTACCTAACAGAACAGAACAAAAACAGCGGCTCACGTGTTCTGCGAGCTAAAATTACTGTTTTTGTCGAAGGGGTCTGGAGAGCCACGCAACAGGTTCGGTTTCCCATCGCGAAGGAGGCCTGTCTGACGGCGAGATAAAGAAGAGAAAATATTCTAAATATAGCCATCGCGTAAACATTATATAGATTTTTTTTTAGATGGATCTTATTTTAGATGGCTAAATGGCTAAAATAAGATTTGCTGCTGTCTGCAGCGGTACATGGCTTTGCTTCCTGGGGGGCGTGACAACCACCGTACAGTAGACATTGTTTCATCCCTGTGGATACTTTGGAGTACTGCAGTGAATTTGTATGATTTTACGAAATATAAGTCATGCAAAAAATAAAATAATTCACCCACGCCATATTTCACCCTGAATGACAACGACAGCAAAACACAAGCCCTTGTGCAGCTTATTAAAAGATGCAGTTCAGTGCAGCTACAATTCAGTTTTAATATGATTATTATTATTATTATTATTGCATGATCAAAAAAGGGATTTGCAATGATTTTACATTTGAAAATTGTCATTTGCATGTTTTTAAATTACCTGTATGCTCTTTATATAGGCCTTTCATCCACTACAACAGTTTGAGAACAACTGCTTTAGATAATTCACTGGAAACAGATGATCACCTCATACAAACAAGAAACAGCAAAGAGACAGAACAAAGGGGAGCTACAGTGTTTGTTGACCCGGTCAGAAGTGTGATCCGGTGATATCTGGTTGCAGCTACAGGAAGTGGTTGAAGGAGAGGTGCAACTGTTTATGTAATGGTTTATGCATTGCAGTTAAAGTTCAGTTTAAGTCGCACAATGAAGAAAATCATCTTTGGAGTTTGAAACGTCCATTAAACCCATTTCAAACACGCTGCAATGCGCGATACGGCAACGTCAACCCCTCCCTAGTATTAAAGACAACCATCGCTGCTTGACTACATACGTTTTCCATCACCTGGTGACGCTGCGCAGGCCCTAACTCTGTCATAAAAAGGACCAAGGTCAAAAGATTTCTGTGAATCGGGGAAAGCAAATAGCATAACTGAAGACAGATGCGGATGAATCACAGCATGTTTGTCTTAATACATATTTAAAGCCTTTCTCCATCTCCGTTCAGTCTGAGCATCATCTAATTATTATCTTTTTTCAAAATAACCTATGCTGGCAGTGTTGGAAAGCTGAGCAGATACATTACTGAACTATGCAGGACAGTGTTATTCTGTCAGGGTCACTTCCCGCTGCTGTTTCGCCTGAGAGCGAGTCTGATTGCATCCGTCAAATATCTGTGGAATGAAGCAGGGGTTCATCAACAATTTCCCCTAGAGTCAAAATCCAACAGTGGATTTATAAAAGTGATTTGAAACGCCAGCTTTAGGTTGCCTGGAACCTGTTTTACCTGTTGGCATTCACCTTCACCATAAACTCTCTATTAAACATTTACAGAGATCTAATCTTCATCTTTACACCCGTGTTACCTCCATGTACTTGTTAGGGAAAGGGGACAATTTTAAGAATATGACATCTTTCTTAAAGCTGCATTAATTGAATTTTTGGCTACGTTGAGGCCCTGCAACAAGCTGCAATGTATGTCTATCGCCATATTAAGCCTATATGATATACATGTTTGCAAGTAGTTGGGTACGTAAACACTGATTAGACACAGAGCAGCTTTAGCATTCATTTTAAAGTGGTGCTTCTGTCAGCCTTGTAAAGCTGTGTTTCTGTGTTTTTGCTCACACGCTGAGTGAAATGTTCTCCTGTGCCTGAGCCTCTCCAAGAAAATGGATTTTGATCTTTTCAATAAAGAATTAATATATAAATAACATTAATGTTGTTCACTGAATGCCTCAAAGTCCAATATGTAGCTCCGCCTCAGTCTTCATCAGCTCCTGAGGCAAAATATCCGACATGTTACCAGCAAACATGTTTGACGAGACCAGTGTGAAAGAACCAAACCTGCAAAAAAGTTCTGGATGCAGGCTACAGTGCTTTCTATTAATGCAGAGCTAATCATGATGCTTTGCAGGTGCAGAAACCTGTAATTATGAAAGATATGCTACTTCTGTGCTCAAGCAAATGTTTCTGCAGCCACAAGTTCAAAGCACAGTAGACTCTCTGACCTTTGAACCTGCAAATTGCCTTGACTGAATCCCTTTTTAATGCTGTTCCCATTAAATAGTTGCCTTTGTGATATCTGTATGTTTTTATTTCTTTAGCAAACTTAACCTTATAGTACAAAGTTTCCACTCTAAGCTTTAGTGCTGCTTTAGGATGATGCCTCTTTGCGTTTCACTACATGTTAAAAAGCCATAAATGATTTATCCGCTTTATACCTTTCCTTGCTTCATCTGCTTATATTGACCTTTGATATCGTCTGTGCCGTTTCATAGTTTCTAATGTCCTTTTAATGTCCAACAAGTCGACTGAAAACAAACACGTATATGCTTTGTAGTTCAGGATCGGGGTTAGCAAGATGACGGCAGTACTGTACGCAGAACATGTAATTTCTTACAGCTGTATTTTTCTTAACCTGCTCCGTACAGAAACACCATACTTCATGAGATCTGGCAGCGACCCAGGAGGAGTTTTTCATTTCCTATATGATCAATGTAGTGTAGCTATCAAATTAAAGCAGCTATGTACTGACGTTATCTGATCTTGAATCAGTGGGCAGATGCATTTAAGTGCAGATGATATGATGTTTCAAGAGTGTGTGGCCTCCGTATTGGAACGATATCTGGGCGACAGAGCATATGCAGGTGGGTCTTTGAGTTTGGAGTAATTCAATTTAAATGACGATATAAAAAATGATTTAAGGTTGGAAACTCTCAAGGGCACGCTGACAGGCCCTGCTGTTCCTAGCATGCTGAGTCCTGAATCTTACCTCCGTGAGACTGAGTGAACTTCAAAGGCGTAACACATTTGATCCTCACTTTGAACGCCTGAAAAAAAGAGGTATGGTAAAAAAGAGGTAGGTGTCGTGTCAGTCCACCTCCAGAGAACCTGTCACTGTCAGCACCCACAGAGGAAATGAGAGGCATCTTGCCCAGCATTAGCATTCCCACGGTTGTCTGGTGAAAACACAAACATGTTTTTATCCCTGTTCCAAGACCACCATCGTCCCTGTGCCTAAAAAGTCTTGCAGTGTGGAGTCTTTACAATCACTCTGTTGCTCTCACCCCAATCCTGATGTAGTAATGTGGGAAACTGGTCCTCTAGCAACCCAAAGACAGCATCTCAGAACAGCCTGGACCCTCAGGAGGAGATGTGAGAGGGTGAAAATGGCTTTTAACAGCATTACTTTGCTTGTTTCCCACTTCCTCTTTTGGGCATTTTATCTTCAAATAGTGTAATAAATGACCAACAGTGATCCTGACTTCTCGTATTCGTAAAATTGTAGAAAAAGCACAAGCTTTGGTTTAGTGCCTTCTCCAACACATGTGCATCACAGCGTCTGTCTCAGTCAGTTTCGCCTCATTCATCCTCTGTCTTTCCCTTCTGTTACTGCTCTCTACCCCCGGTTCGCATGCCATCATTGCTATACACCAGATGCGATCAGACGCTTCCACCTTGCCTCATCTGCCCTGCATTACCTGCTTTGCCTCAGGCCAAGCCACCTGACCTTTACTACCTACTCCCTCACCTGCTTCCCATTTACCCTAATCACCGAGTCGAACATCCATCCCTGTTCATCAGTATCAGTTGCCCCACTTGAACTAATGCAATCCTGCAGCTTCTGCTGTCCGTGTCTTTCCCCCTGCTGCCACACACCTGTGATAATTTGCATGTTTTAACTTTATAATATAGAAATTAAATGCAGTTCTGCAGTTTTCTGATTGAGTTTATGAGTTCTCTCTCTCAATATGAGTCTCTGTCTCGGTCAGTGTGCCTGCAAGTGCAAAACTTTAGTCATCATGTATACATTCACTCCAAAAAAAACGAATGTCTCTGTCACAAACTGATATGTTACAGGAGCCGATGCGCCTTTGAAATGAGTTTTTTTTTCATGTGGCACATGAGCAATGGGATGAACTGTGCTGACATTTCACTGCAGCTGTAACAGGGTGTCAATACAGGGTTTTTATTGAACTGAAAAACAGCCTTTGCCCTGCGTATGTATAGACACTGAGAAACTACAGACAGTTATCTGATTTGGACGCGAGTGACACTCTGGATCAGTGATTGACACAGTTGCACCATAGCAAGAGCGGTGTGGGAGTTTCCTCCCGCAGTTCAAAGACATGCAAGTTACTTGAATTGCCAGGATAGGTTACAGCCCGCTGCGACCCTGAACACTATTTACCCTGTTCCCTGAAAATAAATGCATGGATGACTTACAAGTTAAACAAAAAAAAAAATCAGCTGGAAGTGCGTGCTCTCAGATCAGATTCCCATATAGCTAAATTGGTTTAGACCACTCCTAGGTCACATATTTTGTTTCTTTAAGCCTGGCTTACACTCAACATAGCATGGCCGTAAAATAAAAGACATAAGGGCTGCATTTTAGACGAAACTAAACAGCACGTGCCCCAGTGGTGGCCCACATACTCGAAAGTGGTAATTCTAGTAGCTGAATTGACCCTGGTCAAGTCAAAAAGCTGTACGCTGGGTGCAAAATTAAAATGCAGAGATGCCCACGTACTGTCCTGCAGATGCACGGCCCACATTGATTGTGAACGGTGGACAGCTTTGAAATGCCTCAGACTGAAACAAATCCTTGCTGCTTTGTGAATTTAATCATATTCATCAGTCACTTTAACGTGTCTAGGGGATACCCAAGCTTTCATCCAGTGCCAGCCAGTATTAGCCAAAGCCCCCTTCTCATGCAGCGACTAAGGATAGGTGTGTAGCTCCTATATCCTTAGCATAGTTGTAGCTATGACCATTAACAGCTGCAATGATAAATGAGAGCTTTTGCTGGGCGGCACCACAACTACATACTATCCATATATCACCTCATATAGCTGTAAAGGCTAACGTGTTTGCAAACAACTGCCTGTGGGCATTTTTCACAGTGGTCATTAGACTTGTCGTAGTAGGAAAAGCACAGGTGTTGCTAACATCAACAAAGGCTCTGTTGTATTCAAGCATCCTGCTAAGACATGACAGTGTCACCGTGAGCCAGTGATCTCAGTTCCCGCACCCTGAAACCTGCGCACATCATTCAACATTCAGTTCTTTTATTCTTTTACACCTAGAAGGCACAATGTAATATCAGCATTTGCTTGGAGTCATGTTTCTGTCAATCCCAGTATCTAAAAGTGAAAACAATGAGCTGAAAGACACTAAAAAGCTGAGTGGATCCACAAAGTTTGCATGAAACATTTCCTTTACACAAATAACTTATACAATAATAACTAATCCATTATTTAAAGATGCATCGACAAAAGAGGATAACAGTAAATCACATTTGCTCTCAACATAAAAATGTGATTTTCATTGCTAATGGCGGTTAAAAAACAGTGTTGTCATTGGCTTTTTCCTCAGCACCGCTCCACGAAAAAACTATAATTCATTGAGCTGCGCCCTAATATTGTGCAGGACGCTTGAAAGGAGTTGAAACTTCATCAACAATATTGAATTCTTTCACTTTTCCTGATGTTAAAAGTACTCACAAAGCCAACACCAACAACTTAGCTGCCATCATTCTTTGGAAGCGAAACGAAAATGTCATGCCCCTCACACCGCTCTGAAGTAACGCGTAATTTATTGAAAAAATAATGTGTTAATTAGGGACAAAACAAGCCAAATACCATTGAAATGAAATGTTGAGCATGCAAATTAAATGATGACCAGTTAACAGAGGTTTTACATCTATTAAACATGCAAGTGTTCAGTTTGCAGAGAAGCACCTGTTCTTTTCTCTTCTGTCTAATGCAATTCACATTTCATTTGCTGCCTTCTCAACCTTTTCCGTCTTTTAGTTTTTTTCTCACCAGGCGATGCATTAAAGAGGAGCCTTGTCATGTTTCAACCTGGAGCCTATTTTGCCCATGTGTTTACATCTAAATGACTGATGAGGATACAGCTTTTTGAAAGTGAGCTGGTGTTGAGTGAAACAGGCTGTAGTGTCCGCCTGCCTAAGTTGTCTTGAGTGACAACATTACGGACAGGATCCTAACACAGACAAACCTTTATGCTCATGAGTTAGATCCTTTCTTGTTTAACCAGAAACAGCCGCCATCTTTCTTTTCTCTGTTCAAACCCACCAGACTCAGAAAATGGTTAAATGATCTCCACACACCATCTTAAAACACACTTCAATCAAAACTCAGCAGAAACAAAATAAAACCCACCAAAACCATCACGGCTTGCCTTTCATCTGCTTTCATCACCAACTTTGAATAAAACAAATGAGATATAATATATTTTAAGCTCGAGAGATGCTGGCAGCTGGATTCTGTTACCTTTGGACAGATGCAGGCCAGCTGTTTCCTCCCTGTTTCCAGGCTTTGTACAAAGCCAAGCTACATCTTTCATACAGACGAGAGAGTGGCATCAATCTGGCACTTAGCAAGAAAGCAAATCCAAAATGTCCAAAGCTTGCAGGTTCTTAATTTTGACTGAATCTGAAGGGAAGAAAAGAAAAACAATGCAATGCCTTTTTAACCAACATGATTACCACATCTATACCCACAGCTGCATGGGATACAGACAGATATCATTAGTTAACAAAGTCAATGCAGCAAATCTGACATTGACTTGGGTTCAGACTGATCTCAGCTGACTGCCTGAGCTATAAAACTCATATACTGAACATACAGTTGTTTTTGGCTCGAAATCACAGTATGAGTGATGCTTCTGCTGCGAGTGCTCTGTTCCTCATTGTGATTGAGCACCTCGTGCAGCTCATGAGGGTTAAGAAGGTTAAAATAACTCTAATGTTCATTCATCACACCCTGAGTGGACTGCAACAGGATCTGAGCCAGGAAGAATTACAGAGATTGGATCACCGACACTATGTATTTAATGCTATCCAGAAGAATGTGTTTCTGCCTACTTATTACTGTATGGCGCACACAGGAGCAGACGGACTTCTGTTGCCCAGCAACGGGTAATCATGGGGTAAACACATGAGGATGGGATAAACGTTATAATTTTGTGACCGGCTCTTGTATTTTTTCTTATAATTATGAGAAAATGATAAGAATTTAAAGTCCATAGCTACTTAATTTACCACCTTGCATAAAGAATACAAAAAATATATATCCCGAATTTATAGATTTGATCTTTTTACCATTGATTAGGACATGTTTATGACAATAGACCTGCTACAATGTGAGTGAAATATCTCTCAGTCCCCCCTGAGCAGAATGGAAAAGTACTGGTGCGACGGGAACAACCGCCAAGATAACACCTAGAGGGGCATCCCTCAGCATGGCACTTAAGGTGCAGATGAAATGGCGATTAGAGAGTACGTAACCCCTGTATCATGACATATTTCTGTGTGAAACAGGATGCACAGGTGGGACTAGCAGTTGCAAAGTCACCTCGGCAGGGTCAGAGAGGACAAGGTAGCATACACAGGGGACTACTATGTTAAATGAGAATAAAACCTATACCAGATTTAAATTTGGCTGCCGATACACAATTTCCTGCACTTCTGCCATGCTTTGAATGCACTTGTTCTGTACGTATGTCAAGGACCATCTGCAATGCCTGCTGGATGCCTTCTATTGTGTCTAAATGGTGACCCCAATGTTTGTGTGGGTGTGGGCATAATACTTGCATTTTCTGTGACCTTTGTCATGATGGAGCACCAAAGTGTCATCGAGCCACATTTTAGGTTGTTTGCACAGGCATCCACCCACAGATGCAACCAGCATGCCCTCCTGACCTGATGCACCCTCTGTGACATTGCAGCTTTTCCACTGCTAAGACTGAGTTTTTCCCCAGAGATGGTATGCGCAAGAGGACAAGGGGTCACATAATGGCTTTTAACTCCAGGTCAGTTGGAATTAGCGTGACTTAACTTGATATGCTGACTCACCACAGTTCAAGCTAGCAGATGCTCCTTCTTTGTTACCAAGCAGTGCTGCATTCAGTAACAGCAGCCACTGACTGAAAAGATTTTGATCGCACGTTAGCATGCCGATTAGACTATTTAGCTCAAGTACATGGCTAGTGATTGTCATGTCCAGATGCTAACAAAAGTCTGAAATTGCAAGGGTTTCAACTACTGATAAAAAAGTGCTCAATTTGGTCTTTCGTGTGGAAAGTAAACCAATTTCCTCTTTTTCAGAGAGACAGATAAAAGAAACCCTGAGTCCACTGAGTCAGGGAAGCTAGCAGACTGTGAGTTAGATAGAAAGTTGTGTCAGAGCTTTGGCTGAGTAACCTAAGTATAGTGAGTAGAGCAGCTTTAATAAGATGTTCTTTAAGAGTTCAGTTTAGACTCATCTCATCGAACATTATGACTTTCACATCGGTATAACTGTTGTACAGCCTCTTCTCGATGACTAATATGACTCATTGCATAAAACTAATGGCTCTCTGGCTCTAATGGCTTTATACAGCCATCAAAACATCGTTCTTGAATGTTTCTCATGCCTGAGCAAGACCTATCTTGTGAATACCTTGGCCATGAGTAATGTGTGCAAGTCTTTGAATGACCGCATATAAAAATCTACATGCCCAGTACATGCCCTTACCATTAAGGAACGATCACTCTATGAAGACTGCGCAGGGTCTTTAAAAAGTCAAACAATGGTCTGGGAAGGTCTGAAGGGCCCCAAGTGTTTTGGCAGGATTATTTCCTCTATGGAGCTTTGAGGAATGGGGGCTCTAATTGCAGGCCATGCATTCTCCTGCATCCCAGTGTGACCGGTGAAAGACATTCCTCCTCAAAGAGCGCTGCACTCAAGACACCATTACGCCTGTGTGTTTTCTGTCAAAATACAGCCAGTCTCTGGAGTACGACCCCGGGTGACTGAAAATAAATGCAATTGAGGATAAGCACAGCAAAATCCTGTGCTTATCCTTATCAAGTAACAGTATAACCTACATGGCTCCCATGTGGGGCCTTGTGGTCAATGACACATAGGCCTCCCATGTAATACTATGGTCCCATGTTTGCTTCCAGATACATATGTTCTGTGCTCCATCTGATATCTATTAGCTATCCCTCTACTTTTCATGTTTGTCTTCACTTTCAGCTGTGAAAAAAAGTAAAAATACAAAACCCAACTTAAGTTCTGTTCTGCCAAACCTAAACCATATGGGAAATATGCTAAATCAGTGTCTTGCTTAGAGTTAAATGAAGCAGGAGGAAACAGCCATCCGACTATAATTACAGAACTTATGAGGTTTAGGGTAAGTGGTGCATCTGTAGCCAGAATAATCTGCAGGCCTCTACAACACTGCATTGTGTTTGGATACATAGTCAGACTCTTGACACTGGCATATCATGTTGAATCATTATCATCATCATTCCTGTGTTGAGTCCAAAGAGAGTATTTGCAAAATAATAGTCATATGTTTTCTCTCTTCAATACAACAAGTCCATGGCAGTCAAATTTCTTGCAGATGGACAGAGACCATGTAACGAATAAACACAATAAAATAAAATTAACAAATGTCACATTTTTAAAAGCACTCTCGGTTATTATGGGGGCTCTCTCTCTCACATATACACATGCCTGTGTTGAGTTAAAAGACCAAAAAGCTATTACATGGTTTTTATCATCACAGCAACACATGTAACACGACAAAAAGAAAGGCTGAGCAGTGTGTAACCCATGAAAAGATAAAACAGCACCTGCCAGACCACACACAGGTTTCACAGTTTTCCTGTCTTTGTATCTATCTATCTATCTATCTATCTATCTATCTATCTATCTATCTATCTATCTATCTATCTATCGACTCTTTCTTAATTTGAATCACAATACTCCCTCTTCCAAGATAGGTAAACTTGGAAACGGCAGAGCTGAAATAAAAACATTTTGCAATAAAGCACATGAGATAATGATGACTGACATTTTTTTTTTCTATCTGTGAAATGCTCACAGAGCCTGCCAAGGGCCAGAAGACTAGCTATATCACATGACCTATTTTTAATGGCTTGCTTTATATTGCATATGTATATCCAAAAACAATTTGCCATTTCCAAAAACCAACTAATGTACAATGAACCCCTGGCCTCTTTTAGCCTTCTGACGCCCTCGGCAATCCAACTTTGGAGAGGTAATCCAACCTTGCAAACATTCCTCTACTAGAGCTGTTTGTTTTAATAACCTGGTCTCTCTTATGTCCCGAAAGACAGACCTCTGATCTGCTCACTTCAACTGAATGAAATAATGATGCTGGCCTGTTTGTCAGTTATTTATAGAACCGCTGCAACACCCTCGACCCCTGCTCTGCAGGTTCAGCTGCATCAAACCATCTACAAATAACCGGTGCAGAATTAGAAAAGGACTGATTTTGCTTTGAAAATAAAATCACATGTCTTAAAATAAATGCATTTCACAAACACAAAAACAAATATCAAAGCGTGTCATATGATACCCAGATTACAGAGGTTTTGTCTTTTTATGGAATTACAATAATGTTTTACAGCCCACATCTTGGACTGATTATAACTCATCATGCACAGAATAAAAACTGTTGAATAAAGACTGTTTGCAATGAAATGATGAATTATTTAACATTAACTATCTTTATCTGTACTCTTTGATTTCACTGTAGCTCTCTGTAGCAGTTGTATTTTAATTGTATTAGTCTATTAAATCCTCCCTTCTTTCTTTTCATCTCAGTGTATTGGAAACTTCAGCGTGTGATGGGAAGGTTGCCAGCTTGATTACCTATGGATGGAGAAAGTAAAAGTCATGTCTCTAAATGTGACTGTGACTTTAACTAAACTAGAAACAGTGTCAACCTCAGCTTAGAGAGAGCTTTGTATCTGTGTGCTTACATAATAAAACTGAATAGCCAATATCATATACTAATTCGCATGTCATACTGCTAGCCTTATAGGTATACTGAGGCTGAAGCAAAAAGCTAACTTTAACCTAGATGTAACCCTATATAGTTGCCTAGTTAGCTCCAGCAGTACATCATTTGGTTATGGCATTAAGGTACCTCAGACCTACTGATGCAAACTTTGAAATGAATCCTTTTCAGCCAATCAAATCAATCAAAATAGCACTAAATAAATAAATAAAGATTTTAATGAAGTAGTTGTTTAATTGCATTGATTATTATAATGATACTGTTTTACAGTATGGAAGCCCATTTCTGTGACAGTAAAAACAGACTCTGTAAGTCATTTGGAGTTAGCATCTCAATGTAATGACTCAGTCTGTCAAAAATATGAGTTAGTACCTCAAAATAACAAGAAACTTTATCAAAATATCGAATCAGCAGCTCAAACTAATGACTTACTGTGTCAAAATAAGCACTCAATATCTCAATATAATAACTTAGTATCTCAGAATGATGAGCTAGCATCACAAAATTATGAATAACCATCTCAATATATTGACTATATAGTTCAAACTAATAACATAGTTTGTCAAAATAATAACTTGCCATCTCAAAAACACTCAGAATCTCAAAATAATGACATAACATCTAAGTAAAAAGAG
Organism: Datnioides undecimradiatus; assembly: GCA_008933995.1. NCBI lineage: Eukaryota > Metazoa > Chordata > Actinopteri > Lobotiformes > Datnioididae > Datnioides > Datnioides undecimradiatus. The sequence goes on from WARS01000013.1 coordinate 20,493,394, forward strand.
AAACTATTTAAAGTTAGACCCATTTGTAAGTACTGTTGTGGTGTCATAAAGCTGATCTTAGGTTTGCACTTCATACATTATGTACATTATGTATTTACTTGTACATGTAATGCAGTAAAATTATGCTAAATATTATCCAGATTAACATCATAAACATAAGTTCACAGGTGAAAGACATCCTTAGTAAATTTATACAGATTTGTTATGAGACGTCAAGATTTTTTGGGATACTAACTCATTGTTTTGAGATAAGTCAACATTTGAGAAAGGTTGTCATTCATTCAGATACCAACTCATTTTAGTAGCTGAAATGTGCTTGCATACTTATGGATATGCCCTTACGCAACAAAAATATATTTCTCAATATATTGTGTGACAATATATTTCACGAGTATTCATATATTGGGAAATTTCCATAGTAATATATCATATTATATGTTATATAATAATATATTATATATGGAAGTGATATATATTGCAGTATACGAAAATACTACAATTCTTACCGTTTTCATATACTGAATAAATACATAGTTTATACTATTTAATATACTGTTATATGTATTGAAATATGTCCCATATTATGAGATTATATATTGAAAGAGCCAATATAAATATATGTTAAATTATGACATGATATACCTCAATGTATAAGATAAAATGATCATATATTGAATAAATACATAGTTGCACTATGTAATGTATTGTTATATATATTGAAATATGTTCCACATTATGAGATTATATATTGAAAGATTTATATGGGAACATGTGTCTTAAATATGTTAACAAATATATTGATTTATATTAAATAATATATATAATTAACATGTTATATACTGTACACATGGTAAATATGAAATAATGTAATGTACAATGTGTCATATATTTCAAAATATATTGAATACTGTACATCAATATAGTTTACATTAACTGACCACTGTAATAAAACAAAAACAGTCTTAATATAACAACAGCAGCGCAATCCTTCAGTGGAAAAAACAGAACAACAGTCCTTTAGTGCAGTGTTGTGATGCCACAAACCGCAAACTTATCAAGGCCTGCTTTGATTGGCCAGCCTTGGCCAGTCCTTCAATTGTCCATGGACTTTTTCTTCTCCTGGTGTCTTAACTCACAGATCCTTTTGTTTATGGCTGTTCGTATGTCTGGAATCTTCGTCCCTGGGTGTTGCTGAACAACTGCTTCTGTAAAAGATAATAAAATAAGAAAGACATGCACAATGTTAGCCTATGATTGTTGCAAAAGGAAAGATGAGGTGGATCCCAATATTGGTAATATTTTTCTTGTATGCCTAGTCCTCGCTCCTCAGTGGATTACCTAAAAATAGTTCAGTCTGAAATACGAATTGGCCTCTCAAGGAACCAAGGAAGGAGCTAGGAAGGTTCTCCATTGGGCTTTTAGTGCAAGGAGATTTTCTGATTGGATGACGTTGTCCGTTATTCCCTGATAATGGGACATCTATGACGTATATCTGGTAAAAAAAAGTTTAATCAATGCTCTTTAGAGTGGTAACTATAACAACAGCAAGCAGCCTTGTGGATCTACTTTCCCACAAAGCCTACGCCAGAGCTACAAACAAGCCATTGTTTTTTTTGTAGATTACTGCTTAAAGAAAATAATTACATAAATATAAAAATAATTCTGGAAACCAGGTGATAAGCGGGGTCTTCGAGGTGTCCCGATATAAAGGAGTAATGGATTTGGCATAGGCAAACAGCACTTCGCCTTATTCGCCCACGCCTTGTCCATTATTCTCCTATATCAGTGGCCGTTATCCCTAACATATCTGATTTGTTTTCCAGGAAGTATTGTGGTCAGTGAGAGCAACTGTACTTTGCCGTAGCCTAGCGTGAATTGGTGCTGGTTCTGGGATTTTAAAGCTACTACAGGGGATTCATTTTCATGCTTATAAAATGTTTGATGTATTCTAACTACAGGTAGATAGAGAAATCGCTTTATATCTGAGGGAATATCAAAGCTGTTAAAGCTTTTTATTTGTCCATCAGTTTTGCTATTAGTTGTGTACATTTCAGTCCTAAAGTGTGTTATCATTTACAATAACTTTGCAAAATATATTAATCCGTTAAAAATAAATTCTCAAAGTCCTACAAAGTAAAGCTTTAAGCTTCTTGGGGTCCAGAGCCTGACGTCTCTCTGCAGATGGATCGAGCTTGCTGACCCCTCCGGTCAGGTTGGACTTCAGTAGGACATCAATGCTGAATAGGCCCAGCAGGAGAGTGTGGGCCATTCCTTTCGCTGTAGGTTGTGCTTTTGCAGTCTCCCAACAGTGGACAGACACTCTGGTGGAGTCATCATTCCCTAGCTGCACCTAATTAATTGTAAGAAGGAAAGACAAACAGGAATAAAATCAGAGAAAATCACCAGTGACAGAATGTTTTACGTTTTTAATTAATCATTACAAAAAAAAAAAACTTACTAATGTTGGTTTGGGAGATGTGGGTTGAGGAGTTGATGGTTGAGAAACACTGGCCTCATATTCGCTTTCACCTTCATAGCTTGAGCTCTCTGTGATCTTATCTGAAATGAGGGTCTTCACAGCTGCTAAGAGTGATGGAATTTCTGGAAAACAGACATATCTTTAAGAATAACACCAAAACTAGGGAGACAATCCAAAAGACTTAGATTTTAATCGTAAAGAGATAGTTGCCTTTAATTGCCATTTTGCGCAGCCTGGTGTTCTCCTTATTTAAAGCCTTGACTTGGGTCTCAAGATCTTTACTGGCTGGGGAAGATCCTACACTCTGCTGGTCCCGCAGTCTTTTATTCTCTTCCCTGAGGGTCCTGATCTCCTCCTCAAGTGCCTCTGAAGCAGTCCCCACTGGGCTGAAGTTAGGATCTTCTTGGGAAAGAACCTCCAATTCAGACTTCCTTGCAGCTGCAGCTATGCCTTTGTAGTTTTTCTGTCGGGTAAAAATGATCAGATCATTTATGTATAACACAACAAACACAAGAGTTAGGAAAATTAAACCAAAATTGTTTAAATGAATCATTAGTTTTAATATGTTCCATAGCTAGAATATGTTTCAATGCATAGCGGTAGTACAGCTATATTTTTTACTTTTTCCATTGTTTGTGAGCTCACAACCCAACTACAAAACTGATAGAAATGTAAAAATATACTATCAAAAATAGCTGTCATGAAAAGGACCCTATTACCTTTTTTGGAACTTGTTCTACGCTTTCCTCCTGTGTGTCAAGGAAGAGTTTGTTGGGCACCCTCTTTCTCTTCTTGCTTTTTGGTCTTGCTTTGCAAGAGTTTCTGCTCAGCAATCTTAAGTGTAGACTCCTTTTCTGTTAGTAAAAAAAAAACAGTAGCAAGACAGAATTCATTAGACAACTGGCTGATGTTACATCAAATATTTTCTGTCCAATTTTGTGCTGTACAGTTTTTTGTACTGTTTTTACAATCAGTTTAATCTGTTCATTTGAAAATTTTGCTTCCATGTATCGCGCGCATGTTTATGTGTGACAGTTAAGTACTCTTATTAACTGATAAATTTAAAAAAATCATAATCATGAGTCCCGCTCCATTAGCTAAAGCTAACATTAGCTAGCTAGTTCAAAGTTTAAATGAAGTGGGACTATCGGCCGTTAGTCATTTTAACTTCATTACAGCTAGCTAGCTAACGGTCGCTAACCTAACATAACAAAGAAGTTTATCAACTGTATCTGATAATAATATCTAATAGCTAGCTAGTCACATCAGTCCCGCTTCATTTGAATTTTTAGCAGCTAGCTAGCTTTGATAACGTTAACTAGCTCGTCACTGTCCCGAAGATAATAGCCTAGAGCAAATGTTACTTGGCCAATGATTCAAAAACCTCAACAGCATAATTGCGATCAAGATTAATGTTGCATGACAAAGTAAAACAAATAATAATAATAATAATAATAATAATAATAATGAACACTACTTGCCTGCCAACTGCAAAATGAGTGCTGGTTCAACCTGCCACCCATTAGAAGGTCTCTTTCCACCGATGCTGCGGCACTCGATAAGATACTCCTTGTTGGAATTTTCAGGATCAAAGTCTACGATCCAATTTACGGGGACTATACTGAGAGCATCTTTAGCCTTCCCTTTCGACCAGCTCACGAGTGCAAACTTCATTTTTTCTCTCCTCTTGCCGCTAAGGCACATACAGACTCAGACGGTTTCTCTAGCGGACGGTGGCTTCGTTCGCGCCTATTCTGCCCCTTAAAGTCGATTGCAGTTTAATGTGTCCATGGTAACAACTAGCTCGACCAATCTGAGAAGTTGTTTTTACCATAGAATTATGTGTTTTACACCGTAGGATTCTGGGTAGTGTTGCAAATAAAAACTGTTTTTAGGTTCTGTTGGTTAATTTAATACAACCTTTTAGCATCTGCATCATTGCTTTACAACGTGCTCGCTTTCAAAACATATGGGCTCTGACTGTTGCGGTCTTTTTTGATGCTGTTGAGGGTTTCGTCCTTCCAGAAGAACGGAGGCATGGACGGAAGGAGAAGAAAATACACTGCCCCTGATTCAGAATATGAGATCCCAGAGGGGGGAGTACACAAACCTTTGGATCCCAGGCCACACACACCACTGTTTCCTAATAACTTTGATTTGCTTCATAAAGTTTATATAGATTCATAGTGCCATATGCATGGTATGCGCCCAGGAAAGCCTCAGACAAGGTAATCATTAAAATAAGGACTTTTTTTTTTTTCATTCTTATTGCAGGAAACTTACTGAGGCCATCCACAAGCATCAGTCAAACCACGAAATGGTGAGTCATGGACATGACCTTTTGTGTGTATTGTGTAGACATTACGCTGCACTACACGCTACATTTTAACTAGTTAATTGAAATGTAATCCTTCTTGATTAGTATCTGTTAAGAAAGTTGAGCAAATAAGTAGTCCTTGGTCAGACCAAATGTTGAGTGGGATAATTGGAAAACCCTCCATTTGATTCATTCAGTGGAAAAATCTTATCTTTGCCATCCACTTTGCAGGCGGTCAGCATTGGGCACTTCACTTATCACTTTCCCTAGTTTAAGAGTGTGTATATATATATATATATATATGTGTGTGTGTGTGTGTGTGTGTGTGTGTTTGCTATGCATTGTATACAACTATGTTATAGCCATGCACACCTTACATATGCTTAATCTAAAACTGTTCTCTATTCTTACACAACAGAGCCTGGATCAGGATTCCTGTGACCACGACTCTGACAGTGGCTCAGGAGATGCACATGATGGTGGTGGGATTACTGTAAGTAATCTAATAACTACTACTACTAATCTACTGGTTTCTGTGTTTGACTGTTTCACTGTCAGCACTTCCTCTAAGACTTCTCTATTCTTACACAGCAGAACCTGGATCAGGATTCCACTGACAACAGATCTGATGATGTACATGATGGTGATGACATTTCAGTAAGTATAATTAATAATGGAGTATTGTACCAAGATAGGTATGTGTATCGGCTGCGCCTCGTACCGACAACCCCCTCAGCTGTGCTATATTCACGATATAGATGGCCTCTCGGGGCTTATTACTTAATTGATATGTTACATGAAACAACAGAATTAAAATAATCATCCATGTGTACCATACAGATGCTTAATCTAAAACTGTTTTAACAGGGCAATGATCTCCCATATGATTTTTTGTGTCTTCAAACTTAAACTATTCTGCTTTCCTAGCTTTTTTTTAATTAACCAAAGCCTTATTTTTACCCTGATACAACTATGCCACATCTTTAATAATTTTGTCAAGTCTTCTTTTTATGCAAATTTCATAGTGCTTCTGTTTGTCAACTGTTCCTTGGGCTTACTGTATTTTCCCATTAGACCCTGCATGAAGACCCTGAAGCTGATGAACTGCCACCACATCTGAGCCACACAACAGAGTCATCAATCTTCAATTTTGAGGACAGTGTTGATTGTGATGTGTTTGAACCACTATGGCAGTATTTTACTGACTCTGAATCCATTGGCACTGAAGAAGAATTTTCCATGGAAGACAGTACGGACAAGTCAGTAAATGAAGAATCACATTTGGGAGTAGGCATTAATGAAAGGTTTCCCCCAGGAAATGATGAGCCACTTTAGACAGGCTCACAACTAACCAAAGCTCAGAGTTTTTTACTTATACTTTCATATGCTTTGAGACACTCCCTTACTGGTGTGGCCCTGTCTGATCTTTTAGATTTGATTAATATCCACTGTCCAGAAAATGTTCTAACTTGAAAGCATCTGTTCTTAAAAGAGCTTAAACCAATACAAGGTCACCTAGAATGTCACATATACTGTCCCAACTGTGAATATTACATCGGTGACCAAGTCACTGAAGGGCAGTGTTCTGTATGTAACTCTGCATGGGATAGAAACAGCTCACTGAAGAATGGAAATTTCTTCCTATAGTTACCCGTCCAAACACAACTGGAACATCTTCTTCAAAGAGAAGATATTGCATGTTGTCTTAAGTCAAGAAATGGCACATGTAATTCAGAAAATTATGATGACATATGTTGTGGTAAAATGTATCAGAATCTGAACAAAGATGGTGGCCCACTACATAGTCCTCATGCATTCTCCTTAACATTAAATTGTGATGGAGTTCCAGTATTTAAATCATCCCAGTATGGAATTTGGCCATTACAAGGGATGGTAAATGAGCTTCCTTATCATGTTCGTAAAGAGAATGTTTTACTTTTTGGCCTATGGTTTGGTACTAAAAAGCCAACTGTTAATACGTTTTTAAAACCATTCACACAAGAGTGTCAGTCATTGTCAACTGTTGGCTTCACCTTACACAGAAACAACATTGTGAATCAATGTAGAGTGATAGCTGCTGTTATGATGTGTGATTCAGTTGCCAGGCCCATTCTGCAAAACATGACCCAATTTAATGGACATTATGGGTGCAGCCTCTGCCTACATCCTGGTGAACAAGATCCAAAGGGAAATGGAACTGTTAGGGTTTATCCATACAAAGATTTTCCAAAAAGGGATCACGCTTCAACCCTAACTGATGCAAGGGAGGCTGTGCATACCACACAATGTGTGAGAGGCATTAAAGGGCCCACATGTCTTGTCAACATCCCACACTTTGACATCATATCGGGAATGCCTCCTGACCATATGCATAATGTACATCTTGAAGTTGTTCGGCAAATGACAAGCATGTGGTTGGATAGTGAACACCATGAGGAGCCATACTATATTGGTTATCATGTTCCTGAGCTTGACCAACAACTCGTGAGAATTAAACCACCTTGCAACATCACAAGAGTGGAAAGCCAGTTTTGGAAAGCCAGTGAATGGCAGAACTGGTTACTTTTTTATAGCATCTTTGTGCTAAAGGGAATACTACCTCATGCATTTTACCAGCACTGGTTAATCCTGGTCACTTTCATGTTCTTGCTCTGTAAGGACATTGTTACATCAGAGGGGTTAAAAAGATGTGGAAAAACTAGTTGTTGAGTTTGTCAAACAGTTTGAAACACTGTATGGAAAGGAAAATGTGTCATTTAACGTACATTTATGTCTTCATTTGCCAGACTCTGTGAGAAATTGGGGACCTTTGTGGGTCCATTCAGGATATAATCTTTTAATGGGGGGATACTGAAGATGTTTCATGGCACCCAGTGTGTTCCCTTACAAATAATGAAACAATTCACATATAGACATAGATGGACATAGATAGATGTATACGGCTGTATAACAACTTGACTGGTAACAAAAAACTGAAACAGTTTGAAAGAATAGGAGATCAAGTTGTGACCCTTGGTTTACATGATGTACGAAAACCTACTAACGAAGAGATACTGGCTATGAGAGAGAAAATTTCAGTCACCATGGATACAGTTGTGAAAATATTCAGTAGAACTTTGGTCAAAGGAGAACTGTATTACTCAGAGCAGTTCACTAGAGTAATGAAAAGGAACAGCTTCACTGTCCTGTTGGATAATGGACACATAATCACTGTGTATTATTACATTGTGGTAGAGAGACTTGATGACAGAAAATGTTTTGCTGTTGGAAGACAGTATGACAAATCACACAGTTCAGTGCTAAATTTAGAAAATGTAATTGGCTTGAAAAGAGTTTTACAGGGCAGGAAACAGGTTTTTGATGTGATGAAATTCAACAGGAAATGTATGTTAGTTGATCTGCCACATTATGCCAACCTTTATGCTTGTATACCTCCACGTTCCAGTGTGCAGGACTGAAATGTCATGTGGAGGAATAAAAAGTGGAACAAAAAGTTTTGCTGTTTAATGATGATTGAATTTATAATACTGACTGACTTTATAATGCTGACTACATTTTACAATATATGAATCAATACACAGCAATATATTGTCCATCCATATGCCTAGCCTATAATGTAAATATAATGAATGTCATGCAAAATGTGATTTGGACCTTGGAGCTTGCTTAACTCATAAAAAAAAAAATACTTTGTTTCAATAAACATGCATGCAATAATGTAATACAGTTTTGTTTGGACAGCAGTGTATTTTCAAATATATAAATCAATATATAGCCATAGGTTGTCCATCCATATATTGCTATATATTTTGAAATGTATGAGGAAAATTCTCATATATTGAAATATATTTCCTAATGTATTGCAATATAAATGCTAGTATATTGCAATATACTTTTGTTTCGTAAGGGGAGCAGCAAACCGGAAATGCTCCACCCACCGCTCAAACTTAGCGCTGACTTCTGGGCGGCGTGCTTTTATTTTGAAAAGCGCGTTAGGAAGTAGGTGCGATAATACAGCCGCCTTGTTGCTGAGCTGTCAGCTCATAATAAAGTCTCCGACTGGAGGCAAACGCAGAGTCGCAGCAGCGCAGCTCTACTCAGCAGCTATTTGTAAAACAAGATAAATGATGATTTATCAGGACTGGTAACCTCAGAGATAAAAACAACAACACAGAAATTAACCTGCGGACACTTTGGACTTTGGGACGACTTTTTTTCTTTTTTCTTTCTTTCTTTTTTAATTTTTAATGTTTCATTTCTAATGTTTTTCTAGTGTTTCATGTGTGATGGCTAATGTGTCATCGCTTGATTTGGGAATTTTGTTTCTTATCGTGGTGACAGCATCTTTGGCAAACGGTGAGTAGACGATCTCAGACGAGTCTTATTATTGTGGAGCTTTACTACACAAATAATGCTCACAAGCATCAGCTGCTGTGCGTATAATGATGCCACAAATACAGAAGAATGTGTAGCCTGATACTTCACTGATCACTTAACTGTGTGCAATAAGAGTTGTCACTGCAGCTCATATGGACATGGCAGTTAACATTATAAGGCACTACAAGATTATTATCAACTTTTGCATGTGAAAAACATTTCATAAAGTCAACTTAACAGTAAAAAGTGAAGGGATATTTGTGTCGGCCCCTGTCTATTATATTAATTATGTTTATTTCTCTTTCAATAATCGATTGATTATTATCGATTGATCTGCACAAGTAAAGATAGTGACAAATGCAAAAAATGTGCTTAGGTACTAATCAAACACCCACAGGTGAGTATTTTAAAATGACAGAACTGAAGCAAATCATCATAATAGAGTTTCAAATGTTTAGTTTATTTAAGTTAATTTACTTAAACCAACGAATCCATAATTGGAAGAAGTCTGTGATAATTAATTGCTAGCTGACCAATCACATCATCGCTTTGCTGGGTGCGGATATTGCAGCCAGTGCTGATATCTTAGCCGCTGAGGTTGGATTATGTCTAATAATTTTAATTTCTTCAAAATATATTAATATGGGAAGAAGTTTATTTAAGGCCATAGATATGTACGGAAGTTCTCAAACGCTTCTCAAATTGCTGTGACCCTGCAGGTTCCTCATCTAGCAAAGATGTGAACCAGAGGAGGGAGGTGGAAGCGGTCATGCTGAGCACGCTTCAGCCTGGCAAGGTAGACAATTTCGCTGGTGCTGCTTCTCAAGGTGAAGCGAAGTCCTGCTCCGCCTGTGACCTGCCGGTGGCCAGGAGGCGTGCGAAGAGATGCACGTGTTACACTTACAAAGACAAGGAGTGTGTGTATTACTGCCATCTGGACATCATCTGGATCAACACACCAGAGTAAGTTTCCTTCTTCACACAGTTTGCTTAAGTTTTTAAAGTGAGTCCCTTTAGATTCAACGTGGCTGCAGTGCTACAGCGTTACTGTGATGCTCCCATATGGACTGCGTTGTATGTGTGTGTGCGTTTATAGTGAAATCACCACGCTTCGTGGTATTACTCATGTACAGTAGTCACACCAGTGTGATTTAAAGTTTACCGCAGCTTTTATAGTATGATGGCACGTTGTCTTAGTTGCTCCCTGCAGTCATAACTCACACTGATGCCTTCAATCGTGCGTTTCCCAGGTGAGACTTTCACACTGAGTCTTGTGCTGGAACGCTATTATCACATTGTATACCGTATGAGGCACAAATATGCAAGTTATGGAGAAGAGAAAGCCCTCAGCTTTGATACTTTTCATTTTTAAGCCACGAGAGGATTTGGGGGAAACTGAGCTGCAGAACAAACCAGACTTTTTCTCATATGTCAGTGTTTCCTGTGATTTAGTTGAACTGTAAAGATTTGGTGTAATCTGAAGTGGTCTAGACCTTGAGCTCTCAGGTATTTTAATTCCACTGAGGATTTCTAACAGTGGCCAAAAGGCAGCAGGGAGGTCCACCTTTTGGCCACGTGAGACATTTTTATTGTTACTGTGTAACCCTAGGAATTTATATTGAAGGAACATTTTGCAAATTGACATAATTCCCTTTTTCCAGCTGCCAATTTTCAAATTCAAACAAGAAGTCTCGTAATCGCAACACTCATTCGTTCTGTTATACACAAAACACTTCATATTATTCACTCATTCAGCATTTGTGTCGGTGTACCTATAACTGTTTTACGTCAAATCAGCTTCACGATCTGCAAAACCTCAAAATATTGCACACAGGTTGGAAACACGACTCTCTTTGAACTGTTTTTTTTTTTCAGTCTCTGGCATGGAAAAGACAACAACAGCAAAAGCTAATTTTCCACCTGCATTGGAAGACACTAGCTAATCCCTGTCTGCAGAATCAAAAGGACTGGTGGAGTGATTTATCTGTCCTTTTATTGACTCCAACCAACGAGCCTCAGGGCGGCTTGGGTTTAATTGGGCTCTGAAAGAGTGTGTGAACAGTTCCAGTCAGTCTCCGGTTAGGAACATGTGAGAGAGTTGGAGTTGGCGGTGACAGTGCAGCAACCTGCAGGGAGCAGTGCAGCAACTGGTCTGTGCACCTACTGGCACACGCAGAACTTTATTATTATTTAAGAGCTCTGAGTTAAGTGCAGGGTTAATGCCTGTCACTATCTGATGTTTATACTGCAGGAAGCATGCTTTAGTGCTGATTCACTCTTGAAATACCCGTGCACCTTATCGCATCTGACTGACAGCAAACCTCAAGTGCGATGAGTTTAAGGACACTGCATCCCGATGGGGCATTTTTCCTTTGTAATGCCCCACAGATGAAGCTGAAAACTGACATTTTGATTTATCTTCCTTTGGGGACTCGGGGGACGTTATACGATGTGAAATGAACACCTCGCTGTTTGAAAAGTTGCAAATCTACTTGTTAGCAGTATAGTGTTGCCCGTACATGCTCTGCACCTGTTCACCTTTTGACCTGCTTGACTTCTCAGCTTTTGAGTGAGCTATGACTCCATAGTTCCACGTTTTCCATACTTACTTAAACTGTACAGTATTTTTAACCATATGGGCTACATCTGTCGTTTGACATTAGCCTTCATGCTTATTTTCAAATATATCATTGACTTTTGTTGACAATAGGGTTGAATGGTCATACACTGAAAGAGTATACCAGGGCATTTGCCATATAAGACATTTGAAAGTAGCAACAGTGTCCATTTCATTGTTGCCATGAAGGAGTTCTGAAGTGCAGTGTGTGCACACATTTATAATAAACACCGAAGGGGGCAATCACACTGAGATCTGTCACTGCAGGCGCTTCGGCAAAGCACGTCAGGCAAAACAGCTGGTGCCCCTGTGGAGTGGGGCTGCCTGCAAAGTGGGCGGTCAAATATGATTAGCGTCCAACCTTTGTCACCTACTGGAATAAAAACAGGGAGAAGAAGATACTCTAAAGACCTATCTAAAGATACTTTAGGAGTGATGATAGAAAAACAGTGGAAGTGAAACTTGGTCACTGCCATCTTGCAACCTAAAGGCTTTAAGGAGCCTTAAAGAGGCTCCCCATAGAGGGTTAGTTTCACCTTCTGAGGCAACAGCCAATTGGTGCATCCACTGGATCTGTTGGTCGCTTTCAGTTAAGACTCATCCTGGTCAGGAGCAGTTGGGGAGGAGCCACTGGTACTAATCTGCCAACCTCAAGACCAGACTTATCTCTTGATCCTAGGCCTTTGACAGGCTGCAATCTTCTCTACATGAGGTCACCTTTTCCCAATCCATGTGGTACCCCTCTGTTCATGAGGCGCTGGAAGGTGGCTGAGGCATCGAACGACCCCAACAGAATATCGAATTGTGTGATTCAGCACTTACACAAAGCAAAATCCACATGCGTTCTGGCTCAAACAAGACCCTAATGAATGGCAGTAGGTGCAAAGGTGCTGTTGGTCCTCGTGTGATCCTGAAGTGCCCGGGCCACCCATACCTCCAATGTCCAAACCTCCAATGCTCCTGCCCCAATAGGATAAAACTGAGCAAGAAGCAAGGGTGGATGGTGCTGGATTTCCTGTGTAGCTCTGGACTTTGTACGTTTGACGTTGGAGGACGTGTCTCCAACACAATAGGTGATTTAGATTTTACTACTACTGGGAAAAAAAAGACAAGGTTCCACAGACAAGCTTTCAGAAGTGTCGCTCACAACGAGCTCTTGCACACAAACACTTAGATGTGAACGAAATGAAAAATGCACTCCGAACACTCTCTGTGCAGGTTGCCTCAATAAATCACAGTAAAAACAAACTGGTTTAAGGTTTGCATTCCACATATAGATGATCAGAAAGTGTTGCCCTGTCTCATCTTATTATTAGTCGTAGACTTCCTAAAGTTTTTGAATAGTGATCTGGAAACAATTTGCTGTTTGGTAGATGAAAAATGGCTTGGGGAGATGTATGAGCAGTATCTAGAACAAGATGCTACCCGGGCTGCATATTGTAAAAGAAAACGTCCTGGACCTGTCATACCAGCATGGAGCAGCCAAAACCATATTGTGCACAAGGATGCACATTCCCTAATGGTTCCACATGATTCCACTGATCACCAGTTGGCAGCAGCCGCTCATCAGCAAACACAGCACAGCGAAAATGTCTCCTGGTAAACCCATAAGGCACTTGTTATGCTTACTGATGCTTTCTAACATCCTTTCTCCTCCTGTGGAAATCACTTGCCCTTCACCATCATCAGAGGATCCTCCAGTGCCTTAAAAATGCACCTTTAGGTCCAAGGAAAGAGGAGCTCTGCGCGAGGAAACATAGGTTTTATTAAGTTGTGTGTCATATTAATGCCACACCTTCACATGTGACCCACAGTTTGATGCCTATATAACAATATTGACATTTGATGTCGTTAAAGGGAGGTGTGAGCTCATGGTTGACACCCCATGTGTGCTTGTGAGTAGTGTATGGGCAGGACCACCATACCACGCCTCAATCACTGCTGTGGAGACTGTGGCTTCAAGTAAAGTCAAGATGATAGCGCCTGTATTTTGTACAGAGGGATGCAGTGGAGTCAAGTTGTCTGTTATTATATACAGCCTCTGGATGTCCCAGGTCATTCAAACCTCAAGCGATTTAGGTTTCAAATGCAGGCTTTCTGTATTAAAGCTGTAGTTCCCAAGCCAAAACCCAGATGACCCTGAGATCACCGGGATTATGGTGAAAGCCACTCTAGAGCCCCACCCTGAGTAGCACAGACTGTAACGACCTTGACGTGAGTGCCCCTTAAGTTACGAGTTACAACAGTTTGGATTGGTAAAAAATATGACAAGCCAAGAGCGAGGTCAGAAATCTCTGTATCAGTGTGCAAAAGGTCGAACGGGAGATCAGAAGGATCAACTGTCAAATACAACAAATACTTGTTTTTGCAAAAGAGGTTGTCTTTTAAAGAAATATGACATAATGTTACTCTTGTCGTGAGTATTAGCTGTTTTAAGCATGCATTCAAGTATTTACAGCAATTAGAGCAAAGTATTAAGGTTAATTTAACGAACGTCTCAATACAGTAGTGCAGTTCTGAACAGCCGTGTGTCGTGTTGCATGTGTTTGCTGTTTTTTTTCCTCTTCATTTGATTGGAGACCGACTTTCTTATCATGTTATTGTATATCTGAATTACATTTGAGATAAATAAATGATTACTAGGTTATACATCACAGGTTCAGTGAGTTTGGTGAAGCACAGCGACTCAGTCTTTTGGGGGCAGACTGTCTCCGCTGCAGGAAGTCTGGGAATTGGAGGATTAAAGGTTTTGAATGAAGAAAGGAGAGGGTCACCGCCCTGCTGAGTCTGTTTGTTATAAGAGGAGGGAGGTGAGGCTGTGCACCGTGGCATCAGGGCTTATGTGCCCGGATTGTTCAAGAGGACCGGCGGTGTCATCCAAAGACAACGGGTGGTGCGGCGGGGTTTTTAGTTCACTGTTTTGCATAGCAGTTCGCAGCCATGGGGAGAGGAGATAGCAGGACTGGAGGGCAGGGGTCAGTGCGAGGAACTCACCACACTGAGAACATGCTGTGAGAGCAGCGAAGCACACACACTGCGTCTGAAACTAAAGACAAACGCGACTTTTTTACAACTTTGGCTTTATTTTTCGCGGTTTTGGCCGACAGTCCTCCTTGTAATAATAGCATCCTACTCACCGAGTTGACTGCTGAGATGCGGGACTTGCTGCAACAATGGTACAAGTGGCACATGCAGGCAGACGATATGTCAAACTCTCAATTTAGTCAAGCTGATTTTCGACAGAAAAAGGGAGCAAATGGTTCAACTGCTACCCGGACGGGGCAGTGTAAACGCTCATACTGATTCAGCTTTGACTCACTGTGCTGTTTGGCACACAGTTCCCTCAGTGCAGCGAGGAATCACAAGCAACATTACATCCAGATTTACCTCTACTCTTAAAAAAAAAACCAAACAAACGCTGGCTTCTTTCCCACCCGCCTGTCTCCTTGTGCAATGTGACGACGTGGCTGCGCTCCCAGATGCCGTGTTAGCACAGGTAGTGTTTTCATAGCTGATAAGTGTCATCATAATAGATCGAAGTGATGAAAAACCTACGGAAATAAGACCCAAGTAATAATAAACTGTAATAAACTGGGGTTATCCTTTTAAACGTTTCGTTTATGGGAGTTTAAGTCCTTATTATTTTATGCCAGACAAAGTGCTTTTCTGAGATCCTTAGTACAGTCATGTGAATTTTTCACGTTTATTTGTCTTTTACATACTTAAATTTACTTTGCTAAAGAAATATTCATATGCAGTACAAACAGAGACTTCATACTCACACATTAACTGGTGTCTTTCAGGTGTTTTAAGGGACTGTAGTTGCAGTTAAGTGTGCAAGAAAGAGAGGAGAGGAGGTTAAATAGTTAGCCAATAGTAACAGGAACGGATAAATGGCACGAGTATTCAGCATATGCCACTTCATTTGGTTGTTGTGTTAATGCAAACCTGACCAAATCAACTCAATATTGACTGTAAAACTGTATAAACACACACACACACACACGCACACACGCACACACAAAACGTCCGGTCTAAATCGTATTCAAGTCAGTGGACAGGACTGTGAGCATGCGTCCTACAAATAGGGTCGGGAACCACAGCTTTGTTGTTCGGATCACCAGCATACCAGTTTAGTTGGTGCCCTTTTACAATCCACATAGCCCCACTGTAATAAATCAAACTGCTGTAAAGCTTATGTACAGTTTTTAAATGTTTTGGAGGCCCGTGGTGGCGTCGTGCTGGACTGCATTATTCTGAAAGGTGTTTCCTATGTTCTGTTCCCCATCTTGCATTCAAATGGCAGAGGACAAATTATTAGAAACACCTCTCGGCATAATGCAGTCCAGTATGACACCACCAATGACCAAAGATTCTTCAAATACTATAGAGATGACTGCGCTGACGCGGTGTCAGAAAATAATTTTATACAGCTCTGCCTCAAGGCTCTGCAGCTCAAGTGTAATGTCAGTCTAATGCACAGGGGTTCCTATCTGTCTGGTCACTCAGTGTACTGTATATGTGTGTGTCTTTTTTTAGGAACACTGTACCATATGGCATGTCCAGTTACCAGAGTTCCCGGCGCATGAGGCGATCTGCTGGGACGACCCAGCGGTGTGCATGCACTCTGCAGACTGACTCTGACTGCAGCAGCTTTTGCATGGACAGGTAACCTGCAAAACATTAGAAAAAGAATGCAATGTTTAGCGGAAATGTCGGCAAGTATTCAATAATAAATAACACAAACATCATAGCACCACTGTTTGAATGCTGTGGTCACTGAAAACACACACATGCATCAAGCGTTCCAAAAAATTTAAATCAAACATTGAAACTGCTCCGCTAAATCGGTGCGCAGGCTGTATTTACTTGCAGGTAACCATAGCAACAGTGCTTATCCTGCATTTGCATTTGGGTTATCACCATTTAGTTTTTATAAAATCTATCTTTACACAATGCTAACACACCCTTATGTGCATTAAAAGAGTTACCGGCCACTGTAGCCACCACTGTAGGAGAAGTTCACAGTGCTCTTTCCTGCGTTGTTAAGTCTTAAGTGTCTCTGTGTGTTTTCTTTCCTTCTCCAGCAGGCAGAGGAGGCCACTCCGAGCAGCATCTGTAACAGACAAGAGGACAGCGGCTCTGCGCAGCGGGCCTACAATGAAATGAACCGAACAGCGTCACGCTCCTAATCTGAGAGGTGGACATGTGTCGTCTTTACATGAAGCACGTGTTTGTAGTGTGCTTAGTGCCTTGTCATCAGACTGATCGATGAATAACTGCAAAGCCGCTTGCACAAAACCTGAAAGCGACGGGTACCGACGGGGATGCGAGAGGAGCGCGTGCCCCCTGCACCACCACCCACCACCCTGGCACTCTGTCTGTGTCTGTTCGGCAGGTGTGGACAGTGTTTTTCATTTTCCTGTCACAACTGAGAATGGTTTACATGGCCTGTTTGTGTCAACCATAAAAGACTTTGGTAGAGCATGTTGCTCACACATGTCCAATACCACGTGTTGTGGAGGCCACTTCAAGAGCTGCTGCCATCTGACTCCTCCACCTCAACCCATTCTGTTAAAACATCACCAGAAGAAACATATCACGTAACCATGTTTTCTCAGCAGAGACAACATTTAATATGCCCGTCTACGTCAGCACACGCCCGCAGCCAGTAACTCAGCATTACTTTTAAAAACTCACTATTTGTCACGGTCACTGAAACATCCAGTAATATATTTGGGTTTTGAGGTTGTTTCATTATGAAGTTAGGTCGGGCATCTCTGTTTAATGAGGGTTTCCCCCCCCAAGTAAAGCGTCAATCGCTGTTTAGTTTCAGACAAAAGCAAGACACTGATCTCTTACTGATGCACATCCGGCTTTATTTAAGCATATTTAAAACGACATTGTTACCCATTTAATGTGACTGGAAGAACTTCAGATACTTGTACTTTACTTGAGTCTTGTTTCTTTTCATGCTACTTTCTACTTGTACTCTGCTACGTTTCAGGCTGAAACACCATACTCTTTACTCTGACAAGCTTCAGTTACTAGTTACTGAGTGCATCTGAAACAGTGAGCCATTTAATCCATCGGTCGATTGGCAGAAAATGAGCAAAAAACACTTTGCGACACTTCTTTGTAATTATTGTTATTTATTTTTCATAATTTTTAGGGTTTAGACTATCGGTTGGACAAAAACAAGCATTGTCAGGGCGTCGCTTTGGGCTCTGAGGTGTCGTGACGCCGTTTCTCACCATTTTCAATTTTTTTTTTTTTTTACTTACCAAAACAAATGATTGAACAATGGAGAAGATTATCAGCAGACTAAGCCTTAATGAAAATAATCGTCACTTGCGGTTTTTATTCAAAACAACTGAAGAATGGGCTCCGCCTCAGCCAGCTGTGGTAAAATCCTGCTTTTGCATCGGTGCACGAGTAGAACTAATCTAATGGTATAATATTTAATAGTATCACAGTCACAGGGGACGTTTTCCCTGCATTGTAATCCAATTTTCCTGATTATACTCGCATACTTTTACTTAATTAACATTTTCGATGTGGAACTTTTACCTGCACCAGAGTGTTTTTACGGAGTTGTACGAGGACTTTTACTTAATTAAAGGTACACCTCCTCCCCCGGGTTGGCAGACTCTGATCAATCATAGTTAGTTAGTTTGATTGGAGGCTCTTCAGACATTCAAAATTAAAGCCAGCATGTGAGCACACCGTGCTTATTGCACTGCACAGGGTGTTTTTTAGTAACTGAATCACACGGATATGCAGGATGATACTAATGATCTACCGTAAAGATCAAACTATATATTGTAACTAGACTCTATGCTTGCATTGTATATGCTGACGCGTCCCAGCCAAGGTGCCTTTAAAACAGTATGGCACCCATTTAAACTGAAGAAAGGCCACATATGCAGAGGGCTTGAAGTCATCAAGAAGCAGCTGATTGTAGATCATCGCAGTTCGAGCCCGTGGGGCAGGTTTATCCCACAACACAGAGCCTGTCGTATTGATTCAAGCTGCCCCGCGAATTAGGAATTAGACTCACATTGGACGTTTCTGCAACGCATCATTTCGGGTCGGCGGCATTGTCTGGTACCAGCGCAGGCGGTCGCGTGTCCTTTCTGAAGTGACGTAGAAAGTAAGGGTGTGGAGGTTGGCGCAGCGGATGGATGTGTGGCGCATCCATCTTTACTGCAGAAGAGTTTGCATTCTGTCACAATCCAACATCTAGATATATCTATCTATCTATCTATATATATATATATATGTAAAAACACATAAATATATTTTATCGGCCAACATATCGGTATTGGCGTATATGTTTCCCGATGCGCCAGTATGTAAACTGTTTTTGCCGGTATATGATGCAGTAAAAATGCTTGTGGTAATATATTAGTGTCACTACAAAGTTATATAAAGAATATTTAACTGAAATATATTCTTTAATAAAGTTATTTGTTTAAGAAAGCGGCCTCCTGAGTACCTTTGCAGAGTCACGTCGGTGCTAAACTGGTGCACAATTAAAAAAAAAAAAAGTTTGTTTTTCATTTCAGGTCAAAGATTCACCATCTCGGTTACCATGACGATTATCTGCGAATTAGTGTCAGTCTCTAATGTCATATGGGTTTAAACTGCGGCACACGGTGCATCTGTCTTTTGTTGCAGGAGACCTGATTTTGTGTCCTTCCACCGCTCCAACAATCAAAGTTTGGTTTTTAAACGTACCCACAATCGTTCCCCAGCCTTCACCAAGAGTTTAGCCGCCTAACCTCATTCGGGGTGTGTTCGCTGCCGTGTGCAGACGCTGTCAAATAAAGAAAGAATTTTCAACGTGTTGGCAGTGGACATGTAACCATAATCTTCTGAATAGCTCTGAATTGTTTTCTGGCAGGAGGTTTGCTTATCAGGCTTATCAGGCTGTGCGTTCTCGTTTTCTGTTTGCGATCGTTCGGGGAAACCGATTCAAGAATGTTCCACATAAATTCTCCGAGTACCCGCTTTGACCACAAAGCCGTTGTAATGACACGCCAGAAATGTTCGAGCAACGACGATAAATCAAAACATTTTCACTACAATTTGCGGTTGTTCCCCGTGACCAAATGACATGTTAAGACACCTGGGAAAATGCCAGGGTGGGTCTTGGATGAAACGTTCTCAAGCTTTTTCATTATCTTTTTGCCTCCTAGTAACACTCGGTATGAGTGGTGCTTTGAAGCAGGAATGCGCCCAGAAAAAAAGAAAAATGGTGGGAAAGCAGATTCAGCGCCATTCAGGAAAACTGCACTGATGCTCATGCAGACCAAATTATGCTGCAATTATTACCAAACTGAAAGCTATAAATGACTGAAATCTGATCTTTATTGACTCCTGATTGACTTATTAACTCTGAGCCTGATTCTTGGATGAGTTTTACATTTTCTTCCTCATTATTTTGAGTTTAGTTTTTATGTTTTTGTAGAAAAAACATTATTATACTAAGTAAAGTAAGCTATGGGAAAGTATTTTACTGGCGCCGGTTTGAGAAACTCTGGGCCCAACTGACGCCGAACCAAGTTTCATTCGCAGGTGCATGAAGCACACAGTGCGGCGAGCCTCCGCCTCAGCCTCCATTTGTCAGCGCTGTCGATTTTGGCCGGGAAAAACACTTTGGATCACGACACAATGAGCGACGACTGGGAGAGGGCCGTCGAGGGAACTTCTCTGCACTCGGTCAAAGCGGAGGGAAGAAAACGCCTCACCTGGAAAAACTCACATTACCGCACGAAATACAGCTCAGAACAGCTCAAACAAACCTGTCGCTGTCGACTGTCGCTGACGTTCGGCACGCCGCGAAAAGGAAACCGTTATCTCTGCTGCTCTCTTTACATCGATTCCTTGGTGAACAACACAAAATGTCACATCTGGATCGCCTGTCGCAGAAGACACGGAAGTAGCCCGAGCTCTTACGCCACCTCACTTCCTCATGGCTCTGTCTTAGCCCTCACTCCGCCTTCACCCCTGCTGCACGTCGGCGGCGTAAACTAAACTGTCTATTTCTGACTTTTCCGCCAGGCACTTGGGGATAGTTCCTACCAAAGGTTCAAAAGCAGACGAGACACGGTAAGGACGCGACCCAACATGTGCCGTGACTATTTCTGCATCTGTATTTCTGTACCACATGACATGGTTACATGTACAATTATATTAGTGCGGCATGGTGGTGCTGGGCCTCAGCCAAACATGTTTGAAAGTCCTCCCTGAGGAAAAGACATGCTCACAGTTTCCGATTACTGTATTCGGAGCTAACGAAAACACCGGCGAAGGAATGGAACAGGTAAATGTTATCGAGGCTCATATGAGCGGACCGGACTAAATGTGTTTAACCAGCAACAGAATTTGGAAGGAAAAGGGGTTCAACATGTTTTGTGTTTTCGTTCATTGCTCTTTGTGGAAGCCTAGAGTCACTCGTTGATCACCGTGCGTGGGATGTATTCCTGGTTGAAGCCGCCGCTTTTGTGACTAAACGTACATCTGAGGAGAAGACAGTCTGGATATTTTGTTTATTATTTCAGATTATTTGATGTTACAGCTGTCAGTAAAGTACACAATTATTTTTCCAACAGGCTAAACTTTGAGGAAGCTTACAGCCGCTTTTGCTCTGAACCCACAGACGTTCAGCTTTACATATTTTCATTTAACCCACAATGATAAAGCGGACGTCCGACACGCTCTGAGGGAGGATTCCTCCGTAGCTGCATTTCTTTTTTGTCCACTTGAGGGCAGACGGATCGACGAGTTGACGGGCGCAGGGCCGTGACGTGTGCGACTATGTATGACATAATGTTGTCATGGCTAACATTAGCAATCATGTGTGTACTTACATAGACAGACACACACACACACACACACACATATAAAACCATCGTCATAGACCACAGACCAGGTGATTTGAGTAATCTCCTGTCCGGCACTCCTTGGTTTCACATGAACCGTCTCACCGCTTTGGTAACAACGCTTACGCGATTCGATTGCGCAGCAGACAGGTTTCTGCGGTGACCGTATCCCCTGTCACGTCCGTGATGTCAGACGATATCTGTGCTTGACAACGTGTCGCCCGTTGTCCTGGCTTCGCTTTACCGCAGCGACAGGCCCCGCTGAAAGTTGCGCCAGCGAGTTGAACGCTGCCCTCTCTGGTCACCTGGATTCAGTTGTGCATCCTTCTACCAAAACAAGATGGTCAAAGAGGTCCACAGAAGAAAAAAATACATGCTCTATAAATATCACTTCTGCGGGCCTGCAGAAAACTGGAACGCAAATGGTGTATATCAAAACTGGATGTTTTTCTGCCTCTCATGGCGCGAGTCTGTGTCGAATTACAAACATGCCCTGTCCTCGCCCCAAAACAGCATACTTCGTTCGCCTAATCAGAAGCAATAAACACAATTTTAGATTTCTTTTTGACCCTGTCGCCAAACTTACTCGAAAGCAGACGTCTAGCTTTTACAGCTGATGTCTTTTATGTTAAGTAAAATAGACGAGGTTAGACGCACAATTAATTTCCTGCCTTCAGCTGCATCCGTAAAAATCAACAGTGCATTAACCCTTTCATGCACCAATTATGAAAACTTTGTCCAAGCCGGTGTCAGCCTCTAAACCAACTACCTGACACCTACCTGAAGGTTTCTGGGTATTTCTGGTCCCTACAATGCTAAATTTTGCTGATTCATCACAATCATCCCTACTAGATGTAAGACTTTTACGTATGAAGCCACACCTTCTCCACCTCCTCTGTCATCCTGTCATCAACCCTCCATGTAACTCGAATCTTCCTGACCCTTTCAGGACAATCTGCCATCAGGCTCCATCATTCCACTGAAACTGCACTTACTAAAATAGTAAATGATCCCTCGCTTGCCACGGATTCAGATTCCACTTCATTGTTTCTATTGCTGGATGTCAGCGCGGCTCCCACCGCCACAGATCGCCGTATAGACCCAGACTGACTGGAAACTCAATTTGGCGTCTCTGGCTTGGCTCTCAGATGGTTAAAGAAAGGTTGTGTGGGGGTACTTATTAGGGCCAAACCCATCTTTATTTGATCAATCAGATGTCGGCTCATAAAATCTGTGATCAGTCTTTTAATATATTGTTTTTCCTGTGGGAGTTTCGAGCTTTAACCCTTATCAATGGCTAACCCTAGGGTTAGCCTAGGTAAGCCCTCATGGTTGGGGTTAGATGCAGAGATCCTAATTCGCTTTTCACCTTTGTTTCACCAAAACGTAATTAATTAAATGCTTTGTTGTCAGGCCTGATGTTTGCCACAACTAAAAGCCTTTAAAAATATATATATATTTACCCGAAACCTGAAAAGCTGTCCACATTATGTCAACCTTAACTCACAATGTAAAGTTAAAACTCATCTATTTTTGTAAACTTGACATTAATTGATTATTATTATTATTTATTTCATTGATGTTTTTCTTTGTTTACTTCAGACCTTCAACCTCTCATCATTATCTGTCCGGCAGGTCGGTCCTACTCTCAGTGCTCTCTATTAAAGCCTTGTGCTTTTAGTCTGTGTATGTCCTGCCGATGAGAATACTATAAACTTTCTGAAAACCACTCCACCCTTATAATCCTCTGCTTGTTTGCATCATACAAACCCAGCCATGTGATCCCTCTCCCCCTCTCTCTCTCTCTCCTCAGTTTCCTCCTCCTTGTCCTCTGTTTTCACTCAGTCTTCTCTTTGCTGGACCACATCAGCCGACCTGGGACCTCTGTCTCGCCCGGCTGCCGGTGCCTCGTTCCCAATGTTTAGATCTGATCTGAGATTCAGCCTCTTCTCTCTCTCTTCCCGGTGTGCATGTTGTCTTTGTCTCTCTCTCCCTCTGCGCGTTTGTTTCTTTTCTCCTTAGCCGTGTGAATGGTGGCGTTTGTGTGGTCTGTCTTTTTTCCAGGTTTCCATGATGGAGCGGAGGCCATGTGGCTCAGATCCTGTCTGTTTGGAGACACTTGGAAGTTACTCAACTTCCTCTCAGATCCATTTTCTTCATATACGTTTCCATAAACATTCACAGACGTGTCCACAACAATCAGATCAATGGACCCAAAAAAACCCCACATTTTGCATTGAGAAGAACCTTCAACGCCGGTCTTTGTTCTTCTCTCGATGAACAAACTTCTTTCCATTTCTAATATAACTGATGCTATGGTAGCATCTACGCTAACCTGTTGAGGAGCTGCCGTTGTTGTTGGTTCTCGTTGTCGACCACAACCACAAGTGAATAACTTGTAGGGAACAGTTTTTACGTCACATAGCTATATCAGTGATGTCGTATCCCTTACAATAACTTTAATTTAATGGGTTAAAACAGAGAGATGGTTTTTTAGAAAGAGTATTCCAGCTCATAATTATTTCTATCTATTGACTCTATTTCTATATATTGTAGTTCTTTTAGGCCTAATGCAGACATGTTGATTCCGAGGCCTGTTACACATCTAAAAGCACCAGGTTAAGACATAAATTGAATGAATTTGTGCATGAGTATGGTGCATGCTGGGGGATAACATGGAGTGGGAACACCGGCCTAATCATGGGGGAGGTCACAGCATGAAAAGGTTTAGATCCACCGGTCTGATGCGGCACAGATCACATCAGTCACATGTTGCTGTGATTCGACCATCCACCTATTTGATTTATCAACATGAACCGAACACACATCTTTTCACTCAACTTTACAAATGATCATATTTATTTCATTTATGATATATTAAAGCGTGCACAACATAACTGAAACCAGATGTGACACTTAGAGTTTATACTGTGTCGTTGTAGGACCGTCGTTGATTATATGCTAAAATGATTTTATGCCTAGTGTCTCTTGGCTTTCCATTCTTTTATCATAGTGACATGAAGAATGATCTCAGGCAATTACAGATGACATCAATTTTCTGCTGTCAACTCTGGTGAGAAAGTTTTGAGAACAGATCTGGGAGCTGTTCACTCATCCATCCATCCATCTATCTTCTTCCGCTTATCCGGCCCTTTGCCTGCGAACCCTCTGCATCCGACCTAAACAGGCTCACACCTCGCTCGCCACCCATCACTCCGGCATTGCTCCACCAGCTCAGAGTACTTTGCCCTCGTTCTCTCATTGGCCTCCTCTATGCGGTCCACCCAGGGGATGGTGAGTTCCAGGAGGACGGCCTCCTTGAAGGCTTTCAAGATCCGTACCACATCTGGCCTCAATACATTAATGCAGGCAAAATCCATATGGATTTTGGAGAACATAGCATCACATCCAGAATTAAGAAAAATGTGGGCTGCATACTCTTCACGTCAAAATCATTTTATCCATTCAGTGTTATGGCCACGTGGTTCATATCAGGGTGCAGAGAGATTGGAAAGGATGTGCAGAGGCTGGGGAAAGGGCATTTACTGTAACAAAAGAAGTGCAATGAAGTCATTTCTCACACACGACATGTAAGACGGGAGACAGTCTTCCTTAATTAGACTGGAAATAGGGTTACAGGTAAATTAGAAACTATGGAATATCAGTGATCATGTACATATTTAAGATACATATTTCAGTATCTGCACATATGTCCCATGTATCTGTCAGAACAGGACGTTGAACCCAAGAGCAGGACTCAGTATTCAAAGTATGAAAGTAGTCTTGGCGAGATACAAGGCATGAACATGAACAAGGCGCTAGCTGTCATCATACAGGACGAGACGAACTGGCACAAGACAAGGGAAGCGCAGACAATATATACACATTGGGATCAGGGAAACAGGTGGAAACAATCAGGGCGGGGAAGACAATCTCACAGGCGGGAAACACACGAGGAAGGGCAAGTCACCTGAAACGAGAGGGAAGTTAATACTTATCAAAATAAGACAGGAAGCACGAGACCAGACAAACACTGGACAGCACAAACATAACTTGACTAGATCATGACATGAGTATCTGCAAACTGTTTTTTTACTGCTATATAATGCACATATATCTTTCATAACCTGCTGATGATCAACTTCCTGTTGGTCTTGAGGTCAGTGATGGCTCGACTGAATACTGAAAAAAATGAAGATTATAACTTCCAAAAAAAAAAATTGTGATTGTGCTTGTTGTGCATTATTTATAGCCCCATGAAGTGGCGCAGAAAAGGGTTTCTACCAGGTGAGAGGCATCCCGTACGAAACCTAGTAACCAGATTAGGAATTAAAAGGTAAAATAAATTATTTGTCACTTAGGAGAAACGGGGAAACTAGAGGGGATGGATGCAAATGCGGAACAGCAGAGAGCTTAGGCTCATGGGTGGTCGAGGCCGGCAGGGTCACAATCAGTCAATCAGTCCAATATACAAACAAAGCCGTTAAGGAGCAGGCGGAGAATGAAGTCCTTAAATTAAGGCTTTAAACACAAGGGAACACCAGGACAGACCAGGGATCAAGAGCACATAAACAAAGGACACAATATATATATATATACGCTATAGGGCGGGAGGGTAAACAAGACACAGGTGAAACCAGTGAAGCAATTAACAGGGGAGAACAGGAAACAACTGCCAAGCAGGAATGAACTCTTCAAAATAAAAGAGGAAGTGACCAAAAACACCTAATGGACCCTCCAAACTATGACAGTTTTCTTTCTCAAGCCCAGGAAAAGGTAAAGATCAAGCGAAATGTCTAGAAACCGGGCACTGCAGGCCGGACGAATCTCAAATAAAATGCTGAATGATGATATGAATTTGATATGAGGCAGAACGTGAGCTGTCTTGTTATCCAGACCTGAAATCTGAGCTGCAGCAGCGTTAGAGTCTCTGCAAAGTTAAAGATAAAGCTCATAAATAAAGCCCCCCCCCCCCCCAAACATTTGCATGAACGTGATTGGATGACACGGCTGATGCTCAATCACCTGATGCAAGTGCAACTTTTAAAAGTTAATTGAAGATACAAACTGATTAAATTGAATACACTGATTCATTTTTGGACGTTTAGGGTCACCTGATAGTTTTAATTATCTAAAACCAGACTTCTTTGGATCACTGGATGCGACCAGTTCAGTGTCAGTTTCCTTAGTTGTCTCCATCAAACATGTGAATGCAGTCGGATTCAATTTAGAGCAACATGGTCAAAATTAAATGATCAATTCAAAGTAGTTCACAAAAAGCCTGTGTTTTCATTCAACACATACACACGGACGGAGGAAACAGCGTTTACGTAATACCTGCTGTCAGCCATCCATCAACCTCACATACTCATTACGTTCATCACCAAAACAAATCTGGTGAATCGCCACGTCTGAACATTTGCTCGGGGCGAGAGTCTGGTGCAACAAAGTCCATTGTGCTGTTTTTAAAGCTAATCAGGTGTCGATCTCCTGCTGTGCTATTTATGGCGCGCCAGATGTAAAGTTAAGATCAGCTGCTGTGGGAGCTGCGCGGCCTGTGTCCTCATGTGACTTCTCACAAATTAACAAGACTTGATTGAAACCTAGCACGTGGCTCGGCTGCGTATTTGTGCTAACTAGTGGCCAAACTACAATACAGCGTCTACAGTTTGAATGATCCAAATCCTCATCTGTGGTTTTCTGTGGTGTGGCTCCGGTAATATTTACTCTGAAAGTGGAGCAGCAGCAGATCGTGCATTTCGTGCGATGTGGTGCTGAGCTGAAAGAGAGAAAATCATGAAATAACTCCGCCTCCCTGTGTTATCTGTTTCATGGTTTGAAGGACAATCAATCACACAGCAAATGACACTCAGCGTTTGAGTATTAACTGTGGTAAATTATAGATTTGACAGATTAAAGACGATGCACGTGGCTGCCTCCTGTTGTGTCAAACACATTTTAAAATGTGACGTTAAAGAGGTTAAAATAACCGCACACTGTTCTTGCAAATAAACACATCACTTCAGATTAGTTTTCTATAACGTTTCCTGTGTAAGATTGATAATAATATGATTTTGCGTCTTGAGCTTAGCACTGCAGGCTTGCAAAAGACGTGAACTCGTGAGGTGATCGCACTCTTTCAGCAAGACACAATTGTCCAACGTTTAATTTTTGGTTGGTGGCAGCAGAAGCTATGTAAACCATTCAAAATGTTTTTAATAAAATACCCCTATTCAGAAACATACACACTATGAATTCAGATGATTATGAGTTGTTACTGTGAAATACAAATTCGCAAATTTGAGCTATAGGAAACTTGATATACTTCACTGTGTCCTCAAATACCAACTCAAACTCAAATACCTAAACCTCAAACCTCATATTTCCATGAATGAATACCACAAAATGTCTGGATTACAATAATAAACATTTGGGTCTATGGAAATTCGGCAGTACATAATATAAAGACATGCTGTCAACACAATGTGAACGCACACTTGTGTTTGTTATGAAACGCTGAACCCGCAGGAATGTTTCTGACCCTTAAGACAGATTCACCTCCCAAGAACGGGTGAGGCAGCCCCGCCACTGTGATTGAAGACACACACACACACACACACACGGCGTGAAGAAAGTTGTGTTTCTGCCGTGTTTTCAGCGCTGACAACTGAAACCTGCAGTCGGAAAAACACGA
Organism: Datnioides undecimradiatus; assembly: GCA_008933995.1. Classification (NCBI taxonomy): domain Eukaryota; kingdom Metazoa; phylum Chordata; class Actinopteri; order Lobotiformes; family Datnioididae; genus Datnioides; species Datnioides undecimradiatus. The sequence goes on from WARS01000013.1 coordinate 20,521,765, forward strand.
CAGTAATTTATTGCGACTGGTGCGGTGGATTGTCTTCGCTGCATCATTGTCATTCCCTGAGCAGAACGCTATCCCCGAAGAAAACATATGGCTAAAAGTTGCAGTTTTATAGGCAGTAAATACTTTCTTTGAAGTGAGGTATGTCGCCATCCTGACATCTGTGCTCCACCTTGGTATATCCATGTCAAACTACAGACTGCTCCTGTTGTCCTTTCTGCCCTGCAACTCGTTTTTTCCCGTGCATGAGGTGCACGTTTAATTTTGTGAAAGGAAAACACAGGCTGCAATGTACATATCTCACTAAAAGTGCTTCTTTTGCCAGCTGCAGGCTCACTTTTCTATTCTGACCTTATCTGACGACGTTATAGAACGGACTCCTGCAGAGATGTGTGTGTTTATGTCAAAGAGTGGGACCATTTTAGCCTGACCACGAACAGACGTGATATTGCTCTGTTGAAACCCACCAGACTCCAGTCAAAATATTAGCGGTTTTACCGTGCATATCATAGTAACACACACATCATTTGAACTCAACAAAAGCATAATACAACGCACCAAAACCATCAAGTTGAAAATATCAGTACAAAGAGGGAGGTCAGCCATCGGAGACGCAGCGGGGGGATAATGTGTAGAGCCAGGTTAGTTTCACACGTGTCAGCTGATGAAGTAATCCATCTAATTAAATGTAGTAGCCAAATCAGCTCCTGGAAGTCTGGGTAAATTAGCTGACATTATAATCAGCCGATCAGGTTTGTCACAAGGAGTCATGTAACATGCAATCACGACGAAATGCAATTCTGCCAATAATAAGAATTACGATAATAAGAGGTATAGTAACACCAGATTTTATACAGTATAGACTCTTTAACTACTCCCTCTGGTATCTCTGATTAACGGCCGCATTCATCGTAATAACAACTGATGTCCAATTAAACCAGGAACTGACATTATTTACAGTAATCAGATTACTACAGTGCATGTAAACACATTTTACCAGTTCCTGCAGCGCCTGATGTCTCCCAGTAACTTGGCTACTTGTGTCCGTGTAAAGGTATTGACAGAAGAGCAGTTAACGCTGCTGCACTGCTCGGTTTTGGTTGGACTGCAACAGCACCATGTAGAGAAGATCCCGGGGGAGGGGGGCTCCTAAGGTTACTTGAGGTTTTGTGTTTGGCGTGGGCTAAATTGTTGTCTTTTGATAATTTGCATGAATGCTTGAGTTTACTGCTTCGGTTATTTGACATGGCTGTCAGCGTATTTCATTTAGTCTGTAACCTGTGAGACTAAGAGAATAATCAGTGTGCTCTAAGGAGAGCTGCTCTCCTACACAGACACTCCTGTCGGGGTGAGCTGGCGTATGAAAGGTGAACTCAGTAGACCTCACGCCGTCCTGTTTATTACTCTACAATTTGTTCTGGTCATTGTCTTGTTTTTACTGTGTTTTTGTAACAGAGCAGGTCATTCTCAATGAAGTGTCTGTGTTATGTTGATTAGCGCCGTTTGAAAGACCGATGGTTGGATTTCACGAACCCTTTGCTTGTTTTGCGTTTTCACCGAATCACCGTGCAAATTCCCAATTCTGCCAGGACATACACCGGCACTTTATTATTCATTCTATCCGATGGGGTCAGCACTTTCTGCGTCGAGCTCGAATGGTGCAAATCGCAGCTGCTGGCACGGGTTGAAACAATTTGTAATGTGATAAAGATTTAAAGCAAACACATCATTTCTCTTCTCTGCTTTTCCTGCTTTGACTCCTGCGCAGCTTGCCGCCGGCCTGTGAGGTACGGAAATCACAGGAGACTGTGGCTCCGACTTAACTGCACGCAGCTTTTCAGATACGTTTGACTCAGAAATCCGATCCAGCTGTGCTCTTCACAGCACGAGCTTCTGACCGGTGAAGCGGCAACACTGAAAGGATATGGGATGGGATGTCAGAGGCAGGAAAGAGAAACCTGATGCCAGTCATGTGTGTGTTTCTGGAATCCATGAGGACTCTGTTCTTACATCTACCATCATGCACAATCAATCTTCCCAACGAGTGAGCTGAGTATTGTGTTGCAATTACTCAATTACTATCTCTCATTACTCAACAGCACGACGGCACATTACCAGGCGCTCCTCAGCCCAGGTCCGTCAAATGTTAGCGCAACATTTAACACATTTAGAAACAGAACGTGAGACTTAGTTATAGGTCGTGTTATGTCAACGTACCCCGAAGCCTGCCGGCATAGAGAGCGGGAATGACGCAATAATGGTTCAGCTGGGAAAAACAGCTCACCGGTGTTGCCGATTTAGCGGCGTTAGCAACTTTCTCGCTAGATTTGGTGACTTATATGCATTAGCATTAGCATTAGCATAAATCTATTCTTTAAAAAACCAAAAAGTTCGGCGAGAAATCTAGCAACGTTTTGGGCAACATCAGGGCTGTAGCTTCCTTGAGTTTCAAAAAGTGCAATCTTCTTTAAATTGTTATGTAATGATGCCGTGGACATGTTTCCATCTGATGGCAACGCTTCTGACGGGGTTAAGCTACTTAGACGGATAGAAAATAGTTTGGATCATGCTTTTGCAGTCACTCAGATGCAGGCGGTGGTACATTTGTTTGTTCACATGGAAAGTGGCAGAAGCAGCCATGTGAAAAATAAAGAACAGTTCAAACCTTCACACTTTGGGCTAATTGTTGGTTTTAATTGCCTGGTGCAGTCCCCCCTTCAGTTTTAAGATGCTGTTCGACCTTCCACAAACCAGTTTATAGGTAAAGTGTATCTGCACAGCTGAGATTTGGATTTAAGGCGCAGGAAAAGGACTCACAACACCAGTTGGACTCACTTCACTTGAGATTTAAATGCCTGGGGTGTCACAGCATCCCGAGACCCTCCTTTCAGCCATCATCCCTAGCACTCTGCACGATCACTCCCGCAGGCTTTCCTCTAACTCACCAGAACTGCTGTCTTTGAGCTGTCCACCAGATGCCCTTGGACTTTTTCACCTTTCTCACTTCCTTTACCAGCCGCTTCTTCTTACCCTGCAGTCACCTGACATCCATGCACACTGACTCACCTGCATCTCATTTCCTTGTTCTTCCTGCAGACGCTCAACAGCGTTGATATACAACAATAACGTAACGCACGCGTCCTGTTGTAGCTGCTGGCAGCAGAATGAAATGGAGAAAACGCAAAACTCAGATTGAAGGAATTAACTTTTTATTCATAGATGGTTTACTGGATGGGTCTACTGGGCAGGATCACGTGTTTGAAGTGAATTTCTTTTTCTGAAAGTCAGTCATATCACTGCAAAGACACCGAAAAGGAACATATACAGGCAATAAAGGACTAAAGAGTCAATGTATAATGATTTAACGATTTTATACATCCCGTAAACGCAACTGTGCTTTTATCTTCAGAGTTATATCAAATTATGGAAACTTCGTTAGTTAATTCAAATACATGTTGATGTGCGCATTTGGTTAAACTACGAGATTTGATTTACTCATGACTGCGCGCCTCTCGGTTTAAACTGATCTGTGTGGTGTTTGTGACTAATTACTGATTAAAATCCTCAATTAAAGCCTCCATTAAATCCGCATGCACACAAACACCTATATACATTATGCATATGCATGCACACACACAAAGACAAACACACAATAATTGCAATATGATGGAAATATTGTAAAAAAAACAATTTGATATCATTGTGTTTACCGATTACAATACTGGTGATATGTTATGACCTTCTGTAGCTGAAAAGCCTATTCAGGGACAGGGATGTAAATGAGACTTACTGTAGCCGGCTGCATTGCTTGTTTGTTTATTTTTATATTATCACTAATGAATAAACTTATAAATAAATATATGTTGTAACCTTTCACTCATAATTCAGACTGATTTACGCCAGAATATTAATGCATTTAAATGAGAAAAACATCATAAGTGAGCATTACCGTAGATTTTCTTATAGGTGCAAGAAACTAACTCTTACAGAAAAGCTCTGACTTCCTCCACGTTTGTGTTGATTTGTTTGTTGTTTTGTGATGCGCTTTCATCTGTGGATAGTTTTCTGTCTGCGTGAAGAAACGAACCAAGCTCAATCACGCGCTTATTTTCGTTTTTGTAAGTTATGTTTGAGGTCGGTGAGACCAGAACACTGTGGCTGCTTTGGGTCTCCGAAGGAAGTCATCCATCAGTCAGGGGGCATTGTACCGGAGGCACGATGCAGTCAAGCCGTGGTCTCCTGGGGAAAGTGTTAAGCGTGTGTTTTCTGTGCTCTAGATCGTCACTGTATTTCTTTCTGAGGAGTGCCAAGAATTTTATCCATAAGGTACGATGATCTACAGATCAGCACACAGATGTCTAGAGCACACAGGTTTAGTTTGAACCTGATCAGAGCATTTATCCTAATATGTATGCATTTTAACATGTGGATATCTTGACATATCGTGGAAAACGTCATCTTAAAACTAAGCCCCATCTCCCATGAGTGTGGAAAAGAGGATGTTTTATTAGCTACATATAGAATAAATATGGATGTGGGAGCAAAAGCTCTACAGCCAGAATCCAATAAATATTTCCAGCCAACCTAGATGGATGATTTGGCTCACCGTGAACGTGAAGCGCGCATGTAGCTTAGTCAAATAATACCTCACGTCCGTTGGAGTTTCAAATGAACATCCTGCTCCACCATGAATTATATGAAGTATGAGTGTGATTTTAGCTCTCTGGGTCTCTCTACCAGTTGTCATCAGCTGCCCTGTTGAGATTACAGTGCTGCTAGTCGCTTGTTGCTAGTCACAGCAGCATTAGCAGCAACATGTGGGTTCATTTATAAAACAAGGGCAATTTGCACAAGTTCATCTCAGCGAGCAGCCGTGAAACCTTTTTTTTTTTGTTTACAGCGTCTAGCGATGAAGGCCAGGGGCGAGCGGGAGAGCCAAAGCTGAGCGGACTGGAAGAAGAGCGTGCAATCCGAGAAGAGACATTTACAGTGGAGATAAATACATAATTTGACATAGTTTGCTCGCTGTATCAATGTACAGTTTAATAGCCCGGGTGTCATCTGGTTTTTGTTTTGTAGGTGGTCCCTTTCATCACAACGGCAGCTGTCACACCATCCTGGTGAAAGATAATAGATTCTGTAAAGTAAAAACCTCCTAAAGCCACTTTTCTCAGTGTCGAGGGAGCTAACCCACTGCAGCCGGAACTGTATTTGACGGCTTTCCAGAGATTTGGGGAGTATTTGGCTGGAGCTGAATTTATCTAAATTGGAGGACACAGCAGCCACGAAAAGCACAGCACAAATGGAGCCCCCCCCCCAATCTGCCTTCACAGGAGCCTCCACTCTTTTAAAAGGCTTTGCACAACAATTCAGAACCTTTATCTGCAAGAGCATCAGTAAAGTTATCCACTGATAACTGTTAGGTGGCTAATGCACAGCAGCATTATCAGGTCAAATCAGGAAAGGGCCCCAAGGCTGAAAGCACCATATTGCCTAAAACAACACTGTGTTAAATAATCTGCGGTAGGGGACTTAGCTAAAACTCCCAGATCCATATTGTACTGTCCGGTGCCGACGTGCAGAGCCCTGCAGGAGCGTCCCGTCCCGTATGGGGCCCAGCGGAGAGCAACGGTGTCGAGTTTTGCTGCATGTAGCACGCCAGAGTTCACACCATCACAAACCTACAATTACCTTAACCACAATCGTACCCGCACCCAGTCCGAGTGTTTAGCTCCCTAATCCTAACCAGACCTCAAGGATCATGTGTTTGCCACAGCCATCTTTCCCTTATCAAATCCAGTTTAATGTATTTGTCCGGTGGCAGGGTTGATTACATGGCTCTGTGTTGATTTTTATACGCCTGTTATGGGTGTAACTGTAGAAGCTGAATACGCTGAATCAGAAATGGGCGTTAACATACAACACGAGGACATTGCAATTGCCTCATCTCACTGTTTGTCACCCTATAAGGCAACATGAGCGAGGGTACACAAGAGGTTATTTACTGGACGGACACAGGACTTTCACTGAAATCTGACCTTTAGTGATTGGACATGGTGCGGTTTTAGTGGAAGTCCTAGAATATTTGGGCCAGCATTATTATAACCGTAACCTGGATTACATAATATTGAACGTATAAACAGAATAACAGTGGATTTACATACAGACAGAATACGTTCTTCATTAAAAGAACAGATTCTGCTGTACAAACGAACAGTGACGTGATGCTACTGTGTTTTCACTGACCTGTGTACACAATTCAAGATGTTTTAATCGATAAAATGATGTTTGTAAGTTTATTGTAAAGGTAAATATACCAATAAAACGCACAGCTGTGCTGGCGGTGGCGGAACATACTCCAAAACCATCAAAGGACTCGGGAGAGCTGAGTAACAGCTGACCCAGCTGTGTCGTCGCCGTCGGTGACTGACTTTAATTCAGGTGATTCACAGGAAAGGACGTCTCAGCTGTGTTCAAGTGTTAACCAGTCACATTCAAAAATCCCTCAGGTAGGTAAATTGCATACAGTCATTTCAAAGCAATTTTGAGTGAAACCAGATTAAAGTCTGCTGTTGCTGCGGGATTTGCTTGAATGTTTGGGGTTGCATTGTGCTGCGGGAGTCACAGGCTGCAAAGTGTTACCAAACTGTGATATCAAGCTGTTGAAAGTAGCTCTCGGGACAGAGATACAAAAGAATACGGACGGCTTTGGATGGACCACGGAGCACTGTCAACACATCTAGAGCCCAGAGCTCAGTCCCATTGAAAACATGTGGAATGAGCTGAGAGAGCTGCGCATGGGAGAGATCCCCTCACAGTTTGAAAGAACTTGGGCTTTTATGCAAAGACAAAGTCTAGATGTGCCAAGTTTATAGACACTTATTAAGAAAAACTTGCTACTGTAATAAATGCACAAGGTCGTGCAGGGTGTGCACAAAAATATATAATAGTTTCCTTTGAGATCGTTTGCTATAAGATCAATTTAAAGATAGAACAAAGCTTTTATATTATTGTTATTTTTGTCTTTACATTTCAAAACCCTGTCATTTGATCAGGGCTTTTTTTTGTGTCCACAGTGTACGTATAGTTTATTCTCACAGGAGAGTTCAGTAGCTGTAGCTGAGTGACTCTTTCAGAGCTGGACCGGTCTTCCTGCCAGTCAGGAGGAATAGTATGGTTCCTCTACGTGGACGACAGACACTACCAGCGAGCATTAACCACCCCTGCAGACATTCCAGCGGAGCTATAGAGCTGAGGCTTCATACCAAGCTGGCAGGGGAATGCACAAGAATAACAGAATACGATTACAGTTTACATTTGAATGTTTCGCCGATACGATCGCGTCCAAACAACCGCCGCACATCAATGTGCATATCAAATGAAAAATATACTGAAGCTATAAGAGGAGACGATGACAAATCATTGCGTTGTTTGTGTGGGATGAACTGGAGGAAGCTACTGAGACGACAGATGTATGAGTATATATATATATATATATACACAGGTACTACTCGGAAAATTAGAATATCCTGAAAAAGTGCATGCATTTCTGTAACTCAACTTTAAAGGTGAAATGTACATATTACATAGACAAATAGTATGCGAATCAATACATTTCAAGCTTTTATTTGTTTTGATTTTGCTGATTAGGACTTGCAGCTTCAGAAAACCTCAAATTCAAAAACTCATTATTGCTTGAAATCATAATCATAATCAGCAAAATGACAACAAAAAATGCTTGAGATATCTCACTTTGCATGTAATGAGTCTATAAAATGTATTGGTTTCACCCTTTTACGTTGGATTGCCTGAATAAAACAACTTTTACACGATATTCTAATTTTCCGAGTAGTACCTGTATATATATCTTATTAACACACAGGGTATATTCCCAGCAGTGTGACGACATGTAATGAGTGAGCTCGCATGTTGAAATACACCGTCCTATTTTAAGGTTAGTTAGAAGCTACACCTAAAAAGTTAGCAGTGGGAGGGAGGGGCTGTTACTGGATTGGTTTTGATTTACGCGTGACACCAGCAGTGCGGTTTTATCACAGCTGTCAAAACGCAGCTGGGCTGCCAGAGAATGCGAAGCACCTATCGCACACATAGGGAACACTGGGCCGCAGACAAGAAGCTTTATCAGACGTACCGTACATCAAGCTCGGCTTCTCATCAGAGCCCACAGGAAACTCCACCGTATCGGCTGACACTGGCTGAAAAAGAAAAGTCTTGTTCCTTCACCTGAAACCTTCAGGTCTGCACACTTTTATCTGTCACTCTTCTGCAGTCCTGAGTGAAAACTATGTTCACTGACATCTGCGGACTACTGAAGACAATCCAGACCTTGTTATAACCCAGGACTGACCCGTGCTAATATCATGTGCACTTCCATCCATCCATCTATCTTCTTCCGCTTATCCGGGACCGGCCCGTGGGGGCAGCAGCCTGAGCAGGGATGCCCAGACTTCCCTCTCCCCAGACACTTCCTCCAGCTCTTCCAGGAGGATCCCGAGGCCAGTCGAGAGACATAGTCCAGTGCATGTGCACTTATATTTTTAATACTTTATGGAAAAAAAAACCTTTTATCTAAACAAAATAGGCTTAATTTATCAAATCTTGCACAAGACGCCACACAACATCCTGAATTAAATCTAAAATATGAAGTTAAAATTATGACATCAAGCTGCATTAATCCTCTTTCCGTTGGCCACTCGGGGGCTTAGCACCACAACTAGCTAAAAATCACATGTTTGGACTATCATGGCCAAAGGTCATTATTATTAGTTTTACAATACAGCTTATGTTTTAGTATTCTCTGCTCTGATTAAAAGGAGCTATGATGAATATTTTCATAATCAGCACATGACAGTGTGAAATAGGTCTCTAGTAGGGATGCACCACTTGAATTTGCAGCTGCCCTGCTTTCCAATATATATTTAATAATGTTGTTTTAGGCTGTTATGGGCATTAAGGGTCACAGAGAAAGCTCTAGACACAGAGACAGTGAAGCTAAGGAGTCTCATATTTCTCTTAAGAGTTGGTAGAGACCAAAAACAGAGCAAAAAGAGAGTAAACACAAACAGACATCAAATTAACCATGTTTCCCTACTACAAACAAATGTGTAAACAAGCAATTTAAAAGGCGACGATACGTCAGCGTTGTCGCAGATAGTCAGATCAGTTATTGCAGGATAAAAGAACAGAAAATGATCAAGTAGATGTTTTGCTATTTAACAGATGGACACACACTTGGGTCAATACTGGGCCCCATGGTCTGAAGTGTCAGTGGTGGCAAAAAACATAAATTACGAGGGGGCAACATGTGCCTTGTGGGATATGTGTGTGCACCAAGCCTTGACATGACCTACTAAGAAAAGAAGAAATGCGATACTTTGGTACATAAAGTGGAACTAAACATCTCACTTTACACCCTCTCAGTGGCTGATGAGAACTGAGGTCTCCCTCGCCGAGGTTTACTGACACTACTCCCAGCTAATTCTGTCAAAATAACTTCCTGTGTGTTCATTAGACATCTCGTTAATCCAACTGTTGCGGCAATATCGCCGCTCGTTGGCACGCGCGCGCGCGCCGGCGTCTGGTCCTCATCCTGTGATTAATATGTCAACGCAGCTGAGGCGCAATTAGAGGCGTAGATCTGGCCTTTGATACGTCCTCACTCTACACTGTCAGAACTATCGCTAACCCGCTATCGCTTCATTTCACGCACATCACTGATTTACGTTCATTCCTCTCACATCACTGATTTACGTTCATTCCTCTCGGGCGTGAATAGTTTTGCTGTTGTAGTCTGGCGGAGGCAAACAACGACGGTTTCAATCAATCATCGCTCCCGAGCGCCCTGACTCGGTGGTTTCACAGGTGGAAGACAGATGCCGAGTGTCAGTGTGTCACTTGCTTAATATAGTACCGTTGCGTGTCTTGTTCGCTGTAATTATCTAACATTTGAGTCGATCAGCAGGTTCCCATCCTTTGACTCATAAATTCATCACTCGGAGTTGGATCCAGCACTGAGGGCTGCACGCAACCCGAGTCTGAGGAGAGTGAACCAACACCACATCCACACACACACAATCATACCTACTGTGTGACTATTGTTGTCTCCCTCTTCCTCCTCTCGTTGCCCGAGGCTATTCATGTCTTCTCATGCTCCGTGGCATGTCAGACCAGGGAATTACACCACGATGCACCTATTTGCGGTGTTTTGCCCCTCGGGGCAGCACACTGGCTGTTCATCACTCACGCTGTGACTAAGGATGTCCGGTATGTCTCGAAATGAAAAGAAAACAAACAAGAAAAAAACAGAACAAACAATAGTAAATGCATTTATTGACAGAGATGTAAACTGCAGTTAAACATCAAAACCCTCACATAAAAAAACTTATGAAAACACACATCGTCTGCAAAGTTTAAGTGTTTTGTGCAACTTCCAAGAACCAACCCTGGTGTGTACTACACCGCCTATTATACAGCAATGCCGCATTAGTACCAGAGGCGTTTAAGCCTGTTACTGAGGCGGCAGGGTCTGGGATTGAAACAAGGCTTTCGCCCCCTGCTGCACTTGCGCTGCACTGCCCCCTCGTGGCCGCTCAGTTAAGTTCCCACTCAAACTGCAGAGAGCAACAGGCGTTTATGTTCCACTCAGAGGTTGCGCGCACGCCAAGAGGTTAGATAAACTGGGAACAGAACATGAAAACACTTGGTAAAAAAATATAATCTGCCTCTTGTAAACTCCAGTTACCGATCGCTTACCAACATCCTGCTTCAGTTTAAACTATATGCACCGCGGTGTGTGTGTGTGCACCTTCAGCAACAGATACAGTGGCGGCTTATCTGGCAAAACCGCTGCCTCGCTGGACACTTTTTAAAGACAGCTAACTGCTTTGCAATGAGCTGCTGTCTTCCTGACACATCTGTTTTATGATGAACCTGAAATTTGATTTGGAGCTACGTTCATTTAAAGGTTTACGTGTCGTGGTGCTACTAAGCTGCTGCCAGTGGCTATACAGCTCAAAAGCCACACCACCACCCACGGTTTGAACGGTGAAAAACAAAAGAACTGCACACACATGGTTATATAACATCAGTGTTGTTTTGTGTACACACGGTTGTTTTTCAGCTGCTTTGATCACTTCAGAAAAATGCTGAAGAGGAACTTAAACTGCGTCTTCGTGCAGCTTTCAGTTTTGTAGATTTACGACCTGGAGCACCACGTTGGACAAGAATTTAAACAATGCCCTAAAGGCAGGTTGTGAAGATGTCAATTACATCCACATTGTCCATCATCCAGGAGGGTAACTGAGTGTCATCACATCATGCAGGGGTGCAGACGGGGCTCCCTCGCCATCTCGTCGACAAGCTCTCTTTGCCCCGTAAAGTCCTTCAGCAGCTCGCGGATCTGATGTCATCTCTTCAGGAGGCTGTTTACAGCTTTGATTTCGTCAGCGGACAGAGGAGAGAGACTGTAGCCTCTCAGCTCAGGTTTTCCTGCAACCGAACACACATCACGGTCACCTTTAAGACCGCTGCGAGCATGTTGACTGTGGTGACAGACCTGTTTTGACTTCCCGCTTTCATGAGGGAGGTAGTGTTTGTAGAAACTGAAATGTTTTCACTTGCATTGTATTTTAAACTGGTCTACCAGAGTTACAATTACTGAGCTGCAACCCCTCCCTGTTTATTCCTCCGAGTCTAGTGCGATCTAACCGAACGCAGACTGGACTCAGTTTCCACTCCCTGCTCCAACAACTGAACCACTGGGAGACATTCAGAGTTTAACAGCATGTCAATATCAGCTGGAGCTGATTCACAAGATTTATTCTAACGAAACACAAGTGCCTGGAGAAGAGACGCTCACCCAGAGCACACTGCAGACACATTTTAGACATATTTTGGTTCCCTGCTTGCTTTTCCTCTCGGCTTTGACAGGCCTAAAGTTAAAAGGGTCAAAGTTCAGGAGATCCCACATGTTCAGATATTTCCAAGTGAAAACACAATCTTTATCAGACATTCTTTCAAAAAACATTCTGTGTATTAAAAAGTCAGATGCTGCATAATAAACACTTTAATTCCAACCACTTCCAAAACTCATCGCTACGGACTCAATATCCCGCCTGTTCCCCTCAGCATAACGATAACTGAACTAACAATGCATTCTACCTGCATTAAGCTAACATGTTGAATCCACACCGCCAATCTCAGTCTAAGTCTAATATGTTACGATATAAAAATGTTGCTGTAATAACATTAAACTAATTGAAATTGCCGCTTTGGGCTGGATGAAGTAACAGAAACACCTCTACGATATCATGTGTTCTGTAGTCCCACTCATTCCTAGAGCCTGACCTCTGCTTGACCCGATGGCATCAAGTATGGTGGAAAATGCCCTAATATTTGTTGCTATTGTCGCAGACCTCAGTTGCATTTTAGGATACAGTAATGAGTGTTCGGTCACAACAAGCACGGAAAAAGGCAGCAAATCACTTTCCCCGAATTCTTTTCCATGAAGCATCATCAAAACATTACACTGCAACATCTGTTACTACCTATACTATTGTAGCCCATCCACATAGCCCAGAGTGAGGCAGCATTTAGGATTTCACATAAACAATCAGGCTCTTAGTTTTAAATTAGCCTCTTGCAGATGGTCAATAGAAACGCTCCTCATACCTTGCATCTCATTGAGACGATTGACTTTTGCTTTCAGGCCTTTGCGAAGGTCATTTATCTCCTTGTCCAGCTGTTCTTGGTCTACAGATGAGAAATAAAGATTTAAAGAGTTTGGGAACATCTTATATTAATGTATTCACATTCACACTCATGGCGGTATTGAAATTAAGATTGTATTAATTGGAATATTTTACCTTTCTGAATCATTTCTCTCGTCTTCTCTTTGGGAAATTTGATGAACATGCTACCGAAGCAAACCTTCACTTTCTCTGCAAATAACAGCCTTGTTGGGTTATGGTGCAGCGACAACCAGCAAACAGTAACACACCTGACTTATCAGATACTAAACTGTTGATTAGAGCGTGAAATCAATGGGGGATGTAGGATCTATCCAACAACCTTTTGAACAGTTAACAGCCTGCTCTTCCTCTGTTAATATCTGAATATTAGATCCAAGATGTACAGTAACAGCTGTGAGCGACCAACACACTGGCATGAAGGGTCACTCACCCGAATCTGACATTTCATGTTTTAGAGCGTTCAGTGCCTCTCTGTTCCTGTTTCTCTTTGCGTCCAGGTCCACGATCTGAAATGAAACAACATTAGGTCTCTACATTAACAGCTGATCATGCTGCAACATCAATATTGCTGTTTCTATTATTTCATTCACGATACAGAGAAGCACTATTTATAATATTATAATAAGTCATTTCATACTGTGTTCAGGGGGGCTGCACTGATGCCTAGAGGACTGTGAGGTTGCGTTAGTTTAACTGCTTGTTATTGCCGTAGATCACTGTAATATACAGAGTTATCTTAACAACATAAACCTATGTAGTATGTACAAGTACAGTACAGCATAACATACTTATACTCAATATCACCTGCAATAAAACCTGAGATATTTAGGGGTTACGTGCTAAACATGTGTCAGCTAACTTTTTACACACTGTCATTCTGTCAGAAATGTTTTTTAGCTGTATTAATAAATACGTAAAATATAAAAAATTGGTAATATAGGCTTTAATTTTAAAAAATGAAACATTTTTAAACAAGTTAGTATTTTTTTAACGTCCGTTTTTGTTGGACTTTATCGCGCCGTACAACGTTTATTTTAGCTAATTAGCTTAGCTGCTAATATTCTCAATACAGTTAGCTGCTAACGTTAGTCCTCCCTGGGTTGCCATACTCCGCGTACTATTAGCAGCTAATTATTAAAATGTTAATATTTAGTTACCTGTTGTTTGGTGGTGAGAACATCTTCAGCTGCCTCCTCAACTTCTGTCAAATAATCCAAAACACGCTGGGATACGTCGTCCATGATGGCTGCGTGTAGCTGTAGAAATACGTCCGGTCTGAAACAACGACTGGGAACTAAAAGGGCCGCCGGGGAGCCGCTAAAAGTAATTATTCAGGGGTATAAGCGAATGCAAATTCAAAAAAAACAACAACAAAAAACTAAACACACTTTTTTTTTTTTTTTTTTAAAAAGAGAGTTTATTATCTAAACTTAATATGTCACAATATAGAATACTCGCTTTTTTCCGGAGAGAGCTTACAATGACAGTGGTTCGCCTTCCTTCCTTGTGACTGAACAAGCTGTCATTGCTGAATGTGTTTACATCTATGTGGTTATATTCTTGACTATTGAAAGCATAATGGTTTGTCAATTTCCATTTGGAAATTTGCTTTCACCCATATTAGTGCAAGTTTTAGTCATTACCCCATAGTGATTGCTATCGACTGAAGTTATGTTTTAATTACATTCAGTGTGTTTACACCTGCTATTGCACTATATATATATATACACACACACACACATTATGTTATTGTGTACCTTCCCCATTTCTAATATACATCAAATGTGATCATTTATAATTTCTTTGGTAATGGTCTCTACTAATGAATCATATGAATTTAAATCACCACACCCCTAAAATATTTTAACTTGATGTTTGCCACATGTCTCTTGCTTGGTACTCGTACCTCACTGTTACTGTTACTGTTTTGTGTTTCTTTGTAGTCAAATGATGAACGTTCACAACAAAGACAGAAACTTGCATCGGCTGACTCCCAAAGTACAGTTTTCTTGTTGTTTGGTAACCTTTAATAACTTTTATTATGCAGTTGTTGTGTTTACAAACCAAAACAGAATCACCAGTAAATCAGGTGGCGTGTTAAAAAACCCTGCATACAAACATGTACATGATGGCTTGTGCTGATAGAGGCCGCTTTTAAAAAAAGAAAAAGACATGCTCATGTGATTTATGTTTGATCGATATGTAAACGTCCACTGTTGCGTTAGCTTATTTTACTGCAATCACAGCATTGGATTGAACATAATAATATAACTATAATCTGCTGAAAACAAAACAATCTAGCCAAATATAACATCCGGTTGTGAAAATAAATACATTTAAAATGCTGCTACACTTTCTGTCAACCTGACCATACAAGGAAAAATGACTGAAAATATACATTCATGTTCAAATATTAAATAGGATGATTGTAGCTGCGGTGTACAGATTACATTTACAGTACTCAAGTTGCTGTTATGTAACAAATTCAACCTGTTTTGCTCTGTTTGGTCTGTTTATGGGAGATTTTTTGGATCCGGGTAAATTGTCCATTATTGCAGCGACAGCGTCAGGTTTTATTTCCTGTTCCTTGAGCTCAGCCGTCCTCCTCCGCTCGGCTCCTCCTCTTCTGCACTCAGAGCCGCTCCGTCTTTTCTCGTGTGCACCATGTTGTCGCTCTCCTCCAGTTCTCCTCTGCTCCGAGCCGCTCCTCCTCCTATATCCACCTGTCCTGTAGTCCAACACATCCCCCAGTGCTCCCAAGCGGTCCCTCCCAGCCCCGACACTCAAGTCTCTGGCAGTGAGATGAGGTTTCAGGTTAGCACCTTGAACAGGGTTGTGAACAGGGTTGCGGATGTTTCCTGAGGCTTGCATTCTCCTCAGGTGGCTGTTGGTCCTCACGGGGCTGCTGAACCTCTGAACTTGGGATGTGGAGCTCCCGTCCGATGAGTGCACCCTGCTCTCGCTGTAGCTCCTCTTTGGGAGCGAAGCAGCGATCCTCCGCTCCAGCATGGGACTCAGTCTGGACTGACGGGTGTGGCTGTGGGTGGAGCGGCAGCACGACGTGCTGCAGGTGGAGTAGCGGATACGGCAGAGAGTGCAGGCACAGCCGGAGAGCAGTGCAGAGTGACTGGCCAGAGAGGAGAGGAAGGTGAGGGGGAAGGCACGCTGACACTGGAGGATGCACTTTGGAGTGCTGAGGCGTGACGAGGCAGCAGCAGGTGACCTGTGGCAGCTGGATATGATATCCGACACTGCTGACTTCCCACTCTCCTCCTGAACAGTCTGAATCTGACGCCACTCCAGCTGCAGCAGCCTCTCTAGGTACCTTTCCAAAGGGCCCACAGGCCTGGGCCGAGGGGCTCCCCGGCCCTCCATGTTGTAGAAGATTGCCAGCTGACTGAGACTCCAGGAGTTGAAAGGTGGAGGGAGGAAGTCTGGGAAGTCAAAACCACCATGGCCCCGTCCTTTGGGCTTTTGGGTGTGAGAGGAGCAGTCGTCATCCTCTATGACTTCTGGCCTCAGCTCGAGCTTCGGAGGAACCCGCTCACCGGGCGACACAGGAAGTCTCTCTGACTCAGACAAGTCAGTGTCACTGTCCCCGTCTCCATGGCTGCTCAGACTTCCCACCTCCGGGTTCGGTGACGGTCTCTCCCGCAGCTCAGGAGTGGAGTCGGTGAGTCGGTGGCAGGGAAAGGCCGGTGTGCGTCTGCTCCCTCTGAGGCCCGTGTGCTTGTGTTCCCTGCGGCTGCTGTGCTGAGCAGCTGGCTGCCCCTTTGGCTCCATCCGATTCACTGCAGGGGACTTTGACTCTTGGGTTCCCTGAGGGCTGGAGGGAAAAAGAAATGACGTTATCTTTGCATCTGTGCAGCACAGAATGGAGTGAAACGTGCATAAACAGCAGACTCACCTGAGCTGAGGTGTATTTCGTTTGGTCGAGGATGTGTTGGGCTTGTGCTTCCTTCTTTGTTGCAGCCTCTGCAGCCAAAGAGAGCCACTGTTAAGCCTGCAGACATTTCCCTCGAAACTCATCACTGATACATGTTCAGTCTTTGCACTCAGACTGCAACTTTTCCTCTTTCATTTGATTCATCGATTAACGATTTAATCCAGAATCATTTGCAATATCTAGGGCTCAAGGTGACATCTTCAAATGCCCTGTTTTGTCAAAAACTCAAAAAAAAAAAATTAACCTGTGACATAAACCATAGAGAAGCACACATTGGAGAGCCTTTTGGCAAATCTGCCTTAAAACATAGACAACCTGATAAATGATTAAAATACTTCTGTAATTGTCTAAATGATTAATCGACCAGTCGTTTCGGTTCACATCCCACTCACCTTATCATTGTTATTCTCTTGACTTGGGAGCGCGCACTGTGGCTGCAGCGGCTTCCTTTGTGACTGCCGTCGAACCATTTTATTGCTTACAAACAGACAAACAGGCTCAACATTTGACATCAGCACTGACCCACATAACACCGCATATGAAAACACACTTGAAATGCAAAGCAAGGGTGTATTCAATATGTATGCAATACGAATATAACATTTGCGGTGCCGACATGACACCTCCCCCCTATTTTTAATGACACATATGAAGCGCAAACGCGTTTGGAGATCAAACACAAAACGCGCGCATCTTCGCGTCGGCGACCGTGCATCTGCAAAAAGCGTTACACGCGCGCTTAAAGCAAACCTGGCTCCTCTGTTTCCTCACTGAATAACAGTTAAAGGCGCACTCTTACCTGGCCACATTAGGCCTGTTGTTGCTCCACGACGCCTTCTTCTTCCATTCCCTCTCCCTGATGGAAACCCTCTCCAGGCATTGTTGTGGCACTCGCTCCTGCAGGATTGTGCCCATCCCAGCTTGCAGAAGGCACCAATGAAAAGGGCCGAGTGGGCTGTTCACGCGGAACACGGTGGGGTGATCATAATGAGTGGGGATCCGAAATGCTCAAAACGCGCTCCTCATTTGTGAAAACAGGCTGTGTGTGTGTGTGTGTGTGCAGAGACTGTTCAGCAGTCGTCCAGCAGAGGGCAGCGCTGATCCGCACAGCGTGAGGTCCCACCTGTTCATCCTAATGGGCGCGCATTTAATGTGCGCCTCTGTGTTCGGCCATGTGCAAGGCCACGACTATGAGGCACACTTAACGTATCCACAAGAAGACCTTCATTCAGCCCAGGACAGGGCGCACAGATCAGGGACAATGGCAACAGATCCCACAACTTTATCACTTGGCTCTAGTTGCTTCCAGTAAAACAAAGCATTTGCAGCCAAACAATAAAGTCAATATTCTTTTTCACCAGTTTATGGATGTGTATTTAATTCACCAGCATTACCCGTCACTTTAAGGGGTAAGAAAACATGAGGAAAAAGCGTAATTTGGCAGAATGATAAAGTTTATATCAGTGGCTTCTGTGATCAAATCATGTTATCTGCACACGTAAGTCCTGCTTATAGTACTGCGGTAACAGTACTGAGTTTATCCAAGTTAAACTTCACCACAGAGAGACAATCGAAGCACGCACAAGCACAACAGGAAACGGAGACGACCACAGCGGTGAGGTGCTCAGCAGTTTTCATTGATATCCAAACACTGTTATCAGAAATGTTACATTTCTTCAGTTTTCTCCTGACCTAATGTAAGCCATATTACAAATGAATGCAATCTAAATAAAAACATTCTTCTCTTGTAACTCAATCACATTTATTACGAAACAGTGCCCGAGGTCACTACTGCTACTGTGAAACTTCATTTTCATAGTTTAGGTTAAGTCTTACTGGCTCAGAGTTGTTAATAACACGCCGGAACATTCACGTGTTAGACTGATTTAACGTGTTAATGATCACTTAGCGCGTTAACGCACATACAGTAATATTCTAATCAGTAGACAATAATGAGAGAACTTTTGTGTCGTGACTACAGCATTTCTGTGTTTTGATTTCATCGAGACGGCGTCATTAACCATCCACATGACCCCGTGCACGCGTCGCCGCCACTGAGCCTCTGGCTGCAGGGAAGCTGGTGTCTCGCGGTGTCTTTCTCCCGGAGTTAGTTAGTACTCAATGGTCACCGCCTTTGTCTTCAGGTATTCGTTTAGAGCCTCTTGTCCTGTTGGAGTGACGGTAAGCACGGACGTCAGTCGTCACAAACTCAGTAGCAACACTTAATCGGTTAAGAACAACAGCTGCGAGGTGGCCGCAGCAGTTTCCTCTCACCCAGGTCTTTGCCGAAGCCGGACTGTTTGAAGCCCCCGAAAGGCGAGGCCACGTCAGTCTTGTTGTAGGTGTTCACGAAAACGGTGCCGGTGTTGAGCCTTTCGCTGACGTACAGAGCTTTGCTGATGTCCCGCGTGAAAACGCCCGACGCCAGGCCGTACTCTGTAGCGTTGGCCCTCCTCAGGACGTCGTCCACCTCGCTGAGCGACGGAGACGGAGAAGAGAAACAGCAGATGAAAGACACAGGGTGTGGAAAAAGGGATATAAGAGCCACTTGAAGTACTCCTGAGTTAGCCTTACCCGCTCTTGAACTTGGAAATGATCATGACGGGCCCAAATGACTCCTCTTTAGCGATGTACATGTGGTCTTGCACATCAGTGAACACCGTGGGTTCAAAGAAAAAGCCTGCAGACGCACAATAAGTCAAGCCGCTGATGTCTGAGACTAACTGTAACGAGAATCGCTGCCAGCACAGGCGGCATTGCCTTACCTGGTCGCTGCACCTGTTTGCCACCGTAGACCAGAGTGGCTCCCTCCTTGACGCCAGTCAGACAATACTCCACCAGTTTGTCCAGGTGGGCTTTGTGGTTCTGAGGGCCGTGGTCTGTGGAGCGGTCCAGCGGATCGCCGATCTTCATCTTCTTGACCTCCTCAACCTGAGCGACACGACATCGAAATAAGATGACCACAAAACTAGAGCTCTATCCTGCACTGTAGGCACCAAGACATCAGTTTTTATTTAAAGTAACACGGCGAGCTCAAACGCCATCTTTGGACAAGTTTATTTATTTATCGTGTTGGCACCAGCGCCATGTTGAGGATTTAAATCTAGACTGAGGTCCAGCTTAAAGATGAATAAAATGCCTCTCGTGAGCTTCTGGCTGTGCAGAGGTGCGGATAAAGTCTCTGGAGTGTGAGGTGAAACAGACACGTACCACTCTTTTCACAAACTCGTCGTGAATGCCGTCCTCGACAAACAGTCTGCCGGCTGCGATGCAGTTCTCTCCCTTGTTGAAGAACACTGAGCTCATGCCCTGAAACGCACAGGCGACACAGTTTGGTTTGACCCCTGCAACTATGGAAACGTGTGCAAAATGACCCGAAACGACTGAACTTACCATGCGCACGGCCTTGTCCATGTCGCAGTCACTGAAGACGATGAGGGGAGATTTGCCTCCGAGCTCCAGAGACACTTTCTTCACGTTACTGACTGCGCAGCTTTGGATGGAGGAGAATGGAGGCGCACAAAGATGAGCAGGGATGCCCAGCTGATGTGAACGTGAATGTGCTACGCAGCGCCTCTCTCACCTCTTCATGATGTGTTTTCCAATTTCAGTGGAACCTGTGAAGCCCAGTTTACGGACATCGGGGTGGTCGGACAGACGCTGACCCACCAGAGCGCCTGCGAGAAGACGGCAGAGTTCAATATGTCATGGCCGTGATAGTAAACCTCAGGCTCATGCGACGCTTGACGAGGACTTCCTACCTGATCCGGGCAGAATGTTAACCACTCCTTTGGGCAGTCCCGCCCTTGCTGCTAACTCTGCAAACTTCAGCGCTGTCAGTGGAGTCACCTGGAAACAAATGTTTGTATTGATGTTCATGTTCCCCAGAGGATGAATCCCAATAAATCTTGTTACCATCTGGTTTCTGACCTCTAACACCATCATCAGGTGAGATCATCTCTCTAAACTATCGCAACAGCTACAGCATAGATTGGAGAAATGTATGGTTCAGATATTCATGGTTACCATATGATACACCAGATTAGTTTGGTGATGCTCTGACTTGTCCTCTAGCACCATCATGTGATTATTACTTAAATGTTTTGACTATTAGCTAGCTATTAGATGGATTGCAATGATATTCAACTCAGAAACCGATGATGGTCCCTTCAGGATGAACCATCATCCGATCAAAGTTTAAATGTGTCCAGTGCAGTAACAACAATACCTGCAGACCTAATGTAGTGCTAATTAGCAAATGTTAGCATACCAGAATGCTAAAACAAGGTGGTTAACATGATAATATTAGCATTCTGCTAACATCAGCATGTTGGCCGTGTCAGTGTGAGCATGTTAGCATGTTTACTTTAGCATGTTGCTCAAAGGACTGCTGTACAGCACAGCCTTACAGAGCAGCTCACTGGGCTGCTGTTGACTCATGTGGTCATCCATTCAGTGATCTAGTCATTGTGGAGGCTGACCTGAGCGGGTTTGAGGACCACCGTGTTCCCAGCTGCCAGGCAGGCTGCTGTCTTCCAGGCCAGCATCATCAGAGGGTAGTTCCAGGGAATCACAATGGCGCACACACTGAAAACCAAGACATGCATGGTTTGTTGCATGCTATTGGCACAACTGCCCGTTTGCAAGTGTCATATAAAATTGGAAAAACAAAGGAGTTTGAGGCTCAAAGCACAACTTACACATGCACTGTAATAATTTACTATTACTATAATGTATGCATGTATGTTTAATCATACAGACATGTAAGTGCTTAAAATATCTACTGATCTCTGTTTTACCCTATTGGCTCCTTCTTGGTGAAGGTGAGGTTACGATTGGGCCGGGCCTGGTTGATGGGGATTGTGCATCCCTGTAAGAAAAAATAAATATGTTTATTTATATTCTGTCACCGATTAGCCATACACTAGCATCACAGGTGGTAGCATGCACAGCTTTATCTCGTTTTATGAGTGAGACCTGCTTCTAGGCTTCAGACGTAACTGCCTTACTTGGATTTTGTCACACCAGCCAGCAAAGTAGCGGAAAGTCTGGATGGACATGCCCACGTGAGTCTTTAGGGCCAGGGTGTAAACGGCCCCGGAGTCGATGGCTTCGATAGTGGCCAGCTCCTCCTGGTGCTCCTCCATCAGGTCAGCCAGCCTGTGGGTCATGTTATATGGTCACAATAAACTTACCATGACAGAAACAGACTGGAGCCTTAAAAAGTGGGCGATGTTTTAACCCACCGAGGGTTTATTTCAGCTGAAAATCATTCTGTTTACAGTGCAGCACGCACCGGCTGCACCACGGAGAGGTGCGTAAACTCTAAACTGACACCTGTAGCGCACATGATGCATCGTGCAAACAGAGTGGGTCGCTAAGGCGTATTATGTAACGTCAGGATGCCAGTGTGTGGGCATTTTAATGAATATCACACGCTGCCAGTGTGTGTGGCCTTAAGAGCTCAAAGATTAACCCTAATGTAGTTTAGTAAGAACAAGTGCACTGACTTGTAGATGAGTCTGCCTCTGTCTCTGGGGTTCATCTTGCCCCACTCCCCCTCTTCAAAGGCCTCTTTGGCAGCAGCCACCGCCTTGTCCACGTCACTGATCTGGGCCAGGGACACGTCACAGATGGCCTGCAGGACAAACACACAGAGGGCATAAAATCACAAAGCCAGCAGGGAGAATAGAGAAACCCCAACCAGAGACCAGTGAATCCCACCAATCGGATCAGTTAGTAAGGTCATAACAGTATTCAGGAGAAGGGTTTTTGTTCTTCTACGCTGGAAGTGGTACAGAGTGTGGTCGTGGTGTGGTTCTTACCATGCCGTCGTTGGGGTTGATGGTCTTGTAGGTCTTTCCTCCATGTGCGTCAACAAACTCCCCATTAATGAACAGCTGATGAGGCATCTTTACGGTCATGTTGTTGACGTCTTTCTCCACCTGAAGGATTCAATGCAACAGTCAGCACCAAATACCGGGCAGCAGCAACAACAGCTCTCTGTGCCGACTGCGCCTACATAGTCGACGACCAGCTCCTCTTCATCGTCCTCTCCTCGGAGCTTCCTGACGCACATCTGGATGAAATCCTGGAAGGTGGTGTTCATGTAGACGTCCTCATTCTGCAGCTGGCAGCTACTGGCCCTGAGCTTCACCTCCTCCACAAGCCTTAAGAGACAGTGAGAGGAAGGAATGAGAAGTAGACTACCAAGAAAAACCACGATTCATGAATTGTAATTTCATAATATAATGACCATGGACAAATTAAACCAGTTAATAGCCTCTTAGCGTACCAGGCTAATGTTTTGCAACTTCATAAACTGGAGTCTGGAGCTAAACGTTACTGTGAACCGGCAAACTTGCTCACAATGACACTCAGTTTTGACTGTTAGCATGTTAACATTTGCCAATTAGAATAAACCAATGTGTGATAATAGTAATAACCTATATTTATATAGCACCGTTGATAATCTGTGTTACAGTGCTCCACAAAAGCAGCAAATTAAGGGATAAAATCAGGTTTAAATACATAAATACGTGCTTTTTACACAAACCATCAGTCCTCAATCTCTTTGCCATCCCTGCCTTTGGATGCAGTCTAGATAGATGACACATGCTCTACAGAGATGAATAATTAATGTGATTATATCTGTGTAAGCAGATGTTTTCGTTACCTGACCACATCCATGGAAGCAGCACCAGACTTGAAGAAGTCAGTGGAGTCTTCAATCTGAGAGACATTAGTCAAAATACTCTGCCACACAGCCTGTAGGGAAACATCAAAAGACAAAAATCTGTTATTTTTAAAGTTATTTTTCATTTTTTTTCCTATAGAGACGGCTTAAGAGAGACAGTGAAAGGGGGAAGAGGGATGTAGGGATGACATGAATTACCCTCATCTGTTCAGCGAAGGTTTTCTCCTCCTCTGTGAGCTCCACAGCGGCACTGCTCCCCGATCTGAAGTACTGTGCTGCGGCAATCATCTTCCCGTCCTCAAACTGAAGATTTTTCACCAGCAGCTGCAGAAAAAGAGAGCACGAGTTGATCAAAAACACTTAATAAGAAGGTGAAACCGGTTTCACCTAAAATGAGCTTTAAAAAAAACAAAACAAAACACCAGTTTAGCACAATACATGGCATAATGCATGATGTAATGTTGAATATCAGAAAGTAGATTTGACTGGTAAAGCATGAAACACTGGATATGGATACGCAAGACCAAGAGGGGTCAAAGTAAAGATGAAGCAGCTGGGAAATAAAGGATCCAAGAAGTGAGGGATAACAGATCAAGTGGGAAGTATGATAACTATTGTGTTCATGTTCATGTATTAGGAAGCTTAGACAGAAAAGAGATAGGAGAGAAAACGCTGTTTGATGCTTAAAGTTTTTGGATATTGTGGGAATTGCAGGAGGGGAAGTGCAGGAGCTGCTGGGAGGGTTTCATCCCATCACACAGCGTTGACTGAGTCAGCTGTGTTATTGGAAAATAAGAGGTAAACATCTTAATTTTATTAATATTAGTATTAGTTTTATTCTGAGCCTTATCTACAATCCAGCAGAAGGCGATAAAGACATTTTGGATGCAAAGCGACTCTATAAACCCACGCAGAAGAAGAGGACGCGCACTGTACGGTGCACACAGCCTGCACACCGAGAGCCGATGGTCAGGCTGCAAAATGGCAAACACCACCCTTCAGTCATTCAACGTCTTCCTGACGGAAAGACTAACCGCAGCTGCCGTTGACATCTACGGATTCGTGGAAAAGACCATCATAGACTACCAGGAGGAGGTGTACCGAGCCCAGCTGGAGAACCAGAGGCTGCAGCGGATGCTGGACCTGGTCTACAAGCCGGAGATCAGACTGCGCAGGGCAGGTGTGTTTCCCCGGCAACAGTTAGCATCTTAGCCTCGGCTATGCTAACGCTATGCTAAAAGCTACACAACAGATGACACAGCACAACTGTCAAAGTTAACGGTGATCGTATTAGCTGCATTCAGCAACGTTAGCAAACAACCATGTTCGCTACCGTTTCCAGGCTAATGACGGGGGCTACGCTTCCGGTCAAATTTCAAAATAAAACTTTATTTATGGGTCAGGTACCAAATTAAACGAGGGAATTATAATATTCATCCTAACAAGACGCCGAGGGAACACGAAAACATGTTTAAATTTCCCCGAATTTACCCCAACTTAATATTTTATAGTGTATTAATATGTGAATTTATGGTTAACGGTGGTAAATGTGAAAACAGTCATAAGAAAGGTTCAGGAGAAACCATGGTCACCTTTTACCTGAATGACCTTGTTTCACCAATAACAACGTCAAAGCTTTCATTATACAAGCAGCTAAAAGCTAAAAAGTTTTGGTGCTGCGAACAGAAATGAGTATCAACAGTCTAGATGTTCCTGTAATAAACAAGCCCATTATCTCTTATGTTATCCTTTGTCAAATTGTCAAACATAAAATCCAATGTTGCATGCAAAGCATGTGGAGGAGCATGTGCTTTTATTTGATATGTCATAAACTGTGATTGCATATTGGATCATTATAGTCATTTCAACCTGTGATCTTGTATCTTTGCGGTGCTGTTATGTTTATGATTGAATGTTGCGTTAAACCCAATCACTCGGTTTATATCAAGATGGGATTGTGGGAGTAAAATCATTGACCTGAGTGGGTGTGTTTCACCCATTCAGGTCAATGATGAGTGTGTCCTGTGTGTGTTAAATAGAGGTTGAATCAGTCAGCCTATTCACTTGTGAACCCAAACTGCTCTGATGGCATTTCTGAGAATGGGGACACTCTGCTTTACAGAGGACGAAGTGCTCTTAAACACAACATTATCCCTAAATGAGACAAAGGGTGCATCGGCCTCACCAACTGTTTGGCCTGCTGGCTACAGTTGCTAAGTAATGATCGTTTGATGTGCCATGTGTTGAACGTCACACTATGCACAATGAGTGTAAAGTACACTGATCTCAGACCTGCATTTCCTCTAGTGCATTTGATGCTAGTGAGCTTTCTAAACACTATATATCTATGTACAAGCCAGCTGTCCCACTGAAGCTTAAACACATCTTAGAAATACATAAAGAAAAAAATAAATACCTCACATAGCTGCAAAACATCTAGAAGGGGAATTCAGTCTTAAAACCAACGGGATGATGAAAGCGAAAAGCGGTATTTGTGTACAGACGAGTGTTTCAGTGCCTCTTTGAGAGTTGGTGTGTTGCATTCAACCCAGTCACAATCAGGAGCAACTTACTCAAGTAGTTCAGTCCAGCCCCGCTGAAAACTACAAGCCGAGTAATAAAAGATTTAGTCAAATTAATACCTATAATACTTTTACCTTTAATTAATGTTCTGCTCACATTTCTGTTTTGAGGCCTGACTTTATGAATGGCTCATGATGGAGTGTGGGCTTTGTGAATCACACTCTAATCCCATACACTATTGTCTTTTCTAACGTCTGCTGTGCTGCAAGTGCACTTTTATTAATGCGTCTACTTACTGTTTTCAAAAGATAACTTGTATTTGATTTGACTTGTATTTTTCCTGCTGCCATTAGGACGTGCGTCACCGCCGGCGATGATTCAAAATTTCGGCGCATCTAGTTCATATGTGATTCAAAGTACTGATTTTTTTTTTTTTCCCTAGCTGCTACCAAAAACATTTTCCTATCCACTGTTACAGATTCAGGGCAGATCGATTTGCCCACACCGACACAGGAGGTTTGTGTTCAGGAGCAGCAGATACAGAAGGAATGTATTCCCACTGAGGTCAAAGAGGAGCCGGTCACCTTGTCGTTTAAAGAGGAAGTGAGCGAACCCTGGACCAGGTCTGTGGAGACCCCTGAGCGTTCAACATGCAGCGGCATTAAAGACAAACTTACTGAGGTTGTGACAGTTGGAGAGCACGAGGCAAATGAGTCGCCAGACAACCTGACTCAAGCTGGGACAACGGGAGAGCACAACAAATACGAAGCAGCAGACAGCCTAACTCAAGCCAGAACAGTCGGGGACCACACAGACTACGAGATGCCCTCACAAGACGAACAATCGTTACCATTCTTTGGAGTATCTCCAGTGTGCACCAAGAAGAAGAGCATGTTTTTCTGTAACATCTGTTCTCAGCCCTTTATGAAAAGGGTCGAGTTAAAATTGCACCTCGCCGCTCACGCATCAGAAGACGCGCACTCAAAGTCCACCGGCAAAATGTTCACCTGCTTCGCCTGTGGTAGAACAACGGACACCAGGAGTCAAATGATCTGCCACATGAGGACACACACTGGCGAGAAACCTTTTGCCTGTCCCATTTGTGGCAACAGATACAAGCTGAAGGGTCATATGAAAGAGCATATAAGGACTCACACGGGCGAGCGGCCTTACACCTGCTACATCTGCGGGAAAAGATTCAACAGGTCGTCGACCATGAGTAAACACGCCAGGATCAAGCACAGGGAGAGCCTGCCGTTCAAGTGCATCCAGTGCAGCCAGTGCTTCCCTCTGCTCGTGGTGCTGAAACAGCACATGAAGAGGGCCCATGACGTCACCTTTACTGTATGAGACACGGTCGATGGAGGAACGCTGACTGCTGTTCGAGTCCAGATTTTACACTTCATCAGCAGACCCCATCTGTTTAATAAGTGATGGCTTGCTTTGTGTGTTTATCTCTGCTTAATATCTAACATTTAATATGTAGAAATATCCAGAAAACAATAGTTAAAGGCTGGAAAAGTGGATAAAGCTGCACATGCATATAAGGGCTTTCATTATTATACAAAACTACAGTTAATTTAAAGATGTTCGCACTGTTTGGTGACTGAAGTATACTGCCTTTGATTGAAATTGGACTTATTGCATACAATGCAGTGTATTTCCTGCGATGTACCGTTTTGAAAAGTGCAGTTTCAATAAAATCACAGTACATGCAAATCCTACTGCAGTGTGTTCACTGTGGTTATACAGGAGCAATACGAGGTATGTGGAAAACAGAAAAGATCAGTTTTTAGTCGCTCTCAAAGGTTGTTCTTGCTGACTTTAAGTGGTTTCGTTTCTCACCTTGCTCCAGTGATGTCAAAGTGTACTCCAGGGTGTGTTAGTACACTGTGACATCACAGTTGGGTGTTTTTACAGCGAGCGCAATTCTGTTCGCACCAATCAGGGATGCTGAGTGCGTTCACATGCGACACAGACTTGAAGCTTTCAACCAGAGGGGTCAGTGACTCATCGAAGGGAAACGCATTAAAGTCGGACCCGTCCAGGTCATACTGAAGCCTGGTTAAGTTGCATTTTGGGTAATGTAGGCAGCAAGTTTGGACAAAAAAAACAAAAACAAAACACGGTTATGCTGCAAAAAGAGACAAATGCAGGAGAGCGCTTTTTCAAAAAGTCACGAGCAGTATATGCACTGAACTAAACACGTTACAGCAGAAAGCCAGCCTACATATGAGAATACCAATATGTGTGGTGGGCTAAAATTAGCCGTTTATAAGCTAACGTGCCATCTGTGCTCCACAAGTCACCTGCTGTGCACAAGTGCATTGAGATTTCACAGTATGAATTGCGCAAACCTGTGAGTTCAAGACAAATAAAGCTTGAAGGATCTATTGAAGATATATATATATATATATATATACACAAACACAAGTCTTATGCATGTGTTACCTTAACATCACATTGCAAATAGGCCAAGTAACAGTGTGTTGGGACTGAACTATTTGAGGCAGCGTGGCATGAATGATATGTAATGCTTCTGAGACTTAAAAGAACAGTAAGAAGCCAACACGTTAATGTGTCCAGATACAACAATTGCATCTTACAAATGATATACCGCTTGATTTCCATTGTGTTGGTGTGACACATTGTAGTTTGAGGCTCTTCTGGTTTTCCAGTCTTATCTGGTTTTGTCCCTTCATGGTGGCTCTGAAGCAGCTGGTCTAACCTGAAAAGGTAAAACTTCTGATGGTCGTGGACTGATGGAAGCTCTGTCTGGGTGCTGGAGACTTCACGTGAACTTAGAGTGTAATGCATTTTCTGTTTTGATCTTTACAGATGCCAAACAGCCAGTTGAAGCGACATGCGTAGAGGAAATTCCCCCTAAACAACACGACTGGATGTGCCAGGAAGAGCCAGGACCTTCGCAGATTAAAGAGGAAAGTGAGGAGCAGAAGGAGGAAGTCTGGATCAACGGGAGCGAGGAGCAACCCTCAGCGGAGGACAGCGACGACGGGGACGCCTTGACAAAAGAACTCATCAAAACAGTGCAGCAGTTGGAAGACTGCAGAGCAGCAGAGGAGAGCAGGGAGGCAAAGCAAACTCCCGCAGAGGATTCAACGCTGTCCGAGGAGAGCGCGAGTACCACCTTATACCGCTGCCACATATGCAACTACATATTCACCAAGGAAACCGTGCTCACGTGGCACTTGAAGACCCACGAAAGCAAGTCGCACGACAGCAAGGGAAACTTCGACTGTCATATATGCGGCAAACACATCCCGTGTCAGAGCAATCTGCAGAACCACATGAGAGTGCACACGGGGGAGAGGCCGTACAGCTGCCACTTCTGCGGAAAGTGCTTCAAACTGAAGGGACACATGACCGATCATATAAGGACGCACACTGGAGAGAAGCCCTTCAGCTGCCACATCTGCGACAAGTCTTTCAACAGGGGCTCAACTCTGAGGAAGCACGTTTTAGCCAAACACAAGGAGGAGAGGCCGTACAAGTGTGGGGACTGCGACGAATTGTTCACCGAAAGGTTGCTGATGAAGAGGCACATGAGAAAGGTTCACGGCGTCAAGCTGGCAACGGGTCAAAGTCCCGCCTAGAGCCGCAGGCGTCGTTAGTGACGCGCGTTGCTTTTAGTCTAAAATCCGAGCAGAGAACAGGGCCGAGCATCTGCTGGAACGTTTCAAGTCCGACGTCAGTGAGTTCCTGAACCTAAAATGACAAAATAATACTTCAGATGGTTGCTCTTAGGATTATAATCGAACTACCGAAGCACATTTTCCCACGCGAAGCCAGACTTGAGAATAAGCACCAATATCACAACATATAATACACTACTGGGAAAGACAGTTGGAGGCAGGGGCTGATTAGCTTAGCTTAGCAAAGAGTGCACGCAGTGGAAAACAGCTACTCTGTTCAGAAAACATAGAAATATACAAAAATCGTGGTTTTGTGGGAAGATGCCGAATTAACTGCTGTTTGTCGAGATATATGCAGTAATAGATTAAAGCTAATTAGTGTATTGCTCCAAGTATCCACAGACGTGCTAGGCTAGCTGTTAACCCTTGCATCTGTTCTTTCTGAGCAAGCTTGTCTAACGGTTTCCTGGCTCTGCGATACCGACCTTTTCATTATATTAAACTATTCCTTTGAATCCGGTACTACCTGTTGACAGAATGAGTAAATGACATGATGAAGCTGAAAGGGGCAGCTAGTTAGCTTAGCAGCTTTTGATGATCTAACCGTGCTGCAGGCGGTTTGGTTGGTGGGACTGTTACCTGCTCTTGTGGAGACTCAGTAGATGCTCTGGTTCTATATATTTAGGTTCTATAACTGTCGGCTCCTGTGTTTCTAACCCGTGGTGAACATTAATATGAACCACCAGGATTAAGCTGCATAAAAACACCAATTGAAAAGGTGAACCTCAGATATCTGTGTTCATTCAGTTGCTGCCAATCCTTTAAATTCAACCTGCCCTTTAAAACTTTAATCAACCTGCACCACAAATATTAAACTGTGGTGCATCGTCTGTTAACTAGACATATCTACGTTGCACTGTCACATGTATTTATTTATTTATTTATTTTATTTATTTATTTATTTGCACATTACATTTGTTTTTTTTGTTTTTTTATTATGAACCTGTTGTGAGCCGGCTGTGTGAACATGAGAATATAAAAGCTTAACAAAAACAAACATTCAGGTGTGTGTTATTAAGATGAGGTCAAGCTTTAATGTATCACTGTCATGTCGCCATCAGATAATGCAGAACCCCCAAATAATGCAGTTATAATGCAGAGCAATCTGTGATATTGCACAGGGCAGACACAATGGCCAGCCTGCTTGTTTCACTTGGACGCTTTAAGAGGACACACAGAAAAACAAGGTGGTAGTAAAACAATAATATGGCAGAGGTTTGCAGAGAAAACTACAGAGGAACCGCAGGCCAAAGATGCAAAGTTTGGAAAAAGTTTGTTTTTTTTAATGAAAAGACCAGAAAAAATTGCACTGTCTGCAATGTCGGAAGCCATAAAACACAACCAATCATCCAAATTCCACATCCAGGTATAAAAGATAAACTCTAAATATTATGTGATCCACACTGAAGGAGCTCATATCGATGCAATGTGAAATACTCTTTTGTTTTAACTTCTGAAATCTGGTGGGCTCCGATGAAGAACTACTTCAGCGCGTCCTCGGACTTTAAGTTGACTTACCGCTTTGCCGTCGTTGCCAAACAGCACCAGGCCGGCCTTGGTGACGATGCCGGCTTGGCTGGCTCCGGGGATCTCCAGGGGCTGACCGTTAGCTGCGGTTCCATTGTCCACCAGGCTGGAGCCGTAGAACGTCACTTTCTGCAGGAGTAAAAGACACAAAAGTAAAGATTTACTGGACTTCTGTTATATCAGATCATTCAAAAACACCATCCTGTAGTGAAACAGGTAGGCGCTTTGTTACCTGTCCATCAACCTCCGCCCAGGCGCCGGGCACTTTGTCGTTTCCACGTATCCAGTTGTGGAGAGCCTCGGCAGACTGGTTCCAGTCGATCTGACAACGCACAGAGGAATCCGCCGTCATTATGTTCACAGATGCGACAAAACATGAAGCACTGAAATATAAAACGCTGCAAATTCAAGCCTCCAAGGCTCGACTGCAGAGCTGTTAGTGCTGCTCCTCTTATCTTTTGCTTGAATGTAGATTAAACACCGCTTCTTTTACAAAATATCATTAAAAAACCCCAAAGGTGCTGAACCAAGTAAAACCTTAAAGCCTTCACCCATTCACTTCAAATCAAACCGACTCTTTGTCCAAATATACAGATTGAATTGAGCTGACGTGTCCAGCGTCCCTGTGTCGTACCTTGGAGTTATCTTTCTTCTGGATGCACTCGTACGTGGCTCCCTCCTGTGGCTGGGTGATCCTCGGGGCCTTGCCTTCTGCAATCAGCCTCACTGCTTCCACCTGACACCAGAACCACACTCATGCATGTCACACACGTGCGCTATCTTTACGGACTTTGCCATCACAGTGTTTTGGGGAGGGGAGCTGAAGGTGGGGAAGCATCAGGATCCATAACGTGATAAGAATGAAAATAGAGTCTATTTGTTAAATGGATGAGCTCTTGCGGTTTAAAAGAAGACCACTGATTTAGTTTCATTTAATGCAGATCGCACCAAACGAATACCGCAGCTTACGGGAAACAGGTAAGTAAAGTGGTAAAGCACACTGTCAAGGGTGCATATTTAAAATATTCCAACTATACTAAAGGCTAGCAACCGAATAAAACATAAAATCAGAATACATTCATATTGTCAGTTACCATTTAAATATAATGTATTTATATTCATATTACATGCAGAAAACAGTCAAACATCAGTATAATGTAAAAAATTCAATTTTACTGCTACTGCACGGAGGTCGTGACTAAAAACCACACACACAAACACAAAAATGCCACGTTTGATTAATCTGGACGAAAACTTGCGAACTTCGCGTGCATTTTTTGGGTTTTAGTTACATCGTTGCCATGGAAACATTGCGGCCACGTAACAACATACATTTGTCTCCAGTAAGTTCTGCGATAACTGGTAGAAAACCCCTGTGTGAGGTGCACGCAACAGAGGAAAGCCTCGGTTTGTATGGGGGAGTGACGCAGTAACCAGTTACCAGCTCAAAGGTGTTGATGCTGGATGCTCAGGGCACTATATTCCACCTGCACGCCATACCTTCTCTACTTCGCTTTAGCAACTAGCACAGCATCATGAAAGCCTGTGATTGCTCTTCCTTCACCACACTTACTGTGCCTTTGACTCCCTCTGGGAAGAGAAACCTCTTGTAGATTGTGTTGACGGTGTCATTGGGTTCAACGTCGCACTCCCTCTGCAGCAGGATGGGTCCGGTGTCCAGCCCGTCGTCGGCCCAGAACACGGTGAACCCGCCCTTTTTGTCCCCGTGGATCAGTGTCCTGTGTGTCAGAGACAGCGGGTAAAAAGCCTGGACCTGTCACCGTGTTTACCCCAACCTGACAAACGTCACCCACCAGTTGATAGCAGAGGCCCCCCTGTGGCGAGGCAGCAGGGAGGGGTGGTAGATGATGGAGCCGTGCTTGGGGTGGTCGATGACCTCCATGGGGATGAACTGGGAGCAGAAGGGCAGGACGTTAAGCTCGGCGCCTGTGGCCTTGTACTGAGCAACGACCTCAGGGATGGCCTGGCCCTTCACACGCCAGCGGGGGAACTTGAAGACGGCGACACCATCCTTCTCCGCCTCAGTTGCTATGGGAACAAAACACAATAATTTTGTATTATATGTTGTGATATTGGTGCTTAAATAAACAAATTGCTGCTCAAAAGGTATTGGATGTATAGTGATAAAACAGCGGTATAAGCAGCTTGATTAAACATTATTCATTTGCATTTTTAAATGCAGGAGGCCGCTGGGATTTGTAGTTCCCTTAAAACAAATCAAAGCTACCCTCATTTCAGTCCTCTCTTTATTGTCCTACCGTGCTCTAAAATACAAATATAGACATTTCACTGCTCTTTATTGCGCTGATATGAAGGAGATGATCTGATATGGAGATGGCTTACGGGCAATGACACACTGCACTTGGACACCAGTTATGATGACTATGCAATTTTCGTAGCATAGCTGCAATGATTTCTTTTTTTATTTTATTTTGCAGGATCAGAGTGATAAAGCTGGTTGTATAAAGAGTACAAAATTCATTTGGCATAACGGCAGCCGTTTCGAAAAAAGATACGGTTTATTTACTTTGGGAAGGCTTCAGCGTCAAAGCAAAGGCAGCGTTTCCATTGATGTTTCCCTCCTAACTGCTCCTGAAGCCACGCACTCGTGCTAAAACAAACGTTTGGAAGGTCCCGGTAAAAGCTCTCACCCAGTGGATCAGCCTTTCCATCCTTGTCGGGGATGGTGAAGACTCCGACGATGGTGTGGCCGTCCTTCCTCAGCTCCTTGTAAACCTCCTGGCCGAACAGACTCTGACCAATCACTGCAATCTTCATCCTCAGATCTCACTGTGTTCTGGACAGCCAGAAGATATGTTTGTAGTTAACAGGAGCAACAAGTCACACAGGAAGCAAAAAAACTATTTTCATCATCTTGCAAATACTTTTTTATACTTGAAAGTACTTTGCAGCCATGACGCAACTCAAACAGAACCTTTCTGATCCAGCATTCCTTCAGCAAAAAGACACTTAAAGCTCCAAGTGGCCACAAACTTCATTTACACTGACTGCACAAAGCAAAGTTTTAGACAAGGCAGAACAAACGTGTCTGTTAGCCTTGTGCATGTGTGTGCAGCCTTTTATTTTTAAGGGCAAAGCTGTTTTGAAAAGACTGAGAGGTCACAAGACTCACTCACTCACACGTTCTGCATATCAAACATGCCAAAGTCTTGACTGTACAGTTGGGTCCAAAGAACAAAGCGCCTTAAGGTGGTTTCGCCATGGTACGACTTCAGCATGACCCAGTTTGAAGAAAAGACCTGTGCAAACATGTGTTGCACAGGCAGAACATACATGTACGTGCAAACTAGCATCCAAAGTTTATTTTAAGAATATGATAAAACATGAAAATGCCTTTAAGATCTAGTTGCAGAAGCAAAAGCATGCTAAAGAAAGTATTTAGATGTTCTATAAAGTAGTATTTTTACTAGATTTGAAGATGAGTTGAGTGCACTTCAGTAAATATTGTATATTGTTATGTTTGTCTTTCCTCAGTTTGTCTGTAATACTTGTATAACTTCCTACAGACATACTCTGCATAAAAACACTAACATGATCTCTAAAACACAAGCAGCATTCAGCTTTTTCTGGATGAATGCAGCAGCGCTCAGTAATCATGACCGTTTGACAGTCTATCGACCCTAAACATGGGCGGGGTCTGCTATCTCGCCAAGCCAATCAAATCCCTCGGTGTAGCTCATGCCTCTGGCGCTGGCCAATCAGCTGCGCGGGAGGAGGTGAGGGGGATTTGACAGCCCACTGAGGTGATGCCGTTGAGACTTACGACATATAAAGATTAAGCACTAACTTTATAATAGTAGTCGCACATTATGCGCATCACACCCCCCGCGCAAAACGTGCAACTGTACTTTTGATTACTCCGCCAGTCGCTGCAAACACCAACTGTATCCTATTGCAAATAAAGCGAAAGTGTGTGCGCGCGTGTATGTGTGTATGTTTCTGTATCCGTGTGTGTGTGTGTGGCAGACCAATCAGCAGTCCGTGCTTTCGTTTATGAGCATTATGCATCAGGCAAAGATTTATTAAATACCAAAGTTAAGCGTCCTTACCCCCGCTTGCACACCCAGCGCTCCTCTGCTCGCCTGGAAAGAGCGATCGGACAGAGGGCCCTTGCTTTTAATTTCCTCCACGCCAGCCAGCCAGCCACACATGCAGGCCGCCCAATTACATAACATGCAAATAGAGCGGAGTGATTGGACGGGACAGGAGATGAGTGCCGCAGGGCGCGGCCTATCAGCTGCAGCCAATGACAGCGAGCGAGACTCGGAAACGGAGACACTTCACTGTAAAAGAGGTCGATTAACAGATACTGAGTATTCTGTGTTCATAATTATGTTTTAATTTGTGCTAAACTCACTTGAAAATAAGACTTTCTGCGTTCTTCTTAGCTTAGATGAGCGTTTTATATCTACATAGAAGTGACCCGCTTCACTAGATAGGACAAACCCAACCCTGGCTCTGGAGCAAAGGTGTCAAACGTATGGCTCGTGGGCCAGAACCGGCCTGCAAAAATGTGTCCAGTCCTGTCAGTTGACCTGCTGAGCTCCTCAGCGACAGTGTGCACCTAAAAGTATGTTACACAATGCGGCAGAGATAAGGCAGCTGCAGACGGTTACAGTAGGTCATTCAATATCTAGAGACTCTGCCCAGGTTCATTACGATCTGCTGAAAAATACAAAAAGCAAGCAGAGCAATAAGAAATCTGCTTTGCGAGCGCTCTTTCGTCGCCGCCGCCACGGTCATGCAAATGCACTCAAAATGACCGTAAGGCTGAAAAGAAGACACGTAAGTCTGACCAGGCTCATAACTCGTTATTGGGCAAAAGAGTAAATGATAAAAACTCAAAAACCTCACCTGGGAGCCGATAAGGTTGCTGCTGGTGTTGCTGCTTCTGTGGAGAAAGGTCAGAAAGGTCAGTTACGTTTCAGGTGTTGTATTTCCTCAGCAGCTCATAACCAACATCTTGCATAAACCATCCCCCAACAATACGACGGCACACATCGTGTAGATGATTTTAAGCATTTGTCTTTCATGCCATTTATCAGTTCACTGTTTTTGTTGTCAGCAGATGTTCGCAGAGTTTAAATGTCATTTGTTTTTATCCTTTGAGCACCAGAAAGCTCAACACTGATTGTTAGACTGAGCTGCTGCATTCAGTTTGACCCTGAATGGATGTTGACATAATCCATTTTCAGACAAAGTCAAACCTCAGAGTCAGGATAAAGTCTGCAGTTGAAACGAAACCATCTAAAAATGCTCAGAGACACACATTTCTTCACAGGGTCAACATTAATTTGTCTTTACTGTGTTACCAGCAATTTATATAATATCTCCTCTGAGATGTTATATAAACTACTGTTATAAACTGATTGAATATAAAACATCCTCTGATTAATTATTAACAGACAAGACCAGGAACTTGTTAAAACCTCCATCCACAGAGCTCATGTAAATACTTTGACTGTGTGTGTGTGTGTGTGTGTGTGTGTGTGTGTGTGCCTCAGTTTAATCTGAACCGGTTGGTTCCGGCCCTCGGTAATCACTCACGTTAATGATCCACTCAACATACAATAACCTGATCATCAGACCAGCGCTTGCAGACAGTGTGGTTGGGTAGCTGCTTTGTGTGTGTGTGTGTGTGTGTGTGTGTGTGTGTGTGTGTACGTGTGTAAGACTGTGCGTGCACATCTGCAGAGTGTCCATTTAAATGAAGATTACAGAAAATGCAGACGTCTGTTGTTTTATTATTTATAGTCACTTATGTTTTTTACATTTTTCAGTAATCATATTTAAATGTGCTGTTGCGTGGTCGTCTTTTTTAGCAGTTTTAACTGGCTGAATCCTCATCAGAGTTAAAATCGTAAGTAAAACTTTCTGGTTTTTGTTGTCTTACCTTCGCTCGTGCACAGGGGGGCAGCACTCTACCATAAAACAACCACCACTTGGTCTACAGTACCGGGTTCAAAGACTCAAACGATACACAAGTTAAAATAACTAGTTATGAACCTAAACCACCAAAAAGCATGTATAAAAGACAATTTTCTATCCAAAACTCAGTAACGTCTGCCATTGGAAACCAGTTTTTAATGTGATTTGCTCGGGTTTTGAGATATCTGACTGTACATATCTCATTTCCAGACAAAAACCATGAATGAACACGTATTTTATGAAGGTCTGAAATCGGTCGTATGATAAACCTCGCACTGATGACTCAGCCGTTACTCCGGCCTGACCAGTCGAACCATTTGTGGGAAAATGTTTACTGTTAGATTTGTTGTGCATAAACATAAAAGTTGTCATGATGATATTGTTTAGAGAGAAGGTCACAGGGGTCACCAGAGTCGTTCCACAGTCTGTGGCATAATGTTGCTCTGACAGCAGGTCTCAGATGAGGCAACTTTAAAGGGGCAATCCATAGATTTTTCATACAGAGCTCAATTTACTTGTTATGTTATGTTGAAAACAGATACTTTTACTGTTTTCATTAAAGCCTTTCTTTTCCTTTTCAGTTGTATCACAGGCACACCAGTCGATTTCCCCTCAATCTTTATTTAATTTAACTTTATTAACTTTTGGGCACCAGCGATTTGAAGTTATAAAACAGTTACTGAGCTCACATGTCGAAAGATCCGACTCCATAACAGCTGATAAAACTACATCCGCTGATGAGGTCCATATGACGCCGTGTCGTGGGTGGAAAAAGTCCATTAAAAAGGCATTAAAACAAATTTATAACAGAAAAATATGTGTTGCAAACTCAAAAGGTGTGGGGTTAGAAGGATTTTACAGTCTACCAGAAAAGGAGCACGCCTCAAAAAGACGCAGTCGGGTGCATTATGGGAAATTTTGGATGTTTCTGAAGGTTTAACCACTCTCTGTCTTTGCTGCTTGTATTTTGACCAAGTCTGCTTCCTGTGAGTTTCTCAACTTTATGTAAGTATAATATGATAGTCTGCCATTACTGTAAGAGGAAAATCACTGCCGGACTTCCTTTAAATGTCCTCCGCTTGTTATTCCTGAGAAATTAATTGGAAAAAGCTTCTTATTTGTGCTTATTTTTCATAGCTGCGAGATGCCGTAACGTGTGTGTTTTCAGTGTAAACATTTAACCGCATAAAAGAGGATCCACAAATATCCAGGAGATAAGTCATTTCTTTGTGTTTTCACTTAAAGAAATGTTAAACCGTAAAACCGCGTCGACCACTTGCTTGTGGTCCCCTCACATCTCTTTATAGTTGAGTACATAAGTTTAGATGTGTTTGTTGTGTATACAGCGTGTTGGCAGTGAGGAGGATGCTCTGTACTCTGCAGTGTGGCCAGGAGCTCCACATATCCATCACGCTGATTATAATTATAACCTCTGTGTGTGTGTGTGTGTGTGTGTGTGTCCGTCCCGATTGGCTGAGAGCTCTCCATCGGGGTCGCTGTTGTGTATCCAGGCGTCTGAGTGTATTTTCACACCGAACTCGGGCACCACACTGCTGGAGATTCACTGGCTATAAATACACACCGCGCACACCACGTCCTCCATCAGCTTTCCTGGAATAAACTGAAACACCTGCCCCCCTCTGCGACACGCGCTTACACACAACACACACACACACACTCTCGCTCTCACCCACACGGTCTTGAAAGTAATTAACAATCTTGCAGCTTGAGAAGAGTTTCTTAAGTCAACAAACGTAAACGAAAAGCATAATTTTCAGTTTAGCCGACAGTCTGTCTCATGTTAAATTGGTCCACCGCGCTCTCCAATGACCAGTTTTTATCTTCAGCAGATGAACAAACTCTCGGCAGCTTGTTAGCTGCAGCATTTGGACAACTCTCCCACGGCCAAACTGCAAAATTCAGCGAGAGAGAGAGAGAGAGAGTATGTTCTCCCAGTATTTATATGTCGGCATGCCATGACTTTCTTCCTAAAGCCTTGTCCAGGGCGGCCATGTTCACCTTGGCACTGGGCGCTGGGATGGCAGGGCTGGCAGGGCTGGCTGGTGTAAAAATAATATACAGCCCAGTTAATAAAAATCCCAGGACGCTGCCAGGGGTTTGGACCAGCGTCTTACGTAATCCCATCCAGTTGGAGAGCCAAGGGGAATGGAGACAGGGCTGAGGAGGCAACAAGGATTTTGAAAGAGCAAGGCCTGGAAATTCAGCTTCTACCAAAAATGAGATGAGGCCGCGAAGAGAAACTCCTGAAGTAAAACTGCTGAGCAGAAGTCTTTGTAAGCTGCAGCTGAGATCCGCACTCGACCAAATTTACACATCAAGGTCAGTTTACCAGTCACGAGGAGCGACGCTCATGCTGGGAAGCAACTTGATGAAAAGTTTGAGTATGAACATGAGAGTAAAGGCTTAAGAAAGGTCATAAATCATAAAAAAAACACAAATACACACATTGTTATGTCGTTACATTAATTAGTTAATGTCATTAATACACAGACTGTTGGGCCTGCACCTGTGCTTGTAAATAAATGCTTACAATTGCATTTTTCAGCCAAACACATTCATTAATACGGAGAATCATCTGATTCCAT
Source organism: Datnioides undecimradiatus (assembly GCA_008933995.1). Lineage (NCBI taxonomy): Eukaryota > Metazoa > Chordata > Actinopteri > Lobotiformes > Datnioididae > Datnioides > Datnioides undecimradiatus. Next base: position 20,561,514 of record WARS01000013.1, read on the forward strand.
ATCTAGGTTACGTTTAGCAACGGTTTCCCTGATTTCAGTGAAGTAAAGCAGGTCCCAGCTAAAATATATAGTCACTCTGTTGCTGCTCAAGTGAGGGCAATAAGACACGCTGGCCTGCACATGCACTGTCTTGATGTAGAGGTGCACCATTGTTTCATCTCATGTCGAAATTTCAGCAAAAAAATAATAGTGCCACCTTATAGTTTGACTGTTTGAGAATGAACTATCACAAACCATATATTGTCATTTTTACATTTTGCTTCACGTGTGGATTAAACTAGCTTGCTACATCTTCTTAGTGAGCTTCACGAGTGGGGCTCTCCACTGCTTCCAGCCTTTTTTTTTTTACTAAGCTAATAATCAAATCCTGGGTCTAGCTTTGTATTTAGCATGCAGACTTCTGCTCTGCTCAGTGATCAATGATCAGATCGGCACCTTGCAACACAACCACTGAGGTCTCGGGAATAAAACTACTAGAGCCAGGGAACAGTGGCTCCAAACGACTGAAAGGCACAAACAGATATCATATTTTTCATTACTGGCTCATCAAAAGGGGAAAAATATGTACTGCATATGTAAAATATGTACAGGCAGTCACTTCAGGGTCTAAACATACATCTATTCCCACAGTGATTGCTTGAAATACAACATCTGATTGACGGTTTGCCAACGCCTAAGAGCTCTAGTGTTATCAGAATCCGAGATATGACAAGCATGGCAGGGCAAGGTTGCAATTTGTTGCTATTCCGGGATGCTGAAATAGCTAAGCGGGCTCTTTTTTATTCCAGCAAAATGTGTGTGAGAAGAAGTGTATAGGTGGGTAAGAGTTACAAGTTCCACCCATGTTTAAACTGAGTAACATATGAGGCTCATTATGCACAGTCACCTACCAATGCACAGACCTGTACTGTGCAATGAGGACAGACATTAGAAGGACTACCAGAGACATTAAAGAGGCCTGTGGATGCACCTGTCCTGCGAGTGTACAAGCAACTGAGAATCACCTTTTGCATAGTTCAGCAATGTTCGACACTACACTTGCTGCTTTATCGCAGCCTGATGATGTATTTAACCGCATTCACGTCCCGCAACCAGCATGCTGCTCTCTGCCATGGAGAGCACTTCTCCAAATCCCCCCCCCTCTTGTGGCGTCAGAGAGAACTGTAGGCACAGAGTGAGGAAGAGCCGTGCGGATCCAGATCATGCAAATGTCTCAGCGTGTGCACATTAAAGATGCACTGCAGCCCTTCAGACCGGTCGCACCCCGTCTACATGCGGATGACTCACAAGTCTTAGTCACACAGGCAGTGTTTTCACTCACGCCCCCGTGCATAAATACACTTACACGCTGATGCTGCTGCATATGGTTTGAGGATAACGTACCAAAATATGCATTGCAAACCACCGTCTGCAAACAAACTGGTCACAGCTGATGCAGCTGCACAAATAACATGTTGACAAACAAAAGTGTTGTATATAATGTGTATTTTTGTCTTAAATCTGGGTTTGGTTTGAGTGTTTGCATCTGTATTAGATAGCACAAGTCTGAATGGTACTACCTCTTAAATGGATTTTCCATTTATTTGTGATTTTACGGCACACGGTTGCACAACAAAAAACACTTTGTTAAGATTAGTAGAAGGTGAGAGTTTTGGTTAAATAATAAAATATTAAATGCACGTCTTTGATAACAGAATGCGAAGAAAACGCTGGTTAATGATGCTGAAGACAGACGCTTTTCACACCTTAACCTCCTCTGTGCCTCACGCTGCTTCCTGTGGTGGCGCTGAATGTCGTAAACACGATTTGCCAATGTAAATTTGCTGCAGATGAGTTGCTAATTCGTGCATAGACAGGGTTTTACTCCAAATATATGAAAATATCACAACAGGGTGTTGTTTCAGTTTCACTTTCCCACCAGTATCAGTGTATTATGCAGGCGTTTGGGCTGATTTAAACCACCCTTCCTCTTTGCACGGCTCTCTTTTTATTTCTTTGGTAGACAAAGCCCTCAAAACGTACCTTGTTGTAAATTACTGATGTTAAAATGAGACTTATTTCAGGCCCTAAAATGCACACACGTATACTCTAATGCCCCCACACACAGCCTAAACTAGTCACTGAGGGCGTGACACGTTGGACATGTGCGTCAGCCACCTTTTTGGCAGCCTTGATGTCACACGATTGATCCAAAGTCTCACTGCCATTACTGAGCAGGTGTTTCCCTTCCCAGCGCTGCAGCTGTGACAAGTCTTCCCAGCTGCTCGGTCCCGTTAGTGCCTCCTAAACTATAAATTCCCTCTGTCACACCATGCAGGTGGTTAAGACCAAAGAAATTGGTCAGACATGTGCTATAGCAGTTCACAGTTCGATCGCTGCATACCTGCCTGGAGTTACATAAGCAAAAGTTTGGATGTTAAGAGACAGAGTCAGAGAAACCAAGGTTAACCAAAGAAGCCACGGTACTTATTTTAGAGTGCAGAATAAATCAGAAACATCTTGCGTCGGCTGTTTTTTGGGGAGGGGGAAGGATAGTCATGCCAGAGACAATTCACTTATCGCTCGAGGGCCGAGCCAAGGCAAACCATTAGTCCCTGAATGTGATCAGGAAAAATGTATCTGAGAAACATCTCCTGCATGCAGAACATCTGAGATGCCGTGAGCCGACAAAGCAGGCAGGCACTGGCAGAGCCTCCCTGTGCGGGTGGTGTAAAATATGTTTGTAAGACAAGACAGACGTATATATGAAGTGGAGTGTGTTTCAATATCCGGTCCATATTTCATTTTTTTTCTTGGAGAAAGCAAAAGCAACTTAACTCGACCGCATAATCGTAAATACAGATCTCAGTTAAAAAGACAGTGGGACGGTCTGGTGGAGGGTTTTATATTTCTTTGCAACACGGATTCACTTCCCGTGTAGAATACACTTTGTCTTCTTGGTAAGCAAACACTGAAGGCTCTGTAGGGAATCTTTTCAGTCTTACTCGTGTCCCCTCTCGTCTTTACGGCTGAGACTGTGCAGAGAACGTTGAGCTGTCAGCCTTCAGCCTGCTGACAAAACAGCAGCCAAGCATTCCTGGCTTGCATGATAACTGCTGATGAAACGCTTGGCCTTTGCGCTGCTTAGGGACAGCGATAAAAATACTTCTCATCCCATCATCACTCCCTCCGCGGGTGCATGTTGCAATAAAAGTGACTCTTGACTGAGAGCGGCGCTGTCTCTGAAGTGAGCTGTCACTGTGCTGGTGTCGGAGAGCGAGGTTGCTCAAACAACTGGGTCAGTTGATGGGGGCTAATTTTACTGTACAAATGATTCGTTTCTATTTACGGCCCACGTAAAAGCCGCGCTGTGTGAGCGAGCAAATATACGCTGCGCGCAATCCAAACACGATTAGTCAAACTGACAGTGAAAAAAAAAAAGCCAATTTGTTGGCTAAATGCAGTCACTCCTGCAGGTGACGATCTCAAATCGGCCTTGTGGCGAGAGGAGTGGCGGGCCATCAACCTGTTGTTTAGTCCTCATAGTGTTAAATATTAACCGAATACCCTCTTTTCTTTTAGAAAATAGGAGTATTTTTAATTATATTTTGCATGTTTTGCCATTTTTTGACACTTTTCTGGGACACGTTTATGAAAACATCATCTAGGACTCGAGCTTATGCTTAGCGGTGGCTATTGTCAGCCAACGCCATACCAAACTCTCCTCTAGTCGTGCCATTGGCAGACTCCTGCACACTCAGAGTTGTGTTTGCCATTGGACCAAGCAAACGTCTTACTAGCAACATCTTTTTAATTTCAGTGTTGAAACGTTAGCCTCGGGGTGTTCAAACTTTCAAGCCTTCGTTAATTTAGGAATGGGAGGACCAAGACTCTTCTAATGTCAGGCTGTTGTGTAACAAACTATAATTGATTTAATATAAAGGATGAGAATGAGCCAAATGTAAATTTTAGTCAAGACAAATGCCACGGGGGACATTGATTTCTTGGCAAGAGTGAATTTTGATTTCAGCCACCTGAAGTCACTGAGTGAGCGCATACTTCCCTGGCACTTGCAGTTGTGACAGAGTGTCCATTACGGCGGCACAAAAAACCAGCAGGGGCAGAAGTCTGTATAGACAGTGTGGCACCAACAGCTGGGGGCTAAACCCGGACAAGCTGCTGACTTGTTTCTGTGCTGAACTGCAGTGTAGTACAGCAGTCTGGACAAAGTGTACTTGGCTTTTTTCTGCTCCTCCTGCTCACTCTCACTGGCTGGCAGGAGAACACTGTGTTTTGGTGGAAAATTAAACCTTTTGCGAGGGGCTGTATACATGTGTGTAGTGTGAGCGCACGCGTGTGTGTGTGTGTGTGTGTGTGCGTTTGGACTTTGGCTGCGGTGCTATCGACCAACCTGGGGGTCTCTTTAAAACTGCATTGCTTTTTGCTGTGCGTGCGTGTGTGTTCATGTGCTTATATGGCAGCAGAAACCATCTGCTTGGAGGTGAAGAAAAAAAACAAATCTTCCATCGGGGTTAGATCTTTCTCGTCCTTCCTTGTTTCAGGACTTTCCTTGAAATTAATGTCAGCTTCGACAAACAGAATAAAGCCTTAGTCACACAAGGAAGTGGTGAATCACCAAAAGGAATCCAAGTCCTCAGCAAAATAGATGACAGGAAACTTTTCCGACATCGTGATTACATGCAGGGCTAGCTGGCGAGCTAACTCGAACAAGCTAGCTCGCATTAACTGTCGCCGGCCAGCCAGCTCTCTGAAGTTCGAGCTTGTTCACTGCCAATTACAAAATACTCTGCTCATTTCAGCGTGTTCAGACATGATTTATGACTTGTGTCTTACATGATTTTAACTCATTAGTTTCCCATCTACTTCAAAGATTAGCTTATCGTGTCATGCTACTATGAGACTCACATGCTCGTCGCTACGCCTGCTGCATCTATTTTTACCTTTGCATGGGTTTATATAGGGTTAATGCATCAGTTATTACACTATTCCCACAGTATGTCTGCTGTTGTTTTATGTGATTTAAATGCAGCGTCGTCCATCAGGGTATCATATAAATGCCTGTCCTGTGTCGGTGTCGACACACACAGTGAGAAAAGAGCTTAATAAATGATGCACCACATGCCTGGTTGGACGCTGTGAGTTTACAAAACCTTAAATAACACAGTTGAACTGCGGTCTGCTGCTGGATGATTTCAGTCCACATATCTGTGGACGCAGGCTTTGCTCAGAGCAGTCTTTGGACTGGAAACTTGTCCGAAGAATGCACTGAATCGAGCCTCGCTGCTGTGATGTGTTCTCACTGTTTATTTGCTCAGCAGAGCCCATGAAACCAAAACTCACTTTCCACGCTCCAGATTTAACCAGAGATGTTTCTTCAACTCACCTGGGGCTTGTTTTCTGACCCTGTGCTCCACCACACTCTTAGCACGGGTTTATTATTGAGATGAAATGTACTATGATTCCTGTCTGTTTGTGGATCTAAAATGGGTCTCAGATGAAGAAGAATGTCGTTTTAAGTGGGGAGGAATACAGTGTTGTGCAAGCTATGCGTTACCTGTGTGTGTCTTTTTGAGTAAAGTATGCAGGGCTGTATTGTAAATCAATACCAGAACATTAGTTGCTGGGCAGGGATCAAACCCTCAACCTCTGAGTCTGCAGAGCCCAGCATGAGGAGTGAAAACAGGGTCTGGTGGGTACCAAAGAGACTTGAGCTCATTTAACATCTCTGCACATAAATATGAGCCTTCAGGACATGAAGTCATTTGCAGCTTTTCTCTGGAAGCACTTTGTCAGAACCTCGAGGAGGCTGAGGAAGAGAGGGACAACATTTGTTGTCAATTTAGCTCTGCTCTCAGATGAAAGCTTGCCGGTGGATTTATGGCACCTCGGCACAGGCAGCCATGTGCTGGAGGTATGCCGCATCGTGTGGATGTGAATACTGAGCAGGCTTACTCTGCAACGGCATCCTATTTCATATATATCTGAGCTGTGCATTGAGCCTGTCTATGCTATAAGTTACCTGCTCTCTGCACAGTGACCGGCCCACCTGCCTCACCCAGTCTGGATGTGTCAGCTGGGAAACTTATACAGTGCTCGTCAGTCTGTGAATCCATTTAAACATGGCAACAGAGGCAGTTGCAGCTGTAATATATAGATAACATCATAATTTATGATTCATAGTGAAAATGCTTCAAAGCAACATGCAGGCAGATGTGAGAGGATCTAGGATGAAGCCTTTGGCTTTGTACAGGCAACACACAAGATCTTGGTTATTTCACTTGAGTCCTACTCTTGAGAAGTCACAACTTCAGTTTGCTGAAATGAAATCAGAGGTGCCACAAAAATAAGCTAAAACTAGATTGATTAGAAAGTCAGTTTGCATATCGTGACAAAAATGGAAAATTACATTAATTCTTTGTTGTCATTGTATAACAGAGCATACAACGAAATTGGGAAACACCAAACTGGAGAGCTATGAGCCGCTGCACTCTCCTGCGCCGCCATCTTGGAAATACCCTGCTGCTGCTAGCTAGCCAGCTAATGGGTTTTAGCTCAGTGCAGCTAGAAGTTGTGATTGATTGTGACTGATGAGCCAGTGCGGTAATATTATTTCCTGTTGAGATAAATCCATGCAAGCTGATTCACATTAAGACATAAAGCATGTTTCATTCAGAGCACTGCTCGCTCTGCGTTGAACACTGAGTGTACAGGCCCCGTAGTTCACGGAGGTCGATGCTTGCCATCATATCATTAATCATTAATTATTATTTAAGCTAATATTAGCTAAGCACAAGCACCAGCTGTAGCTCAAAATCCTTGACTCTTGCATTGCAGCAGACAGACATGAAAGCCTGTAAGCAATTAAAGCCCCACTAACCAAACTGCTCAGACTATGAACAGCTTGTTTGTGCACTGGTCCATGAAAATGACATTGTTTAAGCACACTTTCCAATATCAGACATCGACAGTGTGTTGGCGTGCATCAGCTGCAGCATGAGACTGGCACAGGACTACCACATGCACACAACATACATTATATGTATAGCTTGTTGTGTGCAAAGCCCAAAGAACAAGTCGCATTACAGTTGGTCCTTGCAACCGATGCTTCAATTACCCAGTCAGAAAATAGCATCGTCTTTCCCAAAACATATAATGTCACAGCACATTGATGTTGAAACACACAGGATGTGGCAGGAGGTAAGAAACTTAAAATTCTTGTAATTAAAGGATCAGCCTCTAATCAAAAAACAAAACGTTGCTGCTGTGGGACTCTCACAATAATCCACAAAGTGGTTTGAATTGGAAGAATAACTTGGAATACGGTCTGGATTGCATAACCTGATAATGCAGCCCTGTGTGCACACCGTGCTTGTGTGTCTATGTTAGTACCGCAGATCTGCTATATATGCTGCTGTGAGCCCATGTTTAATGCGTTTGCTGCATTTAAGATAATGACTCGTGCATTCTTGGTACATTGGAGGCTTTATGTGAATGTTTAAAATGGCCAGCGATCAGATGTCAGCGGACCTCAAGCTGAGACAGAGCCAGGGGCCCGTGTTCATTTCAATCAGGCCTGTAATCACTCACGAGCAGCAGCGCAGAACAATGAAATCCAAAATTACATTCTGGCCTGTAAGAAGTTCACCAGGATCCAAAATCCTGTACTTTATCACCGAAGTTATGTCCTCTGCGTTCTTTCTTGTGTTGTTAGGCTCATTCATGATGCAAACACACACATGTATACACACACATCTGCGGTGCATCAGCGTGCATTGTTCCACATGTGTTTGCACTTAAAGCCCCCTGTGCTTTCCCTTCTCTTGGCTTCTGTGCCCGCTGTCGGCCATTTTGCCTCATTCCAACCATTTGTACCCTCACCCCCCCCCCTTCCACCTTTGGCGTTGCACGTCTGCATGCTGGGGGTTAATGCTAAGAATAATATTCCGACATTCACATCAACATTTGATCGTTCATGAGTAGAAAATGAATATGCCACCCCCGATTACATAAAAACAGATATTCCACAGCGGGTCTTGTGGCAAAGTGCAATATGTCAGTTCTGTCAGCCTCGTGTGGAGTAAACCTGAATAAAGCACAGGTAACATTTATCATCTGTGCTCTGACCTCATAACTCCATGTAATAAAAAGTGATTTTTGGATATGGATGATGGTCAAAACTATGAAAACAAGACCCAAGTTTTAATAAATCGCCCCTTAAGACCCGTAAAAAGTCAGATTGGGGAGTAATGACTAATTACGGACAATATAGTTTTAGATGGAAGTCGTGGTGGAAGTGGATTTAATTAGTATGCTAAACAAAAAGCACAACAGGGACTGTGGATGTGCTTGTAACGAGCGCTAAAGCAGCAAACACTGGCAGAGAACAGTGTGAGCAGAGCCAGGGCAGCCTAAACAGATCAAGAATTAGCGTGCAGGCCTTTGTCTTAACAACATAATTAACAATAATTACCAGCGATAAATTCTAAAGTGAATTTTTAAAAAATATATATTACAGCAAGTACAGATGCACAACAACTATGCAAGTACGAGCACATTTAAAGCGTCAAATCGAGCTTAAAATAAACCAGCTGCTGTAACGAAAGCACCTGGGATAAGAAGACGTTGTGATGGCGAAGTTTACGAGGCTTTGATAGATTTCAGGAAACATCATAATGCAATGTAACAGCTCTGAACTCAGATGCATCCAGATGATGTATGTTCGGCGATGAATTATCTGTATTTCATACGGGAATGAATACAAATATAAGTTCTTCGTAAAGGGAAGAGACCAGGCTTTATACCTCAACCGAGGCTGTGCAGACACAAGAATGAAGAGTTGAAAGGAAAGGATGGAAAACACAGTCAAGAAGCCGTTGTTACCGGCCGTGGAAAAAAGACATGTTTAGGTAAATGAATGCTAACACGTATCAAAGTGCATCCATGTTTACCATTCATTACTAACTGGGTGCAAACTCATTTCAGTCCCGTCAATCACGCAGTAAAACCAGCCTTTCACTGACGACAAGACATGACATCATACCTCAGGTTTCCATGGTGAAACACACACGGTGCGACACACTATCCCATAGTGCACAGTACAGTACACACACTGTTTTCTGCCAAACAGACTCTGACAAGCCGGCCTGTCTGCCACTCGTGCAGCGTCACCACAGACCAACATAAACCAACTTTAGTTGTAGTTTTTAAAGCGGCGATTCATCGCGGCTTCGCAGGTTACGCTGGGTAAGCGGTCCCCAGTCGCAGGGCGGACTGGATGAATAAAGGGGGAACAGGAGGGTGGTTCTCTGCTGGGACAGAGAGCCCAGTCTGGTGGAAGACGGCCCCGCAGGGTTTGATATCAGTGGTAGCGGGGACGATCCCACCGCTCGGGCTCAAACAAACATTGGGTTGATCTTGGAGTTGCATAACAAACCTCCATCTGTTTCCTGAAAAGGCATCTGTGCATTTAAACCAAACATGTGACTGCATAGTACAGTATGTGTTGCAGTAGCCACAGCTCTGTCTATATGCATATGTAGGTGCATTGTGTGTCTGCATTGAGGAGGGTTTTACCAATGTACATTTATATCCGCTCTTGACTGTTTACTAGCGTTTACTGGCTGGAAAACCTTTACTTATCCCAGAATGTATGAACCACATAGCTCTTAGCATCTTAGCATCTCAGCCTTAGCGCAAACTACCGAAATGAATGAGTATCTATTTTTACGTCTCTGACAAAAGCCATAACAGGAATACCTCACTCTCTGTTTGTTGAACAAACCTAAATGGTGTGTGACTGTATGCGCTGAGCAGTTAAAGGACAACTCTGGCGCTTAAAGAGTTGGCTCGCTGGTCGCCTTCTGCTCATGTCACGAGAGGACTGGCACCAGGTTCAGCCAGGTTTTACTGTAAAATATGAGCTGCTTTGGCTTTGTTTTGAAAAGCCCAATCACAGGCCATGCAGGTATTATGAAACTTGGTAAAAACATAACTTTTCCATGCAGCACATACTGTACGCCTCAAAAAGGTGTTTTTTTCTTTTTCTGCTTTCCCCGACCCTCTGCTGCGCATGAAACTTACACACTAGTGTCTGTTAAGTCATCGGCCATCGTGAATCAGACAGTGAGCTTGATACCGATGTCGTGTCTGTGAGGAGCAGGAGGCGTTCGGCCTAGCCTGGCACGTTCAGCAACAAATCAGTATTAAATTCCCTGGGAAATGAACAAATATAATCACCGTTGCCTTTCTGATTGTGCGTGGAAATAAACAGTAAAAGGTACAAAGGTGCAGCCAAAGTGTTCAACATGAATTATAACTTGATGTTAGCTACAACGTAGCCATCTCCGTGTGCCCAGTCGCACAGAAACACGCACACATACACAGAAACAAACATCTCACAAAGTGATGACACAACAGATCCTCTGCTCTACACGATCGCTGCTCTGTATGAATGTAAATGCGGTGATTGCTCTGCAGTATAAACTCCCGTATTTAGCAAACACACAGCAGAGTACAGTCACAAGTTACCTGGGTGTAACTCCAGGTCTGTAAATCTCTGTGTGCAGCCCACATGCTCTCTGTAGTACTGTAAACACAGTTATTGTTGGGGGATATAAAGATCATCATCACATACAACACATGCGTGCAGCGCTGCAGTGAAATCCAACCCCGGGGTATAAATCAAAATCAATGCTGCACGTTAACTCGTGTCGTGCCATGAGCCGAATGCTAATGTTAGCATGCTAGCATGAAACTAACAGCGAGGACGGAAAGTTTAGCCTGCTGATGTGATAAATGAAAAGCCTGGGGAGTGTCACAGGTTTTGTATCCAGGATATCTTCATCAGATTTCACCAAAACTACATCTGATAGCTGTAAAGATGTTTCACTCTGGACCCAAGTGTTAAACAGACAAAGTTATTCCTACACTACAAATCAAACCGCAAAGCCCTCCTGTATGCTAAAGTTCAGTGTGGACCCACCTTAGACACAGATGACTGATGATTTACAGATTTACAGAAGATTTTAGTGGTTTGGGTCAAACCCAATAATGTGTTGTATTCATTTAATGACTGAACTTTCCTGTCTGAGGTAAACACTGTAAGTTTAAGCCAAATTGATGTGCCTCCCCTGCGGGTCACTTGGCTGGGGGTGAGTACCATCCATCATACTTAAAATCCATCTCCAGGACTGGAAAAGTGAGCATGTCAACCGTGCAAAGCAGACATTTCAAAAGCAGTCACTGATCTTTTCCCTCTTTATCGATATGAAACTTATCTTGAGTTGTATCCTGCCTTTTTTTGCCAAAACCCACAGAAAAAGAAGAGTTGTGGTTCAAAGGCATTTCATCTGCATGCAACGTTGCAATTATCAATGAGGCATGAAAGAGCGAACCCACCAGAACTATCATTATGCCAAAAGTTTGGCTTTCCTGTTTTCATGCTCTCTTGGCTCACATTGGTCGGGACTCTGCAGTCGACTGACTAACTAACTGGACCAGACTAATCCAGCGAGCTGATCTTTAACCTCCCATCTGAATCAATGTTTAATTCATTGTTCTGAGATTTTCCTCCAGCTTTTGCCTAAATCTGAGTTTCCACTGCAAACTATGGACCCTTAAGAACAGGAGAGTGATCTCATAATACATCACTTATTATATCCCAGCAGAATCCAGCCAGCGTTACGTAAGAGAAGCGAGACCCACAGACTAATACTCTCTGTGTGTCAGTGGATATTATGGCTTATTTTACAGTCACCCTTTCATTTAAAGATGTCAGGTCTTTTGAAGAACAAAGTGTTTCTGTTGCACCGAGCCGGGCCGACTCACCTCATCCATCACAAGATGGAGAGCTGATACAAATGCGTTCGGCTTCATCCTTTTTGAAGTCCACTTCAAGCCATTTTACCCAGACCGCTTGTAATTTTTTTTTTTTTAATCGATTCAACAAACATCTATTAGAAACGGATGGGGTTTCTCCAAACACAGGGTTGGGGAAGGGATGAGCTTCCTGTTTGAAACCATGATTATTTGATATAGGGCCGTCTGACAGTGCTGAAAGAAGGAATAAAGCTGTGTGTATCTTGAACCTTCACGCCGCAGAGATGTCAGCCTCTGGTCTTCATAGGCAGAGCCAGACACGCTCCCTAAATGGGAGATGGGGCCATAACTCATAGTATTTTATCTTATATTCAGGCTTTTGGAGGTCTAATGTTGCTTTACAGTTGCTATTAAATGCTGGATTTTCGTCTTCTGTAGCTCCCATGATCTCAAGAACATATGATGGAACCAGGAAAAACTCCTGCTGTGAGTTTAAGGTTGAACAGTGGTCTCGTACAAACTGAGTGTTTTCACATGTTGAATATCCAGCGCGTTGGAATAACACCTGTCAGGATAACTTCAGTGAAACTATGGAGACGAGTGCCTGCAGAAAGATTTTCTGGCATCCCAGAAGAGACACGTGTAGGATGTTGACGTTAAAATAAAGAAAACTTCTAATTTTATATATCCTGGTCTCATTTTTGGAGCTTTTGCCCTTGTTAATGTCAGTAATAATACCTCCAGCTCTAATTTCCACCCAGATGCTGAGGTTTTGGAGGGAAATTGGTCAATATCAGCGGCCTTAAAACATTATCTCGACAGCTATGTAGCTTTGTATTTCCATTAAAACAGGAAAAGCAGGCGGGACTTAATGTTTCAGTCAGTTAAGAGGCAGATGCAGTCCGTTGTGCCTAAAAATGATTGGGTTTTGTAGTCTGACTCCAAATAAATCGATTTCTTTTGGCATTAGATGTGAATAGGTGAACTTAAAGAGTTAAAAAGACATTTTTCATTTCATTTAATCAAATTAAATGAAATGAGCTTTGATAGTCGCGCCTATCCTGCAGTAAAAACATTTGACTCGCGGAGATAATAGCTGAGACCTGGGAACATGCTGACATGGGCTAAAGGGGTTTTTATATCTTTTATTTATATCTCTCCCTAATTCAAGACCTAATTTGTCAAACTGTGGACGTGAGCACCCAGATAGTACCTCTTGTTTCCTCAGCGCTATATCGGTCTGCTAAGAAAATGTACATGTTTACTCTTGAAAACGCCCACAGCCTCACAAACACAAACACACACACACACACACACACACTAGACATACTGGGCAGAATCACTCCTTGAACTGGACCATTTATGTCTGGTTACCATGATACTTCTATGCTACCTAGGAGTCATTTCGAAATACACCAAGGCCATTTGCGGCGTGCGTGCCAGTGCGTGTTTGTGTGTGCAAATGTCATATTTAGACACCGCCGCGCATCCCATTGCTGCACAGAATATTCCTGAAATACCGTTCCGTTAAACAGCCTTTCTTTCCAGGAAAGTTATGGTAATCACAACAATGACAGAGAGCAAAAGACTTTTCATAAAACATGTGGGATGCTCGCCTTATTTTCCTCTCTTTGCCTCTATTTTATAGCCTTGAAACCACACCAAACAGGGTCCAGCGTCTAACGGGGAGATGAAGAAACCTCACAGGCCCAGGTTTAATTCCCTGCTACAAATAACAAGCTGAGCAAAAAAAAAAACCTCCCTCAGAGGAAAAACAAATTCTTCTCTCAGCCTTCCCACCGGGGAGCACAGCAGAGTCCGATGGCTCGTATTGCTGTTTCCTCTTGATTTAATTTCCACAAGAAACATGTAGCATGTCATGTATTAATATCTGGAACAGAGTCTTTTCCTACGAATGATCTTTTGCACACACACACACACACACACACACACACACACACACACGCGCACACACATGCACACACATACACACACACAGATAGACTGCAGTAGGAACACACAAATGAAATCACTCTCATAAATCAGAGTCACATTCCCAAGCGCCACTTACGAGGCAGTAAACCAACACATTTCAGCCTTATGTGGCATTTCCCACTCGTTCTAGACGTCCACGCAATTTGTTTCCCATTAAAGCTAAGTGTGATCAAGGGACTGTCATCGCACTTGCTTTCACTGGTGCATTTCTGCCTCCCTTTGACCTGTGGCTTCCTCCAGAGAGTCAGGCCGGGGGCCTTAAGAGAAAAACACAAACATCATTACCATGAGGGTCCAAGTCCTGGAGTGAACTTTGAGGAAAAAGAGCTCCTTTCTTCTCAGTGATTGATTAATCTGCAGGGACATTTAAAGACGTAGCGCCCGGCAGCCGGGGAAACGAAAGCTTTGCACTTTAGACTATACCGATGTCCTGCTGGGCCCCTGTGAGCCAATGTGGTGACGCAGAGTGACCGATGACTATTTCATTACGTCCAAAGAGGTTATATTTCCATACCCATATACTGGCTCTTTATATATACATTTTTTTCTGAATTCATCCAAATCTATGCAGCAGCTAGCCGGCAGGAGTAAGGGAAGACAAAAGGTTAGATGTGATTGGCAACTTTAACCCGTCAGCCACCAGAATTACTCTTTTAACAACCACTGTGGGGACATTTCCAGGGCACCTGTTGCTCGATGCTGAGGAGAGGAACAAAACCTCCAAGCTAAATGAGAAAACGTGTTGTTTGTCTTTTGTTTGTTAATGCTCTCGAGACAGACACTGATTACAGAACAGTGCAGCTCTGCTGCGTTTGTGGCTTAGGTTCAAATTACTGTTCTGTCAGGGGCCTTTGGTGTCATGGCTACAGCGATAAACATGAGTTTATGGTTATGAAATATGGTCGTGCATGAGAAAAAAAACTAACTTTGACTGATGGTTGGAAACGGGTAAACAAACAGCGGTCTCCTGCGTTAAAATCTGGTGTTTTGTTTTTGATGTTGTGACTGTCGTCCTAAGAACAACATCACTTGTTTTCGCCATAATACGGGGGCAAATTGAAGACAAAAAAATGTAAAAAACCTTGTAAAAGCACAAAGATGAGGGCACAAAACTATATATTAAAACTTGTAAACACCAAACACAATGCATGAATAGATTCATATTCATAAACAAACTCTTCACGATGCGCAAACAAACAAGACAAGATAAATTAAAGCCAAATGATTTGCCTGCGCATATGGGTTCAAACTGAACTTGTGTAGCTGGGACTGAATGGATATTCATTTAATTATAAAAATCAAAGAGAGTCAAGACTTACTTAGTTTTTATACAAAATGACTGCATTGCTTGTGAGGGATGTCCTTGGTGCTACAGTGTCTACTTACACAAAGCACTCGCCACCGATGCAACACACAACCGCTCAAATCTGTAGGTTCCTGTGTTTAACAAAGGAATACACATCTATTTATTATTACTTACTGTCAGATAGGAATGCTTTTGAACAAAGGAGAGCAACATTGCTTTGAAACCTCGGAGCAGGTTCATAAATTGAATTAACCGGTCCAAAGTTTTTTCAGGTCGTGACGATGATGCAGCTCTGCGAGAATTTTAAACGGCCGCTGCGACCTTTTAAAGTCTCCTCCCCGCAAGACTCCCTGTTTTTCTAGATAGCGACGGGCATGTAGCCTGAGATTATGACAGCCGTGAAAACTGTGGCGTTGCTATTGTCCTTTTTAGACCGTTTCGAGCTTTTGCTTGCTCATTTGTGGTGCAGCCTCGGGTGGCTATTTTAGCTGCAGTTAAAAAGTTTTTTAAATCGTATGTTTGTTATTATGTCCTCAGAACTTGCAATGCATTGTTGTTGTTGCTGAGAAAACAACATAATTATTGCAATAAATTAAAAAAACAAAACAAAAAAAACTAAAAAACTAACACGCGGTGCTGGAGGGCACAATTGGTATTGCTGTGTCTTGTCCCAGCAGTTAGTATACAAAAATATTATACATATATAGATACATATTTATATATCTATATATGTATATATACCATGACAGAGACTACAAGTTGTTTTGTGTCCTCAAACCTGCAGGAACTGATTTCTTGGTCACCTGAGAAGAGCAGAAACAAGCAGTGTTGACATATTTTGATATTGTTGATGCCCATATGTCGCAGTCAGATTAGCATTTACTTGGAGTCATATGTCTGTGTTTGAATTAGTGCAGAGAAAATATGTAATATAGGGAAACCTGCTGAGACGTATGTTGGTAATGCGACTGAGCGAAGCAGTTGCCATGGGAACCTACAGAACTCCAGAAAGTGATGCATGAGTAAATACTCCAGTGCGTCAGACCTCAATGTGCTTATTCTATCACGTATATATCTATAAAAGTTGAGGTTTAAGGTCTCTAATCAGCGGCTGTTGTCTTAGTAATAAGTTGCACTGATTAAAGACAAATAAATAGGCCGTATTATCTGATTTGTAGAGCGGTGGGAAACTGCAGAGTTGAGTGTTTATATAAAATCGTTGACTACGGCCACATTTAAAGGCGCAGGCGCCTTCAGTTAATCTGGTTGATTAGTCGAGTGGAGGTTGGGTGGAGCTAAAGTGGGAATTCACAGATGTCGTCAAACTGCGAGCCAATCAGGTGTGGTTTGAACACGCCCACGCGGTTGTGGGGACAAGTCGAATTAGGCAACTGGACTGACTGAAGATGTGCAGGAGTTTTTCAGCCTAATTATTTAAAAATATGTCGTTTTTTTTTTTTGCCCTGATCTGCTGCTCTCTTATGGCTGCCAGTCCTGCGTGAATGATTACCAAGGGGACTGTTTGTACCTATGGCCTCAGTACAGCCGTCCACCACCTCTGACCCTGACTCTCACTTTAACAACCCTCAGCCCCGCCCTCGCTGGTAAGTGTTATGACCTTGTTCTGGTGTCAGGGCAGCAGCCAGCCTCCCTCCCTCCCTCCCTTCCTTCCTCCCTCCCTTGCTCTGCTCCTTGAGCCTGCACCTCTTTTACTGTGTGTTACATAACCTTGTTATTCCCACAACTCTCAGTGTCCTTGTTTTTGTGCTGCGCTGCTGTGAATGTTCACTGTGACTACACTGTTTTTTTGTAGCCAGCAGAACTAATGTGGATCCACCTATATTTTCACTCAGAAATACAGTCACTGTAGGTCCCTGTTTGGCTACCTTTATGAGGACAAATTGTCCAAACTGAGATAAGCACATGAGGAAATTGAGTGAACATTACACAAATATCTCTAGTGCAAACACTAGTTAAGGCTCAGGGCTTGGTCTTAGAGTTACTGACAGACTAGACTGGTGATAGAAATGAAAGTTTCTATACAACTTTCTTCAATGTTGAGCATTCAAACCCCCATGTTAGTCTAAAATAGCCATAATTTTGATTTCCTATAACCGATACTGTCCTGTAATGTGTTCAAGAGCTGTTCTGGCTGTAAATGTTTGCTTGATTTGCACTCATGTAGCAAGTCTGATGCTATTAGGCAATTTAGCAACTACTCCAGTGGCTCCGTGAGGCTACACTGCACGGTGCTAATTTCAGCGCAGTGCTAACAGGCAACACAGCGACAATGCTGACAGGCTGTTATTTAGCAGTGTCTGCCACATTAATCATGTTAGTTCCATAGCCACAAAAACAAAGTACGACTGAAGATGAAGGCATGTATTCAAAAATTTAAATCAGATGATGATGTCTTATGAAAAGTCAGATGATCACTAGAGTGAATATGTCATTCATTCAGTAGATATTAACAGATGGTTCAGTGTGCTTCATTTCACGTTGCTGTCCTGGAGTCTTGGCGCTAGCATGCTAGCTCCGTTGGAGCAAACGTAGCCCGATTCTTGCAGCATACACACTTTTTTTCAGCAATTTCAGGACCAAGACTAAATGTAAAAAGTGAGAATATTAATATTTCTGTAGTTCTTGGCAGTTGCAGTAGTGTTCATTGTCAACAAAACAACATGCTAATCCACCTCTCAATACTTTCAGACTTCCTGTTTCCTGTTCTTGAGCTTTAAGCCTAAGGAAAAACTTCATTCTCTGAACTCTCTATATATGTATTTTTCATTTTAAAAATAAGAAATTATTACCTAAAAAGAATGTGACAACACTGTGAAACAACAGTAAAAGGTGCATTTGTTTAGGGCTACAAACAGTGGTGAACTTGCACACATTATGGTTTTGCTGGCAGCGGGACGGTGTGTTTGTGGGTTTGAGACAAATATAAACTGCTGTGTGTGTGCGCTTATGGTAATGAAGGTACGTGTCAGACAGTGCAGCAGCGTTGCTTTGGGTGTGTTCAATTGTTTTTGATCGTTAATATCTCACCATGCTGGACAGAGAAATTGCAGCACGGTGGATTAATGTGTACACATATAATCACAGGTAACAGGTTCTAAGTACTTTTTGCACTTTGATAATGTGGAGAAAAGAGGAAGTTAAAAAGAAAAAAAACCTAAAAGTTAAAAAGGAAAAAGCCTTTTTTAGCGTAATTTCATTTCCCTGCCCAAAAATCTGTCATGGAAGAGCCTGTGTGTCATTGAGGGCAGGCAGTTATGTAAGGAATGTTTCTAAATAGCTTTTGAGGACACATGAGTGCAATTATCCTTCGTCATGAATCACTTAAAGCCCATTGTTTACCCCGACTCTGTAAATCAAGCCTGTGGCTCGGCAGCACGGGTGTTATGTCTGACACTGTCAGCATATCTCTGTCTCTTCTTCCTCTCATCAAAGAGCGACGTTACTCTGATTCTCTAAATCAAATAAAACACGAGTGACTGAAAAGTGGAACTGGAGCTCGACCTTGAGTGGATTTGCACCCGGAGCAGCTTTTATGATCTTAAACCGCAAGCTTGTGTTGACGTAGCTAGCTTCTGGCATATTGTCCTCAGTGTGTATGTAGGCGTGTGCTTTCCGCAGCATTTTTACAGATCCAGCATGACTCTGGACCGATTATCGGCCTCCAGACGGTGTGTTTGGAGTCAAGAGATTTATGGGGTGTAATGGAGCTACTCCGGAAGCCGACACAGTGGACTCAGCCACCCATCTCCAAGGAACAGAGACAAATGGATCAAGGATTAGGAAATATTTACTAACACAGTATTCAAAATGCTTGATCTATAATTATAATAAATGTCCAATGTGAAATACGGGAGTGTGGCCTTCTTAATAACTCTGAGGGACGTCTCACAAAGAACTTTTGTTCACAGCTCTATGTGCCAAACTATCAAATTACAATGTTTTTATGAGCGAGTGGAAGAAAAGCAGCTGCTCTACCATGGAATATTTGATATTTTTATACCTTTTCAAAGATGCTACAAGTCAAACACGAGAGGGGCAAAGTCAGTAAAGTTAGAACTACGCTCACGTCACATGTTAATGTGACCGCAGATATGTCGATGGCCTGGAAATGTGAAAACAAGTCAGTGTGGTCAGACAGAAAGGCAAACCAACCTTCAGAGGCGCATTTGTGATGCTGTTTTGGGGGTGTGCAGTGAGCTAGATGCTAACATTAGCATGCTACCATGCAAACATTTGGCTGGTATAATGCTTATCATCTTAGTTTAGCATTTAATATGCAAAAATTAGCATTAAACTAAACCCTTAGAGTAAAGCAGAGTGATGGGAATGTTGGAGGTTTTGCAGGTATTTGGTCAAAAACTAAATCACTGAAGAGACAAAGAATCAGACACACAAAGGGGAGCTAACTGGAAAGTGAGGGAAGTTACCAAAGATCTTATAATTAATCCTGTGGGGGGACATTTTACCCTTTTAAGCCAATTAAAAACATGGAGTGATTTTAAATGTTATACAGCCACACTTTTAGCATGGCTAGAAAATCAAGCACCAAGCAGGCAGAAGCAGAAATAATCATAAAAAGTGCAAATTAATTCAGAAAACACAGTGTTAGCATACTTAAGCTGAAACAGCTGTTTGAAGGTGGATACAAGAGGGACGTCTCTGACACTTCTCGCAGAGACATTTCTCAAGCAATGAAGCCCCAGAGCAGAAAGCCCCTAACTCTTCCTCATGCAAATCAGAAACATTTGTCATTTAATTAATTGTGAAGTCTGTTAGTTTATGTAATGAAACTTTATTAGACACAGATTTAAGTTTTCATCATGAATGGAAGTAAGCGTGCTCGTCCGGTCTGGATTGTTTTAAAATGATAAATTAAAGGTTATAAACTCCTCACTGAATGCATGCCACATGTTCCCATGCACCTCATCACAAGGGGAGTTATAGCCATTAAAGTCTTTAAATGTCAACGGTGCTGACTTACGCACAGTAAAAGGATGGTCATGCTGTGTGAGAGACGTAAAGTAAACCTGAACGTGCACGGCGCAGGTAAGCTCATTTTGAAGGAGTTACACAAAAGGGTTTCAGGCAACATGTGCTTTTCTGTTAAAAAGACAATATGAGCACAAAGAGCACTGATGACTCTCCAAAAAGAGCTGTTAGTCCTCAGGGGCACATAGATTTATTTAGTGTGAAACTGTCCTTTCTGCTGCGAATGATGTGTAACAGGAGACAAACAAGGACTTACGTAAATCTGGGACGACCAAGTGTGCCTATAAATTCACTCTCATTTCACTACAAAGAGGCTTTCAGTGTAGTTCTTCACGTTATATAACATTACGTTATTATATTATGTATATATAATAACACTGTGACACTGACTGCAGTAATATGTTTCCCTTTTAAGATGGCGTTGCCATACTAAAACAGCAGAAAATACAAACCACACGACCGTTAAGTGACTCTGAGCATACGTGTGGCATGGTAAAATGCAGATTTAACTGCACAAGGTGCTGCCACAGGCCCAGTCCACACACACACACAGGCTCATTGACTTCGAAGTGAAATCCACGAGGACTGTCAGGCTGTCCCGCTGTCAGATCGTCAAGCGCACGAAGCAACAAGCAAACGTTCAAATCAGGCAAAATAAATAAAAAGTCCCAAACCCACATTTGTATGTAACATGTTTTGTTGTTGTCATGGTAACGTTATATGTTGCAAAGCGCTGTCCCATTCATGTTTATACAATTCCAGGCCCTTGCGCTCAAGCACATACCAACATGACGTCAATTAAGTCTGTGAGGGACGCTGGGATTGGGTCATAAATAGGCTGATGTGATATCATGACATCCCTGGTAAATGTAATGTATCTATATAGCAGCTATCCACAAGGCGGCATTCATACTCATTCACACACCGATGGGACAGCCGTCAAGAGCAATGCAGGGCTCAGTGAACTGATTACTGGACCTCCTGCTCTACCTCAGTCGCTCCAATGTGTATGAAAGACCAGTTACAGCTAATACGACCCAATATTGACGTCACCTTGGGTTCCTTGGTCATATTTTCCAAAAGTTTCCATGTCTACTTGGGTTTTAAAACCAAAACAGGGTCAGTAGCCTTTCTGAAAAGTTTCAGTTTCAGTTTAAGGCGCCTAAACGCCACACTAGTGTTGACGTCGGTGTAAACGTAGCAAAAATGATGCGTTTTCAACAGAATAATGTGCTGATGTAGCTGTAACCTAAGAGTTGTTGCATTTTATCAGACCAGAAGTTAATTACAAGCTTGTGACACGGCGCTGTTGAGAGCTCGGGGCAAATATTAGGCTAACCTTTGAGATAAACAAAAGACTAAACAGACCAAACTCTGTATTCGGTGAAGGTGTCCCGGGCCGTTAAAGCGTTTGCAAAGAGCCTGAAAGTGGAGGATTTTCTGAACTTGCTCTGAAGTTCAAACCCAGAAAAAAAAATAAGAGCACAATTTCACCGTCCTGTTATTTATCCTACATCTGATACAGCCCATTGCCATGGAAATGATACTTCCATTTCATGCCTTTTATTTTCTATCCACATCTGATATCCCCCGCTGCAGGAGAAAAGACCACAGCACTTACAGTGTTTGCCAATGACAACAAACGCCCTCACGCTGCTTTTGTGCGGCTGACTGGTAAAGTTATCTAAGGGTGTGCCGTGGGAGAATAGCGCTCTTGTATTTCCAGGTAAAAACACAATCCCATATTGTTCTGCCTTGTCGGGTGTCATCCTCCCTCCTGAAGTGGGACATACACGCTCACATACACAGGTTTGCGGCAGGCCTCGTAGGAAATCTGAATATTCTGTTTTACAAAGATGACATCCACTACAATAAAAGATCGATGGCAGTGAAACGTCAAACGTATTTAAAGTTTCTTTTTATATATTCTTGTTTTGTTGCTGCACAGAAGATGCAGTTTGAGGTTTGCCTCAAGTGTGACAAGGAAATGAAGTGAACACCTTTCGCAGGGGCCCCCGACAAGCTTTGAAAGCATGCGTGTGTGTGTCAAGGACATCTACAAAGCACACTAGATGTCAAAACAGAGACCCTTTACGAGAGAGGAGGTCACAAGGAACCAAGGAACCAGAATCCGGCAATTGTGTCGGTGATGATGGAGCACCTAAGTGCCTTCGCCGCTACATCTCCTAATGTCCTCCCTCAGATGTCTCAGCATGGTGCAGCAGAACGTGACAGTGACAGTCCGATCCTGGGCACAATCCTGTGAATGCTGGATGAAAACAACCAGCATGCCCTCCTCATGACCGGATGCATCTACTTCCCTTTATGACACTGCAGGTTCCTCCTCAGCTGCGGCTGCTGTTCGGTCTCCGCTGAAGTTTGAGGTCCATGGTCACAACGTGATGATGCATTCAGGCAAACACGCAAGTATAGAGTCCGGCTCGCTCCAGACTCTATAGTGTGCAAACAAACCTATTTTAAAGTTATGTTGAAACTTAGTGACACAACCTTCATCTGTGTTTATGAAATGTGATTATAGATTCATCAATAACCACTCGATCTCCGTTCCAGATGTTGTCCAGGGGTTGGTTGAAGGAGCTTTACCACAGTTTAGTCCGTGCTTGTGGTCATCTTGTCTGTTCTCAGTCAAATCCTGCCTTCTATAATGCGAGACCACATCTCCTCTGCCTTCTCTCATTGTGTGCATTTGGATTACATAACCCTGTAAGAAGAATATAAGCTCATACTTGGCTCAGTTTTGGGGCCGACATCTCACTCTCCTCGGAGCAGACGCCGCCGGTGGAGGAAGTCAAGACTCACGGGGGTTGTGTTTTTCTTTTTCTCTGTCCAACACTCTCCCAGTGATCTGCGTAAACCGAGAAGGCCGTGGTTTGCTCCTCTGTGTAATGACACAGATTAAAGGAGGGAAGGAGAGTGTGAGAGGAAGAGAGAGGAAAAGGAAAAGAGAGCAACAAGCGCACGTGGCAGGTGGCAGTGAAGACAATCAAATACCACAGTCGCAAAAATCAGCTGCTCACTGGCGTTTTCTATGTTTGTGAGCGTTTTCTGAGTTGTCTTCATCTTTTTATTGGAAGCTGCGGTGAACAGTAATGTTTAAGGTACACGTGGGATATAAATACACGCAGTAAAGTGGGCATCAAGAGATTAATTAGCCCCGGCTGTCTCCCACGCAGAGGCTGAGACGGTCCACAGTCAGGTACCATTGACAATGAGCCGGAGGAGCAGTGCACAGACGTTTCCCTGAGCTTGTCTTATATGGGACTTCACATGACTGGTCCGTTAACCATTTAGGTGTGATGTCTGCAGACAGGAACCAGGAAAACACTTGGGAAGTGGACCCAAATGCTGACAGCGGACTCAGAGAAATTAAAGTTCAGTAGTTTTAATCCAGCCATCCATCCATCCATCTTCTTCCGCTTATCCGGGGCCGGGTCGCGGGGGCAGCAGCCTGAGCAGGGATGCCCAGACTTCCCTCTCCCCAGACACTTCCTCCAGCTCTTCCGGGAGGATCCCGAGGCGTTCCCAGGCCAGTCGAGAGACATAGTCCCTCCAATGTGTCCTGGGTATTCCTCGGGGCCTCCTCCCGGTGGCACATGCCTGGAACACCTCCCCAGGGAGGCATCCGAAACAGACAAAAACACATGGCTTACTTAAGGTGGAAGCACGGAGAAACAGAGGCTATATTCAGATGAAATCCAAGAATACATGAATTCAAAGCCATAAAGAACTACAAGGAACACAGGGAAGTACCGGGAAACCGACTGGAATATAAAGCACATGTAAGACGACGATCTGAAGGGAAACAAAGGGGGTGAAGAACAATATATACACACACCTGCGGGAGGGAAGGCTAACAGGACACAGGTGAGACTAATGATGTAATCACCTGGAAGCAAGTAAACTAAGGCACATGAGGGATGATGCTCCGCAAAATACGGAGTCAAGTCAGTTTCCTGGGTTTGTTCATAGAGACAGCTCATTTATTACTGTACTGTTTGGTGCCGAGCAGGTAGTGTGTGGGCAGGTAATCACAATATGTCTCTCATCCACAAGAGTTTAATGAAAACTACAAAACCGATCCCAAATGGTTAAAATACAGCAAAATTAAGAAGTAAGCTAAAAGACAGTGAAATGCTGTTTGGAGCCGAGGTGAGCAGCAGCGTTGGATGATATTATCGTGTGTTCTTCAGTCCCCCTCGGCTTTATCAATGCCTTATTGTCACGATGTTATTGAAACTCAAACTTCACACTGGAACGAGTCAGATCCAAGACCACAAATCAATGAACCATCACAGACTGGAGCATGAATACCGAGTTATCCGTCTGGTGATACGCGATCTCGGGCGTGTTTGGTTTGGCTGAGCAGCGGCTCAGATCTGGTCGCTCCTTTACGAAATCAAACCTCCATTATTATTATTTTTTTTTTTCAGAACAGATCCACAACGTGCTGCAGCAACGCTGCCAGTTTGACCAGTGACTGAAAAAAACAAAACAAATTCAAACTGCAAACAACTGGATGTGTTTAGAGCTGGAGTGTGACGCACATTCAGCTCCCTCAGCGCGTTTCAGTGTTTCATTTGCCGACAGAGAATAATTGTGCATTTAGAAGTAATGAAAGAAAAAGGAAAAGAGCAGAAGTGAGGTTGAAAAAATGCCTCAAGCTAAACTTTTAACAGTTAACAATAAGGGACCTGAAACTGGGAACACTGGAAAACCTCCTGAAATGTATAATAAGTGTAAGTGTTGGAGGATTGCACTGATTCTCACTAGAAGTAGAAAGAAAATGTAATAATGAGACATCTGTTGCCTTCATGCACAAATCCTGACACGTATAGTTTAAAACTCATCAGGCACAGGCCACTTCTAATGCGCCCCGAAAGACACACGCTCATTGTTTTGTTACGTAAGCCCGCACACTGGCAGCATCTGGATGTGTGTCGGCTCACTGGGACTTTCCTATATCCAAGCTTTCCCTGTCAAAGGCAGCGGTTGTATCACATCGGCGACCGGCAGCAACACATTACTTATGAATGCAGTAGATATAGTATTCATAAAAACACTGTTTGCATGACGCGTTTTTCAGAATAATGTTCCAAAGTCTGCATTTAAAAGGTTAAAACAGGATGAAGGCTGAGGCAAATTAAAGGGAACACTTTTAATAATACAAATGATCAATTAATTAAAGGCCGGGGCAACCTCGGTCTTAAGGCTGGATTAAGGGAGCGGACCCTGTCTCAGGCACTGAGGCTGCGGCTCGTGGAGAAGCAGTCAGTCAGGACCACAAACTAGGAGCTGAACCTAATGAGGACCTTTGAATCTAATCAGTAAAATCTTGAAATCAATCAGAAAATGTGCTGTTAGGGAGTAAAAACCACACGTCAAAGCGTCGCGACGCTCGTCCGGCCGGCGTGTGCGTGTCCGTCACATTCCCGAGACTCCCGACCTCCATAAACCAAGGACTCCTCCACATCCCGGTTTACCTCCTGCACTTAAACCCACTTTATTTATTTTTTGCGTAAAAAGAAGCAGCAGGATGGAGGTGACAGTTGAATCAGCTGGTGTTTTGAGAAACTTTGACGGCTCTAACCTTTAACTGTGTTTGCTCTGATAGAACAGCAGCCCTCCTGCAGCTTTGTGCGATTACAGTTCACGAGTACTCCGGCTTATTCACACTAAAACAAACAAAACTGGTCCCAGTGTGGGCAGACAGTCTTTTTTTTATTTACCGTATTGTTAAAATGGTTCCCTGCATGGCTACTTTAACTACTGTACTTTGACTTTTAGTGAGTCCTGGACATGCTAGCGGCGCTCTGTCTGACCGCAGCTGGTGAGCATTAGGAAGGTCTAGGCCTTCAGACCTATTCTCTATCACATTACAGGTACACACACACACACACACACACACACACACACACACACACACAACTCTCATTCTTTCTCTCGCTCAGTCGCTGTCTCCTGGAGAGAATCATCCTCGCTGAACAAAGCTGCGTTCTAACTTGGGCTGACAGCTGGTCAACATAAACCATCCATCGTGGATTCAGCCATAAGATCTGTTTGGCAGGTATAAAGTGGAAATAGTATCACACAGCGTTTGCATGCGCTTCCATCATTAATGTGTGTGTGTTTCTTTTGGGTGTGTGTGTGCTGCGTTAGGCAAGCTGTGCAGTGAGTCCCTATGAACTGACTGAACTTTGAACCTTAAACCTTTGAGACAGAGAAGTGAGTGTGTGTGCGTGTGCAAGTGTGTGTGTGTGTGTGTGTGTGTCTTAGCTACAACTCCCACAGGCATCCCCACTTCCCAGAGTTCTGCACTGTGCATCGCAAGAGCATTGCAACAAGACGTCAGAGTCTAATTAAGCATATATGTGGAACTTTACTTAATGGGACTCTTATGGCTGCGGTTAACGATTAAAAATAATGGCTTACGGCTCAGGAAGCTGCTCAGCGCTAATGACATTTTTTAAATTCTTGACACACTGCTTGAAATATGAACTATTATTAACTTTTTTAGTCTATAAAGAGGAATCCACTAATCTAATGTTTGTTAACACATGTATTAATAAGTTCGGGGTGCCCAAACCTGACCTGTTACTGTTAAAATAACTAATAATCAAGTGTCTGAGATGCATAAAGAGCATTATTATGCTGAGTTTTGGCACGATAACACATCGAACTCATGAAGTTAATCCTGTTTTGTCCAGTAGTGCCTGACAAACATGCCCAAACGCGCGTAGCCGTCTGCATTTTGTGAATGCAGTTGCTATTAATTAGACTCAGCACCTTGTTAAATGCTGCCCGTAAAGGCGCCGATGTACTCCGAAGCGGCGCGCGGATATAAATGGCAGGGTGGAAAGTGGACGCGCATGAGGTTCTGTTTATTCTGCGCTGATACATGACCTGTTGTAGCCGGTGCTCACAGTCCCCGCAGTCATAAATTCTGGGCCGCATGTTGACGTGTTTGTGGACGTGGGCAGAGAGCCTCCGCAGACTCTCATGGAAAGACGATTTGATTTCAAAGGTTGTGGATGGTTTTTTTTTTTTTTTAATTTATTTTTGCAAAAGATAAAGTTACTGTATGTTTACTTTACATACATTAACAGATTGTTAGTCTCTCTTCACGCTGAATGCATCTCTTTTCCTATAAAACATCCATATTTGCTGCGAGCACTTTTCTTCTTCTTCCCTGCCTTTGTTTGTGCGTTGCCACATTTCCATGGACGTCACTGCTGCCAACTGTCTGTCAGTGGAATTGCATGAAACTCCCTGCAGGACTGTGTATCGCAACACATGCACAAACACAAACATTGCTCCATAGCTTAACTAAACATTAAAATCTCTATAGGGCGCCTGATAACATGATAATAAATTCACGTATATTTTGCTCTGTATTCAATTTTAAGTTGCTGTGTGAGTTTATATGTGGAAAAGGAACATTTTCAAGTGACACCAAACAGTTTTGTTTGCAAAGATAATAAGACAGTCCCACTGAAGCATGCTGATCTGTGACTAATGCCAGCACTAAACCCAGAAATCTACACTAAGTGCCTTTAATGTTGTGTGGAAAAAGTCATTTAGCCTTTAAAATCTTCAAAAAAGAAACAACAGAAAAGGTTTTTATGAGTCACTGCAGATGAAATGTTTTCCCAGGGTGGACGTTCGTGTTCAGTTTGACTCGAGATGAAAATGTAATTAAGAGCCCGAGGCGTGAAAATGATGATAACACATCGGAGTGTATGGCTGCTTTTTACAGTGTGTTAACGGGGCTGGACTCAAATCTGATGTCTATGGATTTATGGGCATTCCTTCACGCACCGTGGAGAAGAAACCCCTGCTTGTTCCCCTCGAGCTCCCGTCCAACCCCCACCACAGACACACACACACACATTTTGTTACATAACCAGAGCCCCATTATCACACACTCGGTTTTAAAGCCAGAGGGGTCCCTCTTTCCCAGCAGCACTGTCACTCACTTACTTGCTCTAACATGTAGCACACATACATATGCGTGTGTGGGTGCGTGTGTGTGTGAGCTTTCCTGTTCGTCTTCCTTGGAAAGGAAGACACAGGGTTACCAACTTTACTCACACACCACACGCACGCACACAAAAACACACAGATGTAGACTGCCCACCACACCCACCCACCCCTCACACCCCCTGTTGTATTTAAATGACCTGGATTTCCTAACATGTTGAAGCTGTTATGCTCTCCCTATGTCCTTCTGTGTGTGTGTGTGTGTGTGTGTGTGTGTGTGTGTGTTAAGTAGACGGAGTGACAACAACAACGGCACGCACGCTCATACGCATTTCAGCGTGATCAACGTTCGCCCAGCAGACTCTATTTTTGGTCTTTTATATGAGCTGCAAACATATTTTCAGGACCAGGAATGTGAAAGTCACCCAGAATAAGATGAGACATATGATAAAAATGTGTGTGTGTGCGTGTGTGTGTGTGTGAGTTAACTACACCTTACATCAACAGCTACCAATGTCACCCTGCATTGGAAACTGGATTTTAGCTTCAGCGCCACGAACAAAGCTGTGAGGTTTTTATCTTTCCATCTTGGCGAAATGTTAAAACAGTGGGCGCGTAGGTCCTGCAGGTTGTTCACCATCAAATTGTCCCGATGAAACTGCAAATCATTTTGCAGTAAAATCATAATCAAGGATAAGAATAAAGCCTGCCACATGATGCCAGACTCGGTGTTCACAGAAGCAAACCACAGTGCAACTTATTGTCTATAAAACATAAAGAGACATTAGCTCGGCAGATGATGTCGGTCGTTGTTGTTGTTGTTGTTGTTGTTGTTGTTGTGAAAGATGGCATCATGGTTGAAAGAAACAGATATGCCGGCTGAAAAACGTTCTCCAACGTCATGGGCGGACACTTCGAAGGCCAAATCCTCTGCCCGAGCGCACCCTTAAGTGGTTTTCTGGCACCGAACGAGACAAGAGGCGGACACCTGTGAAGGAAACGCGGGTGGGCGTGGGTTGGTTTGAGGATTTAAACACAGGGAGACGAATACACACACACACACACACGCCTGGAGTTTAATACTGCGTCTTACAGCTCCGAATGCTAAAAGATACTTTCTGATTGTAAACAAGTGACGGACGGGAGCTCGATTTATACGTCTGAGATAAGAAGAGGACAGTTTTTTCTTTATTTGCACACGTACACATCTTGATTTGTCCCGACTCGCTCTTTTACATTGCATTCAGATGGGACAGGGCCTCCAAAGAAAACCTCTTTGTGTTGCCCGGGCCAGACTGGGGCTATTTTAAGCGGGTTGTGAGGGACAGTGAAGCTAACTGGGGTTTGGGATAAAAGACCGCTCTCCCTCCTGTCAGCCCCGAGCCAGGGGGGCACTGCAGGGTAACAGTAAGGGCAACAAACTGGGACAAGAATCCTGCTCCATTTATCCATTTAATACACTTTTCTGTCAAACTGTGTTATATTTCTTAATAGCAATAGGCTTTAGGTTTTGCACCAGATATTAAGCACTACTTTTAAAACCAGCAGGGTAAATTGCAAACTGCCAGAATGAGCTGTAACAAGTCTGACAAAGTTATCTTAATGGGACATATCATGGCAGCTGACAGCTGTTTTAAACAGGTCCTGGATGTCTTAAAAACAAGCTTTTGACATTTTTTGCAAAAAGACTCTGAAGTCCAGCCTCTGAGGAGGGTCTGCAGTCTCCCACTCTCTACCTTCATTATCTATCTGGAGCTCTGAGTGGGTGGGGAGGCTGTGATAATGAGGCGCTGCTCTGATTGGCTGCCTGAATGACGTATGGAGGGGGAGAGTGCAGAGCGGTGCGGGACCGGTATCCAACATGGCTGCCGCTCCCGACGAACAGCCCGCGGCTGTACGCTATAGCTACGACCCAGAATCTGACAGCGAACAGCGGAGGAAACGGTTAAACAAAATGAAACGCAGCCACGGTCTCCTCTGGTCTTCTGGGGCTGGTACAGAATATCAGCATTTGTGTTGGTGTTTACAACCAACAACAGAGCAGTCTGCATGTCCGGCTCTGACCGACCACATCGCCACACACCGCTAGCTTACCGCCGGAAACAGAGAGCTTCACCTAGAGGGATGAACGCCCCCTCTCAGCGGTTTCACTCAGAGGAGGACGGCCTCTGTAAATCCCTCCTGTGGTTACGTAACGACAGGAGCTGGATCTGAACGGCCTGTAGGAGCCCCATGTTACCAGAGGGTGGGCTGCAGAGACGATGCAGGACCTGTCTGCCTTCCTCATTCTCTGAGTTGGTTCAGCTGAGGGGGACTAGTTTAAATATGTGGAGGCAAGAAAAACCTGTTTTTCATAATATGTCCCCTTTATAACCTGAGCATACCTGAGTAATGTCAGTCCACAACACCAGGCACAGACCAGACTCAAGGTGCACAGACAAGCTGTGAAAGACCAAAGAGAAAGCAGACAATATGTAAGGTTACCAGGTCACCAAGACACAGGTGAGGGTAATAAACAGTGACACACATGCGACAGTAAAATCAGACAAGACAGAGGCAGAATGTAAATACAACCAAGATACATGAGGGAAGCACTCTTTCAAAATAAAACAGGAAACACTTGATGTGAAATTCAAAACCATCAGTTAAACTTAAGACTCACAGGGAAAAGAATAAGACCTATATTTGAACTTTATAGAGAGTTTGATGTTGCTGCATCTCCCGCCAAACAGATGCTCACACAGCAATGCACCGAATGTGAAGGAGCAGACCCAACAATCAACTCCGATGTCCTGTTCTAACATTTACATCTGCAAAGTAGCCTCGCACAGAACCAGGCTGCAAAGCAGAAGACGCTCTCACAGGCTGTTTGTGAAGGTAAGACGAAATCTGTGTCGTCTCTCGGGCGGGAGAGCTTGTTGCATGAGTCTATGGCCAAATTTCTCTGAGCCCTGTTTTATTGTGGCGTAAATGTCTGCGTGTGTGTGTGTGTGTGTGTGTGTGTGTGTGTGAACGTAAATCACGCATCCCTTTCATTGTGTGACAGGTGGATCAGCTGTCAGGCATCACACCACCAGAAAGGAATTTCACCTTGGCCATATTCAGATGTCTCACTCCTCACTTCGAGGCAGCCAAACCAACAAACACACACAAATACAAAACACTAGCATATGACTCTCACACTGGCACATACAGTACATAGCAAATACGCATGCACGTGACAAACGCATCGTGTGTGTGTGTGTGTGTGTGCGTCTCTCTCTCTCTCTTTCTCTCTCTCTCTCTCGCACTCTCTCTTCCTCACTGAAATCCTGTGCCCAACCATAAACAACTCGGCACCACATCTAACAGGTCGTGGTGTGGACTGACACGGACAAGAGGTGACCTCCCCTCATCCCCTCTGTGATGTTACAGCGGTGACGCCTGGCTCCCCCACAGGAAGTTGACCGTGTGTACCCTATCTTTAGCCTGTTCTCGTGTTTTCTCTCACATTCAAAAATTCTGTCAAATCACACGTGTCCCCTGGAGCAACTGCGTTAATCTCACGGAGCTCCATCACAATCTTGTAACGTGGAAAAGGTACATGTTTTTCGATCAGAACTTTATCCCTATAAATATCAGTTCAGCTTCGGTGCAGAGAAGTGCGTATCAGGCTGGCTGTTAGCGTTTCACATGTCGTCTTTGCTAATAACAAGACTAGAGTCTGGAGCCATCCTGTGAGGTCGCAGATGGGGGAGGTGGTGCTTTAATTAGCATGCTGATGCTAAAGATGGTTCGGCTTGATGTGCGGGAGTATGGAAGTTCCTTGGGCACTGCTAATAAATAGATAATAGATAGAACTGGATGAACAGAGCACTTAAACTGATTGGTATGGGTCTTCTTTTAGGTGGATTAAACACGTTTTTGCTGCTGACCTTGTCCACAAGGTGTAGGAAGCAAAGAGAACATAGCATGGCGTAATATTTGCAATACTCATTATGTTAGTTTAGCCAATACTATGCACTGAATGCAATGGGGAATGATCTTTGGAGGAGGATGACATCAGTTCTGCAGGTATACTGAGCAAAAGGAGATTCTGAACTGACACTAAGTCAAACGGCTCCAAAGTTACAGCCAGAGTTTTCCAAATCTTCCTGTAGGGAAATGAATGATGAGCAGCAAAGTCGATTCCAGGTCACTGTCACTGACATGCGCCGCATGGAGGAGCAGGGAACTCTAGGAGATGGGCCCAAATGCAGGAGGAGACCAGGAGCAGAGATAGATGACTGTTTATTGTACACGGCTTGGGTTTACAGATGATCAAAGCAGGCAGGGTCAAATCCAGGTAGTCAGTCCTAATCACAGCAAACAGATCCAAAGTGGGGCAGGCAGAAAACAAAATCCATAAACAGGCATGCTCAGAAATCCAAAGCACGCCATGATACTCAAGGAACGAGGGAAAAACTCGGGAACAAAGGCACATGGACACACACGACGAACCAGCAGAGAGGAAGGAACAACATATATAGAGCAGGGGGTGAAGGCAAACAAGACACGGGTGAAACCAATGAGCTAATCAGACACAGGAAAACAAGTACACGGAGACACAAAAAGGGGAAACCATTTCAAAATAAGATAAAATAAGATATGTGAATACTGAAGCGCGGTGGCTGATTCTGTGCATTCTCCAGTTTCCCACAAAAAAAAAAATACAATCTGTGTTTTAGTTCATGCATTTGTTATGGTAATAAATGGTTTGCATGAATATCAGTGCAAAAAATGGCTTCACCAACAGTGAAACCTCAGCCTCCTACACAGCTATACAGGGAGTTCAACAGCTTTGTTTTCCAGGAAATCCCTGTTAGGCACCGGTTTGGGATGTTGTTGGAACATCATTCACCGGATCAAATTGAGCGTGACCACCACCAGCAAGGCACCACGCCACCTCAGACGCAAACAGATCAACGCCACCATAAGCTTCAGCAAAACACGCCGTAATAACAACCGAGGCTCCAAAACAGCGGCGCCAGAATGTGGAGCAACACCCGACACCACCCCGTACACACAAACAAACACACTCGCGCAAACGCGCTCCCTGATGCAGAGCGAAACAAGAGATAACTTTCCTTCGCCAACGCCGTTGAGCAGTTTGCCATTTGACAGAAGAGAGGGCAGATTAAAGCGTTTATTGCTTGGCATGAGTGTGTAAACAGATCTCATAGCCTCAGACAAACACACTCACATGCACACGCACCACCACATATAGTGCATATCACATCCCCAATACGTCCAGTTCATGAGGTGGGTAACAATCATAATTAACCTGGTGATGAAGACCCAAGGAGAACAGATATATGGAAACACATAATGAGTTTATCGTCGACTTCGATCCAAAGTAAAGTAGCAACATAAACCACAACAACCACAGAAAGAGAAGCAGATTCAAGTTTATGGGTTCATATAAACAAATGAATCAAGACATAATTATGGATAATGATGCATTGGGATGATGCGTATTTAATGGGGTTATTTCAGCAGTTTTGTCTCATTTAGCTGGCGTCATTGTACTCAACAGCTTTACTGCCGATGTGTGCGGGGTGAGAGGGACTTGCCGCATCGTCATTGAAGGCGATAAAAACTAATTCTGACAAAGTTCGAAGCTGGAGACTGAGTCACAGTTCATGCAACCTGCACTGTAGACCCGGTTCATGTGATTGGTGCCTGGTTTCTGGATCAAAGAAAAACCAGTTGTAACACCTATTAAGTTTAAGAATAATTATATATTTCCTTAAAGTCCTTAAAGGAAACATTAAATCCATGTGGGTTTAGCCAGGTCGTACTTTACTTTTAACACTTTGCCAGCGTGTTCAGGTTCTCCCCTTTCATGCTTGAAGGATCTTGCTCATTTGCGGCTGCAGTTGCACGGGATAGATGTTTCAAAGTTTTATTGATATATGAAGACAATGAAGAACTGTGACTTTTGTAAATTGATTCACATCATTGGCTACAAAATGTATTAAACTAATCAACACACCTTCAGACAGTTTTTCGCGGAGGGAGCAGCATCAGATTGATTTGCAGGAACGATTCGTAGACGCTAATATTCTCAATCCTGCCCACAAACGTTTGCTCGGCCGATTGTTTCACCAGCTGTTAGTGGGCACAAAATCAAACAAATCCACCTTATTCCCAGCACCAGGATAATTGATGAATTATGAACAAGACTTCTGATTATTCCTTTTACCGGAAAGCCATCTGTGAAAGTTAGCAGCCCGCTGCACCTGTCTTCACTTTTCTTTCTTTACTTTTCTTTTTTGGGGGAGTGGAGTACTGGATTACATCGGACTCTACGCTGAGCAGTCATAAATATTTCTCTGCATAATGAGGTAACTTTGCAAAATATCTGTCTGACATTAATGTTCAGACCTAAAAACTGCTAAAACCTACAAAGCTGGATTAGAGGCCCACAAGTTAAGACTTTACACAGATTTACTCTACAGACTGACATTTATACTCCAAGGCTTCTGGAGTCTACAACTGCATCACTACCCAACAACACCCCAAATCCCACACGTCTGATTATTCTCTATTGACATCTGTCAGTAATATATCTGCTTATCTGTCAGCAGCCTTGCTCATTTGTGTTACAAAAACCAAACCAAACCAAATGTTGGTGAAATAACAGAGGCCACATGGATTGTAAAGTCCCTGGAATGAGATGGAGGAAGAACTGCTGAGCTGTGGACTGAAACCTCTCTGTCAAGAGTTTCTGACTGTTTCTGTTGATATGACATGAGTCATTGTCTCTGCAAAGAAACATTGCTTTTTGTTATGTGTAATGGTGGATTTCAGTGTAGGAGTGACCTGTTCAGCTCCAACTGACTCCTATTTCGTCTCATTGTGGAATCAGCACTGCAGAAGTCGGCCGGTGCTGGAGCCTCAGCGGCTTTGGAGGCACTCAGCAACGGGAAATCAGCCACTATCAGCCAATATCTTAATTGGACCATAGCTCACAATTCAAAATCTATGGTTTGGGTATGAATGCCCGAACTTTCTCACAATCAAACAGGTTTCATTTATATCATAATTACTTGCTGTAAATTTGTTTTTGACGTTAGCACCGATTAATTGATTAACTGATATATATATATATATTACCTCTGCAACAAGTAAAGAAGAGCTGAGTTACCAAAGTTCATTAATCAAGTGATTCCGTGCAAGACTGTTGCACACTGACGTGCTTTTATTTTGAAATATTAATAAATTCATTTTTCACACAGGGAGATTTCATGCCCTACTTCTCTCTCTTCTTTCGCTATTGTGCTTGAGTTTTATCAGAGCATGTTTGTGTGTGTGTGTGCTAAGTTCAGGAATGTGCACATAAATGCACACGCACACACACGCATAAATCAGCATCATTTGAGGCCTTCCAGATTTGTTTCATTAATTTCATTGCTTGTGTCACAGTGTTTGAATATGCACACGTGCACCCACATAGATTTGGGTGGATGTTTGCGTGTGTGTGTGTGTGTGTGTTTGTATTTGATGTGCGTGTGTGCACAAGTATGCATGAGTCTCCTCCATATTAGAAAACAAAGCACCGCCTACACATTCACATTCACGAGGGAAATCTTCTCAAAGCTCCGTCAGACATGCGGCAGTCATTGTAAACATGGCCCAGATTTCGATGAGGGTGTATGTGTGTCAGTGTCTGGTTTCCATTTGCTCTGTTTTGACCAAACCAAGCATGACCGGGTGTGGAGGGCGTGGGACTTCCAGAGCAGCAGGGGTGAAAGGACCTTTGCTGCCCGGTTGGGGAAGAAAAAAAAAAAAAAAAAAAAAAAAAGCCACACTTCCAGGCAACAAGAGGCCACAAACTGGCTGAATGAATCTGCATCATCATGCCCTTCACTGTGAACTGCATGTCTAAGGTGATGAAGCTGCTCCAGTTTAGTCCGGTTTACAGGATGTGCATGCAGAGGCGTCATACCACCAATTTGCTGATTAAATAGGCAATAACACATGGCCGGCTGATGTAGGAAAATGCTAGACAATTAGGCAGTCAAAGATTTCCTCTAAATTAGATTCCTCACCAGTGAGTCCTTTGTTTTCTATTATCAGGACATCTCATTATCTCTTTCATAACATGGACATTTAATAAAGAAACAGAGTAAAGATGGGTTTAGAGTTTAAACCTGCACAACAGTCTATTTCTAATCTTCTAATCTTGTACACCCCTGCAAACGGGCACAAAACTTAACATAAAACAAAAAATAAGTGAAACATGTTAAAAAACAATAAAAATAATTAACTCGTTTCAGAGACAACAATACAGCAGAGCAACCGTGTTGGAGTTTATATTGCAAATTGAAATAATTCAAGTAAATGCATGTATATCCATGTTCCTGTAGCAAAAACAGTTGGGCTAATTATTTAATGCTTATGCTTTCAAATTCAGCACAACCAAATGCCTTAACTTAACTTAGTTCCCGAAAGATCTTACTCAATATTTCCCAAGAAAACACGGCTTGGATGTTTGCCGGATGTCACAAACACAGACACAAACCAGTGAACCAGGTAAAAACAAAATCAGCTTGATTGCATTATTTTCCATTGCGATTGCCTAACTGGCTGCAAGCCATGCATGACCCATCATTGTGAGCTGAATGGCAGTCAGCAACAAACAACTGATTCATGAAATGGAAACTTTTAACTACAACAACCTAAGTAAGGTTGCAGCTGGCTTTAAGGAAGTTCCTTGTATGAAAATAAAACAGCATCGCCAATAACCACCTTATTGCTGTTGGTTATTTTGAATTTGATTTTCAGCAATGAGATATCTAAATATCACAATTTAAAATGTGTGTTTTCTGTTTAAAAAGGACAACTTAACTGGTTTCTCGTTTACGTTGCTTTTGAGAAGCAGGCAATTCGCGCAATCCAACGCACTACTGATCAACATTTCTCAGAAAGAGTTGGGACTGTAACAGTAAGTTATGTGTGAGTTAAAGCACTAAGGCCAGCTAAACGAGACACCGAAGATGCAATTTGAGCTTTCATCCTTCACACTGAGGTATTGTGTAGCGTAATCTATCCCTTCTCTAGTGTAAGACCTGGGGACAGATAAGGTGAAGAAGGAAGTGAACCTCAGGTATTACTCACACCGTTCTCAGAGGTTCTCACATCTTACAAACAACTTACAGCAATATCAAAAAGCACTGTCCATCACACAAGCTCATGTGATGTCATTTTTCAGTACTTTAGACCAAAAGACATTCAGCTCTGCAGGAACTCCTGGCTGCCTTCTGCTTAACTCCACCCGCTGACACCCTTTACAGCCCAGATTACATATTTTATCTTCTGTATTTTCTTTGCATCTCTTCAAACTCTTACTCCATTGCTCCCCGCCTCTTCCTCCTGTCTTGCAAAACCACAGTGCTTTGTTTTTTATGACTGTAAAATATTGACCTGGGAGAAAGGAGGCCATCTGTACGACGGCACTCTTTTCCCCCAAGAGGCCTGCTAGAAAGAACTGGAACGAAGGACAATAGCATCAGCACAATGCGGCCTGTTTGTGAGTATAGCTGCCAGCCTGTTCTCAAGGTTCAACGTAGGATCGCACACGATTACATGTGTCCTGACTGTGAACCCTGTTATCTCATTATCATGGAAGACACGTCAGCCTTATACCATGTCTTGATCTAGGATGTGGTATAGAGGACTCCCGGGTTACATAACACACCCTCTGCTGGCCATATTAATAGGACTCGGCTACTGGTGGCTGGATAAATAGCCACATTAATAATAGAAACAAGACAACTCATCTTATATTCGCATTGTGGCCGTGGGAAACAGTGTGTTTTCATCTGCATTTTGCAAAATCAAAGGGATTTTGCAACTGATTGACAGCTTATGAACAAACTTACCCAAAGGCAGGAGGTGGAAACCTAAGAGGATGAGTGATGAGCATTCGTGGGAACATGTGGATAAAACTAATTACTCAACGACATCATCGTGTAGATCATTCCAAGACCTTATGTAGTCAGTTACCCTGTGGTTTGCTGAACTGAATATTAGTAGAATATAATCAATGCCAAACTAATCATAGAAACAAACAAACTCAAAGCAACATGAAACCAGAGTTAGGAACCAAGTCATGAAAGAAAGGGAGCAGACCTTTGTGGACTACTGCTACCTTTGTGGACTACTGCTATATATAAAAGTATTATAAAGCGATTATAAAGCTAATTATATTTAAGTTTAAATTTTTGGTTTGCATATATGTATTAAAGATAAAGATAAAACAATTTGATCACAAGGATCTCATCTACCTCCCTCTATCTTCTCCCCCTGCATCTGCATTATTGCTTTGCTACATAGTTTTGGAAAGAGCTGGTTTACTGTCTTCTTCTTTGCAGACGACACCATGCTTACGTTAGCAAGTCTGCATCCCATGTGCATGCACTCTGCAGCAATTTAAAGGTTCCTGATAGCAGTGGCATTTGGATCATGTTAAGAGTGTGACAGCAGTGCTGCACGGAGACATTAACAAATGTCCTTGCTTTCTGATGCTCCCTGGTGGAGTTTCCCATTGGCTTTAAGAATTGTGTGGGTAAGTTTGAAAAGTTTGAAAGTAAATCCCAGGAAGATGAAAATTGAGGCTAAAGAAGTGAGTAACTGTTACTATAATAACATACCTAAATCTCTAAAGTGTTTAGGTTGCATTGTGGGTAACGTACACAACAGAGTTTGAGGAATAAATGCTAATGAATGATAAAAATGCTAATTCACTTGGTGCACCCACAGTTTGTTAATACTCACCCCTTTGATAAGGAGCAGCGCCAACAGCAGCGAGTGTGAGTTCATTCAAAGTGAATCTGTATGGGAACAATCCATCTGTGAGCGTATGTCTCACCTCTCTGAGCCTCAGAACTCCATCAGCAAATACATCCTAAGTGACACGAAGGCACACATTCAGTTTCTAAAAACAGTCCACTTGACATTTTTCCTACGAATGTGTAACATGTTGTTTCAGGGACATCGAGGCTCAGCGATGTTGGTTGGTCCAACACCTTAAACTTAATGAATTACCCAGAAGTTTCAAACATTGTTCCTAGGTGATGAACCCTAAAGACTCTGGGGGTCCTCAAACGTCTCCATAGTGGTGATACTTTGGATTTTAACTGAAATGTCTTAAAAACTATCGGATGGATTGCCATGACATTTGGTGGAGATATTCATGGTGGTCATAGGAGGTTTCCTAATGGTGTGCTCCACCCTGACAGATCGAGATGACGAACAGCTGTGCATCCATTCTGTCTGGTTTTAAGTCCCCCCCCCCCTTTTTTTTGCACAGTGTTTTCCATGTTTCCTTGTTCACTTCCTCCCTGTGTTTTCCCCCACCTGTTTTCATTGTCACCTGAGATAATTGGTTCATTAGTTTCACCCTGTTGGCCTTCCCTCCCTGGTGTCATATTGTGTGTCATTCTCTTCCTTCCCTGCCAGTTTGTCAGTGTACGTTGTCCTTTTCAGCCATTTTCCTATGTGTGTTTCCCTATGTTCCTTGTGTTTCCTGGCATGTTTTGGATCTCATGGTGTCTTTGGACTTTGCCTGTTTTGCCTGGACTCTGATTTCCCTGCTCCCTCGGGGATTTGCCTGCCTGCTTTTGACTGATTCTGGTCTTGACCCTGCCTGGTTGAGGCAGAACCGCCAGTTTCCTGCATGCAGTGTCTGTATTTGCTTTCACCCCCCTTGTGTTTCCCTTTAAGCACATCTTTGACATACATACATACAAAAACATTTGCATACACACACGCTTTTTCAAAATCACATGACAGCTCATTCACATTTGTTCGCCTCGCATCCTTCTGCTCCACTTAAGTCAGAAGAAGAAGACCATCCCCTTACACACAGGAGCCAACCTTGGCTGACATAGCATCTCTCTCTACAGCCTGACATGCCATCACATTAATAAAAACACTACACCTCCCATGAGACCTCATTAAGGTCCTCGCTGCCGTGCTGATAGGACAGAATGGGGCTGTCGCTCCGTGTGCTGTACTACACCACTACCTCAAGCAGAAGAAAACTGAGAAACAAAAAAAAAAAAAACTGTCCCAGGAATAAAGGTCCATTGTCTGCTTCCTGCCTTGCTCCCACTCACTGTGTCACTGTTCATCCTTCAAACGCCGACCCTGCCACAACAAGCCCCATGCCAAATGTTCCTGGTCCACTGGGCCTGGGAATTTGGCAGCCGGTTTACACACTCAAAAATAGATGAACAGTTTTGCTGCCACTTCAGCCTCTAAATACACATGCCAACAATGAAAAGCTGTCTGTCGTATTCGTATTTTGGTGTTCTGATGCTACATTTTCTGTCAATTTTTGAAAGAACTGTCGATGTTAAAGTATCAAAATGATTAAAATGTACCCATGATGAGACTTTAATTGAATCCCTTGTGTGAGGGCAGCACACTATTGCATCAGGTCTTGTTTCTGGGCAGTGGTGTGCCGTCAAACTTAATTCGTTTCATCGGTGGGAAGCCAGTGAGGGATCTCATTCTTTGTGTGGTTTTGTGGGAGGTACCATGAGCCTTTTTGCATTATGTGCCCTAAAAGTGTTCCTTACATGTACATATTAATTTTTATAAACATTTGAATGCACAATTGGTAGGGTTACAGTGCTGTACTTGCAAAATTGCCCTCAAGAGGTTTGCTAGTTTGGCTAGCTAGCTTAGCTTGTGATGTTCTGTGTGTGAGTATAGCTGCCAGGCTTCTCTCAAAGAGTAACACTGGGTCACGCATGATTATATCTGTCCTTACTTTGAACTCCATCTACAATTATTACAATTTTCTGTCTTTCAAGATATAATTACCTTGAAAGACACGCTTTGCTTTAGTGCTTTACACCTTGATGGAAGATAACAGCATTAAGGGCTTTTGCTTCACACATTGTTTGCAGGTCAGCAGGAGGCATCAACAGTTCAGGAAAGGTACATTCAAATTACGAGATGCTGTCACACTGTTGTGTAACTCTGTCTTTAAATAGCGAAAACTGATTTAGGTTTCGAGAGGCGTCACGTTGTACAGCTCCTACTGCTCCTGGATTGCTCACTGGTAGAGCTGTTAGTTAACCTGGTAAAATACAGTCTCAGATGTGCACTGGATGTTCCCTGGAGGACGAAACCACAGGGCACAAGCCTCACGAATGCTGGAGGAGACAACCAGTCTTCACGTGAAGTTCGGGTTTGACAAAGATTTTGATGTTTGCCCTCTGGTGAAGTTTGAGGTCCAGCATCACAAACAGGCCACTGCAAATCTTTACATTTAGCCCGATAATCACACTGAATTGCTGTTTCATTATTGTTTTTTCATTCACCCTGCATTTTCATTTTAGCCAATGTCAGTTTGGAGAGATTGACATAGGTGCATGTCTGCCTGCTTTGCAGTCTGGTGGATTATCAGTCTGAGATCAGAAGGTTTGAGAGCAACAACTAAACAAATGTGAATAACATGCCTGCCTACATTTAGCAACATTACCTGCATTAGTGATTAATAGGATACTCTCTCATAGGTACAGTCCCAGAGAGGTTTCACGCTCCAAAAGGGGGTTTTTTCTCAGAGTGTATGAATCCCTTTCTTACTGCCCGGCAGAGCTGTCTGGGTTTCCAGCACTGATGAGCAACACACTAACTGGGTTAGGGGAAAAATAGGGCACTCTGGGAAATAAAACAAGATCCTGTTTTGGGTCGAATCAAAGCCCTGGTTCCGTGTCAACAAGCAACTGCGGGGAGATCAGAAATCAAAAGACGCTGTGTTAGAATCACTTTAAACACTAAATAAAGAACAGTAGTAGGTCCCTGTATTCCACTTTCCCTGTTTAACGAGGAACTTGTCTCAAAGAGAGAAGCGATTGTTCCAAAAGCAGTAAATGATTTTTTTTCCATTTGTCTCCATTTCCATGTAGGCGCAGTGAATATGATAGCCAGTGTGCCTATACAGTGACAGAACGCGCGCACAGTGAAACTGTATAGCTCAGTCAACAGCAAGTAAACGTACCATGATATCCTGGTGCGCAGACAGGCACAGTAATCAGATCCCAGTGCTCCCAGCACCGCTGATGCTTTGATGCCTTTAACTTCCTTATTTCTGATCAGTCTGGATCAAAGTACGCTCTGCCATTTGTTTGTCATATTTATAATTTTTATGTATTTATCATTTATAATACCTGTGCACCCTATAATGATTTTTAATTATCATCAATATATTGCTGACAATATCTTTATTATTATGAGAAGATTATTATTATTATTATGGTTAGAGTAGTTCTTTTTTTTATTTTTATGAACACCTCCACCAGTCATCTGCAGTGGTTTGGCATATTTCTTAATGATTTGTGGTGTAACACACACCGCCAGTTATGTAAGGAAAAGAGAAGGTGATCGTTTCCTGTCCTGGTGTGTGTGTGTGTGTGTGTGTGCGGGTGTGTGAGAGGGAGAGGGAGGTGGTGGAAGAGTGGCAAGCCGCTAACTTGGAGCCAAGCTGCATGTGATTAAAACAAAACTGGTTCTAGGAATATGCCTGGGGGACTCAGGAGAGCTACAAGGGGAAAATTTACACACACACACACACACACACACACACCTGGCCTTTTCTGAAAGTACACCGTGCTTCTTTTAAAAGAGAAGCTCCACTACTGGTTGAAGTTCAGCAGCCGCCCGTGTGGAAAAGTGATTTCATTAGGATTTATTATTCTACTCTTCTGTTACATGTAGTTTAAAGTCTGTATTTTTGCCAAAGCACAACTATTCTGTCCATTTAAATCAATCAGAAACATGCACAGTAGGCTGGCACGGCTATGTCGACTAGAGTTTATAATGCCATACGGGTGGCCAAATCACATCAAGATCACATGAAGTAAAGGTGAAAAGTAAAT
Organism: Datnioides undecimradiatus; assembly: GCA_008933995.1. Classification (NCBI taxonomy): domain Eukaryota; kingdom Metazoa; phylum Chordata; class Actinopteri; order Lobotiformes; family Datnioididae; genus Datnioides; species Datnioides undecimradiatus. Next base: position 20,604,555 of record WARS01000013.1, read on the forward strand.
AAAATGATTAAAGCAGTCATGATTCAAACATCCTGATAGCTTTAAAACAGCGTCCAATGATTTCATAGAAGTACACAGACAATGTTAAATGTGTCATAGCCTTGCGACACCTTGATTTTGTTCTTTATCTGTTTAAATAACAATGATACTGTCTTTCTGTCCCTTTTATTTGTTAGTTTATGTCATGTAAATGTCACTGTTTACATGTTTAAGGCTACGGTATGACAGTTTAAACACACATCGTCAACGCCACTCTGCAGTGATAAAACAGACTCAGTATTCCCAGTTGCAGCAGCCATTGCCATTAATCTTACCATTACTTATACTGTGAAACCGAAAATATCATTAATGTCACCCCTATATCCGCTCCGTTTAATGATGCTAACTTTAGCTTACCTTTTTATAAGTTGTGATGCACTGGCCTGCCAGCTTTCCCAGCTGTTGTTGCAAAGGTGGGAAGCGTTGCCCATTGACGTCAGGCCAGCAGAAACTCTACACATCCTGCGCCACAGACTGAAAACTCATCAAGGCTGCACCTTGGCCTATTAAAAAAAAAAAAAAAAAAAAAATATCCATCTCATATTGTTTCTAAATGTAGTGCTTGAAGCAGTTCAGCATATTTAATGTACTGGCATGATAGCATGGTTCTTGGGCTGCATGCTCATGGTTGAATGCAGTTATTGTAAGCCGCTTTGGTTAAAAACGGGTGGCCATATGAACGTAATGTTGTTCCAGCCTTTTCATTGCCACTTGTTGCATAATTGTATAAACATGTAGATAGATTTAGTCCATACATCTGCATTAATGCTTTATGTAAAATGAATGAGATGAAAACCGGGACACAGGCTGAAACAGGCTGTAAACACCACATTAAGACATTATCACCTTGGTCACCTTGCTTCTTGCTCCTATGCTAACTAGCTCTATGGCTCTGATTTGGGCACAGCATTTCATGATGTGCTCCAACTTGTTGCTAACCTTGTCTGTCATGAATTTGATGCCTGACAGGTAATGTGCAGTGAGTTTCATCAGAACTGCATTAGCTTAAAACCACAAAACTGTAAAGCTGTTGGCCGTACAAACCAATACAATGGGTAGAAAGACGCTATGAAGTACCACAGAGCTGACAGGAACTGCAGAGATTAAAGGTAATTCTTTGTGGGATCATCACTAAGACACCTTTCACAATACATACAGTCATTAGATCTGTTGTTAGATCAGTTTTACCATTTCTGCAGATGCATACAGGTCAGTTTGTAGGGCCACTTACCACATGGGTAGGACTGTGTTCAGAAACACATACTGGCTTTTTCAAACCAGGATGAACTCACCTTATAACACAATTATTCATTTTCTAATTATGATTAGGAACAGAGCTTCCATAAACCTGCTGGGGCCAGCTGAGATTAATTAACAAACATGTTCTGCACCAGAAAATATCCCTCCTGTGTTTAGACATAAAGCAGACGGCCTTCTGCCGTGCTGCTGTCAGTGGTTAGCTCTTTGCCTGTTGACACACGACAGCTTTTAAAGCTTGCAATGGAAAAGAGTATGTATCACCGCGACTGAAATAAGGGCCTGTTGATGGAACGTTATGTAACGTGTTTACTGAACGCTCATTCAGGGCCATTACTATATTCATATATGCATGCTTCCTGATATCTGCAACATGTGTCCTATATGGCATCCCTGGAGCAGCTGCTGTGATGGATGACAGATACTGTACATATCTGAGAAGGCATAGAGTTTCACGGCGAGAAACACGGTCCACCAAATCTCGGGTGTTGCTACTTGAAAGCCGGAGAATGTGTGATGTCCCCCGCTCGAACACGACAGAGGTGTTGTGCGCATTTCAATGATGGTGCAAAACAAGTTCAATTTCATACCCTGTAATTTTAGCAAAATAAATAAATAAATAAATAAAAATGACAGCGGGCTTTTTGCTGCATTTATTTTCTGTCTGGTGTTCAAAGCAGTGAGGAAAAACAGGAAAATCTGAATCTGAATATGAGCTTTATTCCACACTGGTTGTGTTTTTATAGTCAGCCTTCCAAGCACGGAGAGCCGCTGATATCACATGTCAACATATTAACCATTGTCTTTTGGGGCTGATTCTTGTGCTTGGTTTGGAGTTGATTCTCACACCCACAACCATTAAGTTGTCGTGAAGTAAAACATTATGTCTTGTTTTCAGTGATACTGTTATCGTCTCGCCAAACGAATCAAACTAAAGAAGGAAACAATCCAGAGTTTGGATAAGCTTTTCCAAACCCACTGGGTGTGAACACACACATACTAGAGAGATGTCCAACATGTTTTCATTTAGACATTATTAAAAACATCCGCATTAAGTTGAGTCATGTTCATTTATTCACGGAGAGCATTTAAAACAACAAAGCAAAGAGCTTTACAGAGACATTAAACTGTAAATTACATTAAGCTGAACAGGGTCTTAAGGGAAACGCCCAAATGATTATGATGTCGATGAGAGCCTGGCAAACGATTACACTGTGAGGATATCAACATGTCAGCAGATGATTACTCAGCACCTATTGCCCGACTTGCCGTGAATTTGGTGCCAATATTCATGTCACCCTCGGGATGAACTGGAGTAACTTTGGTTGATGCTGAATTTCCATCCAGCACTGGATCGAAAACACAATTTGTCAACAACCATCTTTGGTCTATGACAGAAAAACCATTTATTTCACCATCTGCCTCCATTGTGTTTTAGTGTTTTGTGCTAAATGGCAAGTATTAGAATGCTAGCCTAAGATGCTAAACATGGTAACATGTTAGCATTGCTAGTGCCCAAGGAATTTAATGGCCAGTGGATACAGCCCAACCCAACTAGGTACCTCCATCTTCAACCACAACAACAACAACCAGCAGCTGATGCAAATTTTATTTCCAGCCAATGACTTTGTTTAGTGGCCAGTTTACTCAGAAATGAATACAGACAAACCTCTGTTTGGGAGCATGAATTGCTTGAATGAACTCTTTCAGTGACAGAAGACGTTGTTTCCTGACTTTGTTAGATGTTTTAAGCAACTGACAACTACCGAGAAGGAAATACCAAATGCAAATACGTTAAATGGCCAAAAATGTGACCACATAATATGACCATCTTGATGAATATAATGTTATATGTGTGCACTTACTTTAGCGATTGCTAAGAGCCTTTGAAACCATTGCCTCTGGCCATCATTGTGCCACACAGGGAAAAGGGAACCTCATGACGATGGACCCAAATGCCGACACTGGACGGGAAGTACAGACGGTTCAATAACTTAAAGAATAAACAGAAAGACAAAGGCTTACTGATGGCCGAGGCAGGCGGGGTCAACGCCAGAGTCAGTCCACAAGGCAAACAAATCTGTGAGGCAGTATCAGAGTCCAAGCAGAATAAGCAAAGTCCAAGGAAACCATAAAATCCAAAACACACACATTGAAACAATGACTGGAACAACAAACTGGCCAGGAAGAAAGGGAATGACACACAATATATATAGACGCCAGGGAGGGAAGGCTAAGTAGACACAGGTGAAACTAATGAACGAACTACACAGGTGGGAAAAGGACAGGAACTTGGTACACGAAGAGACAAGATAAAACAGGAAATGCCCAGAAACGCTCTGACAGAAACTCAAAACTGTGAGACATCGGTACAACATCTCACGCTGAACTTCTCAGCTGGTGTTCAGATTTCATTATTGGGTGTCTTATGAAAAGGCAGCGGAGCAAAAGGTTGTGCCACGTTTGTTAACACCGACCTTTTGTGGAAGGAATCCGAGAGGCTCAGGCGTCCAGCCAGGTGTGAGCAGCGGGGAGGCCAGAACACTGAGATCACTGGGCAGGTTGTTAGGGAGGAGGTGCGATAAAGCAATATGCAGAGACTGTTTATCAGAGAGTGAAATACTCCGGGAGAACATCAGTGATGTTCATGTATTTCATAGTTTTTATCGTCATTTTCTTTCAGGAAAATGTTCTTTCTCTTTGCTTTTTGCACAAAATGTTACAGAAACCTGATGCACCTCTGTTCCAGGAAGAAGCATATCGGAGAGGCCTGACTGGAAAATTGGCAGTGGTTTGACGACAGAGCAGCTCAGAGGAAAAGATGTGGAGCACAGGCGGGTGGACCGGTAGCACACGTAAACTCTGGTGATTCATCTTTGATCTAAACGTATGCTGATTTCCAGATAGAGGTTTTGGTATCGGCATTTGACCGAAGCCAATCCAGACTCAGTCTACGCACTGAAAGGCTGCAGAGGTGTGTTTTTCATTGTGGAGACTCTAATCCTCACAGAACTTCAAATGTTTGAGTGTGTAGGTTACCTTAACCTCTGACTCTGACTGATTGACAGGCCGGTATCATCTCTGCTGTCGTCATCGGCTGTTTACACATGTTTGTTTTGGAATTGCTTATCGATAAACAGCCGGACCTTCGGGTCCCGAGGGGACCTTATGGAACAACATCTACCTGCGCAAATATTAACCCGAGAGCATGGATGCTGTCGTCATCAGCTGCGAGCAGGTCAGTGGCATGAGGTTCGTTAGAGGAGGTCCGCGAGTGTGGCATGAAGAATGGTGTGTTGCAACCTGATGTGTTTACACACTGATAGCCCATGGTGGAAAGTAACAGAGGATATATATTTCAGCGATTTACACTTTATATTTTAATTTTGTGCTGTTTTACACCTCAGCGTCACTAGCATTGTGAGTCTATTTTGCATTTATATGTCTCAAAATCACAATAAAGCAGAAATGCTCAAATGTTGAGCACTGCACTGCATTCAAAAGTTATTAATGAGATAATATTATTGTGATAATTTGCCATAACTTTATCATTTATTGTAGCTCTTACTTGCTTTCCAGCTAGAATCACTAACACTTAATCAGACTTTATCATTTTGCTGTGTCAGACTGCATTTTCCATTACGTAAACTACTTTAATTAGCAATCTTGAGACCAGAATAGATTTATTTTTAATTCTAGGATTGGCTAAGCTCAGGCCCTAGCTGACTGGCAATAGCTGTTTCAGTAGCACTTCACCAGCAACAACTTGGCAACCAGTTGACTCTTTCTACAGTTTTACAGTGCAGCCGTTATAACCTGTGGATACATTTTCAAGAGGAGACCTCTGAGGAGATGAGAGCAAGGCTATGAGAGACTTGAGCTTGTTGCTGGACACGTATGCTGCTTTTAATGGAAATGTGTTAGTGACTGGACGCTGCAGCAGATGAGGATGCTTCGAAACCGCATCGAAGTTTTAAACCAGAGTTGAAGACGAAGAGCTGAAAGAACTTAAGTGGATAGCTTCCAAGTGTTAGATCTGTCCTTTTGGTTCAGCATCTGGTTAAAATTATCGGATCTCTGTTGGTCTGATTAACAAAAGAACCACAAACAGCTTCTTTATGCATTTTGAGATTTGTTATTCAATTCTGGTAACAGAGGAGGGTCTGCGGTCAGCAGCAAATACGTTTTTATTCTCTACCAGTAACCTCATTTAGGATCCTCGTACTGTGTCTACAGAGCCGTCTGTGCCAGTAACGCTCCACAGCGCTCTCGATGGTGCAAGAGTACAAATTCCTCAGTGTTTGAGAAGATACCTGCAATTTCCTCAAGCGTCCAGAGTCAAGCCGTCTCCGCGTTTGCTTGCTCACCATTGAGTAGCCCCAATCTTGTCATCATGATATGTGGACATCAAGGTAAGCCTGCCACCTGCCTATCAGGAAGTCAATGATCCACATGCACAGTGAGATGTTTAATCCCAGATTCTTGACTTTGGAGAAGAACCTGGAGGAAACTATGTCACTTTCTTGGCGTTCACACGCTTGAAAGGCCCTCGACGTCATGCGCAGATGGCTTCAAAGCAAGCATAAAGGTTGTTTAGCTCACTTGCGAGAGGCTTGCATCAGCACGTGACAAGCATAGTGCTGTGAGCGTATAAACTGTGATAAGTCTTCACACACGAAAATCAACGTGACACGTCTCACCACTAAGTGCTGATACAGTCGGCCTGAAGAGGCTTTTCTTTCTTCAACATGACTGACACGAATTCGTCCAGGCCTTTTGTTCATGTCTCTGCATGCCGCGTGATGGTGAGCAGAACCTTAAGGTAGTTAATCACAGTCCGTGGATCGTCATGGATCATTTAACAGCATCGCTCTACTGTAAACACGCACAGCAATGTTGAAGAGTCAACATCTGATGAGCATGAGAATCATATTTAATCTTAGGTTTGGCAGAAATATTTACCTTCTTCTAGGCGGAGCTGCTGATTGATCCCACAGATATGCAATAACAAAGACCAGCCAGGCTAAGCCGTCTATTGAAACTGCATGCACAGACATCGAAAACAGCAGCTAAGGTGTGATCAAACCTGCCATTGTCTTCCTTATCAATCTAACATAGGTCATGATGGACTTTTTCTGCATTTAATGCCTCTGAAACTGTCTTTTCATCACCGCAGAGCAGTGAATTATTCATTGAACGGCAGTTTAATGGAATTAAATTAAGAAATTAATTCAAAGCAGGCTCGGTGTAAGCTTTTTTTTAATAAAATATCTGCTGTAATATTCATGTCATGACTTTGGGCCCCAGTGTTTAAACACCATTTTATTATTGCAGGCACATCATTAAGGGAAAATCAGCAAAAGTTTCAGCTTTCATTGAGTTCCAGCATATAATCAATACTACACCGAACCGCTAAGACTACTAATAACAAACATTTCTCCACGAAATAGTCACTTTCCTCGCCAAAAGACTGTTTTTTGTGTGTGATTGGTTGTACTTTAGTGTAATGGCTCTGGTTTGTATTTGTCATCTTGAGGAATTACATTAACTTGACTCTCTCGTTGTAGAAACTCTGCTGTTTCATTATGTTATTGCATAACTTTTGGCCGTTGTTGGAGTGACTCAAAGTGTTTCCAAGGAATATTTCAGACAAAGAGAACATGCTGCACCAGTAATGCCCATTCCTCATATGGAAATCTTTATCATCACTTTGGCCCTTGTTGTATTCTTTTTAAATGTAATTGAAGACATAAACTGTTGCGCTGTTACGCTGAGTTCTTATGTGGACGAGGGATTCATTTAAAGCCGGGACATTCCTATCCGAAACATATGTTACTGTTTGTGGGCTGCTTACTCTGAAATGGCAGCATTCAACCCCCACTGCCAACTTTCCCAGCACAAAAACACACACATATATGCACCATAAACACACACACAAACACACACACACACCATCTCACTCAATCATTTGTTTTTCACAAAGACATCTTTCTTCTTGGGTTTTCTTCTGGGGTGGCTGTGGCTCAGAGGTAAGACGGGTCGTCCGCCTCCCTGAAGAGTTCGGTTCGATCTCCTGCTCCTCTGGGCTGCGTGCCGAAGTGTCTTTGGGCAAGACGTTGAACCCCAAATTGCTCCCTGTGGAGGGTCAATGGGTGTGTGTGAATGACTTAGCTTTTTTGGTTCCCTCAGTTTCCTTGCATGCAAATGGGTGAATGCTGCCTTGTAGTGTAAAAGTGCTTGAAGTGGTTTAAAGACTAGAAAGGTGATATAAAAGTACAGTCGGTTAATTATTAATGAAAACAAAGAGAAAGTAAAAGAAGAGAAACCTCACTATGCTTCATAAAAACAAGCAGATCTGTTGATAGGGTTCATATAAAGCGGACACTTTAGGCATATTATCAGTATATTGTCACAACCCTCCAAAGAATGCATGATTGACTATATTGAGTATACAGTCTGTGATCCCTCACCACCTTCCCACCCATCCACACACACACACACACACACACACACACACACACACTCTCTCACTTGTGTTTGACGAAGCACCAGGAAAACAAAAATAAATAACTTGTTGAACCAGAGGCCAGCGTCAGGGGAGCTGCTTTGAAGCCACTCTGCACCTTTGACGATGAAAGTAGCCTACTACAAGCCTCTAGCATAAAAACAGTTAAACAACATGAAATGCAAAGTTGTGTATGTATGCGCTTGTTCTTATCTCTTACACATGCACGCAATTACAGACGCAGAAAACATTTACTTTAATTAATTTATTTAATAATATTGACTTAGGGCAAGATGTGAATCCAATTATATGCAAATTTGAGATTAAATATGATATTTAAGCAATAAATTAATCACAAAATAAATAAGTGATAACCATTCCCAAGCCTCCCCTGACAGTCTAAATGAATTTTTTAATATACCTGTGAGGTCATGACCAGCCATCTCTGCCAGTTTGTTGGTCCATGAGTTGCCGAGGTCGCCGCTACAAGGATTTACCGGAAAGAACGACGCCGTACATTCATTAACAAAGCAATTAGCTGGACAAGCCGTGGCTAATTTACTTTATAAACAGTGTCCAAGTTATAATTACCTATACCATAATAACTCAACTTCTCACCCACCCGTGGAAAAGGTTAGTTCAGTAAATGTCACTGCTGCATGTGCTGATGTCAAAGATGATAAATGTTTGGACTCATTACTGAACGTTTGTATTAGCAGGCCATTTCTTCTACTTTTGGCAAAAACGCCCCCTTTCTTTTAAAGTTTTTTTTGGCCTCACGAAACAATCAGAAACTAGCTATGACATTAAAATTTAAATATGGTAACAATTTGTGTACCTCAGTTGAGCACATTTATCAATTCTGTGATGTTTATTTGTGGTGATGGCTGACTGCCTCTTCTTGCACAGGCTACAAGGTCCTATTGATATGTGAGGTAACTTGAAAGATCGCATTGTGTTCATATGCCTTCATATATTCTAAAATCACTTCATCACCTCCTCATTTGAGCTTATTAGATACTTGAATGACATATGGGCTGAAACATAACCCTTGACCTTTGACAACCAAACCAAAATCTAATCAGTTCATCTTTGAGTTCAAGTGGACCTTTATGCCAAATACGATGAAAGCCTCTCCAGGCATTCTTGATAGATAGAAAGCACGAGGTAACAGTGACCTTAACCTTAACCTGACCAGTTCATCATGAAGTCCAGTTATATGTTTGCACCAAATGTAAAATGGATTGCTTCACATTTGCAAAGTCACACTGACAATAATCTTTAAACTTTGTCTCCCAAATCCAAGGTGCGTTTTGTCAAATCTGAAGGGATTCCCTCCGCATGTTGCTGAAATGTTTAAGACCCCAAAAACATATTTTGTGAGGTCACGGTGACCTTGACCTTTAGCCTTGGACCACCGAAGTCTAATCAGTCCATCCTTGAGTGTTGAATTTAAAAGGATCCACTTGAGACGTGGCAGTGGCAGACAAAATCCAGTCATACTTATGTTTTGACATGTTCTCCTCTGTACAGTGGTTAATATTAGATGAAAATATAATATAATATAATAGGAATATAATGAATGGCTCTCTGTTTAGATGTTCAGTATGTTGATTAGTTGGAGTGTTAGTGAAGATAAGGACCCTTCTCGTTTGATGCACATTACACCTGCATATTACACCTCAACCCAGTCACGATCAGTAAAGTTCAAAGCCTGCAGGGTGATAATCAATACGACATGAAAACGGTTCTTGCATTCATTATGTGAGCAAACATCAATCAGACATCACTCACCTGCTGGTAAGAGCCTCAGACGTACTGTCTAGAGTTAAAGTTGCACTTTAAAAATGATGGCGAAAGGGGTTGAATGGAGGTCAATGCAACGCAAACCAGCCAGGGATATCAAAAGTCTCTGACTCATGCAAACACACACACACACACACACACACACACACACACAGACACACACACTTTCACCCTTGAGAAATCGCAGACAGCTGACACCGCATGTCAAAATTTCACAGCAGTGTCACCACGTTGTGCAATTGTCCCGACCCCTCTGAGCTCCCGTATTTGATGATTCATTACAAAAGAGTCCATTCTAGAAAATCATATTTGGTTCTGTCGGTAAAGCGTTTTAAAGCTTTATTTTGTAGTTTGTTCTTATTGAAATATAAAAGCACTATAAAATTTGCAGCTGCATGAAATGGAAAAAAAAAACCTTGGGTTTCAAGAACAAAAAAAAAAAGATGTAAAATCATTTGGACACAGAGAGGAGAAAATAATGAGGTGTAAGATTTTTGCCAGCATCCCATCTGAGGTATATTTGTACCCTCGTCCCTGTATTTACTCAAATTCCCTTATAATAACCCATATTAATGTCTATTGGCAGACTAAGTCCATAACTCCATATTGAAGTTATACAGGGCTAGACCACCAGGTATGTGTACCTGACATAAAAAAACCTCTTGGCATCAGCGCATCAGTGCACAATGCAGTAAAAAAAACATAAAACCCCAGCTGACTTCTGGTCCCAGCTAGTCTGAGTAAGGTCCTATTTACAGCGGTTTACTGTTGAAATACTCTCTTCCTGTGTGGTTTCAGGAGGAGAGAATATGGCCTCCCCTGGCAGCCTCGCGAGCACAACGAGACAGAGAATAAGAGTGAAAATAGACTCTGCAGACGTCTCAGTGGACAGACAATTGCTAAAGAGTAGAGGTTGCATATCTGCGTAGGAGTAGTCTGGGTATAGAGAAAAGGAGGAGAAAGTTAAAGCGAGAGGAAGACATGCTAAAGGACACAAACTGAGAAGAACTGACAAAGTAGTTAACACAGGCTGGGAACTTTTGAGAATGAAAGCAATCTTTGTGGTTACAGACCAAGTGGAAGAAGCACAGACGCAGTTCAAGAATTGCTTAAGAGTACAGTAGTGTACACGGTGGCCAACTATGTGACACAGTTATTAAAAATAAAAGCTGAAACTCTTTTTAACTCCTCAAAGACGTTGGAAAGGATTCAGCTGAACGTCTTATTATGGGGGTATACCGTCCAGTGTGGTTTGGAGGTTGTAATTTCAAGGTTTTAGCTGGATTGACTCGTCAGACTCAGAAAATATTAGATCCCTGGTGGTTAGAAAGACTGGTCCTTGAGTGGGAACCGACTGATCCTAGTAGCAGTTTCTCTGCAATTAGGCAGACGAGTTCTCCTAAACTAACCGATTACAAAATATGGCATTTGTCGCCTACAGAAAGAGCTGATCTGATGTTCCTACTGACCTAAAAACCCGATCTACTAGGTTTTGTTAAGCAGTAACATCACCCTGTCATTTGTTTCTGTGAGGTGACGGCTGTAATTTGATTTACAAGATGTTTTTTTTGACTGCAAGCAAAGTAAAAATAGGTCTTTCTGTCCAAAAAGGGCCTAATTCAAGATACACTCACTAGATTTTCCTGCAGTTGATTACTTATCCTCGATTACTCGGCAGAAATAGCAAATCTGCAGCAGTAATGTGGGCAGCACGGTGGCTTAAGTGGTTAGCACCTCACCTCACAGCAAGAGGGCTTCAGGTTCAATTTGCATGTTCCCTCCGGGTACTCCTGCTTCCTCCAACACCCAAAAACATGCATGATAGGTTAATCTGGAGCTCTAAAGTGACTGTAGGAATGAGTCTTGACAGCCTTGGGTGTACCCTGCCTCCTGCCCATTGATTGCTGGGACAGGCTTCAGCATCCCCGCAACCATGAAAGGTATAAAGCGGTTACAGAAGATGTATGGATGGATGGGTCAGCAAAAAGTTTAAATGAGAGAGGTTAAAAGGTGTTCGTAAATCTGCTTCTGGATTCCTCTGAAGAGATGTACTTGCTGTCTAGCCACATCTAATTTAACTGTTCACATACTTGCACACGTAGCTGAATGGTACTGGAGGGTGTCACTAGAGGGCGCACCAGAGAAATCAGAACCTAAAAGACAAGGACCCAGGAAAGGCAAGGCCGCCATGAGCGGTAGCCGAGGCTCAGAGGTAGAGTGGGCCGCTCATTTGCCAGAAGATTGGCTGATCTTTAGGGTTGCATGCCAAAGTGCTGAAGTGTCTTTGAGCAAGTCACTGTACCCCCAGATTGCTCCCAGTGACTCTCAATGAATGTTGGTGTCTGTTCTGGTGAGCAGCTGCCATCAGTATATGAATCGGTGTGTTGGAGAGCACTTTGAGAGGTCAGACGACTAGATAAGTAGGGTTCGTTCACCATTATCCATGTGAACACACACAGCCAGTATATCTCCAGCCTTAAAAGAGCAGCTCTCTCTTGTAAAAACTTTAGTACTACATAATAGCGGCTTCATGAAAATCACAACCGCATGTTAAGCCGTCGAGGGAAATTCCTCAGTTTGCGTTAATTAAATGATATCCTCCTACATGTGGTAACATTGTAGCACAAAGTGCATTTGTGAAGAGTTGTAGAGAGCGCGAGTAATGGAGAATAGTGCTCGCTTTGTTTCACACTTGTCTTAGCGCTAGTGAGGAGGAACTCTTACAATCACACACGCACTCTCACAAACACGTGGACACATGTGTAATGGTCCACAGATGCTCTGCCCTTGGCTCTCCGAGGAGGATATCCTGATGGCTGCCTGGTGGAGCTGCCAAACCTTCATAGAAACACAACAAAAGAAATAATGCAGAGACAACGCGCAGATGAGAACATTATTCGCATTTCGAGTGATTTTCCAGACAATGAGACTGGACTGGTGGAGCCAACGTGCTGTACATAATGTTACATTCTGACATGGAGCAGAGGGAACATCTGCATGCATATAGGAGCAAACTCAAAGGTTTGCTCAAGAGTCATTCTTTAGCTCGCCCTGGTATGTTATAGATTGCATTTTGTGGAGCTTTTTAACAGGCAACAGCCTTTTGCTTTACCTTTCCCAGGAGGTTTTTGCATCGCCGCTTGTGTTTTCGTGAGCTGAATGTTACATCATTTTTTAAAAATTTTACAAGCCCTAGCCGAAAGTCCTCTTGGGATTAAGAGGTATGAACAAAATGAGTCAATTGTGGTGCAAAATAATGAACAAAAGAGCAGCTGTTAGTGTTTGATAGACATTCTCTAGTGTTGTTGCAGCCATGTCTGTGTCTTAATCAGCCCCTCACCACATGAAGGACTCTCAGTCAGCTATGTTACACATACACACTGCTCACACTGACATATTAGCTTCTGCAAGACAAAGTTTCTTAAGTTGTTGCTCTCTTATATGCACCAATTGGACCATTGGACTATTTGTTAAGTGTTTATCACATGTACCCAGATAGCTTGAAGCTACACAGCAACATATGGACTAACCACGTGTGCAGAGCTGAGCGTGTGTTTATGTGGCAGCTCGGCCTTTGACTGATGTCCAAACTCCTTCTCCAAACTCCAAACTTCCCTTTTCCTCTCATCTCTGTGCATTTATGAGGCAGTTACATGAAGTTCATTCAAAAATCACCAGGATAAGAAACCGTTTCGTTAGTTTGAAACATTTCTGACTCACATGGATGCATCTTCGCCTCTTGTCTTCCCACTGACTTTGTATGCGATTGTGCCGCCTCTAAAAGTCACATCGCCTGAATACAAACAAAACTCACAATGGACAAAAATAGAATAATAAACCAGGGTGCGAATATTTCCAGTCTTGACTCAGAGGAGTTTTCACCGATTTGGAAAAAAAAAGATGTGTTTACTGTCTCTGTGGACAGTTACAGGAGCACATTAGCTTAGCATATAGGTTGGAAGCAGGAAATAGCTAGTCTGGCACTGCCATAGGTGAAAAAAAGTGCTTGTAACACTTGTAAAGTTAATAACTAACCAATTTTATCTCGCTGGTTTAACCTGTACACAAACAAAAATGTGAAAGTGTGGTTAGGACTTTATGTTTTTAGCTTTGAGATAGCTAGCACAGCTCTGCTTTTACTGCTTTTACCTCCAATCTTTATGCTACGCTAAGCTAACCAATACTAAAATGCATAGTGTTTTAAGGTAAAACTTAAAGTTCACACTGTTTATATGACATTTTTCACAATCACGCATTTCAGCGTAGAGCTATTTGCAGTTAATTTAAGGGAATGTTGTCTTGGGTGTGATAATAACGCTGAAATGCACACACACACACACACACACACATATATATATATTTTCCTTCCTCTGTGTATCACAATTCATTATAGCATGGATTTGTACACTGATTTCATTTTGTAATAGTTCTCCAAAGCTTGTGTTGTTAAGTGTTGTGGCTTATCATCACTGAACCAATACCTCTGCACACTGTGTGGTTTTTATGTTGTACTTGGTCGATAAAGGAGCTGCGATTTTCATAACCTGCCGATGCATTATGCAGATGTGCATGAGGCGATGTGTTCAAAGCAAATGAGGAGGGAGCAGTCCATTGTCTCACTGTTTCCCCTCTAACAGGAAAGGAAATGCGGTTCCCTATGGAAGTCTGCACAGCCTGGGGTACCTCGGGGCTGCTTGGCAAGCGTATCGATATACATGCAAGTGGAACACGTGGGCACGCACATATTCAGTCACACAACCACGTCCAAGATAAACACCCCTCCTCTGGACATATACAAAGTGCAGAACTCACAGACACACACACGGTCATCACAGCATGCTGTATCTATCACCATGTCTCCAGTATAAATGATAGATCACAGAGCTCCTGACAACCACAACTCGCCGCAATCCCCAAAGCCAATTAATCAGCACAGACAATCTGCTCAATCCTAACTCACTGAGCTCAGTTCAGACATAAAGCACCTTCTGTCGAGCCATCAGCATGTAACCTTGAGCCTGTCTGAACACCATAAAGTCAGCGGGAACACTGATAAGCTATTGCATGTGTACATACAATATACAGTCTCCTGTGTGTAGCGCTCAATATTATAGACTGGATTGCACATGGGTCTCGGGGTGAACAGAAGAATTGCCCTGTGTGCAAAATATAAAAGAAACTGTTAACAATGAATAAATCGAACTTTATGCGCGGCTGGAAACACATCCACGACTCTGTGTTTTCAGCTGTAGAGCTATTCCCACCACTGTTGTCACTGCTCCTCCTGTGTTTTAGTGCACACTTTGATTTTAACACCAATGCGTCTTCATAAAGTTCTTCCCTGTTAAGCATTTGCTGAAGTTTTGGGAGGTACGGGACACATTAGCTTGCTTGTGAGCTTGCGTGTTGCTTCCATTTACTGCCAAATAAAAGTCTTTGTTTCATATTGAAAGAAGTGTGAAATATTAGTTATCTCTCACTGCCGCTAATTAGGTTTTATATTGCTACGCTCCTTGCCTGTGGTTGCTCCAGAACCTCTTGAACAACATTAAAAACTTTAGATTAGATAACTTTTAAACATCGCTGGTTTTATCTTTTCACAGAAATGCGATTTCCCCCTTGTAACCATCAGTTTATCTGCTGCTGCATCATATGAAATTTGAATTAATAAATATCGTTCTTAGCAGGCTGTACATTTTTTGTTAACTCATCTCATGAACACACTCGAACCGCAAATGAATTTGTCCTTGCAACGAGTGCTGTGTGTGTATCCAACGCCTGATATAGCTTCTTCCTCTGTGCCAAAGAGCGCCATTCTTGTCCAAAAGCTATTAAAAACACATCAGTGAGCTACACTGTGGCACTGGATGACATGCTTCTTCATTACCATGAACACGCGCACGAGCTGTAGTTTGTTTTGACTCAATTCCACACACACACACACACACACCTCATCCTGCTGCCCCAAGCATAATGTGGAGTAATCCACATCTTTAAAAAAGTCCCCAACAAATGCCCATGAGCTGTTTTACAACCTCACTGGGCCTATTTTGAACATTAATCTAAGAATTTTAACCCTTTGGTTTGAGGATGACGTCGCTTTGGTCTGCATTTGTTTCTCATAAACACAAGTAAATAAATAATCGACCGAGCGAAGAGATTGCTGTTATTTTCTTATATTGGGACACCTTATGATGCACACACACACACACACACACACACTTTACTGTGCCTGTTTCATTTGCTAATAAAGAGCCAGCGAAAGTCGAAGGTGGCATTGGCAGCTTTGACTGTAAATGTATGAAATCAAACCAAACAGGCATGTTCTGCTGACAAAATCCACCTTTGTTAGTTAAATAAACTCCGGCCTCCCGTGTGTATTACGTGTGGAAAAGATGTTGCTAGCAACAACTTCGTCCCCATATTTTGTGCAGTAACTCATGAGCCGAACCAGGTGCAGCCCCCTTGTATGTTTACGTCTGTAAGCAGTTGTCAAGGTAAATGCTTCCACAGTGTGGGACGGATCATATGGGATGAATTAGCTGTCAACCCCCCGCACCAGCCCCCAATCCCAGCTCCCGCCTCTCTGTGCTCCCAATAACCCCTCTCCTCAAAGTAATGCATGCACACACACACACACACACACACACACAGATGCCTACCCCCTACATGCTGCACGTCGTAACCAGTGCACCAGATTTCTAAACCAGACCCCATCATTGAGGGTGAGTCAGCAACTTCTTGCAACTTCAGATGCAGCGACAGAGTCTGGCCCATATGTGTGCACCAGCAGGGGTTCAACCATGGTGCATGTCACAGTGAGAAACATGCATTTTGATGGGATGCTAACGTGCTAGCTGTGATTGCACTGGCTCACCTACATGTGACACAAACAAGCCCCGGTTAAGTAATAAGGGTGGAGTCAGACAGTGTTGTGCAATGATCATCAAAAAACACGGAAGACACATTGTGGAGGTCTAAATCTGAGCTGAGCTGATCTCATGATGACTTCAAGATGCCCCTTCTGGTTTCGCCACATTGACGCAGCAGATGAAAGACCGTTTGTACTGTTGGCAACATGATCAACAACTACAGCAAGTACATTAAGCACAGTGTCAGCAAGCAAAGCAAATAACAAAGGTTAACGTCTGTGTGACATGCAGGCCTGCAGCCATCGACGAGGACGCACATGTCCCCTTTCATCCTCTGTTTCTTTGCCTCACAGGGACTAAAGTGAAGTTTGCATTTTAGTATTTAAAGTCGCACACACGGTGGTTGGATAGCAACTGTAATTTGTCCATTTAAAACAAAGAATACATAAATCAAGACATACATGAAAACGTAAATACAGCATTTAGACAAATCTGAGAAGGGAAAAGCAGGACGCTGGGCTTCTTTTTAGCCTTTTTCCATAACTTCACAACAGATTTGTGGAGATTTGCTCACGACGGGCATTGGAGATAACAGACTCCTCAGAAAGTACTGTGTCACTGAATACAAGAAGACTTCTTACCATTATCGGCTATTATGATGATGTCTGGCGCAAATTAGAGCAATCCTGCACTGGGGCCTTTAAAGAAGTCCACCTTAACTGCCTGCATGAGCTGTGTCAGCAGTCGAAACATCCCTGACGTGATGAAACTGCCTTAACACATTGTATATGTACAAAAAAATCAAACATGCAATCTGTTCTTGGCTGTATTTTATACTATGTCCTGGACTTGTGAGCATGTAGAGGTCAATAAACTTAATCAAGGGTGGAGAAACAGGTGTGGTTAATTGAGGAATTGACCATTAAACGGCATTAACCTCCTCTTATAAGAATACAACAGCGTCCAACTCACTAAAGACAACAGAGGCGCGTTTGTTTCGGTTCACTTTTATTTGTAAATGCATCTTGGGATAGAACAAAGAAAAAATATATATATAATATATTCATATGTACTGAAACGTTATGTACACATTTAGGGTTTACACTCTTCACAACCACTGATTTGTTTTAAGATATGGTATCAGAATAGTCTCTGTGTGTGTTTCCTGGATGCAGCGGCGTACACTCCTGCATATTTACATACATTCATAGGATGCGATAAAACACCTGTGCGCACACAAGCATTAAAAATTCAAAAATTGAATGAAAGGAATGACGTACAATATCGTGTACCCCTGCTTGTTGTCGCTCTAAATACATGAATTAGGCATGGACGGTATCGTCGCACCCCTGCGTCTTCACAGCAGGGTGCGTTGGTGCGCGAAACAAAAACGTTTGAGAGTAATTAGGGAATCGGATTCTGTGTCACGGCCTCGAAAACTGATGTTGTGAGTATATTTCCCAGAAGCTCATCCTCCTGGTAGTTCAGCACCATGGTGTGTATAGTGTGTCCGTTGATGTCACCTCAACGAAACTGCCAGCTGAGGTCAAAGGCTGTCGGGAAGTCTCCAGTAACAGATAAAGCAGAGTTGAGGCAGATTTTGTGTCAAGTTGTCAGCAGAACATCAGTAAAAATCTTAAAAGCAGACTGAGACACTCAGTTCTGTGACCGCTGACTGACATGGGACATATCATAACACCGTTTCGATACAGTCTCTTGGCACCCCGTTGAAGCATGGATCACTGAGATGCCCAAACAGTTTGGCTCTCCAGTAAGGATTCTGTGGTACAGTAAGGCCAGAAAAGCAAGACAAATAGAAGACCAGCGAGTAGGTACACATGACTTAACCTAATAAAACAATGGACAAAGATCATTTAACACTCATCAGAAGGCCGATTTAACAATCACTGTGCGCTTAACCTTTTAGTTGTGTTACACTTTTGCATTTCTCGCGTTGGACTAGGACAGAGCTGTCTGAGAAACCTCACAGCAGAAACCTCTGTGGACCCCCGGGGAAGAGTAACTACTACTCTGGTAGCTGATGAGGATCCGAAAGAACCTTGATGTGACTTCCTAAACATTGCATAAGATGAGGAATGTCCAAGACATTGGCAGCTTTCAGGAAGATAGAAGGCAGTTGTTATTATCCAGGTAGAGTGGACATGGAAGGCTATCACCAAAGCTATCACATAATCCAGACTGAATGAAGATAAGCTTATCTCGTCTCCTCTGCCGAGGCAGGTGACAAGGACTGAACAAACATAAGGA
Organism: Datnioides undecimradiatus; assembly: GCA_008933995.1. Lineage (NCBI taxonomy): Eukaryota > Metazoa > Chordata > Actinopteri > Lobotiformes > Datnioididae > Datnioides > Datnioides undecimradiatus. Next base: position 20,623,302 of record WARS01000013.1, read on the forward strand.
GTACAACACACCAAAGCACCGACAGCAACAACAACCGTTAGCTGATTACAGAACGGCGACCGTGCTGGTTTACTTTTGCACAATAAATTAGGACAATCACAGACTGCTGAAACAAAAAGCAAGGCGCGCTTCCACCCACATATCCAAATTGACTTGATGGAGGCGCACACACGCGCCCACGCACCCGTACATTCACGCCCACATCTTGCTCCCGTGGCCTATGTCTGTATGAGAGTGAGCTCAGCATTCCCAGTGATCCCAGTGATCCCAGCGATCCCAGCGATCCGATCGTGGGCATCAGTTTGCTGAGCGGACTGTCCGGCTGTTTCGTGGGAAGCGGTGGACTTTGATGTGTTTCGACAGGTGGTCGCTGCGGGCGAACTTCTTCTCACACACTGGACACTGGTATGGCTTTACACCCGAGTGGGACCGCCGGTGCCGAGACAGCTCATCTGACCGGGAAAACCTGGAAGGGAGGAGACGAGGAGATGTTTAATACTCAGCAAAGAAAAATGGAGGAAGACAAGAAGTGTTGGGAGTCTGACGACCTTAGACTTGACCTGACAAATCATAAGACACGAGACTCGAGACTTTACTTAGATTTGAGCCTTTCTTTGTCTTGGAATGACTCGATACCTTTCCTAAACCCAAAGGTTCCCTAAGAAGCCACCCAGCTTGTGTTTTCCCTGACAACAGAGGTACTCTTTAATGAACTGATCCGACAGTAGCCAATCACGTTGTTGCACAAAACATTAAGATAACATCAAGCTAAAATCACATGTGGCTCATGATATTAGCATGACGTTACAGACAAATCAACTGTTTCAATCTACTGCATGTCTCAGGTTGGCTGTTCTGAACTGGGACCTCCAAGTTTCCTTTGCTGCTAAGCCTTCGTTTCCGCCTTCTCAACTACCAAAAGTAGAGATTTTAGCTAGTTTGAGTTTGATTGATTGATATTTTCAGCTACTGTGGCAAATGTCGGAAGCTAAAGACAAGTGGATTCAACAAGGGGATTAAGGTTTCATTACTGGGAAACTGGGAGAATTGACATGTTGACTTATTTAGCTCTTGAAAACCCAAGTTTTAGTTGACGCAGATTGACTCTTGCTTCGTAGCCAAGACCCGAGACTTGCTTGTGCAAAATAATGACTTTATCCTGCCTCTACTGAAAATGAAAGATAAGAGCAGAAAAGTCCGAATACAGCTTTTTGTTTCAGGTGTGTGCGGTTTGGCCGAGATGCTCGTGGCCGACTTGTGTCAAATTAGTCGCACAACACATCCAGAAACCGTTCTACTCATGTGGAAACCATTGTTCTCGCCTCTTCTGAACAAACAAAGACAATGGGTCTGTCAAAAAACATTTATCTTTAGAGTAAACATGTGTTTGAAGGACATTTCACAGGGGGGAACTCGCCAAGGGCATATATGATTCACTGGATAAAAAAATACAAAAACCTTGATCTTTGCGCCGCCTTCGCGCTCTTATTTTGCATCTAGATCTGGCAACTCCCTGTTTTTCCCAACACCGCGGCTGCACAGGCCAAAAAATTTTCTCACCGAGCCCCGCAGTGTAATTATCTGTCATGAGCAAGAATGCTTCACATGTTGATGCTACAATTCATTTGCCTGTAACTCATTTGGACGAGCAAAACATCGCAGCGGGGTTAGCATGCGAGCCGTACGCTACTTGGCTGGAGACAAAGGGACGACAGCTCCGGGGCTTCTTCCCAGTAACCCAGTTCTCTGAATCGCGACTGTCCCAAAGCCAGGCTCTGCATCCCAGATGTTGCTCTGCTGACCTGACAAGATGATGAATCGATACAATCGCACCCTGTAATTAAGCAGCAACACATAAAGAGCCGCAGTATAAAAAAAACCCTGCTGTACTCTGTGTCACATTGTAGATACAGCGAGCTTACGGCTTAGAGCTAAAGCGAAGCTGCTGCAGTAACAGAGACGATTAAGTTACATGCAATCTTCTGACAGCAGTTTATGAAGGGAGACACTGCCAGTAAAACCCCTGCAAACACCTCCCGCATGCTCGCTAGGAGAAAGTGCAACAGGAAGATTGAGTCTGCACGAAAGACTTGAGCGGTTGGACCAATTTTAACATCTTTTAACCTTGGCAGGGCTGAGATCTCATGGGAACCAACACGCACGTTGCGTGTGCAGGCAGGACATATTTACAGTAACGTGGAGAAGGCAGTCCGCATCGTCGCTGCCAGATGGCCGTGAGATGAAATTTCAGATGTGAAAATAAAAAGGAGCTAATGGCTTAAACAAATGTTTCATGTAGCGCGCTGCCACCCCAACAACCGCGCATCCAGATCTGATCTGCAAACAGTATTTTACGCAGTTTGCAGGGGATCGTCTCATTCTGTAACTGGTAACATGATCACTGCCACGCTGAAAGTCTGATTCCTGCACCATCTGGTTTGGATCAGTCGCTGTACGAACTGACAAAAGCATCAGAGAAACAGACAGAATTTACAGTCTTTTCATCCACTTTTACTCCAAACTGAGTCGATGTAAAGCTGTCTGGTGTCTCTCAAAGGGATTTCCTGTCAGACGAAGGTGTTAAATAACTGAATTTAGATGTTTTCAGATGTTTTTTTTCCCCCCCGGATTAAAAAAAAGGGCTAACCTACGGACTGATTTTCAATAGGAAGCAGTGTTGGATTGGGTCGGCTCATTTTTAGGAGCAGGCAGGACTGAAAAGCAGACAATCCTGTGCAGACCTCTTCTCTTGACCTTGAAAGCGAGGGGCGCGCCGCATGCTGTACTCGACTATGCAAGTTTCTCTCTTCCAGTTCGTGTGTGGGCACATTACTCCCAGAAACCACCCCAGGGAGTCCCCAGCTTCATTCCTCCAACTGTCAGCTTGAAAGAGCTGCGTAACACAGCCTGAGCTTCAAGTAACTGTGCTCTCTTGGAAGAAAAGATGTGCACCAGGCATGAACTGAGCTGAGCAATTAAATTAATAATTCTCAATTAATTCTCAGTCAACAGCTGCAGGTAAACACAGTAGATGAACCACTGAAGGCTGGTATTTAACTGCACAGTCTGTCGGGCTGTCGTAAGTTGACACAAGGTATGACGTGATTGATTTTAGCTAGCACGGACTAACAACTCTCCAGGATCAATACGCGGTGGGAGATTGTTTAAAGTTGAAGGCCAGTTCAGACTAAAGATTCGTGACGAGGTTAAACCATTTCAGGGCGCTTCAGGGAAACTCGCAGCGCGTCATGTCATCTGATTCAACAGCCAATCAGCCATCGGCTCTAACGTCAGCTACAGTTTTGGACGGAGGAGAGAGAGGATCAAGTTCTCAATCTGCACGTTTTTCATCTGTGCAGGAAACCTGCTACAAGCACCTAACTGTCACTGTCTCCACGCTTATTTTTAGATGCTGCAAATCATACTGTAAAAAGCCTGAAAAGCCGGTTGTGGAACCACTGCACTGTCTTCTCTTGTCACACTGGCGTTAACTGGCAGCCTTTCACATTGGCGCATTGCAGGCAGTCGCAAGTTTAAACCTGCCTCAGCCCAAATCTTTGGTAGCGTGACTCAAAGCTTTAAGTCTCCTGTAACATATGACAGAGCAACTGAAAAGCCACTGAGGCATATCTGAATTTGGTAAAATGTTCCCGCTGCCATGACACGTTTTTCTGTTTTGTTATCTTGTATGTCAGGCAGTGGAGTGTGCTTTTTTAGCCTGTGTTATACAGTATAAAGGTATATTTTTGTAGTTTTTGAAAGATGATAATGCTGCAATGCAAAAAAAAAAAATGCGGTGCTAAGAGGCAAAGAGGTCTGTGGAGGTTGATCGTGTGTGACATGTAAATCTGGGTACGAGCCGGTAATGGACCGTGCTGAGAGCTGGCCGGGCTGGTTTTGTATTTAATAATCAAATAAACACCTGTCGAAGTTTCGCTACCTCCTTAAATTGTAAACTGAACTGAAAACATAATCCGCCGTAGACTATCTGTCCCAAGAATCTAGGGAATGTTTAAACTGCTGCTACCAAACTAGTCCTATCAGAAATGTCTCTTTTTAATCAGCTGCACAGCAAAGTACAATATAGTAGTGCCACATATAGAGAGAGAGAGAAGAGCTCACCTACTGCCAAACCCTTGAAGATAATGTCAAATAAACTAAGATTGGTTCGGGCTCTGTTTGTGCAAGCTAAAAGCACCCATGTCAACAAAACGTCATCCTTTTCTGGGTCACTCTGCATCAAACTGAGATTTAAAAGTAGAAAACACGACGTGGAGGAAGAGTGACTGAGTGCTCAGCTCTCAAAAGGACGCGCCTGTGAGCTCAAGGCTCAATAAGCAACTGGGAGAAGTAGTTAACTGGGGCCCCCAGACCATCAGGAGCCCCAGAAGCTCCAGGTTCACTGCTTTTCCCTTGACGCGGGGGGCCCTCTGCCAAATCTACGTCTAAAACTTTAATTTTATTAGTTTATCCTGCACACATGGGGGATGTTGGTGGACGTGGCGGGGGTCATCAGGGGCCCAGCAGCTAATTTCTGCCCGCGGGAAAAGCAGACATGGCTGTGCATGAGGTGATAATAACTTATTTTTACAGGAAGACATAAAACAAAGGGTACTAACAGTTAATGTAGATGGAACTTGACCATGAGTCTCAGTTTCGATAAGTCGATAAGCAAAACAACCCACTAAACGTCTGAAATGAGAACATTTGGTCAATCCATTGAAATGGAGGAGACTGTGTAAGTTTTATAGAGTCCTGAGTGACACTGTAGTACATTTGAATATACAGTAGCGCACTTTCCGTGCAGCCGATCCCTCCCTGTTCCTCCCGGTCTATGAGGAACCTTGACTGATCCCTCTCTTCCCTTTCATGCAGCGTGGCAGCCTGGACGTTCCTAGCCCACAGTCATGGTAACTATTCAACACTTTGTCTTTGTTCGCTCCACTTCCTCACTGCTTCTCCCTTCAGATGATTGTGTGCAAAACTGAAACAGGCCTTTTTCCCCCCTCTATCTGCCCCTCTGCCCCCCTCCCTCCCTTCCCCCGTCTCTCAAACCACCTCCACCAGCAATTTCTCCCGTCTTTTCTTTTTTTTTTTTTAAAGCTCGGTTACTCTCTGCCCCTCGCTCCGTTTGCTTGCATCTTTCGCATTTTTCCCCAAATCTTTTTTTGCCTTCGGTCGGGCCCCCTCATTTACCCCATTGCGAACACACACACGCTGGTTGCCTCACACAAACACACACACACACACACTTCCATCCAAACTACATCCTGCCTTTTGTGTACAGACAAGAGGCCTTTGTTAGTTGGAACACACAGCCTGAATTACTACTGCTCAATTTTTCTGCCGCTCCCCTCATGTATGAGTTTACACGCAGCAATAAAGTACAGTACATGACTGGTGGCGGGTTGCCAGGTTGGTGCTACAGTCCAACGCACCAACACAAAGCATTAAAGGGATATTACTGATCACTCAGTACCTGCATGTAAAAGAAGGTTTATAAATGATTTAATATTTATAAGAGGAAGGTTGCACCAGTGCTGATTGTAACAGCTGCCTGCGTGGGATAGTTTCTGCCTGTTCGTGCACATGTAAATGTGAGCGTACCACATGCACACAGCAATGCATAAAGGCAAAGCACATGAAAATTACACACAACATGTCAGTGCTTGCCGCCGAGTAGCAAGTCCTGCTGCCGGGTGGAGTATTTAGATCGGCGAAGCCCCAGTGGTCTACTATTAGCATTATGTAATGAAAGCACACAGAGTAACTTGACACTCTTCAGTTAAACTTCATCAAAGTGAACTGAAATGTCAAGCATGGACGTGCAACATGAGAAGAGCTGCCGATTCTAAAAAGTATTTTTCTTACCCCACAACAGATTCACCTTTCAAAGTTGTTGTTTTCCTGCTTGCATTGGTTTCATAAAACAAACGGCTGAATGCTGTTGCTATGGAGAAGAATGCTAATCAAGGCTGCAGCAAATACACAGTGTTGTGATGTTTCTGCAGAGTGTCATCAAAACCTGTGATCACTACTCTGCTTTAAAGTGCCGGGCCATAAGTTGTGGGGTTTTTCGACAAAGTTGATTGACACGCACACAATCCATTCACAACTTTGTGTCTTTCTGACTGTCGATACTGCAGAGCCAACAGAACATGGAGGAGGAGGAGACCGCGACGCCGCACTCATTGTACCGGTGTGAGTCGGTCTTACTGTGTGACCTGATGTCCTCAGGAAAACAGCCAGCTCATCTCTGGCAGCTCTGGGCTTTAAAGTCACACTCTATCTCACACCTAAGCACTCACACACACACACTTTCAAACTGATGAATGTAAAAAGACGCTTTACTTTAATGAGCAAAGAAATTGCCTCACTGATGAAGACATCCAAGTTCACTCTCTGCCTTTCTCCATTACACACAGCGGGTTCCAAATTAGATCTCACTGCTTTATACTTAGCACACACACACTCACACACACACTCACACACACACACACACACACACACACACACTCACTGCCCCGGCAACTGCACAGCTGTCGGGTCTCAACAGGAGGTGCCCATGTTGTGCCCATGTGACTGCAGCCCACATGCTCCGTCCCAGATTTAGTTTACATCTGCAAAAAAAAAAAAAAAAAAAAAAACACTCCCCAGCTATTCTTGCTCATCCCAGATATCTCACTGCCTGACAAGAAGTGTGATTGTGCAAGCAAACCCGTCTATATTGCCACCGCCTCGCATCATCCCAATTAACACTTCGGAGGCTGCATGACAGCCATTAGGCGCTCTTCAGCTCCGGGGCTTAGTGAAAAGCAAACAGTATGATTGTTTTTCCTCTGCTTTTCCATTACAGATCCTTGAATAACTGTGAGCGGCCTGACTCGCTGCTGAAGCGTATTGCTGACATTCCACTGGCAGGAACCCAGTAAAGCTCTGCTTCCATGGTAATGAACCCTATTACGAGTAATGACATTCATGTTGCAGAGCTGCTTCTCTCATTTTCAGAGCTTTGGGGGTGAATATGTGTGTGTGTGTGTGTGTGTGTGTGTGTGTGTGTGTCTCTGCTGAGTCCCCTCATCAGTGCTAATAGATGACCCGCAAGGCGACAGGTCAGTTCAAGTGTCAGCTAAAATGTGCACCACACTTGGTTCCATTGAGCAACATGACACCATGTACAGCACTTAAGACATGTCCCACTGACATATAATGACTGCTGCTTCCAGCAGGCCGCACTAACAAATGAGGGTTAAGCCCTTTTAAATCATGCAGATGCACGGTAGAGTCTGCAGTAATTGCCCAGTCTTGCAAATAAACAAACCTTTAACCAGGTCTTATACAACCAGTCGTAAATATGAGTCAAGTAGAGTCTAATCTGGTAAGATAACAAATGCATATAAAGCAGCAGTGTTCAACTGGGCAGAGATAATTCTGGCTGTGAGGTGAGTGTCTGATGCTGTCAGCTAGTGGCCTGTATGTTTCACACCTCCCTCCCCGGTACCCACCTCCATCCACAGCCCTGCCAGTTGCAGGCGAAAGGCTTTTCCCCCGTGTGCCTCCTCAGGTGGGCCTTCAGGTGGCTGCTCTTGGTGTACATCTTGGTGCAGCCCGGAAAAGTGCATTTGTGCATTTTGATAAGATCCGCCACCGGGTTCTTCTGGAACTTTTGACCTCCAACAAGTATCCCTGATCCCTGGTTGGCTGCGCTTTCCCCGAGTCCCAAAGGCTTGGCCGCAATGGGGACAGGCGCAATGCGTACAAACTTGGAGGAGACGTTAAGGCTCGGGGAGGGCAGGATGTGGGGCACCAGAGCAAAGGTCTGACCTTGGATGTTGACCAGTAGCTGCGCAATTTTGATATCTGAGGCTGGGGCCGGCTGCGGGGGCTGGGCTACTGGGGTTAGAGGTGCTGCTGTTGGCTCTTGCTTGATCTGAAGGGGCTGAATCTGTAGGATGACCGGCATCCCACTGCCATTTGTGCTGCTGTCTGCTGATGAAGCTTTGCTGCCTGATGCCTTCTTGGCCCCTGTGCTGGATTCAAGTGTGGGGTTAGCTGGAGTTTTGGTCTCACTGGAGGCAGCAGTGGTTAAACCAGCCGTGCTGCCAGTGGGGACAGTTTGGTCTGAATACTTGGCCTCTGGCTCCAGCTTAGGCTCAGGGGAGGCCTCCCTGCACCACTCCAGGCCAACTTCTAGACCGAGAGCCTCCTCCAGTCCAACTCCCATTCCCGGGCAACTTTCTCGGATCTCCTGCTTCATCGTTACCACCTCCATATTCTCCTCCAGGAATTCTTCGATCTCTTCCAGTGTGGGTCGGAAAGACCCTCCAAGCTGCTCCTCTGTCTCCACATTGGACCAGGCGAGGAAGTCAAAATTTTCCTCTTTAACGGGCTCACGTTTGGATTGCTCGTCTTTCCGTGAGTCCCAGAGAAAAGTGGATAACGGTATAGCTGCCGCAGATCCTGCTGGCACACTGTTGGCCCCTCCTAAAGTGGCCTGGGACAGCAGGTGATCCAGGATGCTGTCCTGGCTCTCAGCACTCGAGTTGCTGCCGTAGCTAGAGCTGAGCACCTGGGAGTCTGGGCTGGAGCAGGAACGAGGGCTGGATGACTCGCTCAGGTCATCCTCCGAAAACGGCGATGGCATCACCTGGTAGGAGCCCAGGTCTGTCACCATATCTGAGAGCCGATAGGTCTGTGGAGAGCCACCGTAGGAAAGAAAAGTCCCCTCGCTAACTGGGGAGTTATCCACCATCCCTGGATTGTGCCAAACTGCTGTCTCTCGCTGGACTCGGAGTCTGTGTTTAAGATGATCTGCAAGAGAATTATTCCGCAGTGCTGCTGGGAAAGTTAGGCCAAACAAACCCAGGTCACCAAGGCCACATTTCCCACTCGGGGTGAGATAGTGAAACACCTGGTGTGCTCTCTCAGGCTGGAAAAACCACTGACTCTTACAATCCAAGGTCTCCAGCTGGGATACAGTATGTCCTAATAGAAATAAACAGAGACAGTAAGAAGTCTGTTAATCTTAATCCCACGTGTGCCTACAGCTGCAAATTCAAAAGCACAGAGCCTTGCTTTAAAGAAAGACATGATTATATATTAACTAAAAAAAATGCATATATGGTGCCATATCCTTTTAATTCAATAAGCCAGCCCGCATGAAGTCCCAGTCTGTGTGTGCAGACTCTGAAATGCTGCAGCAGCATTTTGCAAGTCGACAGTTGATGTCAGTGTCAGTGACACGGCACGGTGCAAGAAAAACTTCATGACATAACAAAAGGGGATACTGAGTCACTATGCTGGAGTGTTTATTGTTAAAGAATCATTTAGACAGCACTCCTTTAGTATACTTGTGACCAAGTCATGCCTACTTGTGACCCCTCATCTGAGACAACAGTTGCATTGACATCAAAGAGCGATCTCTGCCTCCTTAAAATCAATCTTTTCCAGTGGTTTTTGGAGTCCTGAAGCCTAAATGCAAACATAAAAGAAAAACAAATATGTGTAACTTTGGGGCTGACGAAGGCTGTTTGGCAAAGATGTTGGCCCGTCTGCTGATAAAGGGCATGAGATGCAGCTGAAAGCTCCAAAATAAACCCAGTAAGTAGACCTTGAGTTAGGACTATTTTGTCAGCCGTACATCCGTGTGTCGTCTTCTCTGTGTCTGTCTTGTTGATCGTGTCATAACCCCTCAGATTTGTCCTGCAACAGACTGTGGAAGGTCCTGGCTTTCCCAGGTTGGTGCACCTCTGAATACCTGAACACTACAGGCTACTTTGAGGAGTAAAACCACTATAATAGTTATTACGGGGGTAAAAAACATAAAAAATGAAAAATTTTGTTCATTTCCTGATATTACTACCGTTAGAGAGAGTTCAAAAAGAAATGAATCAACCACTATTTTGATCATTTATCAATCATTTAAGACTTTTTAAGCAAAAACGTCAATATATTATGGTTGAAAAGTAATTTCTTTAAGACCTTACATAACAGTAAAGTGATATTTTTAGGTGCCTCATATCATCAGCCAGAGCTTTTATTGCCATTTGTCACACTTTTCTTTAGGCCAAACGTTGAATCAGTTTACAGTGTTTCTGTTCACCAGGGTTAACGTCATCCCTTTTTATGAGGGCGCTCTTTAAAGTTTAAAGTTTATGGTTTGTAGATCAGTAGGCTATCATGTGACTCAACAACAACCAGGGGAGTAGTCTGTGCGGGCTTTGTGGCTCACTTGATCACATTTGTTTTGATTATGGCCTACTATAGACTTCATAAATAGGTTATTTTCCCGGAACAGAGAGCGTCGGTCATACTCAAACACCGCCCCCCACCTTCCCATATCCACCCTCCCTTTTCAGGGGCCCCTGCATGGTCTGACTGACCGAGAGTAAACCCGAACCAGGGGGGGAAAAAAAAAAAAAAAAAAAAAATGTCAACATTATTATCAGCAAACACCGCATGGGGCAGCCGGGAGCAGCGTGCGCTCCTCCGCTGGGCACGTAAATCACCTGCCCTGTTTATTTACGGGACAATTAAAGAGCAGTAAATCAGTCACATCGCGGCCTCTGAAGTTGGGAGGACACATTTCAGATAGCGGCCGTCAGATTTATCGCTCCAGCGCGCAGGGCTGGTGCGTTATTACTGCATCATCTACAGTAAGTCTAACAGAGGGAGGCTTGATCACCATTTCTTTGACATAATCTTACACACCCGAGGCCTTATGTAACTACAACTCAACACCGTTTCCTAGTTACTATTACACCCATTAACTGTTCAAGCACCGTCGGATTTCGCAGGCGGCATTGATCGCAGAAGTTGTAAATCCCATCACGCGCGCCCCTGCAAACCAAAACTCATTCAAAATCCATTCATTTAAATTCGTTTAATACACCGCGACAGGGCCCCGTAACGGCACCTATAATGGTCCAGCCCGTCCAACATTTAGGACTGGAGTGCATGTGTTTTTCCGCCCGTCCCCACCGCGGTCCATAACGCATGAGTAGGCGCGCGTCGCCGCTCTCAACGTAAACATGTTTTCGTCCAGCCTGGCGCAGCATATGGCACCGAGCAGACACACGCGCGCCCTGCACGCCCCGAATCCTGCAATTACGCAAAATAAAACCTCCAGTCTTACCTCGTGCACTCAAATCGAGTATAATCCCAATGCAAAAAGGCGCGGGGAGTATTGTTTTATCCGTTGCATCCGACGAGGCAGTGAGTTACCAGTGCAGGTTTTGCCCTTGAGACTCGCCACGCAGCGGCGGCGGTAGCGTTCAGACTGGACTGTGCGCTGGCTGAGTTGTACTATATGACCGTCACATGACTGCCAGTGTGTGTGTTACACGGTTACTGTAGTGAGAAATAAGAGGCTGCCGCTGAAGGCTCGTCCCCGCTCTGCAGCCTCATTGGTCGTTTGCGGTGTGGATAGAGGCGGGCCCTCCGGTCTGTCACTCACAGGTTCTGCTGCGTGGAACAACATGTGGGACCCCTCGGTGAAGGAAGGAAGGAAGCAGGGTTGTAACGTGTTATCATGATAAATAACAATCACTGGGGAATGTAGCTCAGAAGTGGGTCAGCTGGATGCAGGCAAGTGGAGGAAAAATGTCACTTGCAGTGTAAATAAGATCATTTTTATTTATGTTTTATATGATTTTTAAAAAATCGATCTTAATGATTTGAGCAGAAATCTTTCCAAGTCAGTTGAGTTTGGCTGCTTGCAGGTCAAAATCAAATTCATAAAAATGACATAACACATGTGCAAACCACTTATGCTTTCAGCTTTTACGCTTTAAAAGTAGATTTAATCGATACAGTGCCGTATTATAAATACTTTTATAATTAGAAGCAAATGTAGATGAAGATGTAAGATTAAGATTAAGAACCCTTTATTGTCCCACAATGGGGAAATTGCATTGTTACAACAGCAAGGTAAGACCAGTAGGTAAGAGCAGCAATAGTACAATAAGCAATAGTACAATATATTATAATAAAAGAATAAATTGCAATTGGTTATTGTACAGTCTGATGGTTATTATACAGGTGATTGTACAGTACGTTGATATACCGCGATCATGACATTCACCATTAAAACCAGCAAACATTCGTCCAGGCTTCAACAACCAATCAGCAAACAGCAGTGTGTTACAGTGCCCACCGCAAACCGGTCTGCTGTAAGGTGACCTATTTTACAGGCCCTCTGTAACTGCAGCAAAACAAATATTAACAGTAAAACACACTTGTGATTTGAATAAACTTATGCTCAGTTAGTCCCTTTAATATATAACTATGTTAAGTTAGCAAATATGAATGTGGCCTATATTCTGCACCCCCTACACAACCATACCTTGTGAAACCTTCCCTGGGTGATAAAATAAGTGCTGGTGGGTCTTAGACTCTTTTGGCAGATGCACCCTGGGAAGTCAGACAGGAGAGCACAGGTAAGTGTTAGCACAAGATGCTAAAGATGCTCGTGTGGTGCAGCCCATCCAACTGCAAGGCATCTGAAACAACCAGAGCTACGTCCTCTTGTAGAAAATGCACAATTGTTTTAAAGGGACCTGCCGATAGAGGTTTTAACATGCGACATTGCTCATCGCATTGTTTACACGATGCAATACTGTGCAAAGACGTCTTATTTTACTGTGTTGCATGTGCAAAAAGGGCTTTGCCACTGAGGAAGCTCTAACCTCTGTTACACAGATAAATAGATAGGGATTCCTGAACCCAGCCATAAGAGTTGAGGTTATGATATTGGGCCGAGGTGTGACATTTCAGTTTAAACAAACATTTCACACGAGACCCTAACCACAGGGTCCGTTCCATAGTGGTTCTGGTGGTTCCAGTCACATCACATGATTCTCATCAGCAGGTGGGGTGACGATCAAAGGCTCCAGATGGATGATGGTTTGTTGTGGCAGCTGCTGTTTCTGGGCCCAGAAATGAACTCTGCAACTCCATTTCTCCAGCGTAACTCCAGCTACCACTGCTGCTGCTGCCGGCATTCCCAGCACCACCAGAACCGAACATCAGGCTGGTCACCAGCCTGTCAGAGGTAAGAGTGGATCGCTGTGGGTTAAAGGAAGCTTGGGGGGGGGGTTGCTATCACAGCAACATCAACACTTCCTCGCACAGAGAGGAACGCGGAACTCTCTCAGGAACAATGTGGGCGAACCAGTCAAGCTCGACAGGAAGTGTTTCAGAGGCGTTTAACGTGCCGCTTGTTTGCGTCGTCGCTCCAGGATTTTTAGAGACGCCTCACAGACAGAGACTGAGAGTGCGTATGAGTTATTATTCTGGGATTAACAGCTGCAACTAGATGCATCCGCGTAATTGGCTACGAGGTGGCGGACTTCTTCTTCTGCCCAATATTGCCAAATTTAGGCACCTGATTGAAGGAGCTGTAAACAGGCTCGTGGTGTTTTTAATTATTCTGTCTTTCCAATGATTGTGTTGGCCATTACGCAGAAAGTCTATCAGTCCTGATGGGCCTTTTCCTGTTGAGAGAGGGAGGGCGCCGGCCGATTACAGGGTTAAATAAACACTTACAGTATCGACAGCCGTGTTGGGGACTTGAACTTGTGCTGTAAGTGGTTGTGCGCCTGTAAATTAGTGTCGAAAACATGTTGGAGATTTTAAAATTTCACATGAGACTGAGTCAGTGAGTTTGGCTTTTTTGGACAAATACTGCAGCGGTGCAGTGATTTTCTGCTGCTCTCCCACTCGTCCAATAAACTCTCAGTTATATCCTGCAAGGAACTCATCTGACGCTCCCTGACAGATGAAATTATCAAATTTCCACTGTCTATTTTAATCACTGATTAATAAAACCTAAATCTGGACTCTGCTGGTTAATGCTACGTGGTTTCAAACCATTTTGGCGAAGGCCTTTGGCCGCGCTGAAGTATCTAATCAGTGGAAAATATAGCTAAATCTTTACTTAATCTTTTATTGGCAACAGACTCAGCTGGCTAAACCTCCACTCAGTCCTCTCTCCATCGTCACCTGTACCTGATTTTCACCAAAATGGGAACAAACATTTCCAGACTTTGCTTGTTTTAGGGCGGATTTTGTTAGCGTTAGCACGAAAAAACTCAAGTTTCTCTCTAGGTGCGCTTTAATTTGAACAACGCAAACAAATGCATTGTTAGCTATGGTTCAAAATGTAGACACGCCGTGCCGATCCGGACTCCAAACTCTCCAAACGGCTCAGTTTATAGCAGAGCAGAGAACTGAGCGTGTCGATCCTCTGCTCTCTCCTCATCTCTTCTCTTTCTAAGTCCACATTGCTGTCAAATAGGCTGGCGGTTATGCAAACTCAGCTATATTTTCCTGGTCTTCCTGTTCTTTGTATGTACAGAGGGTGCTGGATTACCTCGGCTGGGCTTGGCAGACGGTCGGAGTACCTCTTTGGAAACACTTTGTCAAATATCTTCATGATGTGTAGTTAAACAGTCAGTAGTTAAACCTTTTTGCCTTTTTTTGTGTGTGTCTGTAAAGTCACAAAGATTATTTTTAGACAATTGAACACTTAAAATCGTTTTTACCGTACAATTAAACAAAAGCTGCAGACTCACGTAACTCCTTGAAAGAATTAAATTGGAATAGCTCCTGGTTTTTACTCTACCATATAAAGAAATACACCAATATATTAATTATTTTTCCAAAAAGGCTCAACAGCTTGTCACTGTAGCTTTTAACAAACAGCTGTAAATAGTGCATTTGCTGGGGACTATTTAAAGCGGTGGATAAATACCCATTTAGTGCCCTAGTGGGTATTTGGGGCAGCAGGATTGTGTGTAGCAGCAAGAACAAACTACAGCGAGTGTGTGTGTGCTCATGGTAATGAAGGAACATGTCACCCAGCGCAACAGTGTGGCTCACTGATGTGTTTTAATGGTGTTTTGGGACAACAATGGGGCTCTGTGGCACCGAGAAAGGCGATCCATCGGGCCGAGGACGCAAACAGAACACGCGTATTATTGAACATCAGCGCACTTTGTTGACAAAAAGAGGAAAAATACAGAAATTTCAAATCGGCTGGTCTCTAGTCTGCAGGACATCTCTTAGCATTACTCCATCTCCAGTCTGCTGTGAAGTATAAAGGGCTTGACTGGGCTCAGCATGAAGCCTATACAGAACGCATTACAGTAACTAGATGTTATTAGGGCCTACCATGTTGTGCAACAGGCGGAGCAGCGTATCTGTCTGATCTCACTTGACCTCCTAATCCAGCCGTCAAACAGCTGGAGCCAAAAGCCATGAGACCGTCCCCGCAGGGTGGCTCTGCCTGGCCCGCAGATTACAGGCTCGGTCTGGATGGATGAGAGCACTGCTCGAGGATTAGTCGCATGCCTTTGCCCTACTTCTTCCTCTTTGTGTCGTCCTCCCCCGGGGGATGTGTGCGGGCTCTAATTTTCATTTGGTAGATGTTTCAAATCTGGAGGCCACGTTACAGATGGACGGGGTTTGCGGACGTTCAAACTAGATGCACGAGAGCCGAGCCGCCGTCGTTTCTTATGTTTACTCGATGAAGACGCAAAGAAGAGTCCAAAAAGGACCTTTTCTTCTCAATTTCAACTGTGAATCAAGAGAGTCACATCTGGTGGTCACAGAGGAACTTGACCTTTTTGATCCAACCCAACCCAACGTGGTCTTTACTTGAAAACACGCAATTACATATTGTCTTTCTGAAATCAGTCACGATGACCCGTTGACTCTTCTGGTTCCTGCTTTTTTTTCTCGCGTGGAACGTCGTCGTGTGAGAAATCGGGTCAGGATAGTTCCCGTGGTGGAGAAATTAGGTGCACGAGCACCACAAATGAAGAGCTGCACCTGAGATTAATTTAGCTTGTACGGAGAAAACACATCTGTTGAATGGTCTGCAGTCTTCCTAGACGAACAGCTCGGTCACAAAGAGCCAAATGTGTAGCACCAGAGACAGGCGAGGGACTCTGCAGGCTACACTCCACCGATAAAGCTTGGACTTACAAGAAAGAGCAAATCTGGTGTATATTCTTTATATTTTATATCTCCTCTAAAATCTAAAATCCACAAAATAGTCAGTACGCTTTTAGCTAACATCCTAAAGATCATGCAGCATTTGTCCTTGGGGCTTGTATGTCACAAGAACCACCTATCGTCCACCGAACACGGTCGTGTGGTCATTAAAGTGAAGATAAGCCATCAGTGCTGATGTGGTTTAAGGGGCCGAATCGCACTTCTGCGCCTCTTGTCTGACTCTAAAACACCCCTGTGAGCCTGTCGTCCCTCCTCGTGGCAGCTCACCCATATATAAAACAGAAAAGATAAACCGTGCACCTGATAAAACTGCTGCTTCAGTGTAAAACCACGTCTTGATTAATGCGTCACCACAATACTTGGAAATTCAGCACCTACAGATCTTCTCCAACCTCTCCAAGCTCTTACTTTTCAGTGGTGCTGCAACTCCTGCAGGTCACCGGCTGAGGTTAACAAAACTCATGGATTACTCAATGCGTCTGTAAGATATAGCAGCTCTTTCTAAATAGCAATATACCGCATGATGTAATATACCAGTGCCAAGTTCATACGCTTATCGGGAACTGCAAACACTGGACGTTTTGTCAGAGATTTGCCACAGATTTGTCTGGTTAGATGAGAGAGGGGAGATGAGTGCAGTCGGGGTGTTTCCTCATTTTGGCAATTCATCCATCCGAGACGGGCCGAGAGATAAAAAAGATGGACTCAAACGCCGCCAGACGCTGAGCTGTTTGGAAACCCCGGCCCCACTGAATGAGGAAATGTAATCTCATCTGCAGATTATACGCGGCGACCCGCAGACAGCGCTCACCTTTATTACCGTTTGATTGTTGGAGCTCCAGATAGAGTTTTCAGCGTTACTGAATAATCTATCAGAGATGTGGCCTCACCCATCATGCTCTGGGAAGAATTCACCAGACGTGAGCTGGATAGATCTTTTCTGCAGCATTACAACCAAAAACCACGGGTGTAACTAACAGCACCAATTCCAAATAAAGGAAAACTGTCTTTGACTGTCAAATCAAAACCTGTCTGAGAATCTGGGCCACATACGGTGACAAACTCAGTGCTGGGAGCTACAAGACTTCCTGTTCCAACACAAAATGACTCTTACTGTGAAAAGATGTCATCACGCTAAAGGAATTTAACCATCAATTACTCACGAAGTGAACAACCAATAGACACCGTTGTTGAAAACAAAAGCATTTTGAAGTAAAGTGATGAGGTAAAATGAATATACAAGTAGAGAAGTTGGGCTATTAATCTAAAAATGAAATATAAATAAGGATTTGAGCGGCATTAATTACCTGTTACCTGGAATGGGCAGTTTTGACCTTTTCCTTACATTTGTTAGGTGACATTTTGCTTTTTAGTGCTGTCCACAATGGGATGATTTACTGAAACGACCTTTATGCCTACATTTTGTTATGCTGATGATGTTATTAACTGGAAATTCAGTATGCTTATTCTCCAAGTTTCCTCCTTACTAGATTGAAGTGTAGGAGAAGAAACCTGTATTTATGGGTCTCATCTAGCCAAGAAAGGATTTCTATAAGTTTTGGATCATGTCATGATCATAAAACAGGTGTTTTGTTGTTTAAATGGGTTCAAACTACTATGGCGTATTGCGCAAACTATTGCAACTGCAGGGAATTGTGGGATGGCACTATCTCCTTTCCAAGTCCAAGTGTGTCCTCTGCTGAAGACGATAAGAAAGGAAGCGTTGAAGCGCTTCTCCTCAGCGTTTAGAACATTCAGCCTGCTGTTGTCGGCCGCCACTTGGAAACTTCTGGGTCATTTCACACAGTGAGGAGGACTATTCGACCACAACCTAAGAGTCCATGTGAGACATTTGCAGCACTGTGGTTTTTCATTCTGTAATGGCTCAAAATGTCAGCTGTGAAAAAGGCCCATTCATCTCCGACCAAACTGCAGCCGCCACATCCACGAAACAGTCAGTCAAAAGAGTCAATCTGAGTTAATTTAAGAGGGGGCAGCATGCTTGCGCACACTGCGGCGCTGCATTTATCCAGGAAACAACGTTTCAGTGTTTCCTTGATGGCCAAATTGGTGCTTTTTGAATAAACTGCGTGTGGATCTTGTTTCTGATGCAGAAGATGCACGTTAGACGGCAGCTGATTCAACCGCGATACCTCTCAACAGAAGACATTCAGACTGCCGCTGTGTGGTGTAAAGAGCATATGGATGATTGCATATTTGAATGGGTTGTGCATGATAGACTTGGGTGTTTGAATACAGAGAATAAAGAGTATGTGCATGAAAATGTAGTTTTAGAGCCTTTGGGGCGATTTGGTCTTTAACAAACTGCAGGTTCTCCTCTTCTCCTTTAACTTTAGGTCCAAGTTATGCCGCTGTGTTGATCTGCATTCAGATTTAGGCCTCATCCAGGGTAGGAACGCCCAAAAACCAAAACTTACACTAAATGGTGAGCCAAGGGCCAAACGCAAACACCATTTGTATTGGATTGTTAAGAGGAAATAGATATCAGCATCCCAGGATTCCTTAACGGAGCTGTGCCCTGATGTATCCGCTGGGCCTCATCAGATTTACGCTGGGCCAACTCGGGCCTGCAGGCACTAATTTGGGCAGCCCCGATCCAGGACAACACTTTGTAACCCAACAGCAGTTAATGATGAACCTTGTCTAACTTGTGTGTGTGTGTGTGTGTGTGTGTGTGTGTGTCTGTGAGCATTAAAGTCAAACCACTGTTGTTAACAAGCTCTCGCGGCAAAGTGCATGCGGACATGTTGGACAGGTAGATGGCAGGTTGGGACCAAACAGGTAACAAAGGGCACGAATCGTGACTATAACCTGACATTGGGTGTATGCAGCAGTGCCAGCACATGCTTACAAGTCGGGTGTCAGCTTCTTCTCTCTCTGCTGAAGCTGTGGGTGACGCTTTATGTGACTTGGGCGCCATCTGCTGGTTTGGAAATGCACTTACAGAAAGAGTCATTGCTGCGCGCACGGCTGGCCTTATTTTTGGGATCATATATAGAGAGAAAAGCTGGACTAAAGCTATGAGACTGACTCAAATGTGACTAAAACTAAATTAGATGGTGCACAAAGGCTTCTGGGAGATGTTGTCTTGTGTCAGAGAGAAACGCTGGTAAGAGAACAGTCACCAAATCTCTCTAAACCTCTTTAAATCGACTGAAGTGTCAGTTATTTAAACATGTACCTTTTCTTATTTGAGTTTACTCATTTACTTTCCATGTTCCTTTCACAGTATTTTCATGTTATTTAATACCAAACTAACCGACACAATAATAAATATAACATTATCTTGTCACTCAGAACGTTGTCTTTTCTCAAAGATATGTTAAAATATATCATAAACCGACATTAACATGATAAGCATCTTATAAAAGGACCTTTTAAAATGAAACACGCCTCACTCGTGTTGTAATGAGAACCCGAGCAAACGTTTTACTCCACGTGTCTGTGTTGGATGTGCAATAACTCAGTACTGGAACTGCAACGACTTAGCAAATATTTAATCAACTGTTCATGCTCACTGAGCTCGGAGAGGCTAGAAAGGTCTATCCAAACTGCACACTGTAATTTTATCAGTGCGTTTCCTTAATGGTTTCGATCCTTATCACAGAGGAAAGTGAAATGAAGGCCTCCACACAAACTGTTTTGATTGTGCTTTGATTCTTTAATTCATCTGTGTTTGGCTCTGCCATTCTGTAAACCCACAGCTAAATAATAATAATAATAATAATAAATAAACAGATAAAATTATTACAGGAAGGTAGTAACTCATTACATACTGTATATAAACACATCAACAGGCAAGTTTTCAACGGGGACTTACTGCCGCCATAGAAAAATAAATCTAAACAAGACGTAAGAAATCAAAATAGCAACGACTAAAGCAGATAACCCGCCGGTGGAGGAATGCACAGCGTGAGGTGTCTGTAAGGCAACTGGAGCATAGACAGCACACTAGGTGTGCATGAGTGGCAATGTGGCACCGTGGAATAGACACCATTAGCTGTCCAAACCCACAGGACTGAAAGGGACAGAGACCCTCTCACACGTCTCTTCGACATGAGAACGCTCTCAGGTTTGATTTTGGTTCACACTGGACACATAATAATAATCTTCTGAACAGAGAATCATCATCTCCTCTTCTCAAGGTGCATTATCAGTGGACTCATGTGCCCCCCCCCCCCAAACAATAACCGTGTGTCCAAAAAGGCTCTCAAAGTCCTGGGAAGAGACGGGGCAGCCGTTCGATGGAGTCAAACATCTCAGGGTACGTCTGTCGGTGTAAACTGTGGACCGTGAACGAGGTGTCGGTGTGGTCGATCGTCGAAGCAGACCGCTGACCCGCAGCTCAGCGGCGGTCACTCCAAATCCTGCAGGTTGATTGTGCTTCCAGTGAACTGAGAGTTGTCAGAGCCATTGTCGTCCTCCGTCATCACTGAAGGCTCCTGTGAGGAAACAAAGTCGCTGAGTTCAGTTCTCTTCTGTCAAAACTAACCGGGTGTCCCCAGGAGTCATCGTCGCCCGCTCTGCGTTCACCAGGATCACCTGCGCTTCCACTCAATCCGTTTCCTCAAACTTTAAAAATGAAATACCAGCAACAGGAAACACACGTTCTCCAGATTTGCCTATTTAATGCTTCATCGTCTGTAAAATGTTCCCTCTCTGTAGGCACACGTCTGCTGCTAGGGTTAACATAAATAAAAGGGCATCAGTAAAAATCACAGTCGATAACGTTCGTCACCTGTAAAATGTTGACGGGCAGGTCGGCAGTGAGCTGAGAGTGGGAGCTGGACGGCTGAGAGCTCAGCTGGAAGGCCAGGTCGCCATCGCTGGCTGGGTCGTCCTGCACGCACGCGCGCACACACACACACACACACACACACTCTCTGATCAGCACTTCTTTCAACAAAAGCTGTCACGTTGTAACGTAGATCCAGCTGCATCAGACCCCCCCCCCCCAAAGAAGACGCGCAGAGCTGAGCGCAGGCTGTTGTGTGTCTGGATTAACACTGCATGTATTTAAAGAGCTGGCCCAGTTTTGCTGCATCCTCTCGGTGGGACACAGGTTTCTGTTAGCAGTGCTAGCACCTCACCTGCAGCAGCTGAATCTGGACGTACTGGGCCCCGGTGACGGGGTCACGCAGAGTCAGGCCCCCGTTGGCCGCTGCAGCTCCTTCGCTGTATCGAGCACCGGAGGGAGCCAATGTCGCTGGAGCCGCGGCTGCCTTCGCTCCTTTAGCTTTTCTCTGACTGGATCCTGAACTCCCTGGATTCAGCAAAGAGAACAGCATCACTCGCTGCTGTCGTGTCACTTCAGTGTTCAGTCAGTTCGGTCTGAATGAAGCTCATAAAACAAAAGCCTGGGGTTGGTCAACGTGCGTCTTACCGCCAGAGGAGGCAGCGGGGCCGCGTTGTTTCTTCTTCTTGGCCAGCTGAATGGCTCTGTAGTCAGTCCGGGCTGAGCCTCCACTCTCCTGGCAAACAAAAGGTACAAACGTTACACAAAATAACCAAATATATCCTACAGCCAAGCTCCTTCTAGATATTATACATCAATATTATAGATTTACTCTACATTTACTCACCAGGAAGCTGCTTGGTGACACAGCATTAAGGTCTTGGTCTTTCTGCGGGCTGAAGCTGCTGCTGTGACCAGGGAAAACAAACTGGGTAAGGACTTTTCCTCCTTCTTGAGACCCGAGCACCTCCACACAGCCCAGCAAAGGCCCTGCTCCCCCTTGCCCACCCACCTCCACCACTTTTGAGGGTGAGGCCAACAGCTCAGCGACAGGGGCCACAGCCAGGGAGGCTGTGGGCTCAACACTCAGGGCGCTAGAGGAGCTGAGTGGGTGCTGCAGAGTGGAGTCCACGGAAACACCAGCACCCTGCATGGTTAGGGCTGTGAGGGTCCCCAGGGCCTCTGGGGTAACTGTCTGCACGTCATCCAGATTAAGAGTTCCCTGTGGGGGCAGGACATCGCCCACTGTTCCTTCCAAACCGTGGTGGGGGCCCATGTCAGAGCTGGCCGCCAGGATAAGAGGGTCCACGGCTTTGGCCAAAGTGGTGCTTGCACTTGTGCCAAGTGTTGTGCCCACCGAGGAGGGGTCAATGGTGAGGATGCCTGAGCTGACCAGGGAGAGGTCCATGGTGAAAGTCCCGTTGCAGCTGCTCCCACCGACGGGTATTCCCACTCCAATGCCGGTTGTGGGAGCAGCGCCTCCAGGCACAGCAGAGAAAAGGGAGCTGAGGTCCAGGTTGGTGAGCTGGTCTCCGCCGGCAATACCAGGCCCAGCAACCGTTGTTGGGGTGGAGCTGATGAGCTCGCTGCTGGGGGTCAGGGTGGGCGTGGTCTCCATCTGGCTAAGAACATCTGGGATGAAAGAGAGGCAAAAGATTTAACTGTAAAATATTACGTTTTTTTCCAGGAACACGTAGAGGAACTAAATATTTAACTTTGGTAAAAACATTTCACACACTTCTTCTTCCTCAACCCCCTAAACAAAATGAAATTCAATAATCCGGAAGCTGCGGCCGTAACACAGAACAGCAAACAAATAACTGCTTGTGAAGAAATAAAGCACTGACTGAAAGGGAAAGGTTGGTTTCTGAGGAAATTCCAAATAAATGCAGCGGCCCGAGAGCCAACGGTGATACGAACCAGGACTGAGGTGGTGGTGTTTGAGCATGTGGCTCTTAAGGCTGCCGCGGGAGGAGAAGTGCTTGGAGCAGTTGGCGACAGGACAGCGGGTCCTCAACGTGCTGGCGTCCTGCTTGTGTTTCTTGGAGTGGATGTACAGGCTGCTGCGTGCTGAGAACTTGGCGTTACAGCCTGAAGATCATGAAGGGGACAAACAGCATAACTGATCTGGTAGCAAACTTAACTGAAAGAAAAGGGGGAGCCTCCTCTTTGTTCACTCGTAATCAATGCCTCTGATTTAAAAAAAACATATATTTATACCCGTCGGCAAAAGGTCCTTCTCCTAGTCCTCCATTCATGTGTATGCATACCTTCTGCATGGCACTGGAAGGGCTTGGTGCCCAGGTGGGTGATACTGTGCCCCTTGAGGTGTTCTGCGCGGGTGAAGGATTTGCCGCAACCCTCCTCTGTGCAAACGAAGCGACGGTCGTCATCGTGTTTCCTGAGGAACACGGAGGAGGAGACTGTGGTCAGTGAGACGCTCATCACTCACAACAGAAGGTGGACTAACAACAATAATACAACAATAGGGGCCTAAACCAGGAATATAGTGACAAACAGATTTCAGCCAAACGGCATCAGTAACGTCATAATGTTCAGCGTTAACCGGGCATTTACCGTTTATGTCGGAGCAACTTAGACATGCTGGTGAAGGACCAGCCACAGCCCTCTGAGTCGCAGACAAACGGCCTCTCACCTGGAAACAGGAAATGAAAAGTTTATTTAGCAGAGCACAGGAGCTACGTCCTGCATCATTAGGTGGTCACCAGCTCTTTTAAGTACAAATCCGGGCAGCTAACCTGCTCCACAGTGGGTTCAGTCCAGACATATTCTTAGTAACGATAAGGTTTTTGGAAATGTGATGCATAAAGAGCCGCTCTCATCCGAAATGAGTGAACAGAGGGCAACACGTTCACACGAACATGTGATTTAGGAATGACTTATCTAGCCTCAAACATCTCCGTGGACTGAATACGCACTATTGTGGCATTTAAGCAAAACGAGTTTCAATCAAAGCCGCTTTTCACTGACCCAACACCTTCAGGAAGATTAAAAAGGCATGAACGCCTCCCTGCTAAACCACCGGACAGAGAATATAAACTATCTCTGCTATCAGCTTACCGGTGTGACTTCTCATATGGATTTTGAGACGACAGGCTTTGTCATACGTCTTGTCGCAGCCCGGGTAGGTGCAGGTGAAGTGTCCCGTTTCTCTGAAGTGAGTGCGATTGTGGGAGAACAGGGCGCTGAAGGTGATGAAGGTTTTCTCGCAGCCTGCACAGGACAGAGGAGAACATAAAGGAACGGGAAGGCGAACGCAGGCCGGGAATGTACCAATTACACCTAAAATCTTTTGATACCTGGCTTGCTACAACGAGAGGATTCAGTTTTCTGAAGTAATGGCTGGAGGACATGATTAAGTAAAAGTCAAATGGGTTCTTTCTCTTTAATACTTTGCTCTCGTTCATTTCATTTCAATTTTAATTAAGCATCAGACTGATAGAGAAAGTAATCACAACTCAAACTGCTTTGTGGAGCTTTAAGCACACCCTTTGAGGTAACTTGCTGCATATCTGTACAAGACGAGGCAGGAAGCAATCAGCAAAAGTGAAGTGTTTCAGAAAAAAAGGGGAAATTGTAAAACAACAAATAAAAAAATATATGTATTTAATAAAAACAGTCAGCTTGTGATACCTGGGAATTCACACTTGTGGGGTCTCTGCGGCTCGAAGTGGACTCTCTGGTGATTGGTGAGCCGTGTAGCGCTGCGAAACCTCTCGCTGCAGATCTCGCAGATGAAGGCATTATCCTGCTCGTGCACTTTGACGTGAGCCTTTAGGTTGTAGACTGTGGTGAAGCGCCGCCCGCAGCCCTCGAACTGACAGGTGTGTGGCCGCTGCTTGTCGTGGGACTGAAGGTGCCGCTTGAGCTTGTAAGAGGTGGCAAAAGCCCAGCCGCAGCCCTCAATGGTGCACTGGTAGGGCCGCGGGTCCTCTGCGTGGTTCAGGAGGTGAACCTTGAGTTTCTGGCGTGTGTCAAATGTGCAGGAGCAGCCCGGCTCTGGACAACCAAAAGAGGCCAGGGTCTCTTTCTTGGACCTGATTAGCGGCACAGACTGGAAGTCCCCATTTTCACAGTCTGCCACAGTGGCTTTAGGGTGCGTGGTGACCAGATCAGCCTCTGTGACAGCACACAGCACCCCTGCCTCCTGCTTGACGATGGGACAGGAGTCCAGGGTGGTGCCGAGCTCTGACAAGGAGCAGTCATCCACCAGAGCCAGCTCAGAGTCGCTCACAGACAAACCCGGCCTGGGCTCTTCCTGCTGGCTGGAGCTGGACACTGCCAGGGTGCTGATCTTCCCGATGGATTTCGTGCCACTGTCATAGTTAAGAAGAACGATATCCTCGTGATCTTTCATGCCCAGGTGCTCTTTTAGGCTGATCATGTCGTCCTCTTTGTGCACGTATCCCTCCGGTGGCGCGGCGAGAGTCAGTATCCCGTTTTCTATTGTCACAATGATGCTTTGGTTGTTTATCGTGATAGTTCCGGAAAACGTTTCACCAGCGGGCGGACTCGTGGAAGCCGTGACCGGGTTCGCAGCGTCCTGCAGCCCCGTCGAGTCTGAAATAAAGTCCGAGGTGTCCATGGCCTCCACGATGCTCGGGTTCCCGGCGATCAAAGCACCGCTGTCCTCAACACGGGAGTGCGACGAAGGCGCCCTGGCCGCTTTACTTTCGTTGTTTTCGGTGCAAATCTGGCCGCAAAGCTTATCGCCATATTTGTTCGTCAAAACGACGTCCTCGACGGTGTGTTGATAGGCAGCCTGTTTGGCAGCAGCCGCGGTTGGGCTGTCGTTTAATAAACTGAAAACGTGGTGTTCAGTTTTTTTCAACGCGTGCGTGTCAAGGCAGTTCAAGTTATCGCTGGACTCACAGAGGATAACGTCGCTACTGTTACCAACCTCCATGGAGCCACCGGGGCTTGTTTTCAATCCGTCTGGCTTCTTCGGTGACACATCCGGTCGGTGTTTACTCGCCTCGCCGTCGCAATCGCCGTCGCCCACGCCATCCTCTTTAACCACATTAAAAACAACGTACAGTTCCTTGGTGTTTTTATCCGCTGTCCTGTTCGAGCTCCCCGGCGTTGCGGCGCCGTGGCTGGCCAGCGAGGGCTGCTTGAGGGCGCCGTCCTCACGCTGCTGCTGCCGTAAAACTGGAAACGTTAACTGCCGCTGCGGCATCGATTCCTCTTCCCCTTCAAACAGAGGCAGCGCCATTTGCATTACAGTATCCCCGCTGTCTACGCCGTATTTCCAGGCCGTCCTAACCAGCTCATGCGAACCAAGCAGCGCGTTGAGCTCATTTACCCGCTCCGCGTTCACGTTATGAAGTCCGGCACCCGCTCTGTTAGCCAGCGAGTTACTTCTGTCGGTTGGTTTGCTGACAGTCGAACAAGCCGCCCCGCTGCCATTTTCCGCCAGTAGGTGAAACCGTGATGTCCTCGGCCCGGTGTCGTTGTTGTTGTTGTCACTTTGAGGCTCGGGCGACTCCAGTAATCTATCCGCTTCGTTTTCGCTGGAGATAAAACGAGGTATCGACCCTGTTGCCGATCGAAGAGGAGACGGAGTGGTTCTGTGTAGGGCGCCATGTTGAGAGTGAATGTTTTGGGCATCAGAAAGCCCCTGGATTTCCATCTTGGTATCCCTGTAGCAGCGACACAGCAAAGACCCGCCCTAGTAGATGGAAGCGATCCAGAGGGCCACTACACAGTTTACAGCGGGCCGCGTGATGCATTCAGGGCCAGCATGGGAATTCCAAAATCACGAGTGTAGCGACCCATACAATATGTTATTTAACCAATTACCCGACCTTTGTGAAGCTTTCCGCATGAAATTCGGCTACCCGACCTGCAATTGTGGTTTAGTTAGACACCAAAGCGTGACATATAGGAGAATAAATGGGCTTTTCTCCTACAATTATTGCCTAAACTCATTTATATACACCATTTCCGGCAATAATCTGCCGCTTTAAAGGAGCAGTGAGTCAAACACTACTCCATATAGTAGCTGTATGACATAACAACAATTACAACAAGTACTTATGGTCAGTGTTTACACACACTGCACAGTTAGGCTTTCACCCTTACGGTAGGGGGTACGCCATACCGAGTACCTGAAGGCCGCACTGGTACCATGTAATTTAGTGAAACTGTGGACAGGATTTTGTACAAGTGGATGGTTCGTTATTATCAATAATTAGCGCTTGTTAATATACTTGTATGATCCATTGTACAAGTAATGCTTTAACCTGTAATTGAAATGTGGAGTCAAACTCTTTTTAAATTAACAAGTTAATATGTTCAGTCCCGAATAGTTATTTTTCATTGTTTTTCCACTGAGTGGCAGTGTAGTACTATAAAACACGAAAAACAATCCTCCTCAGAATAAACTTCATAAAATAACTCCTCATTGATTTAAACAAATATTTAAAGATCATGGCACCCCGAGGGTTTAGATCATGTATTTCTGTCTCACTCTTTCCTATTACAATTGAACATCTGTTTGTCATGCCGAAGGATGGAGCACGTAGTAAAAAATAAAACAAACATTGTTAAATGTATTTTAGTGCAATGGAGAGTAAACCTATCTTAAGGATTGTGCGGGCTTGAATCTGATATTTTACCTCTGTTAAAAAGCTAGATCTTCCCTAGAGTCATTATTATATTATTTTTCTCCAACTTGACTTAAAAAAAGAAAACAAAGCTGTAACCTACTCCCTTTATCATCTCAAAATATATTTGGAAGTTAATAATAATAAATAACTAAAAGTATAATAACTAAAAGTGTTAAAGCAATATTCATTTAAGCTCATGTAATCACTGTAATATAGATTTGAATTATATCTTTACAATAGCTACCAGTGCAGAAGTGAAATCTGCACTTTCCATTTTCATGCCAAACACAAACCGACAAATATTTCAGCCATTCTCTCTGTTTCCATAAAGTTATAGTAAAAGGCTGACTATTTATTTAAATACTTACCAATTCAATGACACAGTTTTCTTTTTTTTTAATATTTTACTTTGCTATGGTGCAGGCTAAAGTTAAAAAAAAAAGAGAGAGATAAGTCCCTGGAAGACAGACAGGATTGTTTTCCCCTGACAAACAGCACCTTTATGCTCCACTGCACAAACTAAACTAAACTTTTTTTTTCATTTACCACACAAGGGAAGGCAAAAATGTATATTTGGGGTGAGTAACAATTAAAAGGTCCTTTTCAGACCAGGAGATGTCTGCAGAAACTGGAAAAAAAGCACAAAACGCTTCGCCCCCTAACCATTAATTACTGTCAAAATAACAACAAACACTGCTAGCCACAAGCCAGATACGAGCCTTAAATAATAGCTTTATTTGGTTTCTGAGCAAAAAGCTAGAAAACACTGACAAACCTATAACTAAATTCTGACCAACACAAATGGGGACAAAAATAACAGAGATAACATTTAGAGAGTCAGAGAGAGGAACGAAATGGAGGGAAGGAAGACTGGTCACAAAATATTCTGTACATCACTTTAGATGTATTTACATTTTACCTACATGGAGGCCGTACGCAACACACTAGACCGGGGAGAAGCAGTGAGCAGTATATTGTTTGTCAGTGTCGTTAACTAATACTGTACACACTGTATAGAAAGCCCAACATGCTTCATACAAAAATATCCAGTAAGTTATGTGACTTTGGGTTGGTGCACACGCGCATGCATGTTTTTTATTTTTTTGAAACACAGCGTGATACAAATCTATCCTACTGTTTAAGTATCTCCTATATGTTTTGGGTTATAACATTGGCAGTTCCTTCGTGTATGCTGTACACAATAACAGTAGAAATAGAAAGAACCGTCCTGCACAGTACACAAGTCAACACATGTAGGAATGTTCTTTGAAGTTATTTTTCAGATGTGAGTAAAGATACAGATCTTCTGAACAAATACAATCAGTTGGCAGCATATCAGCCAAATAAGCATGCAAAATAACAGAGTTTCGTGTTTTGTCATATAAAAATAGAGTCCTCCCTTGCACAAACTTGTAGGATTATGACAGAAATAAGGCCACATATCCATTTCCTTCCTGATGCAACATGATACTTCACAGTCCAGACAGACGCAGATGAATCCAATCGTTATTGTTATTATTGGCTTTGCAGATCTCCCCGAGACGTTCTCTTTTTCTGATGCCGTCGGGTTGCATGATTCCTTTTTAGTTGTACGCTAAGCCTACAACATGTGTCAAAAGGTCAGAGACAAAACATATCGACCGAACTGCAGAACACCTGTTTATCGGCGCGCGAGGCCCCCTTTCAGTCAAACCAATGTGGGGTATCTACACAAGGACTAGCTCGCTTCTGCTCGAACCCTTCATGCACACGACAAAGGCGTAACAAATGAAATCACGCAACAGAAGGAAAAAAAAAAAAAAAAGGTCTGGGAAAGAGTCAACAATCATCGCAAATCAGCCTGTTTATACAGCAGCTGAGGAGCCCTGACTGACAGCCGCAGGAAATATGCAGCAATCTATCACACACCAGAACTGATGAGGGAAAACTGTGCATACATTTTCCAAAAGCAGTCGCCACGTCGCGACTCCCTGAAAGCAGTCAGAGCGACCACACACCGGACTTTGTTCTCCTTTTCATCCCTCTTCTTGCTGTCTTCTTTCCAGTAAAAATGTAGAAAAGCAAAGGTGACCCTGACGCCTTCGCACATTCTCTGCTACATATGAAGTATTCAGGCCTGTGAAACGCACGCTGACCCGCTCCATTCATTTTAAACAGGCGGATACGCCAGGCAGCTTGAGAACCAGAGGCACCCACCTTATGAATGATTCATCCCAAATGACAGCCCCAGCTGAGAGAGTTACAATTTAGAGGAAGAGGGGGACAGCAGAGCACACAGACATGGTTATGTTCAGCTTTGCAGCCGGGGCTGAAATAATCTGTACCTCCTGATATTGTTAAATTGCACGGCGGCTGGAGGAAGTGCAGGAGCTGGAGTGGAGGACATTTCAGTCTGTGCTCCATCCCGAGCCAATTTCATGGCCTTATATATTTCCTGCTTTCAGGAGGTGCTCGCGCGCGCCTCCCTCCAATCTCCAAGTGGGATTAGCTCACACTCGCCGACGCTCCGTGTCTGAATGTTGACCTTGAAATGTGGAGCGTTTCTCCACCGTTTTACATATTAAAAAAAAAAACAAACCAACATTTGAGTTTCATGTTCAGCGCACGGGAATATACAGCATACATTTTCATGAAGCAATAAAAAAAGAACCCCTCAGCGCTCAGATGCCACAACCAGGACAGGACTGAATTGCTGTTCCTCTATGTTCAGTTCCCCAGCGTTGCTGTTAAGCCTTTAAAATGCCCTGAGAATAAACAAACGAAGGAGAGGACATCGGCCTCAGTGCCGTCTCTCTTTACAACTGATAGAAATCAATTACCCGGCTACTTCAGGATTTATTACTCTATTACAGCAGACCCTCTTATCACTGCGAGCAGAAACTGAAGTGGGGTGGACGGAGCTGCGAACTCGACTTCTGCAGGAAGCAGAAGCTGCGCTGGCAAAAAGGTCCAAAGTGGCTTCTGTCACTCATTTGAAATGTTAGAACTGACGACACAGGGAAAAAACAGCTAAACTACATTTGAAGCCTTTGATTTGAATGCAGTCTGTGGGTATTTGCAGAGTTGCGTGTTGCACCTGCATCGGGTGTCTTGTGATAGTCAGAGCCACGAGTGTTAAAAGCATCAGACGTGTGTTTTCTACACCTGCAGTTCAGATCTTGATTTGGATCCTCATGACCAACGCTCCTCCTCGTGGGCGTCTATTTCTGTTTACTGTGGAATAAAATCTTCAAAATCCTGACTTGGTTCCTGTCAGCCAACCCCGAAACCATGCAACAGACACATAAACACACACACACACACAGACACAAACACACATCTCCCTTTGCTCAGATCTCCAACTACCGTGCTGCACCGCTCGCTGCCCTCATTTCAGGCGTGCATGTTGCGGTCCTTGGGGGCAGCGGTGGTGGTTGTGGTGGTTGACATCGAGGGGGAGTCAGACATGGCAGGCAATGGGGGCCTGGGTTCAATCCCCCGGCTCTTCATGAAGGACAGCAGCTGGTCGGGGATCTCTGCCAGTACATCCTTAGCCAATCGCGCCATACTCAGGACCTGGTTGCCTGACCGGTCAATGTAGTCCCGGAAAGGAACAAACTGCATGGCAACAGGAGGAAATAGATGGATGCTGCAGTCAATAATGACAAATGTGGTACCGCAATATAATCATTTTAATTAAACCAAGTTCTGCTAAATAAGTCCCCAGTGTGACAGGCTGGAGAAAGTGCTTGGGCTGTGTCTAAATGTTGCCAAAGACTGCAGTAATTCAGAAGAGCTGCGGCGAGATGCAGCATTTTGTTTTTCTGAGGTCACAGCTGACAAATTAAAAACACATTCTCATTAACATTCAACTAGCTCACGTAACAACATTTATGGTTCTTTTACACCTTTGGATCAAAAAGAGTCATCCCATCCCGAAACATCCATCCTGTGACTCACGAGGGTTAAACGACAGAGCGTTTGTAGAATACACCTTACCTGGACAATGTCTCGCTCTGCAAAGCGTCCCCTAGAGGACACTCTGACCTCGTCTCCATCCAGCTCCTCCATAGCTGCAGGCAGAAAAAACAACACTCAGCTGACAAATTAGCTAATCACTGTCTACATAGCAGCTATAGGGGCTAGGTCTCTACCCATTTAAATGACATAAAGACATATTTAAAATGACGTCTGATGAATGAGCATTTACTGAACAGGCACTTGTTAGGAAATTAAAGCATCAGTCTAATTGTTCTGCATTTTATTACTGTGGAATGAAGGTTTAATCATTTGTTATTGTAATTTTGCAGATTCTTGTTGATGTTTTTATTAAAAGAAAAATCATAATTAATGTGGATTAAATTACTCCAAACAGCTAAAACAGTGTGGTAATATCAGAAAATCACAGAATTTTCCTGCAATTCAGCCTTTAAAACCTGGAAAAGTCAAAACTTGTGCATTATCGCAACATTTCAATCGCCAAACTCAAAGAAGACATATCAAGATCATATCAAGATGTCGATATAATATCAATGCATTGCTCAGTCCTGGTTGAAACAACAAGAAGTTTAGAGCAAGATGACTTGTAGTTGTGTATTGTGGCTGTGTCCAGATTAAATGAAGCTTCATATTTTATTTTTATTTTCTAATTTTACTTCATTGCGGGCATATTCACAGCCCAGGGGAAGCACCGTCTAGTCCCTGTCATCTGTCCAGTGCTCATCTGGCACTTTCCCATCGTGCATGTGAGCAGGCGGAGTACGACGATGCTCTGTCAGTCCACACTTCCTGTTGTTCATTATTATCTTGTCTTGACAACTGCTGCAGACTAAAATCTCAGTTTTGCTCCGTCATTAGTGGAATTCATTATAAATCAGCGGCACAAAAACTTTAGCTGTCTGGCTAACTTGACTCGCTTCCAGTGTAAACAAAGCTAATTATGTCTCGCAGGAAAAACAGAGAAAACTTCAGCCACTAAAATTAAACTTATTTTTGTTGAATTTATGTCTCTTTAACCAAACCTCAAACAAAAACTGAAATAAACCTCCGCACTTCCAGACAACACAGGGTTTGTCCACTTTACGTTAAACTATACCATGCTCTCAGTGAGAGCTGGATCCTGATTGGCTGCAGGGTGTCAATTAATCCCCAATAACTGACTCTTACAGAGTATCTCAAGTCAAACTGTTTGTTCAGCCCTCTAAATTAATGCTTCAGCAAGCATCAGCTGAGACGAGTAACCATAGTAACAGAAACGCAGTAAAGACCTCTGTTTACAAAGGATTTCAACACATTAACAAGCTAAATACAACAACGGGCGACTTCATCCTTTTATTTTCAGCGATTTATGACAACAGGACAACTGTGACGGCTGGGGTGCAGCCGAAGAGAGCGAGGAGAAAAGGCGCAAGAAGTTAAGACTTGGAGGAAATACATCGGTGCCCTCTTCCACTGAAATCTCTCACAATCTCACACTCCAGTCGCCATCCAGCTCGCTCAATCAGGAAAATCTTAATATTGGCATAACCGGAGAGCTACTTAGTCTTGTTGTTAAACATGCTGTCCAATTATATTTAATGTTTTCAACAGTATGCATTGACGTAAACCTTGAATCTGGAAAGCGGGACCTTGCTGACCTCCCTGTCATCCATCAGTTCCAGATTAGAGACACCTCATAGACTCATAGACATGACGAAATGATCAAATCAATGCAGTCCTATACTGTAAAGTAGAGAAATGAAACAATGGCCTGCATTATAAATATTCTTCTTCATAGTTAGGTCTCGACATGATGCTGCAAACTTGGACCAGGGGGAACACGAGCGCAGACCTGGCTGCTGACAAGCTGTGCAACAGTCCTCAGGGACTAACAAAGAGTTCAGACCAAAGACAGGTTGTTGGTCCGTCTGTTCCACATCTGTTCCCTGCTGCTCTCTAAGTGGAGGAAGAAACAATAACTTATTCTGTACTTCAGCCTCATTAGTGCATATATAGGCCACAGGAAGGAAGGTAAATTTCCTAACTGGAAAAACATCGGAGTTCTGCGTCACGTCTATTCATAGTTTCTTATCAACAAAGCAAATCAGATGAGCGAGTGACAAACAATCTGCGGCATTCCCAGGAGGGACCCTTTTCATATTTATATTTAGTTAAAGTGGCGAGGAAAGGATGCTGATGGGAGGGATGCTGATGGGAGACGGGTGAGGCTCCACATGGCACACAGACGTGGCAGATGGTGGTCGGGAGCAGCGGGGGAAAAAGAGCAGGAGAAGGGTGGAAGGAATAATCTGATGTGCCTGCACAAGAGAGGAAACGGCGGACAGAGACTGACCGCGACAGGACAGAGACATGAGAGGAGAGGAAGACGTGGAATGGAAATAAGTTCAGGCTGATGCTAGCGGTAGTGAAGGAGGGTCCAGGTGTGCTGGGTCAACCTTGGCATGTTGAGGAGGAGGTCCACAGGGGCGCTGAACCTGCTAGAAAACCTCCTGCTGCACTGAATACATAACAAGTGTGTGTCTCTGCTGTGCCTGAGCTCTCTCAGAGGCATGTGGATGTATGGAAATAACACTCTGCTCCGACTCTGGGCTCAGATACACAGTTACACGCACCATGGCCTGTAATTGGCAGATTAATAGTGACAATATGGTGTCATTAGCATAAGCACCAATCATCTAAAGTTGTCTCAGAAGAGGATTAACATGGTTAATGTTGGTATAGAAGACAAATATTAAAAATGAAGATATAAAATTAAGAAAATAAGATTAATATCAAGACATTGACTGAAATGAATGCATTTTTGTAGCATAAATGCATCTAAATCAACCAGGTGTGTTTACCATTTTAGTTGAGCCTGTTAGCATGCTAACGTATCACAAGGTGCAGCTGAGGCATGAGCCCAAATACATATGTGTTTATCTGATGATGGTGCTAGAGAAGTCAGGAGAACCCTGAAGTTACTACAGTTCATAGTGAAAGGCACATTAATCTATTGATTTCACTTTGAACCACAAATGTCAGCCTCATGGTGGCGCTGGAGGAACAGTCAGGGGCGTTACCGAATGTACTGGATGCATCGTCCGAACCGTTAATCTCTGATATTGACTTGTAGAGAAGTCAGCCTTAATATGATTGGTCACACAGCAATGGCGTGCATAATTAAAGAACTACAATACAACTAATATTGCCCTGCGTTTTCCTTGCTGTTACTAACTCCCATGAAAAGAACAACACCCAAAAATGTGTTTGTTTGACGTCGCCTCCTCATCTGTGGCCCTCAGGACCAAAAACATAGTGTTTTTCGAATGAAAGCTACAGATATACAAACACATTTGTGGCCCTGTTTTGTTCATTTTTAAAACCTGTCTTTCAAATATATCCTAAAACACATGTGAGATGTGTTTTTAACAGCGTGGGAAGACAAACAGAGGAGCTTGAGGGACCGGGGAAAGAGAGAAAAGAAACGATTTGAGGAGGGAAGAAGCCGGGGAGAGGAGACTGGGTTATAATAAATTTTCCTTTAGAAAAGGCTGATCCCCACATGGCGCTCCCTCAGAGGCTTGGCTCTGACTTGGGGTGAGTGATGTGTGGAGGTTTACTCAACCAGGGAGCGGACCTGGGCAAAACGGCGGCTGAATACATTTCCAGCACAAGGCGAGCAGCTGATTTATCCGCCTTTGCGGGCGGCGCGTCTGCTTTTCAAGCTTTTCAAGCGTCACAGAGGGTAAATCAGGCACACATCAAGAAGTTCTGTATATTTAGTGACAGGATTTGGAAAATGTTTTGCAGGGCCCCGACTGAGGACTCAAAGCAGCATCAAAGACGATTCAGCAAACACAACAGTTCAACAAGCTCTGCTCTTGTCACCTTCATTTCCCCAAGTCTCTCATAGTGAATAGATCTATAGCGAGTCTATAAATACGTTTATTGCACATGTACCATCTTGTTCTCTTCTCTTCCTGTCACGCTCTTTCAGTCCCATCATCTCCACTCTAATTTCTCTTTCTCCGTCCGCACAAGCGCTCACCCTTGACCCCGGCCTTCGCCCCGCGTGCTGAGTAATAGGTCCCAACGAGGGCCGTCTGTTCTTTCCCCGCTTTACCTTTCGTCATCTAGCGATTCAACTCTAATCATTTTGCCAATTAACTTTTAGAAAGTCGCCCATGCGTTTCAACAGTGCTCGGATGGCGAGCGCACGATAAGGAGCCTCTTTTTTTTTTTATTTATTTAGTTTTTATTCAGCACAGATCAAACCGCCTTGCTGGGAGGAGCAATCAAATATTATGTTTTGCATTCCCAAAAAGCCCAGCGTGCTCCGATTGGTTAGCTACAAAAGCTCTGTCAGCGATTTTGCTGCACTCTTCTACCATGAATATTACTACAATAACAGCTGTTATAAAAATGACTTCAGCAGTGTACGTATACGAGCAGGAGTATGATCCATATTAGTGTAGGCAGCACTGCTCAGCCGGCCACTGACATTACATACTGAGCAAGCTAGCGACAGGGTGCTAATCAATGAAGCTGTATCGATACCTTCAGGGTATGTCTGTTAAGTGACCCTACATACAGCATCAACACGTGCAAACACAGTTGAGCTAGCACTACAGCATCAATACAATAAAGACACCACGAACAAACGGTTACGAACAACTAGCTACTCTCACTTTATAGCATCTTGCTTCAGATAAGGTCTGACATTCACAGCTTCTCTTCTCTTCTTTCTTCTGAATGTTCCTCAGCAGGTTTATTATTACTTTTAAGTCAGAGGAGTTAAGTAAACACACTGTTTTACAGTTGTTTTGTAGTTGTTGCAGGAACCTTTCAGCCAACAGATGCAACAGGTCTTGACGTCCTGAGATGGCGAGAGCAGATGAAGACTCCTGTGTTGCTTCTTGCAGCCGACCAGATGTTGCTCGTCCCTTCCACGTCTACATGTTACCTCGCTCTGCCGAGCTTTGTTTGAGGGCACGCCAAACTAGCTGCTACATGGCTACGCTGCAAATGTGTTTCATAATGATGCAGACAAGTAGCAAAAGAAATGGCTACGCTGAGGGAAAACCCAAGAAGCACAATGTGACCTCCTTAAAACATGCAAACCTGCTCTGGTGGGCCCCTCAAATGAAATTTAACAAATAAACATCATTCCACCTGTCGTTCAGTGACTAGTGTATCACATCCTCATGTTTTACAGCAGCATTAATAATGTTTTTTAGCAATTTGGGGGCATTATAACAACACAACATCAACATATTATCACCTTATGAAACTATAAAGCTTTATGTATTTTCTAAAGCGAGCAGTTGCCGGTTTACACACAGAGAAACATTAACATTCACTGGAGTCACATTTCCGTGACAGACAGAGAACCAGGCCTGACGATTGTAGGATTGATTGGAGTAGGAGACAACTGAAACAGGCTTCCTGACAGAAAGACTAGCGAGGCTACCTAATTTGACAACTTCTACCACGTGGACAGTGACTTGGGCCCACAGCAGCAGCTCTGCAGCGCTGTAAACACTGAGGTCTGCAAGATGAATTATGTAAAATTCAATTTCAGTGGAAGAGTCTGTCCCTGAGTCCTGTAATGTGACAGCAAATGTTTATGGATGCATGATCTGCTAAGCTGGGACCATCTCAAAACACAAAAAAACATTGTTGGTTCGATCTCTGAGTAAGTCAGATATTTATTATATTTAAAAAAAAATGATACATCTGGCTCATTAGCTGCTAAAAGTCGTCCTATGTTCCCCAGCTAGCAGTCAACTTTGCCCACTCTGCGGTGCTGAGCATGATGATGAGTGCTGCTGGTGTGAAGTGTGTTTATCTGAGCTTTTACCCTAAAAACAGCTTCTTGCTGCTGCTGCTGCTGCTGCTGCTGATGGAAAAGTGTCAGAGTAGAGTTTCTGGACTAGAAAGCAAAAACAAGCATCCAAAATGGACCAAAGCTCCCCATAAAGCTGAGTCGATGATCATTTTCTGTGCACTCTTCGCCATTAACGAAATCTTTCAGATAACAAACAGTCATTTGACCCATTTTATATAAAAATATCGACGCGAGCAGCTTCAAAGGAATGCCTGGGGTTTATGTTTGCAGCGCTGCCTTGAATTCTGTTGGTTATTTGCTGTTTAATTGCGGCAGTCTGGGAACAAACGCTGTTGCCTGATGTTTTCATAACTGTCAGAACCGATGATCAGTGTCGTGAAAATAAAAGTTGTAACGTGCTGCAGCGTTTCCTTCAACACCAAACTGCGAAAGATTAAATCTGCTAATGGAATTAAAGACGTGCTGTAATTGGCTGGTGGTTAATTACCCATCAAGATTGAAAAGAGGACTTTCTCTACATGCTCAGCAGTCGGATAGAGAGCTACTGCCTCCGGCTTTAGGGGGAAACATTCAGTGGCAAATGGACACATTTTGGCAAATAATCTAATTACCATCCAGTGGTTCCCCCTTGGATTTTTTTTTTTTTAAGCCAGCAGCAGCAGCAGCAGCAGCGCTTAAGCGGCGCACGGGTTTTTCTTTGCATTGCTGCACACGCGTTTGCACGCACTTGAAGATGTTGAGATAAAAACGCTTTAAGAGCAACGGCCCTGATCCTGTCAAAGAGGGATCCCCCTTTGACAGAGAGGACTGACTGACCTTCAAACTGTTTTGTGAACATCTGCGCTTTTGAATGACCAATAACCGAAAGGCTGATGACTCTCCCACGCTCACATGAAAGCCTTCAGATAACGTTACTGTGGATTTATTCTGTTTTGTGCATCCCTTGAAGATGGCGCAGAGAGAGGTAGGTAAAACTAAAAAGATTATTATTTTACACACAGGAATAGTAGTAAAACCATAATTAAACTTCAAAAAAACCTTAAACGTAAACTGACAATGAATAAAGTGAAGTGTAAAGTCGGCGACACCTAAAATGAAACTTAAAATGGGAAATGAAAAAGCTTAAATGGAAAACTAAATGTGTGGGGGTTGTTTTGCGTCTGCACATCACCAGCAGGTATTTGATATGTGATATTTTAAATTGAATCTGTTAATTTGTGTATAAATGTAGAGGCGTGGCCCACAGGATGAAGTTCAACTTGATAAAACTTCTCTGTCCATGTCACCATCTATGCAAGGAACATGCACAGCACCAGCAAACCTCAGTCTGACTGTGAGGAGAACTGGACAGCGCAGCACATGAGAGGCCAACATTAGCGATTAGCATTGTTAGCTGCCAGTTTGTGCTCTGTTGACACCGTGGCCACTTGCAAATGTCAACGAATGTCGCTTTCATCTCAAAATAAGGATGGAAAACTACAGAAATCTGTCCTCACGAGTCGGAGCTGAGCAGCGTAAGGATATGAGACAAACCTCTTGTACCTCAGCCCATCGTGACCCTGCAAATCTCCTGTGTGAAATAATAAGTTAAAATGTCAGGGAAGTTATTAAACCCCCGTCTTCTGACAATACACGTTCTGTTCTCATCGAGTGTCTTCCCTGCCACAGCGGCAGCAGCATCAGAGCGCTGTGTCCTCATCAAATGGGAAGAGCTCGGTTGCTTCCCCAATGTGTAACCGCTCGTCCCAGTGCAGTAGGTGGTTAGTCACTTAAAATATCAAACAGTACTTCTGATTAGTGTGAAAGAGGGCACGTTAAACCATTTGTTCCCTGTAAAGCTAAACCAGAGGACGCCAGACTTTTCTCTTTTTGAGAGGCACAGACTTTCACGTCTCCATGGAAACTGATTTTGTAAATAGGTCTGGATATTTGACAGACACAGTGAGCGCACATGTCAAATGACTTACTTGCTTGTATAGGATCACTAAAGCAGATGATACTCAATTAAAAAGATAAAATCAAATGATAATAAGTTGGGCTATATTTCATTAGCCTTGGCTCTCATTCCTGTTGATGTGGACTGATGTAACTGCTGAGATCTGGGAGCACAGCAACACCTGAGGTCCTAGTAATAATCCCTCTTTGCATTAAAGTCTATGGAGGCCCATTCAGTCCAATTGAATTCGTAACACAGCACCTGTAAATAGTAAGAACTCCATTAAAACTCAGTATCCTCAATGTTGCACACTGAGTACTCATTTGGCATGTCCCCATTCGCTCCAGCTGCATCTCAAACACATTAACGTCAACACGTGTTTATACAACTGTAAAGTCAACCACAAATCAGCGCTTATCAGCATCAGCGCACGCAGCCATCGCGCGTGTTCTCCTCAGGCGGTGCTCCTCCGGTTGCTGTTGTTGCGACGAGACAATGATTACAGCATCTTTCAAAAGCTCTGGAGGCTCAGGTGAGGTCTCCTGACTGAAAATAAGTGAAGGACAGACCATTTGATTCTGTCTGGAGGCAGCATGTCTGTCATTTTGTCAAAAGCAGTAAATTAACAAACGTCTCCTCGGCTCCCTTTAGCGTCCTGCGGTCACGCTCTTCTCATGCATGCACCTATTTGCTATTCAGTATTAAAAAAGTTCCATTTTCCAGCGCAGTGTTGTTCTCTTTTTCAGTTTTGCAGTGCTGTAGCTGACATTTTCTGTCCGTGGCTTACCACAGTCCCCTGGTAAATTATTAAACAGTGTGGATGACTGACTGATATTACGGGCTTGTACGTGGGGGTTGGTGAGGCGGATAAACAGAGGATATACACGTCTATGCAGCGAAAGCCTCGAGAGGCATTTTATTTGGTGAAATTTGCATATATATGCGTATGAATATTTAATTTATTGCAGCAAAAAACAAAAAACAAAACTGGTTTTGGTTAAACAGCTTTAAACCAGAGGTGTCAAACACATGGCTCAGGGGCCAAGACTGGCCCACCTAAGTGTCCAATCAGGTCCACTTGATGACGTTGCAGAGGGCAATCTTTCAATAAAATGCGCTGCTGTTCCTGCTCTTTGCCACTGGAGGTCACACTAATAAGAGGAGCACATCCCGCATGTTCACATGCAGGCTGCATGACCAAACACATAGCATAGCATTGCAACACAGCAAAGCTAGCATAGACTAGCAAGCACTGCAGGTGGATAATACGGACCAATTCCTGTTTCTTCACAGGGCTCAATGGGAAGCATCACTCAGTGTTCAAGGACTGTAGCCACGTACTCGTACGTCTTTAAACTAAAAGACGGGGGGTATGGTCATTTGCGGTCCAGCCCACAAACTATGTCGTATGTAGCTCATGAGCTAAAATGAGATTGGGGCTCTAGACTGACCCACACACACACACACACACACACACACACACGCACTTACCATCAAACTCAGCAGGGCCCACTCCTACTATGATGATAGACATAGGCAGGGAGGCTGCCTGTGGAGAAAACACAGGAGGGGTGTGAGCCAGACTGCTTTTCCCCCCACCCAAATACACACTCTGTGCAAAACTTGACATTGAACAATTGTACAATGCATATTTAATATATCACAGACTTTCTTGAGTAAGCTTGGCTGCACTGAGGATAAAATGCTTTTTGACCGTTTTCAAATCTTTATTTGTCTGAACAGTCCACAGTTCACTTGTCCCCCCTCGGTCTGACTGTGCTGGGCTGTGATGACATCCCGGCGACAGCAGGAATTACTTCATTGTTTGAGCACAGACTGTTCCTACAATTCAACTGGGTCTGACCTCAGACCAGCTCTTTTCTACTGACTCTGGGACAGTTTCTCAGCCAGCGAGCGTTTGATCAAATTCTCAGATGAATTCCTCCCTTTTACTCTACAGCTGTACTTTGTATTTTTTGATTAATTTACCTGTGATAATCAAAGATGACTTTAAAATAAAAGGACACCAAATGTACAATAGGTGAAAACAGATTAGATTTAACATTTCGCTAAGCAGTTACTTAATACAGTGTATTTTATTATCAAGGATGACCATAAAAGGTGCCTATGAGCAGACGTTTGCCACACCCAAATCTATTTTTACTCAAATCTGTGGTTGAAGGACTTCGTCTAGCTCTGAGATCTTAAAATTATCGTTTTGATATTTTGTTTTTTACTTTTTGCTGCTCGTCTCGATTCTCGCTCACAGAGTTTAAACGTTTTACTCTCATACAGACAGTTTTGCGCTCAGCACGTGCAGCGTTGTGTTTACTCACGTTGACCACAGACTCTTTGGTCTGTGCCATGTCTGAGATGACGCCGTCTGTGATCATCAGCAGCACAAAGTACTGGGAGCCGTCGGTCACTTCTGCAGCGCACCTTAACGTCATAACACACACACACAGGCAGAAGTTAGAGTTCACCGCTTTATGTCTGCAGACACAAAGTTCGGAGCAACATCGCACGCTGACGGCATCTCTGTTTTCTCAGTTAATCCAGCCTGATTAATCCAGCTCCCGGATAAAAGCCGACATATTAATTCTGAACTTGGGCTAGCTCATTAAGTTAGCATTAACTGGCTTCAGATGATTACAAAGGGGAAACCTGCTTATAGCATCCTGGATTTTAAACAGTTGGGTTGGCTGGATCTCTGCTATCAGAAACTTATATGTGTGCTTCATTAGCCAACACGGTGCAGGTGACATCATCTTGCACTGTTACTCTGACTTCTTTGACTGGGGATCCCGTGAGTCCTCTGCAACAGCACCCCTGCTGCAACAGCACGGCGATGCTAATGTCAGTCTGAACACAACGTAAGTGTAGTTGAAATGAACCTTGTTCCTCATT
This sequence comes from Datnioides undecimradiatus, assembly GCA_008933995.1. Taxonomy (NCBI): domain Eukaryota; kingdom Metazoa; phylum Chordata; class Actinopteri; order Lobotiformes; family Datnioididae; genus Datnioides; species Datnioides undecimradiatus. The sequence goes on from WARS01000013.1 coordinate 20,665,355, forward strand.
AGAATCAATTGTTCTGTGGATTTTGAACTTTATTCATTTATTAATTGGTATTTTTATGCATTTTATGTTGCATATCAGTTTCCCTCATGATAAACAAGGTTTTCTATTAACTTATCAGTGAATTTGTACATTGTAAAGGTTCTTTGCTCCATTACCTACACACTAAACGAGTGGACAACATGTAATTCATTTGATTTTAAATGAAATGTATGCATTGCTCCGCAGGTGGCTGTGCAAACATCAGACACTCTGCGGGTTGTTCAGTTTGTGGATTTACAAGAAATGTGAAGCTGATGTGCATTAAAGAGCGGATGCAGAGTCCTTCCCTGCCAGCGCACGCCTCTCATAGAGTAGTCCACATAAAACAGTGTTGTATAATAGAGTATTTTTGTTCTTGTGTGTGTGTGTGTGTGTGTGTGTGTGCGTGTGTGTGTATGTGTGTGTCAGTGTTTTGCAGGTAATGCTAGGATCCCAGCAGGGAGAAGGAAGACCTGCTGTCTGACTCACTGTTTGATTGGCTCACACTCTCAGTCTGGCCTGAGGCTGAGAGCAGGCAAAATGGCAAACTGTCTCTCTCTCTCTCACTCTCTCTGCTTGCCTTCCTGTCTGCTGGATTCCTCTCTGTCTGTCCTCCTGCCGGTCTCAACGTCCATCCCCAGTGTTGTCTCTATTTTACCCTCTCTCTCTCTCATCACACATCCACCATCCACCAGCTCTCTCACCCCGTCTCTGCAGAATAATGGGGAAATGTCTCAACAGGTGCAACAGGGGAACAAATTGTGGTTGTTACGTCTCAAACTAAAGTCTAACAAGAACTGCAGTCACTTTTCCCCAACTTTAGGAGCCATTGTCCCCTAACTCATGGATCTTACGGACAACTCTACTGCCTGTCTCCCCCATACAGGTGTCCCAGTTGATTATAGTGCCAGTGCAGCACTAGACGGTGTGTGATTCATGCAAAGACTTTTTGGTTGCGCTTTACTGGAGTGGAAGAAAAGATAACATGTGACCTTTTTGACCCTCCGAAGAGCAAAAAGCTGGATAACATCAACAACCAAAACATCAAAGACAACAAAACAGACAGAGGGGGATGTTGGGTCACTGCTAATGTTAGGCTAACTGCATGCAAACACTACCTGTGAGCCAATACTGAAGACTATAGACTCTTTGATCCAGGTTGTGTTTCTCTCTCTCTCTCTGTGTGTGTGTGTGTGTGTGTGTGTAGGCTGGTTATTTGTTTCCAATAATAACATAAATAGTATTTTCACCAACCGTCACAGATAAACAGCACAGCTTCCCTGCCCACAACATGGCATCAGGCAGCGCGAAGGGGAGTATACAGACGACAGTTGGACGGGGGAAAAAACGCAGTAAAGACAATACAATATGTGTAAACACACACACTTAACTGTTGGAGAGGAGCAGCATATTTTTCACTGGCTGTGAAAACATGACAGTCGCTCCAATAAGTTACCGTAGCTGCATGCGTCCGTGTATATTTATGTATGTACGGTTTGTCGATGCATCGTCCACCTTCGCCTCTCTCTCTCTCTCTGTCTTCGTCACTACACTAAACCTCCCACATGGATGACAACAACAAAGAAGAGGTAGATGAAGAGGAGGAGGAGGTGGAGGCGGAGGAGTGGTAACAGGAAGTGCTGGACCAAAAAGGAGGAAGAGGAGAAGGACGGGGAGTTTAATTAAGTGGAGAGGAAGCGCAGTTGGAGAAGCAGGGAGAGCAGATGGGAGACAAAGTGAAACGAGGAAGGATGATGTGGAAGGATGTGGAGGAGGAGGAGGTGTGGAGGGAAAGCAAGAGAGTGGTGAAGGTATGGAGGGAGTAAGCGTAAAACCCAAAGAGGGAAAATGAGGAAAGGGATTGTGCATCTAATGATCAAAGCAGAAAAATGTTTGGAGAGATTAAAAAAAACCCAACAATGACAGGAAAAAGCGTGAGGCCGGGGAGCGAGGGGGAGAAAGTTTCATGCTCTCTCTCTGAATGGATGGGAGTTTTGAAGCTCTTGAGCCCACAGCAGAACAACGCGGCCCTGCTACACTCCATTTGATTATGCAACCAGAATCACACTTAACTGGGACAGGATATTATTGCTTCATATGGGGGGCTAAAAATACAATAGCAGGTAATAAGCAGCCAAAATCCATTAAAAAACTTAACGCCGGCTGTACTCCAAAAAAGAAAAAAAAAAAAAAAAAGTTTTTTATTTTATTGGTGAAATTTAATTTGTTTTTAAAAAAGAGCTCGTGGGATGATGCGCGGCAGGGCTCAGCACAAAGACGGGGTTCGGTTACTTATTCCTCGTTATTCATATCATCTGAAGCGTTTGCATTTCAGGTGCACGGCTGCTCAGAAATAATAATAATAATAACAATAATAAAGTGTGCTAAATGCGTGATGCATAAGGTTCGAATGCTTTTCAGTTCAGTGCTTTATTGCCGTGACAACCCAGCTGATGAATTTGCCTCAGTGTAAAAAATGAGCAGCAGCAACTGTTATTGCATTTATACATGCGAGCGTGCGTAATACGATATCTTCTTGCAAAGTATCACCTTATGGGGAAATAAGCGCTCTGTGCTGCTACGTTAGCTTTAAGGTGTTTGTTGCTTTCTGCTTTTAAAATACTTGTTGGTTAAGGCTCAGTCTACGGTGCTTGTGAGTCAGGGTTCAAGTATCGAACCGCCTCAGGATAGGTGCTGTTCCTGAGGCGAGATGCCCCAAGCTTTAGACTTTGGAGGGGTTTGAAGGCAGAGCTAGCGGGGGGTGAGAGGATCTCCTGCACCTTGTGTCTGAAACGTTTGGAATATGTGGAGGAGACAGAGAGATGGTGACAGCCAGTGATCTGAGACACTCCTCCTCACTGTCCCCTCTCATAGGTGCTTGTGTTGTTACTTCCTGGGACAACTGCATAGGCTATAAAATGGTAAATACAAAGACAAGCAGAGTCAAGATGCAAACGTGTCAGGAGCACGGTTTTAAAGAGGGGGTACACATTTGTAAAATACGTAAAAACGCGTTAAGATTCAAATTTAAGCTGCAGGACCTTGACATTACCAATTGCTTATGTTATGTAATTGCTTAATTTCAACATAACACAAGTTATTATAAGAAATAACCTCACTAAATAGCTTTGTGGACATTTTGAGGCTACGCCCACACTAATACATTTTAGTTTTAAAGCACATGTTGCTACATTAGCGCAGTTTCCCACAACTCTGCAGCACTTTAAAGCCCCTAAAATGAACATCCTGCAGTCCCCGTTTTAGTTTTTAAGATTTAAGAATTCCTGTATTACTCCCACAAGAGGAAATTTGCAAAAGTTAATACCGAGCTAGCCAGGAGTCGAACCTAGAATCTTCTGATCCGTAGTCAGACGCGTTATCCATTGCGCCACTAGCCCTACAGCTTTAAGCACAGCATCAGTGTTGTGTTGTTTGTCTGAGTGGACAGAAACAGACTGTTGGATACCCGAGCAAGCTTCATGATTAAGTCTCATTAGTCATATGCCCCTCCTTGACTGGTCACGCCCCAGTCACATGATCAAACAATCAAAAAACCAGACCTGTTTTATAATGAATGTGAGCAGGAATGTTACTGCAACACGATGGGAGTGACTTATCATTCAATTAACTGGCTGTATCTCGTAATTATTGGTGTGGTGGTATTCTTCCTGTCCCAGCTAGCAGTGGACTAGATTTAGTTATCAGGATAAAATCCTTTTGCTTGTTTTTTCTATTCAGTTTCATCAAAAACGTTAAAATAATAAAACAAAAACTACAAATGAATTCTGAAGGTATCTTGTTTGCGTAACCTGCTCAGGCATTAATGTTGGAGGAGTCAACAAAGAAAGAAGAGCCACTAAAACTAATTGTCTGGTGTTGTATTTACTGGGGTACTTCAATACTTTGATAGAAAGACGTCTGTGCTATAATGTAATAAAACGCAAACTGAAATCAGTTTTTGCTGAAACTCCTATACATGTTTGTGCGTTGACTCATTTGGTTGGTGGTGCATGTCTTGGTGGACTGGTCTGAGTCAAAGGTTGGTTTTTATTCCCAGTCCACCCCTGATTATGAGTCATGTTCTAAAACAACAGTAAAGAGGGTTCAAAAGAGTTCGCCTTCAGCGAGTCATCTCATTATGAAGAGGCTCAAAGAGCGTGCATGTCACAGAGGATGGATGGCTATATAAAGAATTTGGTTTAAACACTGGAAACCAGCACTAACGTGCTGCCTCATGGTTTCCTTCAACCATGACAATTATTTTTGCAAATACACAACTATGCTTGACAATAATGTGTTTGGCATCATCACAATATTTCCATAACTCAAACGATGGAGTTTAGTTCCGATAATTTTTTTTTTTCCAATATTATTTCTTGTTTTTGTTCAGATCTGGTCAGACAGGCTTTTAAAATCTGAAATTTTAGAGTTACTGCGGTTTTGTTATTCAAGTCGGATCCCAAGCCTGCGGCAGTATAACAACTGGAGCTCCGTGTAGGTGATGTAAAGGGGTTGTCGTGCTTTGAGGAGCGGGGTATCATTAACCTTTGAGGTGACACTGAGGTGCTCTCTGGGGAGCACCCTGAATGCCTTTGTACCTCTGCGCTCCTTAAAACACTGGAATTGACTACAGCTTCATGCTGGAAGCAGAAATGTCTGTGCTAATCTGCCCCGCCTAAAGGTCAAGGAGAAGTCATCTGCTGCTGAGATGTACATCTGTTAACGGGAGCTCAAGTGCTACATGTCACAAAGGTCTTCAGACAAGTCGATGCAGTGCAGTGAAGGACACGGCAAAGGCATTGGTGCTTTGTTCCTATCTTATTTGGCACTTTGAGTAAAAGAGAGGTTTTCTTGTAAACAAACAAAAGCCTTCATTTACAAAAGAAACATACAAAAGCTCAAATCCCAGCACTGTAAGCATTTTATTCCAGGGCTGATGAAATGTCAGTATCACCACAATCTCAGTGTAAAAGTGATGGGTTGTTGATAAATGTGGCGACTTAAAACAACTGTCATTTAAATATCAAAGCCCTTGATATCCTGGGTTTGGCAGCTTGGCCCTGAGAGTTTACCACATGGAGATGAGTAATAAGTCCAAGACAATAAACTTCTCTGACCTCGACACTGAAGCGACAACATAGCAAGCCAGTTTTAGCATACAGCAGTTTGACGAGCGGCATCAGAGGAAGGTGAAACAATTCATTATGGAATTCAATGCCACAGTTAACATGACATAAATCAACTTAATAATAATAATAATAATACAAAATTAAAAAATTAAAAAAATAGATATAAATGATAATTATTTGAATTATAAAGCACCTAAAATGTATGTAAAAAACTTCTAATCTCAATCTGTATGACACTGATGAGACCTGATCGCAGCCTTTGCTCATGTTCAAACTGATAAATGCCAACGTTTGCATGGAAACAGCCATGCGCACAGTTTTATATCTGTTTGATAAATGATGTATCAATTATCTCCACTTAATGTTTGCAAAGCTCATTTTTAAAAGTATTTTAATCCGTGTCTTCTTGCTCTGTTTTCTGGTGTGTTGCTGCATTTCTTGGTGTTACCGCCCCCTGCTGATGTGGCGTGGAGAAGTGGGAAACTACTGTGTGTGTCACCTGTGTGTTTTGCAAATGATTCATGAGGAAGGAAATGAACCCGACACGTTTGTTGGGATGCACACAATGTGCTTATGCAAGTTTGTTTGTGTATAAGAAGCCTCCACGGAGCGCCTTTAAAATCCGAGGACGCCGCACAGAACGTAAACTGTGATTTCACTACAAAGACGGGGATGATTGACAGACAGACAGTTTCTATGATATGCATATCATGGCTCCTGCTTTCTGCCATCAAGGCACCTCAGATATTGGCTGTTTGTATTCATGACATGCATACACAAAGAGTTGGCGTTCCATGATAAGACAAGATAAGTGACACATGCATATGAAACACATGCAAATTAGCAGGTTTTATGTATGAGAGACGCTATGTAAGAGTCTGTGTATGTAGGTATGTGACTATGTGCATATATGTACTGCATGGTTATGTGACACATACGGTACAAGAGTGTATGTATGTTAGAGTGTGTGTGTGTGTGTGTGTGCATGCTCTCCTCTCACCGAGCCACTTGGTTGATGACAGGAGCAAAGTTGGTTGGGCCATACAGCTGAACAGTTCGAAGGCTCTGGAAGTAAGCCTCCAGCACACCATCAATGCCCACACAGTTTGGATTTTCTGTATTTGAGTTCTGAAAGAAAATTAAAAAACATAAACTATTACAAATAAACCAATTTGGATTGTTCATGTTCTGCTTTTTGTGATAAATATTACGTCGCGCCACATGGAGGGACAGGAAAAGTCAAGGAGAAGGACCCAATTGCAGGTGGAGACCAGGAGCAGAGCTTGTTAAACAGCTAATTAATGAAAAAGGGCTAAGGCCTAAAGGTGGTTGTGACAGGCAAAACCAGGATATCAAACCAGAAATCCAAAAACACGTGAGGGAACACTGGGAAAACAGTTGGAAACTAGGAAGACACATGAAATGGACGAACCAACAGAGAATAAAGAAAGTGACACAACATATATATAAACTGGGGAGCGCAGGCAAACAACACACGGTTGAAACTAATGAACAAATCAGAGACAGGGAACAAGTACACGGAAACGCAAGAGGGAAAAACCTTTTCAAAATAAAACAGGAAACCAACAAAAACAAGGAATTCAACTCAAAACCGTGAAAAGGCCGACAAAAGCACAAAACGCCAAAGGGTAATGTCTAAGGAAGCAAGGTGTAAATCCCCAAAACAAGGGGGAACTTGTGGAAAAAGGCTTGGAAAGTTTGACAGGTTGATGTTTGAAATAAGACAAGTGATGAGTATTTACAATATTAAACAGGAAGGACTGAATTAAAACCCCAAATCGTGTCGTTTTGGCAGAACCAGTTTGTTCTTTGCGTCTTCATACTCTGCTCTGCGGTGCATAGCGCTGAACATGCAGTGGCCACAGATCCGCGCAGTAAGCATCAATACTCAGTCGGTGTTTATCAGCCTAATGTGCGCCATGAAAACATTCCCCAAATGAAAACGACACCAGCTGAAACTGTTGGCACAAGGCAGGTGGGATCCATGAATTGATTTTTTTGTTTACCCTCATTTCTGTGCCTGTCATTTGCACGCGGCAGCAGAAACTGAAATTCATCGGATCAGGCAACATTTCCTCTGCCCAGTTTTGACAAACCTGTGCCGGCTGTGGTCTTGGTTTTGGAGTGAAAGCAGCTGCGGTTGACGTGTTGTGTGTTGTTCCCCTACCAAACACCGTTCCGTCGCCTGCTTATTAAAGTAGCTGTTGCCATCCTGTCATAACACCCCTGGATGTTTTTGTTTTCTTGCGTCTTTCTCTGCAAACTCTCAGGAGTGCTATGCATTAGCTCTGCAGTTTCTGAGACACCCAAACCACTTCGCCTGCAACTAACAGTCGGTCTGGACGATCCAATCACATTGTAATGACGGTAAATCCAGATATTTGCATTAATAAGTAGTTGTAGAACCCTGCAAGGGATAAAGCAGGCACAGAAGATGGATGGAAGTAGTTGTAGAGGTACACCTAAATGCGAGGTAACTACATGTGTGCACATTTAAAGAGCAGACTGAAAGGCAAATATCACCAATCCATGTTCCTAGCAAGGCTTAAAGCTTTCATGTGTCATCTAAAGTAAAATCTAAGATGTGCTTTTCACCTTATGTCCAAAAAGCATGTGGTGCGCTTTGAATTCTCAGATGAATTACATGTGAAATTTCCCTCATGACGCTTACGTGTCTTTGTAGAAGTTGCAACGAAGTCTGAATGGCTGTGATACTCCTGCTTTGTTCTGCCTGCTCTTGAGGCCGTATCGTTCAGACGAGCATGTGTCGGACCTGTGAGCAGCTCTTTGATCGCCTTAGTCAGTGAAAAGGAGGGTGTATTGCAAGAGGCAGAGCATTTCTCAGGTTAAACACCGAGAGATAAAAGATATCTTAACCCTTCGCTTTACTTTTCACTCCTTGAAATGCTCTTCCTGCACCACACACCCATCCATTCATTCCCATAATACTTAGCAATTATCTGTCCCTGACCGCTGCTTTGAAAAGCTGCGGGTTTATTCGGAAACACCCTTCAGGAGGTCTCCTTGAAGAACAAAGACACCTCCTTGATCAGAGTCACGTTAATACTCTCTTGGATTTGTGCATTACCTTTTAGATGATTATTAATTCAACATGACGGCCACAGAAAGTGCACTGGTACTGATTCTTACAGGGTTCTTCTGCGCCAAGCATCAAAACACACCTGTATACATGTTCAGTAAAAATATAGGACCAGGTTGTTAATTACTTGCAGACTTTAGCTCTGCATCGTTCACAAATGAACCATCTGTACAGACGTTAGCTGTAATCTGGCAAATCTGTGCCTGTTTGCTTGTGTTCGGATCACAAACTCCACTTCTTTCTGTTACTTCACTTCAGTTTTCCTCCTTTTGTCTCTGAACGGTAATGAAGCAGATTCATAAAGCTCAGGATGAGCCTGATTGTTCCTTGTGCGTAGCATTAATGGGCAAATCTTTTCCGATTTTTTTTTATATGATGTCTAAAAGTACGTTTTGCATGGAAATCTGATTGAAAGACATTAGGCTTCATGCCAGAACATTTTCATATTATTCTCCCAAACCTCTGTTATTTGTTTCTATGAGGCGTACTCCTACACTCCTCCTACACTGAGCGTTTCAGCTTGATGAATATCTCCTGGTATGAGTAGGTGTGTGTTTGTGATATTTGATCATTTGTAAAATCAATGTCCCCAAATTGCTTTGTGAAGCCAACAGCTCCATTTATATTTAAATAACCGAGGATAAGAGCGAGAATTTCATACTACAGAGCCTGGCGATGAGCTGTTGGAAATCACAAAAAGAATAACTGAACACAGGCTTCAGTATAAGAGTGCCCCAGTAAATATGACTACATTAGCCCATACTGTGTCTTTATAGGGCCAGACCTTTACATAATGAAGTCAGACGCCAAGAGGGTCATTAAGTTCGGTTGTTCTTGGCCCTATTGTTGGTGTTGTCATCCCTAAATACTAATACAACAACATAATTCAGCAAATAAAGAATATTTTACATTAAAGTGGCATTCATCATTATCTTTACATTGACGATGGCCCACATGACGACCTGAATGTTAGAGGAGGAGAGAATTTTGAATTTGCAGTTTTAGTGTCTTTGAGCTCGTTGGTTTTGGTTTTCAAAGTTGGCGATGTGTTTACAGCCTGTTGCCGCGATGTGCTCCAAAAATGAATTATTGCGGTAATTAAAAGTTTAAGTTTCGTTTTATTTTTAAAAATGTATTTAATTTTGATTTCAGAGACTCATTTAAACTCCAAATTCACTCATATTAAGGCAACATGCTCCTGAACCACACCTAAATGAGTGAATGACTGAATAAATGAGTTGTTTTCTTTAGTTTTCGTCCTTTCTGCAGCCTTGACATATGAAACGTGTGTCAATGGCTGACTTGTAGTTCAAAGTCCTTTGAGTGGTCAGACAACTAGACAGGTGCTTTATAAGGGGAGTCTGTTTACCATTTAAATGTTGTTTGAGCCACATCAAACCTTTAATAAACAAAACAAAACTTTTCCATAGATGCTGCAGGAACAGGACGTGACACACGATGTGCACTCAGGGATGACGGTGAAACTGAAAATGCCTTTTTAAAACATGAAGTCTTCTCATCTGCTGAGTAACAATGTTTTTCCATGAAACAGATGCTTAATTTTGCTTTTCAGCGTAAGTCTGGAGCCGTCACAGCACCATCCACAGCTGTGTTGCTGTGGGCAGCGCTTCTATATGTATTTGCGGATGCTGATGCTGCCATCTTTTGAATATGCTACCTTTTTATTATTTTCGGTGTAGGCACTTAAGACTCCAAACTTGAAGGGAATTAGTGAAGATAGTGAAATGGAGAGAGTGTTTGTTTATGACAGTGAAGGTCTCTGGTGGCTCTGTTATGGTAAAAGCTGGATTTTCTTTGCATGGTATTACCCATAATTCAGACTGTAGAGAAACATTTCTGTGCTTCATGGAGTTGAATCATCCAGTAAGAGTACAATAAGAGTGCCTCCATCCACAGGGCATTAAAGTGACCGCTACATATCACAAAAAAAAGATGAGACTTTATTAAAACACCTTATTTCCATGTGTCTTTAGCGTTGACATGACGGTGACAGCTAATCATTGTCTCTTTTTCAAAATGCAGGTTAACTCGGACGCTCTGAGGCTTCCTGCTTTATCTCTCCCAGAGATGACTTTTTAATGATTTCCTCTGAGACTGAAGTTTTTGTTTAACAATATGGATTCCTTTAAAGCATCAAAACAGATTCACAAGGCAGCGTTAATTAAGCGCTAACGCAAGTTAATTTCGTGTCAAATAAAAGACACATCTTAACGAATGTCCTTGTGAAGGAGAGATCGCCTCGAGGTACGCTGACTCTTAATTTATTGCAAATGTGAGCCATTTAAAATTGCACATGTTTATATGTTTTTATTAGGAGTTAATATATACAAGTGCTGCTGGTTAATTAATTATTCTGCCCTTTATCTGAACCGGGGATGTCTCATTGCAAAGGCACAATGGCGGTTTCCCCGTCTCATTTTCAGATATAAACAGCATGCATCTGCACGGGTTATCGTCTCAACATATACTCATAATCTGAGCCATATAGTATGAGACAAGATATTAAAACTTTACATTCGATGAACTCTAGATGTACTCTAATCAGCCCCCAAACAATAGACTTCTAATTAGAGTTGCCTTAGCATGTTGCTGCTCCGGGATTCGTCACGCTGAGGTGAACTCTAATTGGGAGGGCTGATCGAGGAGCCGCTCACACGGAGAGGAGCAAAGTTACACAAAGTAATGAATCTAGACAAGCCAGATGCTGGCTCTCTCGTCCACCTCTGGCTTCTGACTGGGAGGGCGCGAGGAGGATCGTGGGATTTGACGAACCTGATTGAAAACGACAGTTTCGGGTCAGAGTGAAAAAAAGAAATTCTCCAGTCCACTAATGAAAGAGCTGAGGTTTGTCGTTGAGATGTTTACACCCATGCGAAACAATGTGGCCATATTATCATCTTAAAAAAACACTAATTTTATCCTGCAGCCTTGGAACAGCAACAAACATAAGACTCTCGGTTTTTATGTTCTTCTCCCGCCCACTTTTCTCCTCATTTCCTCTAAAGAGGCTGTCCAGGGAGACCGTCCCAAGGATAAGTGATTATTTTTTCATTTTGTTGCTTTGCTAATTGCCATTGTTGCCGTCCTGTTGGCTGGCAACGCAAACCTAAGCAGTGCCTCATCAAATTGCCTCTCTCTGTGTTGCAGGCTGTCTGTCTGCTCTCTATTCTTTCTCCATCAGTCCCGTACCATCAAACAGACAAACTTGTTTTCTCTCGACGTGCAATGTGATTCACAATGTTTTCTTCCTCCCACCTCTTGTTCCTTCCCCTCCGCCTCAGTCATCCACTTCAGAAGAACTACTCCACAATGCCTTACAGCTTGCTGGTTTATGTAACCTTTCCTTTCATTGACTTACAAGTTGTCCTGAGATGAATTGCTGCATGAGCGCACAAAATACGGACCCACGCAACCATGGCGTTAATAACCGTCGAAACTTCACAGGGGACCTTTTGCTGAACGCAAAAATCATCACGTGTTACAAATTAATGAGGCTGCAGCAGTTTACCTCCTGTCATCTGTCTTCTACCTACTACCCCATTTGATCAAACAGACACGTTTAAAAATGTGCACGAGTAAAAACAATAGGAAATGAAATAACAGCGGGTTTAAAACTAGATTTTGACGGGGTGCATCTCTGTGCGACGGAGCTCTCAACATGATGAAACCACCGGTATTTTAGATTACACTGCACTTTATAGAAGTGCATACTGTTAAAGCGGTTTGCAATTGATAAAATCGCTAAGATGCTTCTGATGATTACTGAGGAAAGTATCTGGCTCTTTAACCCTTTAATACCTGAGCCTGTCCTGTAAGTGCTTTTGCCCATTTTCCCAGAATACCCTGAACTTTCAATACCTGGCAGTTATTTACAGTTTACTGCACATTAGAAGAGTGTGAGAACAGGTGAAAAACACAAAAACAGAATTGAAATTTAGAGTTTTAGTGAACAAACAACACTGCAGTTATACACGAATAACAGATTTTGCATGTTATATTTGAAATTTGAAAAGTATAAAACTGTTTCCAGTAAAATTTGAGAGTCTATGTCTCATAATGTGCGAAAACAGGAAATAAAATGGAAACTTTCTCCACCACTGTGGGAACGAAGTGGCTGCTTCGTGGGCTTCAATTCAATTTAATTCAGTTTTATTTATATAGCGCCAACTCACAACCAAAGTCAACTCAGGGCACTTTACAAACAGAGCGGGTCCAGACCACACTCATTACTATTAATTACACCCAACAGTTCCACCATGAGCGAGCACTTGGCAACAGTGGCAAGGAAAAACTTCCTTTTAACAGGCAGAAACCTTGGACAGATCCTGGCTCTAGGTGGACGGCCATCTGCCCTGACCGATTGGGGGGAAAGAGAGAGAGAGACAGGAGGGGCGAGAGAGAGAGAGAGAATACAATACAGATACAGTTGTACATAGAGATGAAAATGACAGTAGTGGCAAGTTTAGTAGAACAACAGAGTCCTAACTATGGCTACTGTGAGCAGTGCAATCATGACAATAATAATAACATAATAATAATAATAGTAATAGGTAGCAGTGGCTGGTAGGTGGAGCCAGACCACAGATTCGCAAGTGAAATTACCGTAATAACACCATTTTGGCTGTAAAGTGCAACGTCCAAGCTTTCAGAAACCAGAATGTGCGCCTGCGCAAACGTGTCGCTGGCGCCAGCGACGGATTTGGAGTTATAGGATTGAGCTGCACAGTTCCTCACTCTGTCAACCAGCTAGTTGCTAACTGTTTGTCTAATGTTTGGTGCTTCTTTTTACTGTTTACTAAAAACTTACGCCTGCTGTGGTAAAGGAAATTAGGTTTTGCCCCACAAAAAGTTTAGAAAACCAAAGAAAAAAATCAGAAAACAATAAAAAAAAGTGCACAGGCGGGAATATTATCATTTGATCCTTGTTCATGTGAAAACACTTGAGTCAAGACGGTTTAGTCTCAGTTGTATTGGCTGTTTTTACATCTGTAGGTTTTCAAAAGTCGGTGTGGGTCTCTCACACTGATAAAGTTACTGTTAGATGTAGGATACTGTTTATTTGCCGGCCTTGACAGCATTTGACTACATATTTTTTTGGCCACAGTCAGCCTTGAATTAAGTCCAAAACGGACGTGGGCTCTACATCAGCTGCCAGCGAGACCTTCCAGCTGACAGATGGACACATTTCACATCCTGGCAGGGATTTTGTCAGGGCTGACCCGAGTCAGCCACAAATAAAACCTTTTAAGAAGAAGCGAGTTCAAGTTCACGTGCTTTACATGTGATAACATCAGTGATCATCATGTGATCAGTGTTTATTCACTACATATTGCTTGTGCTGATATAGTTTCCTGTGGTCCCCTGTCAGTCCGTCATGTCATGTCTCATCACAGAGTGTGTGTGTGTTGGCGTGGGCGGGGTCTTCCTTCCCAGTCCCCTGGCGCCGCTCAGCTCACACCTGTCTGCAATCAGCTCAATACCCTTCCCAATCTGCACACCTGCCCCTCATCAGCTCATCAGCCTACAGACTATGTACAATGGCTCTCAAACCGCTCCTTAGCGGATTCTTGTGTCAATCTCAGTTGCAGTTATATATTCAACTGATTACTTTGCTTTTTAGTTTTCTTGTGCTAACTTGTCGGCCTGCTAGCAGCTTCCTAGCTCCAAGCTAACCCCTGCCAGCTGCACTTTCTCTCATTCTTCACCACACGCCCAGCCATGCTGCTCCGTCATACTCTTGTGCTCCTGCAGACGCCAGATACCATTCCCTGCCGTCAAACCACCAGATCAGTCAACTTTGCTTGGCGTCTTACTGATATCAGTCTGTCGGTGTCCTGTGTTTGGGTTCCTCCTCAGTTTCTGACATGCACTCTCTCTGTCTCTGTCAGTGTTTTTATATCAGTGTCTCTTACCAGCGGGAAAGCGTGGGAGATCTTGCCATCCGGGGGAAGTTTAGCTCCGAAGCCGTACGCCGGGAAGAGTTTATCGCTGTCGTAGTCCTGGATAATCTCCCCCACGGCCTTCAGAGCCATGGCGTAGGCGTTCATTTGGTACGGACTCATGTAGTGCAGCGAGGTGGGCTGGGACGGGTTACCTGGAGAGAGAGGAACCACCACACCCAATGTGCACGCAAACAAACACACACGATGCAAAAGGATTTAATGTTTACCAAGGGATTAGAAAAGATTAGAACGGACGTGGCAAGATTAACCAGGAAATTGGTTTGTAGAAAATCTAAACATACAAATTCTCTTGTCGGTTTATGGCACATTTATTTAAGTCATGTGTACTGAAGTTAGTACCTTGACCATGAATTAAATAAAATGTCTCTTGTGTGAAATACTGGGATTTTAGGAAAACACCAGTGCATTCATTGCTAGTTACAAATATGCATGCGGACGTGACAAAAGCATGACACATACAGACATGACGTGCGAAAAACACAAGTTTTGAAGAATATGTGGTCTTAATTTTCTTAATTTTTACGATCACGAATGCAGAGATTTGTAATCAAAATACTGTGGAACCTCAGAGAACATGCAGCAATGAAAAATAAGACTTCTGATCCAAATAATTAAAATTATCAGGTTTTATACACAAACCTTTTTATGAAAATATGCCTCATGACCTGGATTTTACCCTCACACTGTCAGCTAATGAGAAGTATATTACCAGTTTGTTACGATTGACCTCTACATTTGAAATCAAGCACACTGTGATATTAATATTATTTTTCTGGCACTAATTAGTAATCAGTGCTTTTTGTAACTTAGTATGCAGATTAAATGCTAAAATACAGCAGTGTGGCTAAATATTAAACTATTCACTACCTTAAACCGGGGCTTTCAACTGCACCTCATCCTTCTTCAGTAAATGGTTCCTGTGAGTTAAGGTTGTTTTGCCACAGTGCTTTTGTAGAGGTGCTGTCCTGTCTATAATGACATTAGGTGACTGACTTCTTAGCAAAATGTTCTTCATTTAGGTTGATTTATTCTGGTTTGATAATAAAAAAAACTTGAGTTGTGCTTCAGAAAGGTAACCTTTCAAAACCAAAAACTGCAGCTTTGATGTTTCTTAAAATTTATGTGCATGCTCTTAAATAAAATAAATTAAAACTACTCTTCTCATGGTCAAAGTGGAATCACTCTGATCAAGTCAGGTTCAAGTACTGATGCTATCGTTTTGCTTTCATACTGAATGCCTGAAATATACTCTGGATTTCCTATTGTACCTGCTAGAAATCATCTAACCACATCTTCATGGCCCTTTCATATATCGACTTAGTTGTACTTCAGTACAGAGTAAGGTGGCTGCTGCTCACAGAGGATGAATGAAAATTAGTTTTTAGCTGCATCGTCTACAGTTGACGTATTGTGCTTTAATAAAATGTTATTTTTTTGACTTTTGGTACAATAGCACTGGTGTGACAGATAGATGAAGAAAACCAATTGTCTTATTTGTAAGCTATGACACCAAAGTACAGAGTCACAAGTCACTTGACAACAATGAACAGATTTTTATGCTACTCATAGCGGAGCTATGAAAGAAAGTCTGTCTTTGCACAGTGACAACCATATGCTGTAGAAATATGACAAAGGGGACCAACTCAAATGTTGTGGGTAAAATATTTTTCACTGAACAACAGCCGTGTGGATGTTTCCTGCATGCACAATGATGTAACGCCGGCCTACCGTTGGATGCTGTGAAGTCTATGGCCACAGTGAAATTGAGTTGCGTCCTGGTGGGAGATTGAGCATGTCAGTATCATTCCAAACAAAGATGTTAGGAATGTGCCAGTATCTCCAGATGGGAGCGCATTTACAGCTGTTGAAGCTAGACTGAGAAACACATCAACGGCTCACTGCTGTCACTTATAAAGCACGAAGCGGGGGATCTGCACCGTGATTCAGACAATACAGGCTTCTCGAGTCCAGTAATAACGTTTTAAAATTCAAGTGCTGATAACCACAATTTTGTGCTGATATTCAAGTCGGTCTTTACATTTGACTCAAGCCAAAGCATTTCTCTGTGTTTCTCATGTCGTTTTCTACAACCCACTTTAGATCCAATTCAGCATGACTGAAGCCTTGGTGGCTGCATTCCCATGGAAACCGCAGTCAGTCGGGTATGGGGAAATATGACAGCAATAACTTGGGAAATAGCAATAAGGGATGCTGAATATGATGAGTTTACTGTTTATCAGACCACAAATAAGGCAAGAGTTAGCGCGCTAGTGTGCTATTTCATAACTGCACATTCAGCAGGAGTCTGGTGTTGAGTAATGGGAAACATTAGGCTCTGAAGGACTATGAGTTAACAGGGGGAGTCGGGCATAGAGCTTGGAAAGTAGTGGCACTGGGCACTGAATTTGATGAATTTACCATTTATCCGACCACAAGTGTTGCACGAATTAGCTAGCTAGCATTTGCCATGATAGCCACTGAAGGGATACAATGGGAACCAATGATGGAAATGTAGCTACCAGGGCTTTCAGGGTAGCCTGCAAGGGGATTACTCCCTTTATCATCAATCATCAATCAGTGAAGTTGCTTGTGCAGACAAAGCCAACCCACAAAATGTTTTCAAAAAAGTTCAATTTGTGTGAACTTGATGAGTAAATTAATGCAGTTGCATGCTTTATTTTCCCTATTCAGTAGGTTTTTAATAAAGAAAAGTAGTGAAAGGGTGTACAAAGATGAACAAAATGCTGTGGGGAGTAAACAGGAAAGTAGAGAGAAAATAGTTTTGGGAGCTAATGTGACGACTACCCCAACTAGCAGCTAGCTAGCTAGCTAGAACAAATATTTTAGAAAAGATTGGTTTCAAGTTTCCACTTTTTGGTGTGGCCAGGCTTTAAAACAAGCAACAACCCATCTGCTCCCTAATGGTGTACCACAGACAATGATTAAACATTAAGACTGAGCTCCTACCCTCCTCTGATGAAGTCCACAAATGTGTATTCTGACTCCACTTT
Source organism: Datnioides undecimradiatus (assembly GCA_008933995.1). Classification (NCBI taxonomy): domain Eukaryota; kingdom Metazoa; phylum Chordata; class Actinopteri; order Lobotiformes; family Datnioididae; genus Datnioides; species Datnioides undecimradiatus. The sequence continues at coordinate 20,682,618 of WARS01000013.1, forward strand.
GAAGGACAACAGAGTCACCTTGAAGATGGAGAAAGAGTGAAAGGCAGAAACAAACAGGACGAGAGCAGAGGACAGAGATAGATCAGAAAACAGGCTCATGTCAAACCCCGTTCATTTCTCTGACATTTCCCTGCTGCTATGACTCATGTCCATGAAACATGTGACAGCCAAAACGCACTCTGGCAGGTCTTACCGTCCCCGAGTTGACGTATTTCTTCTTCTTGCCTTTCTTTTTTGGATTCAAAACCTTGGTCACAAGACAGAAAAGAAGAAATTAGCTTTTGAACAAAGATGCCTGCAGAAATGTGAAGTCATTCAGTGCATGCGCGCGCTCCTGTTCACAGAGGTCGATGATGTATTGTCCCCAGATGAGTGCTGTATTTTATAATACAAGAAATATTTCTCAAATAAATAATAAATGACACTGTCAAGGAACTATTGATGTTGCTGTGAGTTCCCAAAACATTGTTAAATTTTTGATGTCCTTTTTTAGATTCAGGAAAATAAAGTTCTGGAGAAAATCTTCGATTCCTTTTGTAATTATTTGTTGATCAAGTTGTTTATCTTGTTCTCAGCAATTCTTGTATTTTACCTCATAGACATTGAACTGGCTTTGGCCCCTGGACAGTTCTCTGTAGCTGGTGGTGAACTCTCCAATAAAGTCATGACTGGAAGAAATAATGATTTAGACAAAACTGTTACTACAGCGGTAACATGATTCCTCATTTCCTAACTTCTGTAACAACACATATTTATCTAATGCAGACGTATTCAACACCAAGAAATTATTCATGATGTTTATTAAATGCAAGCAGAGTAACATTAAACATTAAAGCTGCATTTTTGGTGGTGCATCAAGCTGAAAACACATATTGTTAACCTTTAAAGTTGGGCTAACATGTTAGCTAACAGCTTCAATTCGTTATCCTACGGGTAGGCTAACGTGTTAGCTAACAGCTTCAATTCAGTATCCTAAAGGTGGGCTAACATGTTAGCTAACAGCTTCAATTCATTATCCTAAAGGTGGGCTAACATGTTAGCTAACAGCTTCAATTCAGTATCCTTAAGGTGGGCTAACATGTTAGCTAACAGCTTCAATTTGTTATCCTAAATGTGGGCTAATGATAGCATTCATTTTGAATCATGTTTACAGAATGAGAGCTCTGGCAGAATGGTAGATGGGTGAGGTCTTGGTCAGAAAACCAGGTTGCATCATGAGCAAGAGGCAAGATTTGAAAAGAGTATCATCATGTAGGCTTTTAATAAGATTATAATAATGTGTAAAATAAGCAGGAGGTTAAATGAATCTGGATGGTAAAATGTTTGGTAAGACGCAATTTGTGAGGTTGTTGTGCGATGACTGTAAATGGCCCTGTAACAGCAACACTTCATATGTTACTACAAATCTGATTTCACAACACAGTGCCACACTGTTTTACTACCTGACTCACAATGATAGTATGAACTATTATCTATCAACACTGTCAACTAGCAAGCAAACTTCATGTCTAACATTATCATAAGTGGCAATGTCAATGATAAATTAAATAAAATTATTAGATAAAATACATTTTGGCTTTTTGGCAACTACAATTTTTAATCAAACACTTGGCAAACAAACACCAATATACAGTATAGAATAGAAGATATATTATTTTTAATCAAAAGCTAACCTTATGTTAGTTTGACCTTAACTGTATGGGCAGATTTATTATATTCATTCTGATAATACTAAGGCTCATCTGTTAATCTGTCTGCACAGAGACCGCCTGATTTATAATGAAGCAGCATTTGAATTTGCATGCAATTTCACCACTTCCCCAGTGCATGGTCACTGAACTTCATCTGTGCCAGAACGAAAACAAAGAAGGTTTTTCATGCATTTTTCAATGCATTTTCATCTGAACGTGATGTAAAATCCCCTCCAGCGTCATCATACTGGTAAATATCAACTCCCTCCATGCCCTCAGAGCATCTCTGCATCTCAATATATCACCACCTGAAGCTGTGCGTGACACCGGCGCTGCCTGTGTAATGCTGGTATTTAGAGGGGAATCCACAAGGAGCAAACAATGAGTTCCTCTCCCAACGGGGAAAGAAGGAGGATGAAATATGACAAGGAAGGAAGAGAGGACGATGTAGCAAGCCGATAATATAGGAGAGATTTAGGTATGCAGTGAAAATTTAGGCAGAGATGATCAAACCAGGAGGGATAAAAAAGAAAAATTGTACTCAGGTTGCAATGTTTAATGTAGTTATGAGTTTATTTTTAAATGTTGTTATAAATGTGGATTCACAAAATGTCTGTCCTTCTCCTCTTTGTCATTTGTCCTCTAAGCATTATGTTTATCACTACCCATTAAACATTAACATTTTAAAAGACTAGTTAGTTGTTAACGAGATGTTCTTGTGTCAGAGGTTATACAGCAGGTTAATTGTTATTCTATAGAAGAATTACACCATTTCACTTTTTAAATTTCATTAAAATTAAAAACCAGTAAAAGAAAGTTAACATGGACCTTGACGCTCTATCCAATATATACCATTTCATTGTCTGTCTAGGAGACTTTTGTAATTTAAAGTTTTAAGTGTTTCACTGTGGGTATGAAGGTCATCTGTGGGTGTTGGATGAGATTTTTAAATATGATGGTTAATTCTTCTTCTAATTCTTCTACTTCTTAAACACAAAATTAAGATGCCAGTTTAAATAAATCGCAACTTTACATGTTGCATATGTTTAGTTTACTGCTACGAATTCATAAGTGTGATTTTAACAATATTGTTCATCAATTTCAATGTCAAACGTGTTAGTTTCACCCTTTTCCTCATGTAACACAGCCTAAAATACTTGTTTGGTCGGTTGGTACGGTTGGTCCCCTACAAAGGTGCACTTGATATTTTAACGTGATTCACTGAGTATTTGATCATTTTTGGTAACCTGATGATTGGGATGTCATTTAGACTACGCAGTCCTAATTAAAAAGCCTGTAAGTACACAAAAAAAGCTACAGCTGATTGGGTTGGATTGATCTTTGGAGTGTGTTGTCTTTTACGATGCACCTGTTTTAATATTGTTCTGTATAAGATAACACTCAGATCAGCGAGTGTAGTACTCGTGGAGCATTGATCAAGGACTGCACTTTCTCTGACTCCATTTATCACTGTTACTTGACATTTCTGTGGTAATCAGCGTCTGATCGGCTTGTAGGCTGTCTTACTGGGAGTCTGATGGATGGCTGATATCAGTTTAATCTCTTGATGTGGTGCAAGGCCAGGAGGTGGGGGAAGGCGATAAGCACTGTCTAATTCATGTGGTGTGTTCAGGTCTGGTTGGCTAACAATAGCTACAAATGAGTCTCGGTTATAAATCAATTATTTTAGAGTTGTGACACGAGCCTGGATTCTTGTCTCTCAGTAACCTTTCAGACACAACGCGACAACGACACTGCTGTGCTCTGAAACCCATTATTTCCTATGGCTCGAGCTGCACCAGAGCATTTTTTCACTGCACGCCGTGATGAATACCCACACAGCCAAAGTGAAACAAAGCAGCCAGACATGAAAGGAAAAATGGGGGAGAGACATGTGGAAATGGAGTTCCTTCACAATTCTCCATGCTGCTCTCTGGACTGAGGGTACTTGTTTACCCACAGGCTCCTCTTCCTGTTCTCCTTCTTCTTCTTCTTCTTCTTACTAGCAGGGCTAATGCTAACATGCTCTTCTTAGCACGGGACAGACACGTCTTTACTGCAGACAACGAACAGCTGAAAACCTCCATAACTTCCCTAAACACTTAGATGCACAGCACCGAGCGCGTTCACTGAAAGCAGCTACACACAGTGAATAGATAATCAAATGTAACGTCGTCTACGCACCGCCCATTTTCATATCACAGTGTACCTTTAAACCAATATATCACTGCATTTCTCATGTAACCAATCAGTGAGGAAATCGCCTTTAAATGACCAAATATGTAAAGTGTGTTTTTCGAGTAGCGTGACTAACCGCTCTCCACAGATACCTGACCGCATCTCTGTTGGTCCACTTGGCAAAAATGTATTCCTCAGTTTCACATTTTATATCGAATATTATATTCACATTTCCCCATCTGCGGGTTAGCCTGGACATTATTATTTTGCAAAAGCTGATAGAAAAGTCTTTTCATATTAGTGTTGCCACAATAGTTATGGCGGCTTGTGTACTTCTGCCTCCAGTTCATCCATATGTAACACTTACAGCTGTATAAACTGTCTTGGGATCCTTGCATTCAATAGGCCCAAACACTGAATTTAATCTTCTCCATGTGAAAAACAGTGCACTCATACTCTCCGGGAGAGTTATTACCCTGGAGTTTCACTCGCGAGGACCACACAACAACAATATGTGATTTAAAGGTGTAATGGGATTCAGCTGATATTGGCTGCTGAGGACAGACGAATGGATGTAAAGCGCAGGGTTGAAGGTGGAAGAAGGATATCCATTATGCTGGTCCGGGTGGACGAACTGGAAGGCCGGGCAATGCGGGGGGGTCCGGTTTCAGGTGTGTTGAACATGAAGGGACGAGGGCAAGAGAGGATGTGTTGGCCAGGTATAAGTATGCATGGTTAAAGCATTGCTTTGCTCCTGAAACTCTGTCTCTAACTAATCACCTTCATTTATTTTGACATGATTAAGACCCTATTTTAAATATAAGGCCCAAAATGATCTGATAATGGCCTGTGGTCACATAAAAGTTCCTTGCAGTGAAGCCCTGCAATGACATTATAATTCATATTCATCAAAGAAAAGCAACTGACAGTGCAGAAACGCTACAGAATTACTCCCTGCCAGACTGAAAATACTTCACACTGCAAGACAAACATTTACCTCACAGCTTCCTCCTGTCTGGCACATCGCTGGGTAGAGATTTGGGAATCTGAGACAGGGGGGATTTATAAAAATATCAAATGATCCTAACTGAAATTTATGGACAGGAGTAAAACAAGGACAGACGGCCTGAGAAGAACACACATGAGGCTTCCAATTAAGCCCACAGGTCTGTGGGAGGAACCCCTACGGTAACCTACTGTCAGCGAGAGAGAGTGAAGCGATGTCAGTTCTGCAGTCAGCGCTCATAAACCCCGACCTTGTGTCCACTCGGCTGCAACCTTTCACCTGCAAGTTGTTTTTGATTCATCACCCTGCTTGCGCCGGGCAGGTTGGAGCGCTCCATCTGTCCTAATACCTAATAATTTGACTGAAAGAACTGCCCCCAGACAGAGCAGGGCGTGACATTTGAGAGGTTCAATCTGGAGCTGAGAATGAATAAAGGAAAAAGGGGGGGAAAGGGAACAACACAACGCGAGAGAACCTACCTCCCATCTCTGTCCCAGTCATAAACGTCCACCTTGACCGTCCTGGAGGGGAAGGTGAGACGGGGGAGTGGAGGTGAGACAGACAGAGGTGACATTCACATAGAGGAGAGACAGTGTGAGGGTGAGAAAGAGCAGAGGCAGACAGACAGAGGAGAGGGAAAGGGAAGAGAAACTTCGCATGAAAGGAGTGCTGCACATTTTAAAACCAGCACAAACCTGTGAGATGGTTTATTGAAGCTGCTCCTAGTCCGAGTTTAACGTAAGGTTTTAGGTTTAAAGGTAAAAAAACCCGGTAAAACGGTAAAACGCCGCAGCATCGCCTCCGTGTTGGTCTCAATAACACCAGCACTGGCCTGAGACTGACAGCACGGCCGACTGCTGGCATTATTCTGACCACCACCGAGTCGCACCTCATCTTCTTATATTCAGCCGACGTCTGTATTACATGTACTTTATTTGTATTAAAGAAAAACATCATCTTAAGATGGGAAACTGATTTGCCTGGACTCTGGGCAAAAGTCAAACGTCCAATCAATTTAAAACAATTAAGAAATAAAATTATTTGACATTTTACCTTTTTAGCGTCTGACATGGTTTGTTTTTCTGATGTTATCTGTCCTCGTTTGCACTTTTACTTGCGTCTTTGACATATTTCAAATTATCTGCAGCCATCTGGACCAGGACTCTTTTGCAGAAGAGACACTGTATCTCAGTGGGACTTTTCGAAAGAGCATGAAGAGATATGTAATTAACAAGCATCTATGCAAATTACTGATGTAAATTCTCAATTTTTATACATCATGATAATCAATGTCACATTTGCATTAGACATAATTCTTCATGTATGGATTATAAACCTTTTTTTTATACGGAGAAGATGCCTCGTGCTTTAAACCAACACAATCAAAATAAGGCCATTTATCACCTGTCAGCACACAAAACTCCCTCTGACAGACCAACAAGGTGGCTGGCAGATCATAATAACATCCAACCTCTTGACCCCTGTGACGTCCCCTCACCTGTCATAGTCTCCATTACAGAGTGCTCGAACGGGGATGGTAAACGGCTGCCAAACAGGGTTCAGGTTGTTCTTCACCACCTCGGTCTTGTGGCAGATGGTGAATCTGGAAAACACAAAGGGGCAGCTCAACGTGGCGATTAATAACAAACAGTTTTGTGCAGAAAAACAGATCACCGGGAGCGAGGATGGAGAGTAACGCTGTCAATTCTACAGTAGCTTGATTTTTCACTTCCTGTAGTGTGTAATATGTAGAGTTTGCCTAAACAAGTGCATGCATGTGTGCATGTGCCTTAATATATTGCCCTCTGGGTAAGTTTTAGGTCATCAAGACACACAGTTTCATGAAATCCGTCTAATCTGAGGGAAAACTTCAGCATGAGACAGCAGAAACGGAGCAGGCCCACACAGGGTTTGGATCCTGGACTGCGTGTCTGAAATATTGAAGGCTACGGCTCGCACAGATTAGGACACTCTGTCTCGGTGTGGAGAAAATCTATTAGCCCTTCTTCCATCTGAGGCTTTCAAAGTCCTCGTGGGACTGGATCCAACAGAGAAATCTGCTGGCAGATTTTCAGTCGCTGTCGTGTGGGAAGAGTTGCGACAGAGAAGCGGCGCACTCGCCTGAAGTTACGGATAGACGGAACAACACAGGATTTACAGTCATTTTTAAAAAAAAAACAACAACAACAACACAGACTTACGTCCCGTCCTCGTTGCTCCGGTAGAAGACGAGGAAAGGGTCGGACTTGCCGAAGAAATCCTTTTTATCCAGCTTGTTGGCACAGAGTTGCATGGTGGCGATGTCCTGGAAGAGCGACAGCGGTTTTTAATTTTTCCAGGTACGGTGAAGTTAACTTTGACTTAATCACCATTATTCACTGTACTTGTTTATTCACATGAAACTGAGCCCTACATCTTAAAGACCTGTGCATTTATCACTTACTTAACCTAATTTTGTGAGTGATACTGACGCTTACAGGAATATATGCGTTGCACTGCACTTAAGCATGTTCCCCTCATTCCTCATGTTGGCTTTTGTAGATGGGTTTTCACGTGAAGTCACGAGCTAATGGGCATGAATTGCTCAGATCAGAAAGGTGAATGTATAATGGGCTCTCTGCAGCTAATGACACAATCAGACCCCTGGATTTTAATAAGATGGTGGGGGATGAGATGCTGAAGAACCAGGTGTTTCAAGGTAAGTCAACTCAGACTGTTATGTATAGCTGCTTAAAGAACAGTGGGAAAGTGTGTCAGGCAGTGGTGTGTTATTAATCCTATGTATAATGGACATTTCATCCAAACCAGGGATGTTTTTCAAGGGACAGGGCTTTGTGAACCATAACTAATAAACATGAATGTAAACTCTGAGGTCCGAAGCCCCTCTGGGTCTCTGCAGCACGCCATCATCCCTGCCGTAAGTCCTGCGGTGTGAGTTTAACCCCCGTGACATTCACATGCATGACGTGGTATGAGGAAGGTTAAACTCAACTCTGCGTATTAATTACCCCAAACTGCTTCCTCAGTATTCAAATCATAACCAGCACGGATATAATTGCATACGTTTGCATGTTAAAGTGCATGCCGCAATACCACGATGAGCACGTGCGCGTCTGCATGTGTGTGTGTGCTTGCATGTGCTTCTCTCTTTGATTGGAGTGTCTAATTATTTACCCACTGTGGCAAGAAAAGGGAACTATAAGACTGGATAAATAATTCATGAGCGACTCTCATCATCACTTTGAAGGGAAAAAGTACAAATTCTCACTTTCTTTTTTTTCCCTTCCACTTGATGCAGATGACAAAAATTATTCCGAAGTCTGAGCGGTCATTGAAATTCACTCGGCTGAGTTAAAAATGGAAACGCACAACGTGGCTGTCATGAATTCAGACTGTGGTGCTTAGCTTTGCGACCCCTGTCCCGGACTGTTTATATAACCTGATGAGTGTGTGTGTGTGTGTGTGTGTGTTATGCCTGGAGAGACACGGTGTCCTGAGTATGATCTGATACTAACCCGGCAGTTACTGAGCTCCTCGGCTGTAAAGATGATGGTTCCACACTTCTTCCCAGGGATCCCACTGAGAGAGACAGAGACAGAGAGATGCGGAGAGGCTGAGGAACAACGGCGGGCTACGAAAGCAATAAAAAGACTCCACCTGCAGTTATTTGGTCTGAATTAATTTTCTGCCTAAAACAAAGACTGTAAGTAATACAGAGTGATTAACTTGCTCCCACCACACAATGTTAAAGCTTCTTATATCAAATAAAACTCTGAATTCTTCATTGTGTTCGTGAAAAACCACGATCACTTGTTTGTTGACATACTTTTTTTGGGGAAAATGAAAAAATTAACATTTGATGAAAACGCGACAAAGTGCATCACAATGTTGCCCCACCGCCCAACATATCTGCAGGAGTTGATTTAGCCGCCAGAGCGGTTAGCAAAGCGGGGCGTGATGCGGTGTGGCGGCCATATTTGGAGAATCAAGCAGAGCATAACAGAGATGTGGTCAAAACAGCGTTTTTAACAGTTGCATGTGTCCGATTTAACCGCCATGGTGTGCCTGATTTTGATCTAGTCTGAGTCTTTTAATGGAAATTTATATTCACCTTGATATTTTAGAATAGTTTTTCATCAGTGATGATTTACTCTTACTTTTACCAACAGCTGCAGTGACACTGGGATTGCTTTTACCTCGTCAGTGTGTGTGTGATTTAGATTCGACTTCATTGTGCGGTGTGCAGCTGCAAAGCCAATGCAAAGCAGTTAGCGTCTAACTAAAAGTGCAAAAGAACAGTAATATGTACAGAAGGTGTACGTATATGTGTGAAGACCTAATTGTTGTTGAATTTGGACGACTTGTTGGTTCCATGAGATTGGCAAACCGTAAGAAACATGGCTGAAACCAATCTGGTATTTGATGGGAGTTGTGCACTGCGCTGACGCACATAAACAATGCTGGATGCAACAAGAGCAGCAGGGCAAACAACCAAAGAACCTGGAGACTCACACGCGCACTCACACACGCTGTAGACGGAGGTGACTCTTTGCCGTAAATCAGACACTAAACCTCCATCTGCTCGATCACGTTGCAAACCGGTCACATTGCATCCTGGTTTATTAATCACAGCGGCAGCAACAGACGTGCCGACTCCAGATCAGATCCTAACCAATCACAATTATCATTATACGAAGAAAAAGAGGACTTCTCTGCTCTGACACACGTGACCAGTCTTCTGTCTGATCACAGCGCAGTTCCTGCCTCCTAATTTCTCTCGGGGGACGTTGGACTTTTCATTCGGTGAATGAATTATGGAACAATCTCGGTAATTGTATTGAAATTGGATCTGGATTAGAAAACAAGGCCTCAAGTCATTTCTCAAAGGGAGGAATCCTTGGTTACAGCAGGGGCTTGGTGCTGTTTTTCTGCTCCGTGCTTAAGCTGCTTTTGTTGCCGCTGTTGTCGCCGTTGCTGCACTTGCTTCGGTGTTTTAATAAACCTGCTCTGAACTTACAGGCAGGCTTTCAGGAGTTTTCTGCCTAATCTTCAAAGCTCCTTCTATCTTCTCTAAAGATGTGTTTGGGCTGAACACAAGGGAAATTTAAGAAGCGAATCGATTGTACTAAGTCATCGTAAAGACGCGGGACAAAAGTTTGTGCTGGGTGGTGCAAATTGAGGCAGAGAGGCGTCCCTGCGAGTCTGAAAATGTCTCTCATATGCCAGAGCTGCACGACTCCGGTTAGAGCCAAAGTGGAGCCAAAAGAGGAAAAAAGTTTAGAAAGTGTTGAAAATAGAGCCGGGATAGAGTCAAATTAAACGCATTTTGGCCCGGTGAGCAGTTTGTTTTCTTGTCTCTGCAAGTTTTGAGACGAGTCTGAGCTGTGACACGCACACAGAATCAACAGATAAAACACAGTTTCAATACAACATAACCCAGTACATCCCTCACTGCAACAGGAACACATGCCCTTTGACATCCCAGGTGCCTAATGGTGCTTCAGCGCCTGATTTAGCGTGCTGTAATTACAAGTATGATGCTTGGGCTCAATGCAAAGTTTGGTAAGCATTTCTTTGGGATCACTTTCATTGAATCGAGAGTCTGCAGCCCTGCTCGAAGCTTCGTTTTGGTGCAATATGCCTGCAGAATGAGGGGGTAGGTCCCCCTCATTTGCTGAATTACTTTCACAAACAACCAGCCACACAACATTATTTTTAATCTGCAGTCAGTCGCTTCCTGCAGACAATAAATAGACAATAGTTAAATTCCTTTTAAATGCACTCATTTGAGCATTTCTCTGATTTTGGACCTGCACACCTCCATTGTGAAAAAGCTGCACAATTAAAAGTTTTCAGATCAAGTCAAACTAAGAAGAAGAAAAAAAAGCTGGGGGAAACCTTTATCAACCACTTGACTATTCCCCCTGGCTACGAGTCACAGTCTACTCCACAGCACGACATGGCGATTCGTCTCATCCACTTGAGGCCGCGCTGCTGCGAGCTGGTTGCCCGATGCGGCGCCGTGATTAAAATGCCGGCTGAGATTCAAGGATGTCGCCGTAAACACCCGTGACACATACGCAGGCACAAACACACCAGAACACAGGCACAAGAATCCATTATGCTGCAGGGAACCACAATGCGTTCTCCTTGAGAGGCTGTTTCCTGTAACCTTGAACCGTGGATTTCGCCCCAGTCGGCCTATTGTCCATTCCTCAGCCTCTGTTGTGAACACAGTCACGTAACCCGGGCAGCACGAGGGCAGGCAACGCTCAAACGCCTTCATTGAAACAAGAATTAATTCCTTTACTTCCTTCCTCTCAGTGAGGGTTTCGTTTTAATCAATCTCTCCAGCCCCGCCCACTTTAACGAAGAGAGCTAACAGTGATGTATGAGCGTCTGCAGGCTGCAATCACTCCGATAATGACTTTTACATGGTAAGGTGGGGGATACCAGCATTGTGGCAGCGCACACACACACACACACACACACACACACATAGTGCCCCTTATTTTTGTAATCCTACACACAGTCATGCTGTTACTAAAAGCTCAGTCAGTGGTGGTAAAGCTGCAGCTACTTGACTGGAGCAGGAGCACAGCAGGATGCAAGAAATCAATACAGCAAAGATGAAGAAAGTAACTTAAAGATGGTGGTCATCAAAGAAAGTGTGTGTGGATGCATGTGCGTTAGTTTGTGTGTGTGTGTGTGTGTGTGTGTGTGTGAAGTTTTCCCACACATTTCTTGTCGTCCTCCCACATCTTCCACTGCCTGATGTGGGTCCCCACACCCACATGTGTTACACAAGCTTTCACACACGCTCACATGTGCATGTGCGCGCACACACACACAGTTACACAACTCCATACAGACACAGTAATATACAGAAAGAGAAGAATCACGCTTCAAACTCCTGTCTTTACATTTTACAAATTAAATATTTCGCAGTAGAAATTAGAAATTGTGGGATTTGCAAAAAACGATTTATATACATTGGACTGAATTGCAGCAGCAGTTGCAGAGTGTCTAGACTTACGCTGACTTTTAGTCCTGAGTATCAGGGTCAAACTAAAGTTCTACACAACCCAACTACAACCAGTCCACAGCAGAAAGAATATGAAACAGTGATTCCCCGTCGCTGCGCAGTTAAAATCCCAAATCCTGACTGTCATGGATGCAGTATAATCCTTTGATTCCTCTATTTTGCAAGACGGGGAGATAAAAGAGCAACGTGAAACTGTAAAATGTTTCCCTCGCAAAGGATTTGTGTTAGCAGGGAAAGCAGTTTTAATTGGAAACATGCAGGTAATTAAACATCAGGTAATGGTGTTTTACTTTATTCACTCCACTGCAGCTACAAATGAATCTGCAGGCTGATGTTTTGCATAACTTAATAATATGGCTGGTTGTCAGGTAAAATGTTGTAGCTCCTAAATGTAAAGCTCCCCGCAAACTTGTTTAAACTTATTTTCGAATGCAGGACGATCTCTTCCAACCACGGTGCCGCGCTCTTCGCGCTCCGACTCCGACTCAATCAACTGAGAAACGCGAACACTGGTGGGAAATTAGGTTGAGTTATGTACAGCTGAGTATCTCAAAATTACGTGCATATTATATAACGCCTCTGTGGCCGTGTAAGGACATCACATACTTGTGGAGAGTATACAACATGATTAACCGAGGCTCTCAGCGGTGGATGTGGGCAGCGAGCCATCAGCCTCCTGACTACGTGTGCAGTGCAGGGGGATCCCTGTCAGAACGCTGAATAAATGCATAGAAATGAGCGTAAACGCCTGGATGGCTTTCAGCGCTGCCTGTAATAGGTGATGGTTTACACTGTCTTTAATGTGTGGGGGAAGGCTGTGACCGAGAGCGCATTTATATAAGTATGCACGTGTAAGTTCAGGTGGAAAGTAAGTAAGTAAATACAGTTAAACACTGATTTAAGAGGAACTACATCATGGTCCTCATCAGTCCTTTCCTGTTTTATTTCGAAACGCCCGCCCCTCGTCTCGTTTCAGTTGTCTTTACTCTCTGTCTTAATGCGTTTTTCCTCCTGTGTGCGAATGGCCTTGATGTAGTTCACCTGTCTGTCATTGGTTTTTCCTCCTCTGTGTGCATACTGTGCATTTTCCCTTTGTTACCAGCGCATGTTAATACCTAGTCCCTGGCATTGCAGCCTCATCTCCTACTGTTCCCAAGTGTTTTCTAACATTTCTCTTGTGGTTTCCTGTCGTCTTTTTGGATTTTATGGTATCTTTTAGGCTTGCCCGGCTTCACTGTTGTATTTGTTTGCCTGTTTTCGACTTCTTCCCCGGTTTATACCCTGCATGCCTCTCCTACCTGTAAGCTTTTGAGTTTGCATTAATTCAATTTATTGATCTCTGCATAAAATCTGCATTTGGGTCCTTTCTTGTTCACTGTTTGGGCACAAATGGTGACAAACTGCACTGATTTTGCACATGAAGTAGTTTACTCCTAACCGACAGTGCCAGTGAAAACCGTTGTATAACCAGCTTCTGTGGCTCTTGGGAACCTTTGTCAAGCCTGTGAAAACAACCCACAAAACGTCCTTATAGGAAATGTAGGATCGGTTAGTTTTGCAAGGGACTAAAACTCCAGGTTCTCAGCCTCTGCTGTGCTGATTTTCACAGATTAATAATACGGATAAGTTATTGGATACTTGTGAGGTGAATATGTATTTGAGCTTGTGGGTACAATAAGGATCCAGTGAGGCATGGACCATAAGCCCTCAGAGTGTGGACCTTACTGGTTGCTTTGGCTTGTTTACACCCGGTATGAGTCTCTGACTACTTGCTGTGTTCTCAAATCTCAGCAATTATTTAAGTTCAACGTTATCATAGCTGATAGAAGCTGAGGGCGGACCCACAGGAATGAAAACACAAGTTCTTACAAACCGTAACTTTTCTTTAAACCATTTAGTTATCCCAGATCTGGCAAAATCTTGGGAAAAGACTCCACAATGAATATTAATTATATCTTAAAAAAGCCCTTTGCATATGTCAGAAACCATGTCCCTAATACGTTTGCATTTTATCAATACCAACAAAGCTTGAAAGTCTAAAACCTTTGAAGGTTTTAGCGAAGGTAGAGCTTTTTTATCTTTTAGCAACAGATGTTTCAAGGAGAGAAATGGGGACGGCTCCCTCAGATCAGCTTTAACAGTGATATGCATCAGACAGCAGATCGTTAACAATGGTCATCTAGTATTCATGAAAAAACATTAAACAGACTTCAAATGCTATCAATAAAACATCCCAACCAATTGCAGAGTGACTTTAGCGTTTTATTAAACTGAATAAAGTACAGCTGGAAGTTTCGCTTCTTTTATGACGGACAAAAGGTCATAAAGTCCGAAATGGTAATTTTAACATTAGCACACTGTAACTTTACTTCCTATTGTTCCCTGAAGATTTATTTTTTATAAAAGACAGTTTTCCATACTGAAATATTCATTTTAATGACTTCACTTTGGAGTTGAACTTTGCTCTATATAAGCTAATGTATTCTTTATTTTTGTTAATTATATGCAAATGAAATATATCACGAGAGGGTTGAGATTAATCTTCCTTCTTCTTGTTTTACCTTTGTTTTAACCAGGTCAGCCCCGGTGAGATTTAAAAGAAAAAGACGTTTTCAAGACAAGCCAGGCCAAAACAGCGACATCACCATGAATATTAATGTCGAAGAGCACCAATACATAATAATGCCATGTATAATACCAACAAGCAGAATGAGGTCAAAGTGACATTAAAAAGCAGGGTAATACTGTCTCCATATGACTCAATAAGGTTTGTTATCTGGAGGACAGACCAGTTTTATCACTTCATTCACTAGCGGAGTCCTGAATCTATCTATAGCTGGAGATGCAAATTAGATGAGGAAGAAGATTTAAAAAACATACATAAAACCTGGCTGCCTGTAGTAGTGCAAATTTACTTTAGCCATGCTAACAGTGTGGTTCTATGGACGGTGATGTCTGTCTGTGATATATATGTTTTAAAAGTCTATTTCTACAATATATGTGTCAGCTATGGTATGGTTATGGTTAGGCAGATAAAGAACATGGGAAGTTTTATAATTTACATTGTAATCCTTAGGATACATGGGTGAAATCGCCCTCCAAATTATGAATATTATACATGGGCCAGTGCTTTATATGAGTAGAAAACACATTAGTGGGTAACAAGGAGCAGGATTTTGAGCCCGGCAATCAAAACTGAGCCTTTCTGACTCCCTAAAAACTGTAGGGTTTGATCTGCATTGCATGTAAAAATAAAGTGAATGACTTTGTTTCAAAAAGTTTATCGTTAGCAACTTAATATCCTTCAGAACTTGATGTGAAGTATCGTTGTTGAGACTAACTGAGAGTTAAAAAATGTTTCCAGCAGACATTTATACAATGGTGTCATCAGCATAAAAGCGAATATTTAGTTAGGATTTAGGTCATTTTCTGCAATTTCTTTGAACTTTTAAACAGCATTGGGCTTATTTATCAGGATAAACAGTAATTATTCAAACATGAACTCAAAAGTAACATGATTTAATTCATTTCCTCACTCTTGCTCTCTTTCTATGAATTATCTGGCAAGCGAACGGTAGAGACGTCCAGTTTTTTTAAATTAAAATTACACTGAAGTGGTTCCCACCCAAAATCTGACAAACTATTATGAAAACAATTTATGTGATATAGTTATAGACGTGAAGAGTTTTTAAAATTAGTATCATTTTCCAGGTTTGTTTCCTCCTTTTAAAGTCATTCTAAATGGAGA
The DNA here is from genome assembly GCA_008933995.1 of Datnioides undecimradiatus. Classification (NCBI taxonomy): domain Eukaryota; kingdom Metazoa; phylum Chordata; class Actinopteri; order Lobotiformes; family Datnioididae; genus Datnioides; species Datnioides undecimradiatus. The sequence goes on from WARS01000013.1 coordinate 20,698,286, forward strand.
AAATGCAGCAACCTCCTCTAAGTCTGTAATTCAGCTGCAGCGATGGCCTCCGGCATTTTGCCCCATATAGGCCAGTCTCATCATATCCACTCAACAGATACAGATGCAGAGACAGAGAGAGAGAAGGAGACGTCCTCTGTGGTCAGTGTGATGACACTGGGAGCAATGTCTCATCAGTGGTCCTGGCTTCACCATGGATTAACTGTTGCCATGGTGACGTCATTAACAACAACAATAACAGCTTGATTCCTGAGAATTCCTGGGAGATTAGTTAACGACATGGGGGGAACATACAGAGCAGATGTAAAAAATAATATTCATACCTACTGTACAGCATCGCGCCTCTAATGAGGCAGGCTTACAGCAGACTGTTAGGATGGTGTGAATCCTTCCTTCAGGCGTTAAAGAAAAACCAAACAAATACAACTGAAGGCTTTTGCGGTATCCTTAAAGTATTTTAGAATTTGAGTTTTGCAATCTATTCTTACCTTTTACCTGTTCTTTTACCTGTTTTTTTTATTTAACTTGCTGATGCAATGCATCATGCAACAAAATTTAAGAGTGCTTTCTTATTTACTATTGCCGGTGTTACATCAGACTGTGCTTTTTTGTGTTTCTACAAGTTCAGTGCAGCTTTTTCAAGTCACAAATAGACAACTGCCTCATCTCATGGGAGAAAACACTCCGACCTCACAACTCACAACCCGCCGTGCCTCTGTTGTCACAAGCCAGACAAGCTGTTTGTGTTATCACTGCACTTCCCTTTAAAGAAAACCCACCTTTTTCTCTGCACTTTGAGAGTTTAATTAAAAAAGTACTCACAAATTAGAGCAATATTTACATATTTGCTGCTTAGATCATGCAAATGTATAACAGAAACTGGATTAATGTATTTATTGGCTCAATGCAGACTTTAACTAGAGAATACACATTATTACTGTGCACATAAACCTAAAGGAGCATATTTATAATAAGGGGATCATTCTTGCTGATGTATAGATGTGTCATGTATGCAGCTTCTCCTAATGCTGTCATCTTGTCGTGCTAAGAATATGAGATTTAGCATCTAGCAAGTTATCCAGGCCAGACTGGCTCCTGGAAAGTGACTCTACTGAGGCCAATAATCAAGATCTGCCTAGAAACAATCACCATTCAAACATGTGTAGGATTTCCAACACAGCAGAAGTTCTTAGTGAGACTGGAAATGAAAATGAAATGAAAATGGTGGATTCACCAATATAACTGAGAAATGCTGAGAAAGACTGATCTTGTTGCAACGAGCGACAGAGGAAGCTCATTGTATCTTTGCATTTACAGGGGATGTTGAAGTTTTAGCGAGGACAGACTGTTTATTTTCATCCACTTTATACATGGATACAAGTTTTCTCTCTTGGTGCTCTCGCTCAAGAGAGAATTCAGAGAACTGGTTTGCCAAGGTTGAGGTTACACTGTTAAATAACTTACAACTACTCAAATGTCCTCAGCATCTGAGGGTCATCTGGATCCATCCGAAACATAAGTGTACTTGAACCGCAGCGTTTATTCGGCTGCAGTCACCTCGAGCTCTAACTGAAAGGTGCCGGAGGCGAAGGAGTGAGGTTTCTCTGATCTTCAGGATTCCCTCATAGTTCCTCCACATTTCTTCAATCTTCAAATGCACAAAAGATGCATTGGATTGTACAGGAAGCAGAGAGAGCTGTTGTGTTGAGTGATGTTACCAGATATGCCCCTTATGTCCTTTAAATGTTCAATTTCAAAACTCACTATCATACTTTATCCCTGATGATGATTAAGTCTATGATTTCAAAAAATATGTGTTTAAATCATAGAAATTATGAAAACTTATTGTCAAAATGAATATAACCATGATTATAATAAAAACAATATACTTTCTTTCCTGGAACCCACTGAATTGACCACCTGAGGGACACCTGTTTTGAGTTTAAAGCAGCTTTCTTCTGGAAGACTGTAAGTCAGAAGAAGATGTTATCAATTCTGCCCGGCAACACAGATTCCCTGCAACTCACTTCTCTGTCATGGAGACATGGGAGGGAGGCAAGAGTATATTTGTGTTTGAGTATGCATGCACATAAATGCATGCAGCATATGAGTAAAGCATGTGTCCATCTATTCCTGACAATGTGTGAGGCTGTCCCGCCCTCTGCAAGAGCATCAGCGGCTTTCTGCTTGCAAAAGGGTGATGTTCGTTTTGTCGGACTGGCCGTTAGGAGCACTGGGGCAAAAGCCCAGTGGGCCAGTCGCTCTGTGGGCCACTTAGGCAGCCCATTACAGCACCAGCCGTTTGTCCTCCTCAACCCCACCCACCCCCAGTGTGGAGGAGCTCTGAGTAAAAACGTCCAGGCCATTTTTTAGTCCCAGTCCATACCTTATTGCAAGCAGGGAATAGGGAATAAGAGAGGAAAACAGGGATAAGGGAGGAGGGACATAACCGGTAACATTGGCCTCTGCCACACACACACAGACACACACACACACACGCACATACCCTCCATCCCTTGCTCTCCTGTCACCCACTGATGGGGATGACAGGGCGACAGGGCGACTGACAGCATGAGCAGCTCATTCAATTACACAGCTCTCTGATGAAAGGCTTTCATGTTCTCCTGAGAGCGCAGAGGACGGAGGGAGGAGAGAGGGGAAGTGGTCTGCATTTGGGAATAGGCAGAGGGGATGTGAGTCACGTTGACGATAAAGCGAAGCACACCAAGGAACTGAAGTAGGAAAGAGATGGCCTGCAGCAAAGGGCTACGATCATAGACAAAAATTTTGATTGAGAAGCGATGAGGGCACGCTTGCTCTGTAGTTATAGCTCGCTTGGCTGACACCAAATCATGTTTCTCTTTATTTTTCAAGCAAGAAGGCTGAAAATGAATTTGCGCAGTTGTTTTAAAATGCTCATGTTTATGATTATGAATAAATATGTCGCTCAATGCAGCGGCAGGGCTCTTTTATATGTTCTTAGTAGTTCTTGGAAGACATGACAGATCTGTGGCTTAGAGGCATCAGCCGCACCAAGCTGTGGATACAAAGAGAGATACTTTATTAGGTGAATAACATCATTTTTAGGCTTTCTCTCCAAACTTTTAGGACCTCAGTTTTATCTTTCCGGGTATTTCTTTGCTGCTGTATAAAATACAGTGCAGTCCTTTGGTGCACATGATACTCTGAGCTCACCATGTCTGACAAAATAGTTGCTTGGATTGAAGCCTACAGTTGTGGTTAAGAGTGCACATCTTCTGTTGGACTTGTAAATTAAATGAGAAGACTAAATCCAACTTTGCACCGCTTTCTTCTTGCTGAAAATGTTTAAAATGCATGGTTTGTCATTTGGATAATGATTAATTTCCAAATGATCCAAATCAAAAGACTTTGTCGCCCCCAGTTGTTGTCTGATTGGTGCAGACTGGCAGATTTATGGAGATAGGATAATACTGGATGGGGTCAATCAAACTTTAGCTAAAGTGTCACAGGAACAATTCTTTCTTTTGACACATCTACTGGTGTAGGAACTACAGCAGAGGCTGTTTTGAGTACTTTGCATTGTGTTTACATGTCTGTGGGCTGAAACTGGCAATGCAATAGTATCACAACTACAGCCGCAGAACAGGAATTTAGTCCAAAATGAAAGAAATTAAGATTAAGCCTGACTTCAAGGTTAAGCGTGGTCTGAAAGGGGACTAGCAGTGAAGTGAGAGGACATCTGTGAGCACTGAGTAGATTATTCAAGGAACAGCAACCTGTTGAGGGAGCGTGGCCGGACTTATCCCATCGCAACACAGTTTGTAACACAGCCTCGTGATACCGGCCTTCTATACAAATGTAGCTGTTGCAGGACTTTCGTGGACTGGATGACAGGATCAGTCCACATCATAGACATCCAAGAAAACATTTTATGCTCCACCAGGGGCATAAATTGGCTGTGCAGACGACTTTCCCAGTAAACACTGCGGTAATGTGTCAACGTCAGATCATGGAGCGGCATGTGTTGTTTGCCGTGTCTGTTTTGATTCAACCAAAAGGGGTGCTCGATCTGTCTTTCTTAAGTTTTGAACATGGCAGCTTCAACTAATGTCTCAGGAAAGAGTGATTAAAAGGCTAAAAGACTATTAAAAGGCTAAAATAACTGATTTTCCCGTCCATTTTCACATTAGGTGTAGCACATTGCAGGAAAATATCGTTCCTACACCGGCTGTCTGGAAAACTATGTTTGTTCTCAGCACAATGCCGACTTTACCTTTAGTTTGTTTCACATTACAGACAAAGTACCGGGGATATAATAAGAGCACCAAACTGAACTGAACAGCCAAAGAAACCAACAGCACCAACGGCCATTAAAAACTCCTTGAGGGGAATTTCCAAGAAGGTAACTGCAGCACACAAGACTGCAATCTCCCAAAAAAAGAGAGGGCTGCGTGTATTACCATTTTAATTACACCATTTTCTTGAATGCGCTGGTAATAGCTGCTTTGTTGTGTGGGTGTAAAGGTAGCCAGTAGCCAATGAATGGAAACTAAAGAGAATGAAGGGGGGAAAAAGGGATTAAAGTAGGTTATCACTGCACTTCCCTCGTCTTCTTTCTTCCCATCCAATTAAAGGCTACACTTGACACAGACATCTCTACCTCCCTGTCTCTTTTGTTCCATTGCTCTCTCTGATAGTAATTAGATAACGAGCAGCCACCCGCTACCAAACCGAAAAAAAGGTCTATTTATTCGTCTGAGTACGTGCACATGCCTCCGTGTGTGTGTGTGTGTGAGGGCAAGACAGGATTCCTCCCGTGAATGAAGGAGTAAAGACCTGCAGCAACAGACATTGGGGCTAAATATAATAATATAAGCGATAATAGGACCCGCTGAGATGTCGTCCTCGTGCCCTTTTTAGTGCATGTCAGTCCATAGCTGTTTGTCTCAAGGGGTCCAACCATCCATCCATTCACATGAACGACTTCAAATCAGAAATAGCTATAATCACCCCGTCTAGCTCCAGCTCCAGCACCATTAACAATCTCTCATCTAGTCCTTGTGCATTATCTAATATAAAAGAAGCCTGTAACCCTGGTGTTATTTTAGACTGAGGGCTGTCGTTGTCGATGCTCAGGTGACTAAAGTGGTGCAGTCCATCTTAGTCCAACCGAGACACTTATCCAAGATCAGGTCATTCCGTTCATCTGCGGATCTACAAAGAGGTCACCCGTGCTTTTATCTCCTATTGCACCAGATTTTATTCGGATACGAGAAAGCGGAAACATCCAAAGTCTAAACAAACGCCGTCGCCTTCTCTCAGACAAGCAACAACATCACTGGTTGCCTGTGAGTTTCAGAAGTGTTTTAAGATTTAAGTGCTCATGTTCAGAAGGCTTGAATGCTCAGCTTCCTCTCTGCATCTGCTGATCTGCTGACTTCTTAAAAGCCTGATTGCTGCTTGAGATCCTCTGGGCCAAACGCTCAACTTAGAGTCAAAAGGTTTATAGTTAACTCTAAGGTCACGATTGGTGATGAGGCCTTCGCTGTGCGGGTGTCTGTCAGCTGTGGATGGTAGAACTGCAGTAAGAAACTCAATATATTATCTCTTAAAGGTCTTTTTGATCTCATGGCTGATTTAAACCTTTATACCATTTCTTCTAATTATTTTCATTTTTATGGTACAGTGCTTTGTTACCTTGTTTTGAAAGGTTTGATATAAATATAGTAATTATTATTAGCATTAGCCATCCATTTTCTGGTACTTATCTGGGTCACAGAGGCAGCCGGCAGCTCAGCTCATTGTTCTTTTATGCCTGTTTTCCTCCATGTATCTTGCAGAGGTCTACACCATCTACGCTGCTGCTGTGAGTCATTTGGTCATGGTCGAACCAGAATGAGAGCTGCTTCTCGGCAGGAGGTAGAGCATGATCTCAGTGGGCGTTGGGCTCAGCCAGCGCCAGGGTTGTGCCAGTGTCACCAATTCTGTTTGTCATGGATTATATCTCAAGGTCCAGCCAAGGAGGGAAGAAGTGTTATGTGGTGGAGTTGGGACTGAATTGCCGCCTTGTGCAGACGATGTCTAACTGCTGGGTCAATGAAGTCGGGTGGTTTTCAGTTGTAAAATAGAGATGAGGACTTCTCCTTGTGGTTTATGGATGCTGCATTACAATAGTTAATCTCTGCAAACAGATGTCTGCTTATGAATGCAGAATTTGTGGGCAGTGGACAAGATTTTGATATTAGAAGCAATCTGGTGTCTGTTTTCAGTACAAGTACAGCAACCATGTTTGAGGTGGAACGCACTGGCAGCAATACAATCTTGGAACTTTTGAGCTATCATCTGAGGATGATTCGGCTTTTTATCAGCTTTTTTTCATCTATCTACATTAATATGCTGATAAAGAAACGAGATCAAGTGAAAGATTTCGGTTGTGGACGCCATTCTCAGCCTTTTCTCAGCTCAAGTTGACCGCCGCGCAAAGGAGGAAAGCCCCGCAAAAAATGTGCAACAAATTGGAGAAAAAAGGTGAATTTTGTTTGTTGTTTGAGGAAATAATTAAAGACTACTCATGTCAGGCAGACAGTGTGACTGAAGAAAGGGTTGAAAACTCTTTTTATCCACAGAAATGTAAGTATGGGAGAGACAGCATGGTGAATAGCAGGAAGATGTGCGCCCTCCTCCAGCATCCCCAACGGAGCCTATAATGAGAGATAAAACGCGTCCATTGGCCTTTTTCATAAAAAGGAGGACGATTCATTATGCATGTTTGTGTTTCTTGCTTCGCGCTCACCCTCCTGTGAAATGTGACGAGAAATTTCACGCAGGATCAGAGGAGGGCTTTTTAATTGGCAGTGAGGGGGCATTGTGGGTAATTCTCTTTGCACTTGTGCTTAAGTGGATTATTGAGGAGTTTTTGAGCAGAGAGCAACAGGAAGTGAGCGAGAAGAGACAAAAGATGTTTTTCCTTGTTGTTGTCTCTCTGGAAGCTTCCCAGTTCCGTGCTGGTTTGGCCTACATACTGTAAAAACACAGAAAAATAATGTTTTAAATGAAACCAGGCCAGAGACAGTCACTTGACAATTCCATAAACGCGCATGTAGATTGAGCTGCTGTGTGAAATCCTCAATAAAACTAACCTTATGGGCAAAAAGTCATGTTAATATCATCACACTATTCATTAATTCTTCTCAAATACTACTAAAAGTCCTAAAATATAGTTGCACATATAAGTGGGAACCTGGAACCTATTTTCAAGTGTTTTGGTGTCGACTAACAACACTTTTACAGAATCAGATTGTTATTATAATTGTGCATTAACATTATGAAACCTGCTTGTGCAGCCAGGTAAACACAATTACTTTTGCTAATAGCATTAGCTCCACCCTGTTTTCAGCCGCTCTCTCCAGTCTTGAATCCAAAGCCGTGCTTTAGTTTAGGCTGCCAGTTAAAAGGGTGCAGACCCGATGGTCAGCAGTGAGTGTTAGCGTTCACTTGCAGCACAAACAGCCACTACTTCCTTATCTGATAAAGGCAGCCTATGAAAGCAGAGAAAGTGTTGTGCGTTGTCTCGTTTCCACAGTTCAGAAATGTGCAGCTACGAACACTCGTTTCTGATCTTTTACAGAACACTAAGCTACGATGTCTCCAAACTCTTCTGCAACTCTCGCTCATATTTCCACGGCAGTCTTCCTGCGGCAGAGCAACTGTCACCACATTTCAGAGCGAGACTTCTGCTCAGTTTCACAATTCTAATAAAAGTCAAGAAGTTTGGTTTTAGAGTATAAAAAGCAGCAGCATGACAGCTAAATGAAACTGCTAATGTGGGCAGAAGTTCTGCTGCATGTTCACAGAGCCCTCCCCTTAAGAGAGTCATGGTAATGATGGTGTGAGATATTGTCATTAACACTATTTTCCACTATGCTTTACATTTAAAACTGGAAACTGTTGCACCCCAGAGGAACTTCAAGCTTTCCCAGTATTTGTCATGGTTTTTAGTTTCTGTTCAGTTGTTTCATTTTGAGCATCAAGAGCATCACCTCATGCCTCTTCATGCACATACTTCCTGTATTCTCCCCTCCTGCATTACTTTGTCACAGTTCCCCCCCGTCTCTCATACAGCCTTGCCTCGATCTGCTCTGCATTTTAAATGTGCAATTAAAAGCCAATAATTAGTCGTTGGTGCACAATGCTGCATTCTGAGATCAGATCCTGAGCCTGGATTTCATCAAACTGTGGCACCTAATATAATCTGTGACAGTGCAGCATCCGCACTGGTACTGTCTTATACAATATGCATGGTGTCATTTCAGATCCAAAGAGAGCAGTCTGGACAAGAGTGCTGGTTGAGACAGCATCCTATCTAGGTTAGACCCAAAGCCCAGTGAGCAGCTATTAGGTTGGCTTTAATAATAAATGGCCAGTAGGACTGAGGTTGAGTATCCAGGAGGGGCTTGTGAAATACTGAAGAACGTGTTTTTCATCAGTGAGCGGTGCAACCCTCGCCACACTTTCTACCCTTATTACACACAAGTAAATAGCTAATGGCAACTTGCCACGAGCATCAGGGCTGAGGTGGGGAAAAAGGAGAGCAAGGAGGTGTAATTTATGTCCTGATGTGGGAAGCTGGAGATATTTGAGCAGATTTCACGTCTTGCTATTTTAGGCTAGAGTCAGTTGATAGAGGCAAGACGCAGCTCCGTGATTGTAATATTATATCATAGCCGCGCTCTTCCTGCCGTTTAGACTGATTAATAAATAATCAATAGACTGTACGGGGTACGTTCTAACTGAGGGGTTAGGAGAGGTGCTGGCCTGGAGCTGTCGCCTGGATGTGAGGAAACAGAAATAAATCTCCAGAGAGACTCTGACCTGGTTTTTGCTGCTCCTGTGAAGTACAAGGGGGGGTGGTGATGGAAAGAGTGACAGAGGGAGATACAGAACAGGGTTTCCCACTGATAACCCAGTATGGAGCCACCATGGATCTCATTCAAACAGCCCTCATATATTCTTTATGACATAGTTACAGTATCATTAAGATAAGTATATATTTATGGTTTATTTGCTTTACCACCAGCCCATTAAAAGAGCTCCCTTTGTTAAAAACCATGTTCTCATCATGACTTAAAACATTTGGGTGAAATGCTAATTTGACTTGTTTTCTTTGTCTAAAAATCCAAATAATATATTTAAAAAATACTTTGATGGCTAATTTGATGGTTACTCGTGTGTCATGAGTAACAAATCAAAAAGAGAGAGTTTGGCCATATTGTATTATGTTATCAGAGGTTTTGAGATATTACTGTATGAAGCATTCGGTCAAAGCGCTGCAGTGTTTTTCAGATTGGACCGATTCATTATTCCCCTGAACTGGAGTTTGAAACTAATAAGTGCTGCTTTGCTGAAAGCTACACAATCAGGCTCACAGATACATTGAAATTTATTTTCAACTGCTGTTAGAAATGTCAGCAATAGAAACAATATTAAAAATAATACATATTATAGTAAAAGAAGGATAATAATCTGCTCATGAGGGATGAACGCATGCTTGCACGTCTCAAAGTGCCTTTTCATCATGCCCATGTTATGACATGACTTCATTCATGAGATGCAAAAATGTTTTCAGACTGTTTTCTGCTGTTAGTGAACTCAGAACAGTACATTCATGCGTGTGCAATAGCTGTGAGTTATCACTAATGTAACGTAGACAACCACCAGCAGGATCAGAGTTACATGCTTTTATGTGACCGTTTGCTTTGAAAGGTAAAATAACTGGAATCCCAATGAGCAATCCAAGCATGGCTGCAGCACTGGGAGCAGTGGGTGGCTGCACAGGGTGACTACTTGAAAGTCAGTGTTTTTGCTTATGGCAGCAGCAGATTGAAAACATCTCGATTGCACCGTGTTGCTGCACTTTATGCAAATCTGATGTTTTGCCAATTTACATGTGTAGTCTTTTGTGTCAGGTTTTCAGTCAGCTGGATTACAGGGAGACACTTGACAAGTATTTCAATTTGAGAAAGCGACAGTTGTTGATGAGTGCTATATGCTGCTGCTGTCATCCTCTGAGCACAGCGAACAAATACTGCAAGAGGTATCAAACATTTCATTGTAAAGAAGCTCTGGAGTGGGATTACACTCCTCACATCAAACTGCAAACAACCGTTTCAAGTTTTCACTGAATCATAATGGCCACCTGTCTGAAATGACAGGCTATATTTAGTCAGTATATGGTCTTAGTCACGAATAGGCACAGACAAGAAATGATGTTTTGCCCCTCGCTGCAGCCCTCTGCAGAGGAAAACAGAGAGAAGAGATGAAGCCACGAACTGCGTCTGTGTGATCAGAGAAAACAGCTCAAATTCAAGGGCTTTCCACTTGGCAAGGTGTCTTTTGTTCTGATGTAGGTATAGAGAGAAAGAGACAAGAGAGAGAGCCTGGGGGAAAGAGAAATATTACTTTACCTGGCAAAGTCGACACTTGAAGGCCTTCCAGCTCTCCACTTTTTCTTTCTAAAAAACGATTTTTATTCACTTTTCCAAAACTTTCTTTGATCCTTTGTTAAATTGTCTTCCTTCATTACTCAAAACTTTGCTCCTCCTGTTTTTTTTCTTTTCTTTTCTGATGACCAAATCCTCTCAACATTTCTGGGAACAGATACGCACCGATACCGTGGGCGCTCGGGAGCTCAGACGCGCACGCACATACACACTCCACAGCAGGGAGTCATAGCACCCACTTAACCACACAAGCTGTTTAGAGGTGTAGTCGTAACGGCACTGTGGGAGCCTGGCAAACATGCCACATAGAAAACAGGCCTCGGGCCAGAATACAGTGTGACTGACAGGAGGAAACGACTCTGAATGTGAGGTTTCATGAATGGGAAGAAGGTGAGAGACTTCCGTTATGGTAACACACATTTTAAATGATGGATAGCGTCACGATTTACTGCGTGTCTGTGCAGCTGGAGCATCTAAACAGGTTTATCCCGGCTAAATGCTAGCTTGCGCACAATGATAATGGAAGCATGGTTGTGCTTAACAAGTCTAGCGTTGGCCATCTAATTCGAGCATGTTAGCATGCTAACATTTTGTTTAAAAGGACAAAAAATAAACTAAATGGTGACATTTTGATCTACCAGTGGTCTTCAGACCCTGGACCTAGGAGGTGGACAGGCTGACATGGTCATGGCTAAAAATCTGCTCTTCGGTATTTTCAGAAAAAGCATCGTTAGCATTGTTTTCATTTGCGTCGGTGGTTCAGGCATCTGATGAGGATGCCTCCTGGACATCTCTTTGGTATTCTGGAAACAGGCAACTGGTAAGAAGTCCCTGGAGAAGACCCAGAACAAGATGGAGGCAGATATATATATATATATCCATTCTGTCCTGGGAATGCCTCAGGATCCCCTAGGAGGAGCTGAAGGACGTGATTGGGCAAAAGGATGTCAATGAATGGATGGATCGGCTTGTACTTGGTGAACTTTTATCCCACGTGAGTCCTTGATTGACAGCAATATGGACTACGCCATCAATCCTTGTTCAAGGGTTTAAAAACCACAAACTTGAGCAATATCATCCAAGCTGCAGATACGAGGAAGCAGCAATAATAAGAGGAAACATTTGGCCTCAGTGCCATCCAGTCAGCCAGTGAGCCTAAATAAAATATGCAGATCACCTGCAGGGTAAATGCCGCTATAAATAACCCAAGCCGGCAAAAAGCCTCCCAACAAAAACCCTCAAGAACCCCTCAAGATCCCTCCCGTCACCGATGCCAGTCGGAGCGGTGCCCACCGGTAGAAATGGATCCGTTTTCATTGCCAGCGTCTGCTCACAGCACGGGTGTGACAGGGAGAAGGTGGGTGGCATGCTATGGCATCTCCAGCTAATTATCTATTTGGACAAAGATCAAACACCCCACTGTGGAAATTATGTTCAATGTTTCTGCAAGTCTGAGCATTCAATGTGCCAAAAAGTCTGCATACGGAGGGGAGAGAGGCCGGGAGAAAGGCATGAACCGAAGCATTGATAAGGTGCAAAAATAGCCTGAGTGACACAGAAAAGGGCTCAACATGACGAATGTGCTCTACAGATGCACATTTAAAACGTCTCCTCTGCTTAACTTTGTGCATCAGCCACAAACACAGTATTCTGTCTGTGCATATATGTTATCGAAGAAGCACTGACAATGACATGTCTCTCTGGTTTTCAGGACCAAAGAGTAGATTTATGCATGGACACCAGAGAGACAGAGCCTTTCCCCCACTGACACATACTGTCATCTGCTTGACATATTGGTCATGGCTGATCTCAGATTGGCTCCTTTCAAATACGAGCTTGAATCTCAACAAATCACAGCGTACTCTCTCTGCACTGTGTTGCTGTTATTTCATGGAGTGAAACCCTGGGGAGTGTGAATATAATAACTTGGGGAGCTGTCTTCAATTTGCTTGCAATGGATGCAGAGAGCAGCAAAGTCTTTGCTTTTCAGAGGTGTTTATCTAAGATGTGCGGTGCCAGAACAGCGCTTGAACCTTCTGTCTTTATATAATTAAATAATATTGGATTAACATCAGCTTGCAGATCAGGTAGAGTCAGTTAAGAGAGATGAAGTGATCAAAGTAGCAGCTAATGTTTAAAACTAAAAGGGCTTTTCTCTGTCTGTTCCCTTCCAAGTCAGCTTTTCATAGAAAACTAAGAGAGCTCAGCTGCTCTTAGCGATTTTGCTTCACGCTGAGGTAAACGGTACCTATATATACTAACTTAAAGAGGCACTGCTCTGACGCATGAATATCTGTTTATGGGTTTAGATTAGGTGTGTCAGTCGGGGCCAGAGTTTGAAAATGAAGCAAGCCCACCGGATCTCTGCAGCCCAGTCCTTGGCTCTGCTCCAGCCGTGACCTGTCGGACCAAATGGGGGACGAGCCGCATTGCAGGCAACAAGCCAGGTATTTACAAAGTAGGAAAGTGCATTGGGTAAAAAAGATGGTGTATCTTGTTTTGCTGCACTGATCTTGTGTTAAAGTCCCCAGGGTTTGAGTGTTTTTCCGTGTGTGGGTTCCTGTTTTATCTGTGATGTGCACATGCATACAAAACATATTGGGCTACTAATGCACTTATCCAAAAGTGGTAATAACATGACAAGATACGCGAACATGCATCAACAAAGGCAGGGGATAAAGACAACCAGTAAACATGGAGTAAACATAGATTTAAGATTTAGAATTTACGATCTTACTGAACTCTTTCAGTAGTGTCACGAAATACTGATGATTAAATTATGATCCCTGCAACAGCTTTTATGTGTGTGTGCAGTTTTTCCTGCATAATCTCTTCACATTTCAATAAATCCATATTTATTTATGAAAATACATGCCATACTATCAGGGTACAGGTGCAATTTGCTCCTGCAGCTGCAGAGATACAGCTAAAAATTCCCTGCAGCCAAAAAAAAAAAAAAGAATTTTCCTTACTGGTCACCTGGAACCCCAAATAAAAACAATTATTGTGATTATTATTATGATGCAATGATAAAATCTGTGCATGCACTCCTCCAGGAAAGTTGTCTGAGATTGCTGTGATTGGAGCTCTGAGTGGGAATGGGCGGGGCTTCCGATCTGTCCGTTCTCAGGTGAATTCTTACGTCTTCAGGTTTTAAAAACTTGCTTCTTGTCCCTCTCTCACCTCCACAGTTACCAGTACTTACTTTTCTCTCAGGCTTCCTGTATTTTATTATTCATGCTCAAAGACATCATTCAAAATTAAAACCAGCCCTAAATGGTGCACGCCGCAGTTGGCTGTCTTGGTGTCTGAGGGACGCAGTTTATGTCGCCGCGCTGCATTCGGCATCACCACGGCTACAAAAAACTAGTCTGAGTCTGTTATTGGAAGTTAAGTGCAGTTATTTCAGAGAGCAAGAAATTAAAGTTTTATTCGAACTGATGCCTCCTTCTCTTCTTCTCCTAATTGCAGGAAGGGTACAGTTTAATTAAAAGGGTTAAAACCAGTGGTCAGTGATGACATCTAGAAAACGCTGGTGGAGACGTGAATGAGGCGAGTGGGGGGGGGGGGACCTGCCACGACGTATTTCATCTGAATCTTAATCTTATCAGGGCTAAGAGGCGCTCGCGCTGGGGAACGTAATTACAGGAATTTAAGAGGAAGCGAGTTGCCACGGAGCCGCTCTGCACATCTAAGAGGTCGAGGTGGGAGAGAACAAGGACAAGGCAGCTAATAAAAATACCTGTCGGCGACGAACATCCCAGACATTTTGAGTCAGACCATTGTGCTCTGAGGTGATTTAACTGTCTGTCACAGTGAGTCAGTGTAATAAGTTTCTGAACGGTTTGAGTCCAGGGCTGTGTCATTAAAGTTTTAAACCCAATCTACATGAAAAGGGCTGAAGAGGACCAAAAGGATTTATTTATACCGCCGGTCAGAGTCTGTCCAAACTGAACAATGAGTATGGAAATTATTTTTTTTCTCCATAATCCATCTGGGTTTTTTTTTTTTTTAAATAACTCAATAATTTTGCCATTTATTTCTCACATTGTTGCTTCTGAAAGGAAGTCATTCAAGCACTGGAAGCCTGAGCTTGTGTTTTAGTCGGAGACTGGGGGGGTTGTGGTGGTGGTGCTGGCGGCGCTGGTGGCGGTGGGGTGTCCTGTCACCTTCCTCCGCTGATTTAGCTCAGACCCTCCAGCTCATACATCTCAATAAAGCACCTCGACAGCTTGTTCCTGCTGTAAATTGATGTTTGCGGGATTTAATTTATTTTTGGGAACGTGACTCTATCTTCTGTACTGGAGGAGATTTAATTATGCATGTGTGAAAATAAATAGGTTGGCAGCAAATTCGCGGCGGCACAGTGACCTATAGATCCAGCTCAGAGTCATTAAAACCAAAGGAGGGGAGAAAGAAAATGGTCATAACAAAGCGTTTCACATCTTTTTGCTCCATAATGGAAACTAACATGCTCTCAGTGGGAGTGCACTGCAACCGCGTCCCCAGGATCTCGGAGGAGCTGTTAAAGAATGTGTTTAAAAATGGCGAAGATGCACTGACGCAAGCGAGGCGTCGTCGGACGGTTGAGCTCGTGGAGAGGGAGGAGTCAGGAGTTCAACATGCTGTCACATTATGCAAATGAAGCTGAGAATCGCCCCCGAGCTCCGCTGTGACTTGTCACAAAATGAAATGTGATTTAATGCGGAGCCAGACACCAAATCTCAAGACCCTGATTTCGAAAACCAGTTTGAGTATTTCCATTATTTCTGTGTCTATCGCGCTTGCATGCTGCATATTTTTAAACAGATTAGTGTTAATTCAAATTACCACAAATTTAATATGATGTCTGTCTATGCCTGGAGGCAAAATCATAACTTTTAACTCTCAAGAGCATGAGATTATTATGTTCTTAATATGAGAAAACCAGCTTTGTTATCTCAAGTTAAATCAGCCCCTTATTATAAAACCTAATTTATCCTTATTTAACAGTAACTGGAACAGTTTCAGAAGATATGTCGATGTCGACAGCTGCTTTATGTGTGTAATCCAGAACTAACTCTGCGTAACGCTGAGTAACTCTGTGGACTGCAGAGGCAAACGAAAGACTCGCTTGGAATTATTTGCTTAAAATCAAGAGTTAATTCTTTCGTTATTGCAAGTAAACAAGCTTTGTTGTCTTGAGTAAACAAGATAATGAACCCGTTATCACAAGAAAACAAATGATCATTTTCACATGTTACTTATAGATCAGGAGCGCCATGCCAGCATGCACACACGACAGAAAACATCGGATCAAGGAGAAGCTGTTACTGATTACTAGTTCACTAGAGTACATTCAAATCAATCGTTGTTACGGTTGCAGCCATCAATAACATGCATTGTCCCTTGAGTCAATACAGCATGCCATTGGTCCCGTATTTTTCTGCACCCTGCACTCTGAAGCACGCACAATTTTACATGTGCACATGTTATATACAAAATTAAAAAAGAGTTTCACAAGCAGAGAAGCTTTAATTCAGAGTGTGCAGAGAGGAGAACAACACCTAGAACGACCAGTTGTCAATCAGTATCATCGTTGCACACGTTGTTTTCCCAAGATAACAAAATAATGAATTTGAGATAATATCTACAGATATGCTAATAATTGCAATTACAAGCATTTCTGCCTGTGTAATCTAGTGTTTTCAGATCTGATGACCCTTCAGTTGGATGGACATTGTTTGTCCGGGTCTTACAAATCAGTCCAATCCCTGTTTAAAAGATATAATAAATGAAGTTTTATGATTTGCTAATTTTAATGCTGTTTAAGGTCTAGGCACAAAAACAACTTGGTTAGGGAACAATTATGGTTGTGGCATCCTGTCCCAGCCTCTGCCGACCCAACAATCTACCTCCATCTGCCGCCTCTGAGGTCTTTGTCGTTCCGTAACAACATCATATAGTAATAATTCATGCTGATGGATCATGTGGTTCAGTGTCTGAGTATCTACTGGTTGGTTTCTGGGCAAAATGAGTTACGGGGGGAATATGTGCGTCTTGGGGTTTATTAGGGTCTCACAGCTCATTCCTGCCCCGGGTGCCCCCTTGTGGGTTAATCAGACCCTGAGTATTAAAGTCCAGATGAAACAGCATTTTGAGAGCGTGACATATTTCACCATGAAACAGGACCGGCTGGCTCGACATAACGCGATTTGTATGTTGAAAAATGGGCAAATCATCGCAAACGAGGTGGATCATTCGCTGTTCACGGAGACACACCGATGCACCGTGCTGCTGCTAGCCAGCTAACACATGAATCTTAGCACTGCGCAGCTAAAAGTTGAATTGAAGGGCGGATGTCGTGTTATCCGATCGGTTTTGCAGGAAGAAACGTGATTGATTATGATAAAAAGAATACAAATAAATAGATTTTGTTGTTATTTATCGTGAAATTGGTGCACAACGATTTTAAAGCCATTTATGATTTCATCTCCACTTTAAGCTCTCCTTTTACATCAGTTTGGTGGTTTCAATCCTTAAACCTGTACTTTTTGCAGCCTGAAAAACTTCAGACAGTGGTGGAGAGGTGAGAAGCCCAACCTGTCAAGGTTCACCGCCACCCTGAAACTATTTCCCACACACTCCGCTCCCGAGAGTCCCCACAGGCTTAACTCAAAGCTCATCTCACTCCCGTGGCCCTGTGGTGTTGCTCCGTCACAAACTAGGACTTAACAGCGAGCCGCAGCCTCGCCACCTTGACTCTCCCACACAGGAGCTCAAGTCTCCTTTCCATGGCAACCCTCCTCTCCGAGCACCTCAAAATAAATACAACTCAGACAGGCACAAGGACGCGCAGACGACAGCCAGATCAAAACACAAACTTCCTTCTTCTGTTGAAACTCCTCCAACATATCAAAGGCGAACGCGACGAGCTTTGATGCTGCTTTCAGATCCGAATCAGAAGATTTCAGAGAGATTTGGATTGTCAGGTTCCTGTCAGGCGAACAGAGCTGATGTTAAACACTGGGTGGGACAGAAAAAAAAAAAAAAAAAAAAAAGCGGTGTCACGGAGTGAAGTGACAAATCAATGCGAGGGTCTGTTCACAGGCAGGAGTGATAGGGATTGATCAAAGAGCTGGGCTCGTGCCAGTTTGCTGTATCAGTGGCGCGCTGGATGGGAAAAACATCAAGCATCCATCTACATATGGCTTTTTAATATTTAATCAGACGAACTGCCAATAGAAAGAGATTTACATCTGAGAGGCGAAACCCTCATTAAGCACGAAAGTTAATAAAGTGTGCCAGCTGACGTGCGCGCCGCTCATTAATTATTCTTTTGTCAAACCTCAGATGAATATGCCGTGTGAAGTGTTTGGTTTTGCCGCGATTAACGGCGCAACTTTGTGGAAAAGCTGCATCGGAGGGCTGAAGCGGAGTGAAACGAGGGGCCCGAGCATCAACAGATATCTGCAGAGCCAGACCCCACCGCCCCACCGGTGGACAAAGAGCAAATCAATTATGGCTCTGAGGGACTGAAGACCTCCCGTCACCCATCACCACCGCTATTCTCTCCCACTGCACTGTAAATACGAACCGCGGGGACAGCACTCGGCTCTCCACTCGCCATATTCAATCCAATTTGAATTTGTAATGCGCGAGGCGGCGGCAGAGGAGAAATTGTTGGAGAGCGGAGATGCCCCAGTTGTGTGTGGTGTCATTAAAAAGAAAAAAGGGGAGGTAGAAATAATTTAAAGAGCAAAAAAAAAAGAAAAAGAAAAAGAAAAAGACTTCTTCTCGTTTCTACGACGGTCCGAGGCAGTCGGAGAAGTAACAAAGACAAAAAGATCAAGGCATGAATATGTACATGTGCAATAATATGTATATTTAATCATGTAGCGATAACCTGTGCGCCCTGACCCTTAAGAGTCGCTCTAAAGAGTCAATTTATGCTAAACTATGGAATAAATGCACTGTGAGGGACAAGCGGCCCGTCCTGAGCAGCTCGTCGACCCCCGCGTGTGGATGGAGGGATACTGTATGGATGGTCATAAGTGCCCTACTTCCATCCTCACAGACACCTACTTTGCTGGTGGACCCAGTGATGTTGGTTGCCATGGATACCATTCAATCATTGCAGGTCCTGGCTCCCTGAGACATCTCTTCTCTTCATCAGCGGGCGGTCGAGTAAAAATAGCAGCAGTGAAATGAAACTTGAATTGATCCTGATTCTGGATTAGGTTTGTGTATGGATTATTTATAATTTATGAATTGTGTTTCTGTTTCTTACCGTGAGCAAACAGCTTGCGCACCAACATTTCTGACTGAGGCTGATCATCACTTTTTTGTCATTTCACAGGACACATTTTGAATTTTCTTCATTTTAAAGTAGTGAAGTTTTTCATTTGATCTCTTTTAATTTTACCTTTGGACTTTAAATGTCCATTATAACCAAACGGTCACCTCTGATAAACCATGATTTCAGATAAATTCATTTTTTGTCCCTTTACAGGGGAGATCTTCTTATTTTTTTTTAATTTTCTTACATGCACCAGTCAGGATTTAGCTTTAATTCAATTATAAGTCTGCTGAGGTGACGGGGCTGCTGTCAATCACATCTTACCATACTTGTTTAAACTTTTTTTCAAATGATTTTTTTTTTTAATTTTAATTTCCTTTTTAAAATATCCGTATTTTTAAGATGAATTATTATTTCATGAGCTGTATTAAAATAATAATCCTTTAAAATGAAAGGGATTTGGACTTTTAATTAAGGTTTTGACGATAAATGTCTTCCATATAAAAGTTGCTGTAATGTTAAATCTTCTTTTCCTTTCGGCTGTTCCCTTCAGGGGTCGCCACAGCCAATCATCTTCTTCCATCTCGCCCTGTCCTCTACCTTCATGTCCCACTTCACTACATCCATAAAACCTCCTCTTTGGTCCTCCTCTAGGAGAATGTTAAATCAATACACTACAGTTTTAATGTCTTTAAGAGAGAAATGTGTAGATAACCTAGGTCCTCAGAGCATTTAAAGGGTTTTACGGTCATCAGATTAGTGACATCGACTCATTTCCATCATGCTGAGCCATCGGTGTAACTGAAAATGCAGCTAGTCTTACACCATGACACTCATCAACTTAAAATAACAGAAAACCCACAGATAATAAGTCCAAACTAATCAGCTCCTTTAAAAAAAAAACTGTATTTTCGTCATGAAAATGTCTGAACAATGAACCTCACTGATCTAGTGTCTCATAATGATGTGCGCATTCACTCGACTTACATGGCTCGCAGAGTGTTGCCACATCACACGCTTCAACACACACTCCTCCATATTTTAATTACCTACTCCTCTGTGTTCGCGGCTGCGCATGAAAAGGTCTTTTCAGTATCGTCTCCACTGTGGGACTGACATTTCAGTGGAAGCATGCAGGGGGTTTGTTTGTTATAAAATAGGAAAGTGTCATAATTCAAGTTATTTTTAATAATTATAATTTGCGCTCATCAAGAACCATGTCAGCCCGGGTCAGATATGTTATGGTCTGTTTGTGTTTAAATCTCACTTCAGTTTCCTCCAGCGAGCCTTGGTCGTGTGTCAAGTGTCACAGCAGCCCCACCGCTTTATGCAGAACTTGATTGTGGAGTGCGTTACCAAAGCACAGGAGGCGGTTGAGTTTAGGTCTGCAGGTGGGTGATTGCTATAACAGACCCGCATCTCAGCCCGCGGGCGCTTAAGCTGCCTAAACAGACGAGTGTGCGTCGTGACTCTGCGCTCGAGGTGGGTTTCCCTCGTAATCCCGTCCTCCACGCGCTAAATGCCACAGGGCTCTCTTCCTCTCCCCACCCAACATCTGAAAATAGATCCTCGCCGTGGCTCTGATGTCATCTTAAGCACAGGAGAATAGAGCAGCATGGTGGAAGCGGCTCACCCAGCTGGATTTTTTCAGCGGTACAGAGCACAAAGTACACTTCATGCTCTCAGTTGCCTTGGAAACCCGTCTGCCATTAAAAGAGGATCAATATACTTTTATAATTTCCGCGTCTGTGTGTGCGTTTTCAGGTGTGCGCGTCCATGTTTTAAACTTAAAACCCTTCCAGTGCATCACGTTGTGGCATCTTTCCTCCCCGCCTGCTTCAGATTTATCTTCCTTTTGTGTTTTAACCATCAGCAAACACTCTGACACTGAGCAGATCACTGATGTGTCAGTGTGCGTCATTGTTGGGATCAGACACACACATGGCAGTTGAGGCGATCTGCAGTCATCCACACGGATGTTTGTCCCTGAAATCAGGTCATTAAACAGATTTTAAGTTGGTTTAAGTTCCTGTTGGGCACCGTTAGCTAGCGCGCTAACCACAAACATCTAATTTAGTCCATGTGAACTGATAACAGTGAGCACATCAGACAGCCGGACAGGACTTTTGAGATGCAGCTGTTATTGATCACGAGGTGCTAAAGTGCAAAGTCATGTTTCTTCACGTGTTTGAAGTCATAGCTTACAAAATCTTTACCTCAAGATGCACGGATCTTACTTTGCTGTAGGTTAATGCTGTTTTAGGCTAATGCTAGCTAGCCTAAAGCTAGGCTAATAGCTATATTTCAGAATTCAGTCAAATACAGAAAATTGCAGTAAGCAGTGTCCGAGTGTTCTTGAAGGTTGTCTTTCATCAGCACGACCTGACACACAACGTCGCACAACAGACATTATATTAGAATTTGCATATGGGATCCATCAAAAAGTGGATTAAGTTTAATTTATTGTGATATTCACAACAATCACTGATCAAATTCTTAATTCTCAGACTCCCTTCAACAATTCCCACGCGATAAACACAAAACAAACTATATATAGTAACATAAATGCGGCTGTAGAGCAGAGGGGATGTGTGTGTCCTCCTCTTCTCTCTCTCTACCTGTAGTGATCGGTGGATCGCAGCTGAGTCCACTCAGTAATCAAGGCCTGGAGCTTAAAAGCCTGCAGAGAGCTGCTGACAGGTGCCGGTGGGGCCAGATGGCAGCTCTTTACCTGCTGCTGTGTGTTGGTTGACCAGGCTTGAGCTTCCTTTGTGCGCAGTGACCGGGAGGCGCTCCCCGCTTTGGAGGGCGATCTTACAAACTTGAATCCAAACTTGATTTTTAATGCAAGTTTTCTGTTATAGGCACATCATTTTTGTTTGTTTGTTTTCTGTTTAAAGTACTCTTAACAAGTGACCCTTTGTCATATTTTTGTGCATAAACATGTTTCCCTCTTCTTTTAACAGGGTTTGCAAATTAATTTGTTGCTGCCATCATCCTCTGGTCTCCTCAGCGATGTAAAAGAGAGGTGTCACCTTGAATGCAAATACAGTACGCTTGCAGCTTCCCCCCCTGCTTCCAGTATTTGTGCTATGCTAGGCTATTTAAACCCTGACCTTGCAAAGACTTGGGTTCAACAGGTATATCTAACAAAATGTCAGACTGTCTTCTTTTAATTTGTTATTTTATTGTGCAGAAATACCACAGCGTTTCATCAGTCTGTATTTTCTTTACTGTTGTTGAACCAATCCAAAGGGTTTCCTGGGTGTTATGTGCACTCAGTGTCTGTTGACCAGGTGAAAGTGACTTCCATCCAGGTAATCAATAACCCTCTCTGCTCCTGAACACACTTTGCCTCTTAGTAACACAACCCACGTCCCTCGTATAGCTCCACTCGACGGGACTTTGCCAACAATCCTCCGCACACACACACACACACACACTCGCACTTAAGCTCACACATACACGCCAAAGTTGCTACAATCCAGCGCCGGCATCCAAGGGCATGAGAGTCTCTCGCTCTCATTGATGAGCTGTCTGAATTAGGAAACGCTCCCGCGGGCTTCAACAAAGATAAATGACAGTGTTGCATAGACGAGGGGATGAAGGGTGGGGGTCCAATCAGCTTTGACAAACAGAGGAGGGTCTCAGTCTGATATGATTTATCGGCGGCCGATCATTAAGCGTGTGCTTTATGACTCTGAAGGGGAGTTTTCCTTTCACCGCTCAGCTTTTTTTCAGTGCCTTCAATTTAGTGGGAGGCCGATCACCGATCAATTAACCGTTTATTAATATTCCAGACACACGCGGGACAACAGGAGATGTAATCCCCCTTTGGTCCTCATTCATGTCCCCGATAAAACAAAATATCCATCAAAAGAGCGTCTGCTGCCTGTATTCTGTGAAATAACACCTCAAACATGCTTCAAGCACACACATATGTGCACACGTGTGGCTGCTCAGCCCTTCACGATGGCCGTCTGATTATAGGCAGAACATGTGGAAGCCCTGCAGGCTCTCAAAACACACAAACAAGGGACCTTGCTGATATGGTGAAATAGTAGCCGTGTCCCGTTTCACGTTGTCAGCCTCAGGCAAACACGCCGCTCGCCACTCTGCTCTCTCCAAGGTGTTGTTTTTGGGTTTTTTTTCTGTCCGACCCGCTGTCAGCAGCTGGAGCGATGATGACGGGTTGTTGTAGGACGGACAGGTGGTGCTCAGGATTTCATCAGAATTGGATTACATTTTTTCTGTATTCTTAGGGTCACCCCTCAGTATTGTCGCAAACGCCACACCTTGAGTGTCATTTTTAATCTTCAGTACCTCCGGGAGGGCTCATAACGTACCCTGTATGTAGGCTGCATTTACACATGGGAGCTGCCGACCACAGCTTCCCCAGTACTGACCAATGAGGAGCGCCGGTTGAAGGGTAAAATCCTCGTTCAAGGACAGCTTAATGATATCTGAAGGGGGCTGCCGGTACATTTCCCTAGTCAGCCTGTAGCCCAGAGCCTTCTGACCTCTTGACTGCAAGAGGAGGTGATGAGGTCACAATTAAATACAGCATGGCTTCCTGTAAGCAGCGCCATAAATGTCCATAATGACTTCAACTGTGACTCCCAAATCAGCATTTCATTACCAATCGCCTATAGACTGACAGACAGCAGCGGACAAGCTCATGTAACAGCCTCGCTGAAGACATGTGACGACACCGGAGAGTGATTCCTGCAGTGACTGTATCTCTACCATCAATAAGAAACACGACCAGGAAACCTTTAATTCATTTGTTTCAGGATACCTGCATCATAGTGCAATTGCTGCTGTGTCGGCTCAAAAATAACATTTTCATACTCCAGTTTGTGTCATCCATGGAAACCAGCCACGCACTTTCATTTATTTACTGACTGGACTAAATGTCTTTGGGGACCTTGGCTTGAGGAGCTGTGTCCCATCAGGCATTGCAGATAAAAGTGACATTGCCAGCGTTTGTTGAACAAACATATCAAATTGGAACAAGCTGGTTACCTTTCTGTGTGCATGGCAGTCAGACGGCCGGTTGGTCGGTTCGCCACTTTGGTCCAAACTCAAATAACTCAAAAAATGTTGGAAGGACAGTGCATTGTACCAAGATATTTACAACCTCTTGAGGATGATTACTTCTGGCTGTGGCTTTGGGCAAGCACAGGAAGTCATGGGGCTGCTGTGAAATCTGTTTGAATTCTGTTGCACAAATAAATAACTATAATATTATAATACATGTATAATAATATATAATTTAAGTGAAATCATATGAGCTGACTCTACATCACTCAAACGAAAGCAGTTTTAGGTCGTCATCCCATGTGGATTTGCAGATAGATATTACATTTTGAATAAACAAAGTTTACGTTTGCTGATTGGTCGGATTCTTCATTTTTTTATTTGATTTTAGAAGAAATATGTAAAGAAATCCATTTTTTTCTGTGCTGTTCATTTGTAATATCAGAAAAGAAGCTCAATTTCATATTTAATCAGGTTTTACCATATATATTTGATATATCTTCCGTTTTGTAGGTCATGTAAATTTTGCCTTTCATCTAATGAGATGACAAAAAAAATAATGAATTGAAATTAACCCCTGTCAATCCTGAATGTGTCACAGAGCCCACCTGGATAACCACTGGTGTAGGCTCACCACCCTCACTGAGCTGTGTTGAATCATTTGACATCAAATGGACAGAAGACACAGTCAAGGTTCAACAGCAGGATGTGTTCAACAAATGTGACACAGTCAGTGTGGCGACAATTGTCACGACACATCGGACCCACTGTTGTTTGGGCTTGCAAAGGCGTGATGGTGTCGCCTCGCACTTTAGGATACAATCACACTGGTGTCTGCTCATGTTATGCATATGTTGTACTCACGACAGTGTCCTTTCCAGCCTGCTGCCAGCCGAGCCGATGATCTCACCCAACGTACAGAACATCTGACCCAGGAAGTCCTTCGCAGAGGAGACAAGCACACTGTTAATACTTCATAATATAAACAGACCGCCTCAACATCTGTGCCTACCTTTAAGGTATGTAGTGTCATACTGAAGCTGATATCCTGATACCTTTTCTGTGTTTGTTCCAGTGAACATTCACACGGTCATGGTTTGCACCAAATCTAGTAACATTTAACCAAATTTCCAGACATTCGGCAAAATAAAAACTGATCTAATGTTCATATCCAGCCGAGTGTTGTATGAATATTAGGAGTAAAGCACATCCGATCCTGGGAATTCGGGGGATTCCTGCAAAACAAACACATACACTTCCTCTCCTGAGGGACAGTCAGGAATGGTTATACTCTGATTAGCATTACTGTTTGAGGTCCAGGGAACATTTAAGCTATTTCCTATACACAGATATCTACCTTTGAATGCAAATATGATTTTAAAATGGTATTAATAAGCAAAATCATCACCAGACGACTGATGGTTAGCCCTACGAGCTAACAGGGGTAGTTATAATGCACCTAGAATAGTAACTGAAAAGCTGCGTGTTGTTCTTGCTGCTACAAAACAGAAATAAAAAGTCTCTGTTCATGCAGCTTCAGTATGACTTCATCTGCATTCTTCACATTAAAACTGCACAAAACACTACTTCACATGGAAAATTGTTAATGGTGCAAGTTAGCTAACCAAGCTAGCTAACGGTAGACAGCGAGGGTCAACGAAGGAACTGTTGCATTCTGCCACCAGTGTACAGAGTTGATGCAAAATCAAATGTCAATGAAAATATGTGTTTGTGATGACAGTTTGTTGTGAAGAATGCAACATCAATATTGCAAAGGTCAATACTCGTCTGAGATAGATCGATACAGTCGTTGTCTCAGAAACGAGCAGATCCACTCGCAATCAAGCCCAGATGGTCAATTATCTGTGGACCGGTGTCCCTTCGTTGTTATACCAACATGTTAAGCAGTCATGGAAACGCCACGAAAGGTCATCCAGCTGTATGTTTAACACGTGCTTAGACCTCAGCTTGGTTCAGGAAAACGTCCAGCAGATAACAAGGAGAAAGGAAATAAGGGAATATAACGTGATATCAGCCTACCTTCTGCTCATCCAGGCGGGTAGGCAATGAGGAAAGGTAGACACAAGTTAGAGGAAAAGCTGAAAAGACACAATGAAAGCACCTCAATTTGATATTAATATTGCTAAAAAAGGAAAAAAAAGGATATGTGACGAATGTATGACATGAATTAAGGCTAAAATCAAGCTCTGCATGTTGGATCTAATTTAAAACCCAACGTATCCTTTAAATTATGCTTGGTACTTGCATTAACTTGAAATTCAATTTAATTAAATTCATCTGAGTTGGCTTTGAAGCAAATTTGCCAAATCACACCGTCATTGATATTGTTACAACCTTCTTTTAAAGGTCCAATATGTAATTTTCAGCCACAAGCTGGCTCTCAATCAAAACAATGTCCAAAGAAGCAGTCTGGTGATGTTGTGAAGTAGCGTGGGAGCACTGGAGTGGTTGTCTTCACCATCTTCTCCTACTTAGGATTGCATCAGTAGTCAATGTTCAGGAGGTTTTTACCGGTAGACAAATTATCTGCAACTGTCTCCTCTCCAAAACAAACAAAATCAGTGACTGAAACTGACAAAAAACAGTTTATGAAGCAGTTTTGCTTTAAAAAAGTAGTATTTCTTCAAAGCTGTACAGCAGACACATTACCGAGAAGCTGCTGCAAACTTTGCTTAGCTTGTTTCTCTGCTAACTTGTGATTAAGACATCCAAAATCCTTCTACGGGTTCAAGTACATATTTTACATACATAAAATATCCAGATCTAGAAGGTGTATCACAAAAATGTGGCATAAAGCTGGATACAAATGCTATATATCTTTTATTGAATGCATGTTTAAAGGGGACATTATGATGCCATTGACTTTGTGTTTTTGGGATAATGTAAAGACACAGTTCAACCAAAAATATAACATAGGTGTGGATGTTTTCAGACATTTTAATGCACGGACATTACATATTCTACTTTTAAATGAGCAGAGAGCTAAACTGGAAATTAGCCAACTCATCTGGATGAAGTCTCCGGTCTGGTCTGGCTGGTTTGAATCTGTGGGTACTTTCTTTTCAGGGGTCACACAATTTGAGTTTTCATCACAGATCTTACAGACCTACATCTTAAACCGATCCCTAACCAATCAGCACCATGCAAGTTTCAGGAAAACTGTAAGCGTGGTGAGTATGATAGGATACGTTTGGTGGGGAAAAGGGAATAGATGAAACATTAATGATGTGCCGAGACCAAATAGGAGTAGAAACATGAAAATGAAACTCGATAGAAAAGGAAATGGGAAGAGTTTCAGTGCTTTTAATTGACTGACTGGAAGTGAATTCAGTTAGATTTACCAGGGAACTAGTTCACATGTCCCTGGCGAACATATTAACATGATTTCTCAAAGGCTGCTTACATGTTTCGAAAGGTTGGAGCTCCTGGTGTCCACATTGTACCTGTAATTTAACAAAAGAAAACACTAGATTAGGAGTTTCCCTTTTACATGCACATTGCTATCACCTACCAATGTATTGCAACAGACTTCCAAAAAGCAGAGAGCACAACCCTTAAATCAAACCCCTCCAGAGTGACAAAGATATATAAAAAAAAACCTGGAGCTGCATGGCTACTCAACGAACTCTGGGATCAACGTGGAGACTTAAGTCACTTCCCATCTGGCTGATGCGTTGCTTCTCTCCCTTTCTCAAGGCATCTACCTCCCCCGAGCTCTTCCTCTTAAGAGCCGTCACCAGGGGGGCTTCTTTGAAAAGGATTCTGTTCATGTTTGACAAAGAAACTGCACTCGTGTGTCGAATAACATTACACAGAGATCATGTATTCTTCAGCTCCTCATCTCTCTGCGGATCTCTCCCTCCCTGCCCATCTCGTTCCCTGTCAGCGTCTTTCTTAAAGTCTGCAGAGAGGCTGAGGGACGACACTGAGCTCTGCAGAAACCAGCCACAATCTTTCGTGATCATCCCTCTACGCTTCAGTTACAGAGCCTCATATTTAACCTGACAGTAATTAACATCCTGCAGGAGGCTGACGAAAGTAAGACGGAGCAATGGAAACACATAAAGCGGCTGTAGAAGGAATTCTTTATTGACTCAGAGGAGGAGGAACAGCACCGGGTACCGCACTGAGCTGGTTATTTCAACTATATTGTGAGGATGCACTGTACATCTCGGTGGTGTTCACTTCTCAAGAGAGCAGGAAGCTTTGGAGAAGATGAGTGACAAAGCTTCTGTAGCGCAGCGAAGCCCTGTGGACCAGCCGATCCCCCCACCCACGGTTAGCCAGGGCTGAATGAAATATGACAGACCGAAACAGTTCAACGGCAGCGAGTCCTCAACGTCTGGAACATTTTAAACAGTCGGCACAAAACTTCCCCAGTCACCAGTGCTTTTTTATACACATTTCAAAGTAAAACAATGGTTTGTAAGCGGGAACGCTGGGAGGACAGTTTGTTTATGTCCCAAGCTTCTCAGCCTTGTTCTCCGTTCCCGCCTTCTGTTTTTAGCATGAGAAGAAAAGCCCTATTAAGGATCCTATCTGCATATTTCCTGATGTCAAGTCATTTCCTATCAACAGTTTTCTATAGCACACTCGTCTAATTAACTCTCAGTGTTTTACTCGGGCAACTCGAAGCGTTTCTTATGCTTAAAGAGAGATAATCTCATGCTTCGTGTCAGTTTTTGCTCGAAGCACAAAACAACATGTTGGCTTTATTAGGTATTTTCCTAAAAACACCATATTTACTTAACTCTAAGACAGAAATGTCACACGTGATGCAGGACAAAAAGAACAGGTAAAACTTAAAAACAGTTCATTAGACTTTGGAGTATTCATATATTATTCCAGTACCGTTACCTGCAATGCCATAACCACCAGTTTCATCAGATTTTAAATAAATATCATGTTAAATATGGGATAAAGTGGCCAATATGAGGTTGAAATGAGTTTAATATCTCATAAATATTGCATTTCCATTAAAATCCGCCCAGACTTTGGTGAAGAATCTCCACATTTACCGGCTTGATGGCAAAACCGTATTTTTAATCCAGAAACACTTTTTGTTTTGTGTAAAATGTGATAAAGACGTTCACATTCCCCACTTTAACTACTGCTAAAATTAGCATGTTAATGCACAATAAATCAGGGTTTGTGTCTGTAAAAAGAAGGTTTTCTTTGCTGCTGTCGCCAAGTGTCTGCTGACCGTGGGAAGCGCTGGGTGTAATTAATATAAAGAGACCTGCTCTGTATGTAAAGAGCCCTGAGATAACCTCTGCTGTGATTTGATGCAAAACAAATAAAAGTGAATTGAGTTTAATTGAACAGGATGGCGCCGCGAGGCTGTCATTAACAGGCGTTTCCACACTGCTAATTATAAAGTAATAAACTCTTGTGTCAAGCTCATGCATCGCTTTGTACTTGCAACCAATCACCACAGCTTTGTTAATGATTAAACTCAGACATGAGTTTCACTGACTTAGGTTTCAATATGTTTTTCCATGAATGTGTATTAATGACTCTTATTGGGATAGTCTATTGTCTTCATATAATGGCTTTTCTCTTGGTGGCTTCCAGTAGTGTGTTTATATTTTAGAGCTTTTATCCAATCATATTTCAGACATCATGTGTTGCTAGGGTCAAAGAAATCTGCCTTGAGACCTTCAGAATCATCAGTGCGGGCGTCTGTAGCTTAAAACAAATGGCAATGAAACTGTTGCTTTAACCAATCAGATTTCGAGCTGGCGACACCGGGGCCATCCAGCGGGCGCATAGTAACGTTGGCATTTTCACGTCCTTTGATTGGTTGGTCAGAGCGCGCACTCGTCAGAGCTAGCAAACCATATCTTTAGCGAACTTCACAAGATAAAAATAAACTATTTCTATTGTTCATAAAAGTACCGATTCCTCATTTCCCCACTTTCTCCACTCCTTTTCTCAATGTTTTATCCCCTTTCTCCGCTCGATACTTTGGCCTTGCACCGCTGTGACAGACGGGTGAAGGTTCTGCATCGTCGGGAAAGATACAAACGCGGCGTTGCAGCGTGACGGGACTGACAACCGTGTGACAAACTGACCAGCAAACCCTGTCATCAGAGAAACGGAGGGACTGCGAGTTCTGAAGAAAAAAAAAAACAAAAACCTGCACCCACCACCTCTTTTTCCTGTAGTCATGCCAAATTGAGAGGGCATAAAATGGTGGAGTTATTTTGGAAAATGAATGCGACTACAGTGCCCACTAAAATCACCTCGACTGCCTGCTGCTTTCTCTGGGTTTCATTTTTTCCTCAGTTCGGCATGTGCCAAGCGTCGGGTTATAGGGCTTTGAAGAGGCACGTAAAAGCCGGGGACTAATGGAAATAATGGAATTGAGAGGGAACGTAAGAGAGCCACCAGCGTGTATCACCGCTGGTCTTCAATCTCTCCTGCTTCTCCATTTCAGCAGAACTCTATCTCCACACCGCCTCCACCCCCCCCATACTCCAACACTCGCTTTGTAAAAATCTCCTTCTCCTGCGATGTCAAATTGAGCTCTGTGTCGAGCTTGGGTGGGATCAAATGAAATTACCACACAGTAGGATAAGCCTGTGAGCGATGGCCAAATGAGATTTGAGTGCGGAGGAGCAATAGAGTTGCTAAAAAATCTAATGATCCTGATTTACATGGCAGGCGGGAGGGAAGCTGGAGGGCTTCTAATCAGGATTGAAGGTGAACAATGGAAACAGTTTGTGTTTTGAAAGACTGTAAGTCACCTTCGCGTCTCTTCAGATCCCTCCCCCTTTCCTTCATTTTGTTTGTGTTTCGTTGTGCAGCCCCGCATTGGTTGGATCCAGATCACGTGATGAAGGACTACACGGGCCTTGTGTGAATTGAGATCCCCCACATTTGAGCTACACCAAATCAGAATCTGTGTGAGGGGATTTGGGGCGTAGCATCCTTTGTAGCAGAGACTCCTGAGATGCCAGTTTATTAAAAAACTTGGATTTCTTCCTCTTTCATGGATTTACGCCCAGACAGTCGCTCATAATCGTGAAACCCAGCAGTAAGAGCATTACACCGCTCAAAATGTGCAGCAAAGGTAATTAAAGCTGATTCATGCAGTCATCGCGGTGGTGATTAGTGCAGCGGGATCACATTATAGTTATGTAAGTGTCAGCCAGTGGAAAACCAACGCTGTAATGAGTCTGAACACGCATCGGGGTCGTGTGGAGGAAACCTGCGTAAAAAGTGCCGAGTCAGCGTTTTTTACATTAAATATTCACATTGTGTTGTCAGTAAACGTTTTATTCATTTTAATATGACTTAATTAATGCATTTATTGGTAAAACAGTTTGAGTTTTTGTAAAAAATACATTTATAAAACCAAGAATCAGTCAGTAAACAATACTTGATTGCATGAGCTTCTGAACTTGTGCACTACTTTAAGAATAAACAGCTAATAAACCGACTAGAGTTGAATACGTCGCACTATATGTAAATAAACAATAATTAATAATAATGGGTAGTTAAAGGTCAGTAGCAGGTCATTAATTAGGAGCCAAATGATGTGCTAATCACTCAGTTTGCAATCATTCATCACAGTTTATCAGTAATTATTAGCATTTACTCAAAATGTTGCATTAACCCAGTGAAAATGCACACAATAGGTCCACACGTAGGTCTGTTTGTGCCTATAAACTTCCATTTCCGAGTCCGTTGCAGAAGCGGCACGATAGACAAGACCGTGCCGATATCCTATAGCATGAGTGCGTTAAGAGTAAATGTTAAATAGGAATAAAGTTTTGTGTTAAAAGTGATATTAGATCTGGTAAAACGGAGAAAATATGTGGTTAAAAACTCCGTCAGCCACTGATCAATAGACAGTTTGGCTGTAGCTCTTGGCGCACTGGGCATCAGTGAAACTTTTTATGAGTGCAGCTCATATGTGCCGCCTACTTTGATGTGGCTTTAACAACTTGAAGAGAAAGGACACCAAAGGCAGGACACATTTAAATTGCTTCATTACGGAGACTCATTAGTGTTTAATGACATTTTAAATGTATCCAGATAATGGACAGCGTTTCACAGAAATCACCTCGCATCATTTAAACTTTGTTTTTTTTTTTTTTTCCCCACTTGTGCGTCTCCTTCAGCGTTTGATGCGTTTCACACACACACACACACACACACACACACACACACACACACACACACTGTTTCGGTGAACACTGCATATTTGCTTTGCATTTGCAGGTTTCCTGGGGGGGGGGGGGCTGCTTACAAATTAATTTAAAGAGGCGAGCGTCAAAATGTGAAGGTGGCCGTGATGAGATTTACATATTCAGCAGCCATCGCGGTTGAGGCCTCCCTCATTCACAGTCCAGGCTTGGAAGCGGCGGAGTGCGGCGCACATTTAAAAACCTAATTACACATCGCTGCACGGTATGTTAGGTTAAGGTCTGATTCACTCCTTAAGGGTGCAGCAACAAACTGTAGAACTGCCTTAATTACTTTTTTTTTTTTTTACAATAATCAATGATTGCAACACCTGTGCACTCAGCATGATAGGATTTACACTATTAGCACCCATGGCTAGGTTTATGTTCTGCAGTGGACTTTTCTGGTGGATCCCTGATGAGCTCAAACTATTAAAGTCTCGGACAGCTTCTTTCCTCCGTAATGCAGAGTTTAGAAACTGTTTTGCATCAGTTAGATCGTATTTAAACCTGAACTCTGTTGCAGGACTGCTATCTCAAAGTATAATGATCATCTACCACACTCTTGCACCGTGAATTATGATTTTATTGACATTAATGCACAGAAACTGAAACATTTGACCTCAGCAGCTCAGCAGGTTTTGCTCAGACTACGCCAATGGTCGCAATTAGCTTTTGGGCATGCTGTGGTCAATGCTAAATGCATATTTTAACACAACTGCACAAACATGAAATGATGCAGGACAAAGGAGAATTGCTAGCTGGACTTAAGCCCATTTTACACTGCCCAAAAAGACCCAATAACACCGGCTAACATCCGGGCTTCGGTCTTCAGGGTTTTAACCTGTGGAAAATGACTCTCTAGTAGTTGTTTGGCGGCTCCAGCTCTGATTGGCAGCGATGTTAACCTTACACCTTCAGGACTTATGTGGCTGTGATACTACAGTTCTACAGCGTCATTCGGCAGATGCTTTTATCCAAAGCAACATACATATAGAATAGGTACAAACACTATAAACACAGGCAAAGATCTAGTTGGAAAAGCAATGTGCTGAGACATGTTTTAACTCCAGTAGGACCAGAAGGAGTTTCTGCAGATCGAATGGAGGTGGGTAACTCGTTCCACCACTTGGGGACGACAGAGGAGAAGAGTCCAGCTCATGGTTTTGGGCCCCATTGTGATGTTGGGACTGTTGGCTGAACCCAGAGGGCGGGATGGAGTGTCGACCTGGATGAGGGGGTTCAGGTAACCGGGTTTTGTACACAAGCGTCGGCGGTTTGAATTTGACGCGAGCAGCTGAAGACCAGACGAGCTGCTGCATCCTGGATCATCTGCAGGGGTTTGAGTGCAGATAAGGGGAGACCGGCATGTAGGGGCAGTCAATGCGGGAGACAATGAGGGCTCGTACCAGGAGCTGTGCTGTATGTTCGGACAGGTAGGGTCTGATCTTTGATACTATAACACATGTGGACCTATACAGTGTTATTACATCTAGGCTCTCTGCAGTCGATAGCTCTCACAAAGTAAACTACCCACACTTTAAGTATAATAACAGACTCACAGCTACCTGGTAAATCTGTCATTTGAACAATATAAAAACCGGTGACAATACTTCAGATGATGCATCGCGTTTCTGTCCCAAATCAGTGGTTCAGTCCATTCCTCTCCCGACCCTCAGAGAATCAATACATCACTTTGCTCCACATCTATCCATTGTGATCCAGTGGGCTAAAAATAACCCATGTGGAGAGGTGGAGTTTAATAATTGATTCCCTCTACTGGGATGCTCCCTTTTATTGGAATCCCCTCTCATGACCCCGTATCAGGGAGACCACGGCGCTCTCCTGGGACTATGGTACGATCCATATCTGGGCCAGTGCTGGATTCCTGTTTGTACTGGTTCTCTGCAGTGTGGGAATGTCAGGCTGCATCTCTTAACAGCGGATATCAAGCGACCGATAAAAGTAGTTAAGAGTGTTATTGACCTGGAACGTGTTAAAAAGCCGTGAAATGATTGCACGTGTGTGTGTGTGTGTGTGTGTGTGATGTCATAAAAAAACCACGCTGGGACATTACTCTGAGTGTTAATCGCGGATCAATAATCGGTTAATGACCAATTAAATCACATATTGACTGGTGAAATTGGCACTTAAGCTGTTTAGGGTGCCTCAGAAGAAAACACATCACGTCCAGTCTCGCAGGCAAAACCAGGTAAAGTGAGATAAAGTGAAATGCTATAACTTTATTTGTTTCCCCTGTTAAGTTTCTCTTTTTTTTAACTGTATACTCTAATTTTATATTTTACTTGTATTTTTCTTTCTGTCTTCGGTCTTTGAGTTTTATCTTATCTCGTCTCAGTATGAAAATAGTTCAGTTAGCATCACGTTTGAGTGTAATCACCGCTGAAGCAACGTGAAAAACAAGCTTTCCTACTGTAACTTTGACAAAACTGACAGGATCGGGCTGGTTTTTTGGGGGGACTTTGAAGTCAATGACAGCGTGTTCTTCCTGTGCCTTTCAACGTGTTCCCGACTTACATGTTGCACATAAAAGTCCTGGTTTCAATCGCCTCCTGCCTCCTGCCGTCACTGCTACAACCTTTACTGCATCCTTCAGTGGGTTTTTTTTTTGTAAAACAAATGAGCAGTTTCTTCCTTGTTGTTTTAGAGCACATGTCGTACCATAGAAGTTTGTCTTGGCTCAAAGCGACAAATGGATGTGCGGTTTCATTAATTATTTATATTAGAAATATTTCTTTTACCAGAAATTTTTACGCAAACTAGTCAAGCCGGGAGAAGTAAATTAATATTCCACGAAAACTGGTAAACAAGTGCAGTGAAAATAGTGCGTATATGTATTTTGCATTTGCATGTAAATCACAAAAAAAGGAAAATATCAGTTTAAAAGCCTCCTTAAACAGCTTCTCCTGCCTCAGTCTCGTTCATTTTGTTATAATCTTATGAAAATATAATATATGTCTTAATCTAACTTAAGTGTGGAACTAATAATCTAATTATCTTTGGTTTTTACAGATGCAGAACAGGCACCTAACGCTGTTAGTACCTTTAAAAAGGAGCTCTATGGCATCGTCTGGTCTCATCTCTCGTGTAGCTCAGAAACACACCTTCAGCATCACTTTTTAAAAACGCAATCCTCTCCCTCTGCCCAGCAACACCCAGTCTTCCCAGATTCATCAAGTCATCACACTGTCAGCCTCACCCTCCACCAACAGCACCGCCACCAATAGCGTCTGGGCTCCGCGGGGGGGAATTATCTGTTGCTGCTCGGGGTCGATACTCTCTCCAAGACTCATTCGATATCACCTTTCATTACACCATCCGTTATGGTAAACAATTCTCTTGGCTCCATTCGCTTCTCTCTCTTCCTCTCATAAATATTTTGGATCATATTTCTTCATAAATTTCAATATTTTGCAGATTTTTTGTCCTGCACTTTGTAATTTATTTATTTATTTTTTGCTGTGATTTAGTAAATATAGATCCTCCTAAGAGGGGAAAAGAGGATTAACAGAGCTGCACCTGTTTGAGTTAAGAATGCATAATGACCACCTGATCTCTGTCTTCATTGCTCCTGAGCTTTGCAGTACCTGCACTTGATAGATAACCGTTGCCGCCGCGGTGACAGGTACAGCTGAAACACATAACGCCATATTTCACAAAATCTGAATAATTAAAACCGGGGTTAATTCTTTTGTCGGGCCATTTTAATTATGTCCCGGATTCGGCGCATTTCAAGCGGCCCTCTGCACCGATAGAGTGGCTTAGGCTTTGTTGAAATGCCCCGCGTGTTAATCTAAGTTAATCTAAGAAGCTTGACAAGGCGCACGGACGACTCGGAGCGATGCGCTTCGTTTTATTTGCTTTAGCAATCAAACACCTTGGGTTCTCCTAACAAAATGAATCAAATGTGTTGTTAAAAAGAGCTTCTGTCAAGGAGAAGCGTGCTTTGTAATGATTAATCAGCGATCCGTCGTCAGACTCTCAGTCCTGCTTCAGCACTTTGTGGAGCTCTGTAAGGAAATTCGGGGACAATGTTCAAATGTTGTCTGCAGAAAGGGGATCGGGCGCTAATGAACAACTGATTGGGTGAATTGAGTCTTCTTCTTCTTCGATATTGTAGAGAAAACACAAAATATGAAGTCAAAAGGATGCATTCAGGGGGAGTCTGGCACCGCAACAGCAGCTAAAGAGCTGCTGTCATGTGTGAAGGGCAGTGATTCGGGTAGGATCCACAATAGCTACCGAAGCCAATGATGCACGACATTTCAGGGCTTTGAAGAGAGGGAGTGTGTGTGTGCACCTGTGTGTGTATGTGTATGTGTGTGTGTGTGTGTGTGTGTTACACTTTGCACCACTTAATAATTCAGAATTAATGATTTACTTTGTCAGGAGATTAAGACTCCTCACTAAGCGGGGCAGCTGCTGTCCCGGGGGAGAAAGATTCAAACTCAATCCCGTGAAACACTTGGACTCTGCAGGCAGAACAGCGCTGCCATTGATTTTTTCTGATTTATGAATAAATTTCCAGCTCTTTCTTTTTCCCCCCAACTCAGTTTAAGTAGCTCTGGGAAACGCGGCGGCGTCGCAATCTAGTTTGTCACTCTACAAGCGCAGAGACCAGCAGTGAGGCGGTTCGCGCGGAATTGGAAATGGCAGCGCTGAAAACTCCCGGGGAACAGCGAAATCAGATCGCAAAAGATCATTTACACACTTTATAATAGATTATAGATTTGTTTTCTCGCCAGATTCAGTACTATTACAAGACAGGATGTGCAGGGGGCTGGATGGTTAGCATGCCGGCTACAATAAAAGTCTCTGCAGCACACAGACTTCTTGATAAAACGTCAAAACTGTTATTTCTTCGCACTCTGTAATTTTAATTTTGAGCGTTTCAGACTAAAATGATTACATTTCTTACGTACTGCACCTTTAAAACAGAGCATAAAACACAGCATTTCCAGCAGCGGGACGGTGTGTGTGCATGTGCAATCGGGTTATATTAAGCGGATGTCACAGTTA
The DNA here is from genome assembly GCA_008933995.1 of Datnioides undecimradiatus. Taxonomy (NCBI): domain Eukaryota; kingdom Metazoa; phylum Chordata; class Actinopteri; order Lobotiformes; family Datnioididae; genus Datnioides; species Datnioides undecimradiatus. The sequence continues at coordinate 20,735,338 of WARS01000013.1, forward strand.
ATCCCTTTACGTCACCGTCACCTGTCCGCACCTGACACAAATGTTAAATGTCCGACTTCTTAAGTGACATTTACGACTCTAGCAAACATATCAATTCAAGCTGCGGCTTCTTCTGTTATTGACCGAGGATTGGGATTGGTTTGATCAATGCCGCGGTCCCGGTGTCGTGGATGTACACAGGTATTGACCGCACGGTGATGGGCAGAGGGTGAGGAGCAGCTCTGATCAATAGGAGGGACGTGATAGGCTCTTTGGCCTCTTCTGGTACCTGACCCCATGCTGGGGCTCTCCTCCGAAACCCCTGTAGGAGCATCGATCACCTCTACGGAAAGAACAAAGGCGGCAAAAGTCTGAATCCTCGCCTCCTGTCTGCCTTTATCTACCTGCACTCCTCTCTGTAAGCGGATCCACATTAAAAGGCATAGTCTGAAATGGATTTGTGTGCCTCGGCAGCTACAGAGGAGCTATGCAGATCTGTAAATAAACAACAACAACGCTGCTCTCTTTTCTTTGACTCTCCCGGGGACTGGCGTCGGCCCAGACGGGCAGCAGAACTCTTTGTGCTCGCTTGCAGACGCTCAAAGTGAAATTTCCCTTTTCTCTGACTCTCCTCATGAACACCTTTATGTGCTTTAGAGCTTTGAACCAAACGAAAAACAACTCTGAGATGAATAATGAGCTTTTGACATGAGATTCTGAGGAAAACATGACGTGACGATGGTAAAAAGATAATAAAAGGCCGAGCATGTATATGTATATGTTTCAATGAATGAACTGAAACAATTATTTACTTTACAGCCGTGATTCATACGTCCGATGTCCGCCTGCAGACAATAAAATCAGTTTTCATCCCAGATTCTGAAAGACGGAGGCTTTTCTGGAGCTGTCGGGGTTTAATTACCTTACTCAAGGGCAGCGTGGCAATGAGGGAGAGGCACGCTGGGTTTGTTGATTTCCCCTGACCCGATTCTCAACAACACAGCTCGCCAGTGTTTTTACTTTGGGCACTGCAGCATTTCACAATAAACTGAAGAAGAAGTAGATAATTAAAAAGGTTTGATCATTTATTCTTAAATGTGTTGCACGAGTTTATTGGTGCACGGAGTTTGCGCTGCGTGCAGATTTGTCCTGTGAGTAATACAGTTTGCATTACGGACTTAAGATAAATGATGCATGTAAGTGGAGAGTTGTTGTTTTCTTCCACTGCAGTAAGTTCAGATGAGGAAACCCATGACTTACCGTGCAGTTCGAACTGTGGGCTTCTGCTCCACACAGGAAGTGGGAGCGTGTCGTGTTGTGCAGACTGACACCTGCCGCCTGCGCTCGCCGCGCGCTGACGTTTTAACAAATACCTGATCGTACAGCATGAAGGCTGTCAGATCTGGAGGAGCGTGAAATACTGTCCTCCTCAGCCGTCTGACAACTCCGGCTGTTTAACCATCGGCGCTGATTAGATCAGTTCTCCTACACAGGGATCTGAATCACTTACTGATATAACTGGTGACTGGTCAGAATCTGTCTGAGCCTTTTTATGCGTCTATAACAATTTATCATAACAGAATTTGTCTGCTTTCAGCTGTAAACACGTGCATTGATACAATCATTCTTCATGCAAAACAAAGAATCACAGTCTTTTTGTTATTTTTTTGATACAAACTATATTATTATTATATTAATGCATGTAATATGTACCTTTTTGCATAGAACCAAGCTAATTGAGCTGGTCTTAAGCTTAACACAGATCATAACTTTGCACCAAAGACTTTGTAGTAGTATCTGTGGTTGATGTGGTGGAGTTTTATGAGCTCCTTGTGAATGTGGGCTGAGACTTTCGACTTGCACTTGCCTGCTGTAGAAACCAAGAAGCTAGGAGACAAAACCGGAGATTGAACAAACTAAATGGGTCAGTGTCAAAGTTACAATGTCGCTCAGTGGTTTTTTTCCTCTTTGACCCGTTAATTAAAGCTCTTGAAGTGACATTTATCAGCCCAAACAGCTGACAATCGCACAAAATGAGACCACATTTAAAAACGTTTCTGCAAAAGGTGGAGGCCGAACTCGTGGGACTGATGGAAACGCTGCAAAGTCTGCTGCAATCTCACTCTATCGAGACTTTCCAGCATGTTCTTTATTTTTTTATTTCCCAAGAAAAAGTATATATCTTATATTATAAACATTTCTCATGGTTTTTCACATTAGAGGCTTAAAAGATGCGTTCATTTGTAACATACTCTTCAATGGTGCTGATTTACAGCGATTTGATGAGAGTCATCCAGTCAAAACGCTTTCATAGTAATCAGCTTTGACTGGAGGCTTCTAAACCTAGTGGGTATGAGTCAGCAGGCCAGAATAAGAGGAGGCCTGATTGAAGTCATTCCCTGATATAACAAAGCAAAGAGACAGCAGCGCTGTGGAGGGAAAAAAGGCGGAGATGTTCCCACTTACACATCAAAGCGGAGATTCTGCTTCTCTTCAAAGAAGAAATCAAGGACAAACTTCCTCACAAAGTCGGGGTTCAGCGTGTTATCGATTACCTCTGTCCGACCAAACTGGGGAAAGAGAGAGAGAGAGAGGACGATTGAGTCACCACCGTGCCGATCAATGTACATTCAGCAAGAGGGAAAAGCAACAACCACCGTGGGAGGGCAACTCCCACTGTTGTGCTGCTTCTTTTGTGGGTTTACAAGTTCTCAGCAAGCACATTTAGAAGAAAATGACATGTTGTAAATCAGCCTTAGCCTGATCAAGGCCGGTGCTCAAACTAGATTAAATTCCTGATCCGATTATCGCACTTGGAGTAAAACTGACCCAGTTGCATTTATTCTCAGTCCTTCCTTTTCCTTTTTTACTTTGTTGCACAAAGTAAACTGTTGATTTAAGAAGCTCCACATCGGTCATCGAGCCGCCAGGGTTACTCGGTCTTAAAATCCCGCAGTTTGGGGGAATCGATTTAATTATCTCATTACCCGAAGATAACAAACGATGGCTTTGCTGAGCCGATTAATCCTGATAATTTGTAGAAGGATGGAGGTAAAATTGATCGAGGCAGAGCGAGATTACACTTGATCGTCGCAGTAATGGAATAAAGGTATAATGGGCAGAAACTGGAACCATGACTCGGCGTCATCTCAGGAAACAGGCATGAAGAAAAATCATGAGGAACAGACTGGAGACGCAGGAGACTGAAATCAAAAGTAATATAAAATAAAACGCCGAATATACAAAATCAGTTTGAGCAAAAAGTTGAAACTTTGTAAAATGCAGGTGAAATTCAGAGTATCTTGACGGCGTGCACTCGAGGTGACATGGACTCCGCTTAAAACCTGTTGACCCGTGTCATCGCAGCCGAGCACGGGCTCTCTCCGTCCTCAAGTGTCACCATAAACGTTCAGTGTGGTTGAGTTCGAGTGACTGTAGAGGACAGCTTGGGACAGTCAGGGGTAGTTAGTCGTCTTCGACGTTTGGGGTGCTTATCCCGCTGCAGTATGAACCCTTCTCCCTGAAAAGATGCCCAAAGACGCAAAGATGCATGTGTCCTGCTACAACTTGTCCTGCAAAACTGCCACTAAATGCACCGAAATCACCCTTTTTGTTTGAAATTCAATCATTTGTTCAAACATAATACAAGAGAGTCAATATTTAAACAGTACTGAACTGTTTATATTCAAGCTTTGTGGCCTGTAACAACCGAAGAAAAGAAACATTTGAAGTAAAACGAACCACCCAATGATGTGGCGCTGCCTGTCCACACACCCTGGAGCCAATCAATAAACAGTTTTCTCTTTTTCTGTTATTATTTCAGAACATTATTTGCTGTAGGAGACAGAAAGAAAAGGATGATGACATGTAGCAAAGGGCCAGAAGGTTTGACTCGATCCATGGCTGCTGCAGTGAGGACTGAGCCTCAGTCTAGGGTGCGGACGCTCTACCAGGGCACCACCGATGAGCCTAATTTCGTCAAACAGGACATCCCAAGCAATAGGGCTTTGCCTGAATATAAAAAGTTAACACATCAGCATTATAGCCAGGGTTTGGACCTATGTGTGATGTGAAAGAATCAGTAAAATCTTCCTGGTGGGCTGTTGAGATGTGCCAAAACTATCTTCCTGATAAGTTGCAGGTGAGCCTGGTTAATTGACTGAGTGGAGGATCAACGGTGCAGGTGGTTCCTGGGAGCTGATTGGTTCCAGCCTCCAAGCTTGCCCCCTAAAGGCCGGCTCCCACCACTTCCTGTGGGCTCTCCTCTCTCCACCTCCACCCAGAGACTCCAGAGACGTTTGTAACCCCTATTCCTGTTGGTTCTTGGGAAGAGGGGAGTCTCATTTCCCTAGGCCGGGCTGCACACTTCAGGGTCACATTGAAAAGCCAACTAGCTCCCAAACTGTTTGCTAATGTTGAGATAGTGTCAAAAACCTCATCATGTTGCATGAAAATGTATGAAATGATTCACTTGTGTGACTTTTATGATGTGAAAAGGGCAAAATAAGTCAAGGAAAAGTTAAAAATTAAAAGAAAAACATAAATTATACTCTGTACTGCGAGGGCCTTCGACCATACACACCCTGACGAACATGAATAGCTTCCTCTTACATACGTGAATCTCCTTTTGATTGTTGCACAATCACACACTCATTCCTCCGCTCACACGACAATCCCATCGTGCCCTTTGGCGGGTGACGGTGATGAGCTATTGATCTGTCAAATACCTATAGCTCCCACCCTCGCTTCCTGCTGTCAGTTAAACTTCATACAGCAGAGAGACGAGGCTCTTCTCTATTAATCTCCACGGCTGGCTCACGGTCCGAGGTCCTAACCCCAGTCAGCAACTTTCGAAGCCTTCACAGTTATCAGCACGGACCGTCCCAAGAGGCAAAGTCATGTTGTCAATAGGTCTTATCAAAAAGTCAATCACTCACTGAAGTTGTCGCTGATTTATTAAGCTTCATGTTTTAATCAGCGTGTGTCCACGATAAGCTCTGATTCACGTTGTGCGTTACAAGACAGCCACAGGTGAGTTTAACATTATAATTACTATAACTGTGTGATTGAAGGAGGAAATGCAGCTGTGTGTTGTACAGTTTCATCACATCTATGCGATGACAAAAGACAGTCAATGGGATAATGAATGCTTTGCACTGCATCCCCCGGTGTGACGGTGCAGATGAGGGGGTTGTCATTACCTGATTGGCTATACAGGACGCCAGCCAATCAAGTGTTCAGCTTGATGGTTAATGATGTTTGGACCCACGGAGACCGACTTTGCCCAGGTTTGTGAGTTCTTACAAACACTTTCTCTAAAGGCCCTTTTACACCTGCTAACATCGACTCTTGTCTTCAGTCTCAGTGTGTACAATCAACATTCATACCCGGGTCAAATGACTCTGCAGTGGACACGGGTGTTGATCTGTGCCAGCTCGGGAAGACATTTCTAATTTGGCGCTGACAATAATGACGTAAGAACCTCAGTGTTCAGTAGATATCGATGCTCTCCACACGACTTTCCACCGTAACCAGATGCAACTGAAAAACTATGCATATGCACATGCACGGGTGCAGAAAGGCTAATGCATCTACTGGCAACGTGAAAAGCATTTTACTCTTTTTTCACACATGCATAAAGTAATTCATAGTGCTGATGCTTAAAGGTATTTAACTTGGCTGTTTCCACTCTGCATGGGTTCACAGCTTCATAGGTGGATGTTTATTGCATCACAACTGCTTGTGCAGCCAATTATGGTCCAGTATGCAGCTTAAACAGCGAAATTAGCCTTTTGGTGAAGGAAATATCTTACATCGAGTGCTTAAGTGATTCTGAAATAATCTTTTTTTTTTGTGGAAAAACATGTAGAGCCAAATTATTAGTGGTGTTTTTATGAGTCTGAAAACAATAATATGTCTTCAAACATGTCTGGATAGCAGCTGCAGTGGCTCTAGCGCTCTTTGAAAATGAACAAACGTCCTCCCAACTGAATCGCTTTGTAATCGACTTGAACCTTAATCAGGTTCGACAGGTTGTTGAATCCCGCTTAAGACGCTAAATTGAAAAAAAAAATAAATACAATCAAATGGACACTGGGGACGTTAAGAGAAATTAAGGCTTAATTTATGCAATTTGCGAGGGTCGACTCATGGGAGCTCTGGGTGTGCTGGCGGTGTGTCTCTCGACAGCGTTGCAGAGGTACTCACCGTCAGTTTCTAAAGGTTACACGAAATTAAGGTGCAATTGTTGTTTTTGTCTGTGAAAGCACAGGAAATATGAGGGTAATTCGATGTCAAAATCTTTTTAAACGCACAGACGGGGCGTCATGAATACACATTTCAATTTAAGCTCATCAGAAATTGGTTAAATAGCTGCGAACAAACAAAACACAATTCGTTTTGCATGTAATTTGTTCTATTTGTGTATTGTTTCGCATTTATTTTCAGGATTTTGACGTGACTGTTTGCACACAAACACAATGTGACTCGTATTTTTCAGCCACTGCTTCAAGACTTGCACGCACTGCAGTGTAATAGTCAGCGTTCAGCTGTCAAATCTGCATTTGTGAATCGCATTTCTCTGCAAATCAGTAGCACTGCTTAATGACTTGCTGTGTGAAGTCCTGACTGCTCATTAACCCTTTCAAAACAAGAGCTGAAACACGCCAGGACGTGAACGTCAACTACTCAAGCTCTGGTTTAGATCTAATGGGTTAGTATTATTTGAAAGAAACACTATTTCATGGTGTGGGCTCGTTCTGTTGTGGAGGGCGCAGCAGCCCAGTGGATCCAGATATACGCGCTCCAAATTGTCTCCATCTAATTAATCCTGTGTGGACTTCATGTGCGTCCATGAAAACCATGAAATAATGATCCCCCTTTCCATAGTTTGGTTAGCGAAGTGTGCCTTTGTGATACAGATATTTAATATAATATTTATGTCCTGTGTATGCTGCGGTCCCATTTCTGCTCTTGTTAACCCACGTGGTCTGCAAAAACGGTTGCATGCTACGTGCATATGCATAACTAATTTCTCCTGCCATCTCTTTTGTCCTGTATAAATGCAAAAATTATTATTAGTGCTTGTGCGCTGCTTAGTATTCGTTGTTGTTTGCCTTCTTAGTTTGTGAGATTCTTCGGTTTGGAGGTCGCTCATTACGAATGTAACATGACTGTGGGCAATGGGAGTTTAATTTGTCTCATCTATAGGAGAAACATTAGTGCTATGCTCGCTCGCTTGAGTATATTTGTGTATATTTGTTTTTGTTTGATGACGGCGGCCTTTGTAAATGCAAAGTGATTCAGCACATGATGCCTTCTTACCTGTTTTAAATATAAACTCTAAAGTTAATTTGTCTTCTGGTCGAATAAAACATGTATTTATACCCGAATCCTACCAAACTGACACCAGATCAGCACGTTAACTCCCTTCATATGTAGAATCATTACTAAAATCTGGTAAATACGCTTCAAACGTGGGGATTGTAGTCAGCAGATTGGTTGAAACTCGGTGTCGTAGGTGTCATACAACCATCATCTCTGGTGTCAAAAACGCTTTCTTTCCAAAAGGCCTTATATGGGGTCGTCTCCTCTCATGTAACATCTCTTTCTGGCAAACCCTGCTCAGCCCAGCTACAAACAGAGCTTTTAAAATACAGTTTGGAGTGCGGAGAGCGCATTTGCAATCCCAAAATGATTTCGGCATCAATTTACCCCCATACGAACCTGAATCGGGTTTTTATTTTTATGCTACAGAAGCTTTTTGATTCAACCGTTCTTGTGACGTCTCAGTAAAACAGTACCACACCTGCATGTTAACGGCGGGTGGAGACAGGACCAAACACCCACGTGTTTTACTGCATGTGGGTGTAGCAGTTTCTGGGGTAAGGCGAAGAGGAAGGTTGCTACCGTGGACAGAAACATTCTTGCAGACCTCCTGCCACCACTGCTCAGCTGACAGCTGCCAAAACACCCAGCAGTGGCCCCTGCAGCCCCACTGATCCTTGAAACAGAGCCTTTTGTTTCATATTTACTTGCTAACTGTTTTCTCTGGCTTAACAGTCTGAGAGCCCTGACACGCATCAAGGGACGAGACGGAGAGAGGCCCACTGTACTTCCACTGGATTTAAGAGCCGGGAGCAGGAGGAGGTGTAGCCAGACCTCTTGGCTTACTGTTGCATCACGATCTTTTGATCCAGCAGTGAGAGTAGCATATTGGAAGACCATGCTGCACGCTGCCCATAAATAAAAAACACAAAACAAGAGCGCCTGCACGGAGTACATGTTTTCAGAAACGGTTCCAAAAAGCTGTCAAGGTTTTGTTTTTTTTTTGCTTTTGTTTTTGGCTTGTTTGTTACTTTAAAAACAAAGAGGAAGTGGAACCCAAAAGCAAACAATGGAATGGATTCGATTATATTACTCTGTAACCTGATTTGCATTAAAATGAACTCCAGAGGTCCCGAGTAGTCCTGAGACTTGTATTAAAGGCAATAACACAAAGCCAGGGGGATATGATGGACATTTTCAGCCGCAGTGGTAACAGTTTGTGCACTTTTCCTGCCTCACAGAAACATTTGACTGTTAAATGCAACATAAATAAACCAATTTAATCACATTTTTGAGTTTCAGTAAAATTGAATTAACAGCCTCTAGTTATTAGTTAAAAAATGAATTATATAATTATATATTACTGATTATATAGCTCATTTACCTTTGCAGATGCATGCTACATCTGACTGAGTCATTTTACAATTTTCCCTTGCTTCGTTTTCTTTACCACAGTCATTTTTCGAAGCTGTGGAGAGATCAGTTGTTTATCTGCCCAGTGCTCAATTTGACACCTTTGCTCTGTGGAAATTGAAATCTGAGCACTTAGGCAACATCACAATAACTCGATCTTGTTCGTATCCTCGCCGAGCTCTTTTTCTAAAACCAGGTTTCAAGTTTCTAGCTTCTGGCAACTTTCTCCCTCTCTGTCCTGCTGTTAAAGCAGAACGCGCTGCTCGCTGTTTTTGTCAAGTCGTGACATTTACATCATAGATGTTTCAGGCTTAAAACAGGAACAGTCAATAAAAAAATACTAGGCTGCGTTTTATCCTGAACACATGTGGCGTATTGTTGGGAAAGGCTCTCTAGTTACCAGCGTAGATACAAATGTTAATTGCAATTCAGATCAGTTGTTCTGGTCCCAGGCTTTCCCTACTGGACTGATCTGTGTTCACCTGCTGCCTACTTGCACACTGGATTAGGTACTTGCACTATTCTAATCTAATCTCATTTGCCTCTCTGTAAACCAGAACTCACACTTTCTGGGGTTCAGACTCCCGTGAGCTCGTAAGGTTAAAAGCTAAACACAAACTTCTGTTGCTCCTCTCTTTCACACACTAGTGGCGTTGTGCAATAAAAATAGCTCGTATGAAATATGTATGAAACATCCCGTCAACAAACCTTCACCGCTGACTCACTTTAAAATGAGGAATGCTAAACTGCATGTGAGTTTTCTCCCGTTTTTCATGCTTACAACGATATTCCTACTCAGGATCATGGGTGACTGGAGCTAAACCCCAGCAATTTAGAGTTCCCTGCTCCCCCAGTATGCATGTCTTTGGTCTTTGGGAGGAAAGCGGAGCACCCAAAGGATATCCAGGACCAGGATTTAAAGCCAGCACCTTGTTTCTGCGCGACGGCTCTAACCTCTGTACCTCTGTGACATTCAAGCTATGCCGCCTGTGGTTTTCACCCCCCAGGCAGCAATGTGTCTGATATACATGAAGCTCCGCTGAAGAGTGGGTTCAGTCAATCTGCGCGCACAGTCATTTTTGACCCATGCAAAGCGAGGGAGCTCTTTTAAGCATTAGGGACGTCTACGGTTCACACAGATCTGTTCAGTAGGGCACGGAGAGCAGCACAGAGGCTAACGAGTAGGCTCGTGGCCTTTGTTAGATGTAGGACCGTTCAGGAGCAAAACCCCAGAGGCGTCATTCAGGAAAGACGAATATTGGAGCTGCAGGGCATTTTCTACAAATCTCCTTTGTCTCAACTAGAAACTGTACAGCGCTGTTGGAAGTTTAGAGCACAGAGGAACATACAGACAGCGGCTTTTTGCATGAAATTATAGAAATGAAAAATGTGCATTTCCAGTTTTGAACAGGATGTCGAGCAGTGCAAAGCTGCAAATACAAATATGTGCAGGCTGGAATTATAGACATTTAAATATTTATACAGATGTCCAAATTTGTATTTTCCTGGTTAGATTTCAGTTGCACATATCAAACTTGTTACTTGTCGCTGTCCATTAACCAATTTGTTATATTTAAGGTTTAATCCTTGCATAAACAGAGATGTAGAAATGTCAGTCTATGGTTCTAGTGAAAGTTAAATGCCATACTAAACTACTTAACTAGTTGTTAGGTATGCCAGTGTAAGCTAATGGTATTTTTTTAACAGTGATTTTAGACGGAAAATTCACCAGGAGGTTAAGAAGACAAACTTAATCGCTTCAAAATCCACAAAAAGACGGTGTAAAGACTTGCACAGGTTGCAATGTCTGCCAAGGCAAGACAACTGTACCACTCAGATATGCACTACAGCGGGGCTCGCAAACAGGACGGACACTAAACTCCTTTGAAAAACCCAAATTTAAGTCGAAAGGCAGCTCCAAGGTCAGAAAAATAAATTATAATGTTGTTGTGTTTGGCATAAAAAAACAAAAAAAACAAAAACATTACTACTGTTATTGCATTGCTGGCCTTGTGACTTGTGGTTTTGTGGAGCTTAAGTGCACCGGTGAAGAGCACTTTAAACACATTCACTGTGGTGTTCTGTGTTCATGTCTCTGAAGTGGTTTTCATTGTCATGAGCTATTACTGAAACACTGATGATATGAAGATGTAAATGTTGATGTTGTCTACTTTCTCTCTGGGCGGCCTCGTGCGTTTCTGTGATTGTTCCAATTATTTAGCCGTCCGCATAAGGAACTAATACTTTTTTTCTGATGCTGTACATGCAGCTCCATGTTGTCGGAATAAAGAAAAGAGAAAAAAAAAGAATAGCAGATTTTAAAATTTAATAGAAAGCTGTTAAAGAAACAAAATCCATCTATTTAATGTGCAAATTTATCAGAATGTTTCAAAAATCAACAACCAAAATTAATGTACACTTCCATCTACTCATGTCATGCGAACAATACTGGGGGATGACTGCTCAACAGCTAGTGCAATTAAATGATTGCAGGAGAAGACAACAAGATTACATCATGAAAGCAGCTGAGAATAATATATGTTATGATCTAATAACAACACAATGTCAGTCACGATGTGCGATGTCATTTTGAATGATGTGTTTTGGAATGGAATGTTTTAAATTTGCATGGAATGTTCGGACAATGAATGATGTCATTTGGAACTGAATGATGTCATTTGGAACTGAATGATGTCATCTGGAATACTATATTCTGTAACTTAAAAAAATCACTAGTGGTAATAATGTCATATGTGAACATGGTTTACATCTGCAGAGGACTGACATCTGTTTTCTTGTATTCTCCAGTTTACGATCTGTCAGAGGTGCGCAACGATCTTCACGATCCCATGTAAGTTCAAGACGTCACCAGGCTGCTTCTGCATCTTTGTTGTGTCGACTGCGAGACCCGCAGCAGGAGAAAGTTCCATACTGTATGTTAAAGTACTGTATCACACATTGATTAAAATATCCAGCGTCATGCATCATGCGTCAACGTCGTGGATCCTCCTCCAAGTCCGACCGTGGAAACAAAACAATACAAGTGTAGCTTATCGGTAGAAGCACTTATTGTTGCTGCCTTCTGGTGGTTGGAAGTATTATAACTTCCATCACTCCTGTCTGTTCCCACACGTCTATCAATATTAATAATATATAGCCATCTGTGCATCAATAAGACAACTGAAGGAGTTTAAAAATAATGCAAAAGTTACTTACCCTAGCCACTAAGTACTTTAATATGCAGTTATTAGTAAAGTGATAATTCAATATTTTATTTATTTACTATTTTTCAATGACTTTTTTGGAAAATTCTGAACCATTCCTTTAATAAACTCTCCAGACAAATATAGATTGACATTAAAAAAAAATACAGAGATAGAGAATATGATGATCAGCTGATTATGACGTCTGCAACCGTGTAAAAGCAGCGTGATCTGAATGAAAAACGGGGGGGCGCCCATTGCACAGGGCAATGCAGGTACCTGGAACACCAGCCAACACCAGGCTGCTGCAAAGTAATCAACAAAAATAGTGCCAGCGGACCCGTCCTCATTGTCCTTGCACACTGCTGAGTTGCGTCACATTCAATCAAACATGATGCAACACTGTTGTAGAGGAGCATCTGCTGATTTCAGAGGACCCATTCTCTCAGTGGCTGATGAGTAAAGTGAAGCTCGGAGGGGGTTTCCAGCACAAGACAATGCATTAAATTGCGCGTGTGCATGTCTCCCAGCATCATTGTACTGGCAGCAGGAAAACAGCCGAGCAGCACTGAGGCAATCAGGGCAGCTTTTCTCCTTAATTCAGACTGCTGCATCTTAAATGAAGTGTCTGCTAGAAGATAGCAGACTGAGGGAAAGGAGGGCAGAGAGACAGACAGAGGGAGATCGAGTGCGTCCCAGCAGAGCACGAGTCTAGAAATGCATGTAACACCCACAGTGTGTACACAAAATATCAGTTGAAATGGGGATAGGATCATTATTATTCTTATTCCCCCAGAAGTTGTTGAAAAAGTAGGTTAGCATGGCTGCGCGCGTCTCGCGGGGGAACAGGTTAGGCTAGCAGTCAGGCACTGTCAGAAATAAGCTAATGAAGCAAGCAAGAGAGAGAGAGAGAGTCGCGACAGTGTCTGGGTGGAAACACAAAAGTCTGTAACGTATTATGGTTAAATACCTTCTCGGGGTCAGAGGAAGCTTTTGTGGGGCCCTAAGCAGGATCGGCTAACACCTTCCGCTCTTAATATGCATAATCCTTACAAATCAACACCATATTAAGATTTAGTAAGTGACTTTGTGAATGGGAAAACGGAACGGGTATGGGAAATTATCATAAACATATTAATAAGTCAATTTGATGTGTTTACTTTTTCAGTCTGTTTGGAGACCCTGGTGGTTATGATGCCCTGACCGGCTGACTGGAGATTACTATTTCCATAACAGTAATTATGCACAATGTACAGCCAATCGGATTCATTCATGGTTCATTACCAGCCCTTATATGATCATCTGATACTGTTTTACTTGTTATCTCCCACCTGAGTCTTCTCCTCCCACCTGCTCACCTGTCTCCACTCATCCCTGTTACCCCTGCAGTCCTTAACTGGTCCTGTTTCACTCCTTGCGAGATCAGCCTGTGCTTGCTTGGCAGTTTCATGCCGTTGGTTTCAATGAATCAGTCAATCGTACGACAACTGGGAGACACAAATGTACCTCAGAGAGACACAAAATTATATTATTGTCACACAAACATGACAACAGGGAGACAAAATGATTATGAGGAGACGCAAAAGTACCACAAGGAGAGACAAAGAGGCTGCAGACACAAAACTATCAGAGAAAACAGCTGCAAAGAAGACACAAATCAGTCACAAAAGAGACAAAACTACTACAAAGAGACCCACAAATAAAAAGACACAAACCCATCACATGAAGATGACTCAGTTGCCTGCTTTGGAGCAGCTCTATCCGGCTGTGAACCCTGCAAGCCATTAACATCACTTTGTAAATAAGTCATTAATCTACATCAGCTCTGCCTCCTTCAGTTGCCTCCAGGTCCGGCCCCTGTTGCTCCACTCGTACCGGCTGTGGCAGGCACGCGCTAAACACAGCCAGCCTATCTCCCTATAAATGATTATATAAAACGCCACAAAGTTTGGATTTCGACGTCTTTATTATTTAAAGACAAGAAGAAGAAGATGCCCAGAAAGCATCAAGCGTCAACACTGGCCTGTTTCCAGGAAACTGATATTTATTCCTGACTTTCAGGGCGAGAAAAGTTTGAAATGGCCTATTTTGGTGGAGAGAAAGAGAGGATTTCTATTATAAACTAGCAGGTAAAATTATTAAAAGGAAGGAGTATTATATTACATTTTTTGGGGGGGGTAACAAGCCCAACACTGACAGAGATGAGAGATAGAGTAGGAGACTGGAATATGAGCTGTCTCCCTGTCTTTCCACAAACACACACACACACACACACGCTGACAAGAAGCATCTTGTTTTTTTAATAAGCTCGGTTTTCGACAGCTTCTCCTTTTGTTTTGTAAGTTTTCTGTGCAGCTGCTTCTCTGTCACCCACTTGAAAAATGCAAAAAAATAAAAAAATAAAAATCTAGATAGTTTTGGCAGAGCTGTAATTATTATTTTTCTCTCTCCACATTAGCGTGAGAATTAGATTTCTGCTAATTGCATCAAAAATTGCCCAGAGCCAAATCTGCCAATGTGTTCAGGCAGCCCACGCGCTACAAGCCGGTGACAATACACGTGTCGCAGCTTCCCTTCGCACGCTGACAGACAGCTATACTACTCTCCGATGAGACCGCGAGAGGAGGAAAGTGGGCAGCTGAGTGGGACCTGGAACCATATGGAAGACCTCCAACTGTGGCTACGCTCCAACCTGGCAACCCGAGCCTGAAGAAAGCTCCTCTCTGCTCTTCAATCAGTCCAGATTTATAAAAATAAAGAGCAGCGGAAAATACATTCACAGCCAAACCATGTGCCTGTGTTGCTGCTGCAATCAACGGCAAAATGCCCCGGAAATACCGCGGCACGAGGAGAAAGGCTTTGGCTCGCAACTGAGATAGAGAGGCAGTGAGGAAAATAACGTTTAGGATGCTCCCAGATAAACTTTTATCTTCTCAACAGAAGCGAGAGGCATTTTATGATATTTTCCAACTGTGATGTCTTTGCTTAGATGGAGGATTGAGAGTTTATCCTGCACAGTTTCTAAATCTGTGATAGGATTACCGCGCTTTCGCTCCGAGCAACCTCATATTCTCCCAGCAACTCGCTCTGAAGTTTGAAAAGGTGTACAGCCTCTTTGAGCGTGGCAGAAATCACTTTTAGTCATTCACCGCCAGTCGGGATGAAAACAGTAAACCCTGAGACCTGGACCAAAACCGAGCGATAAGGCATAATAACTGGAAATTTGATAAACGTGATGCAGTGGTGACGACGTATTACACTTCTGTCTACAACAAACCTGCACACTGTGCGCAGCTGCTTGTCGAATACATTACGAATTCCCCATGAAATTATCGTTAAACGTGATTTTATTAGGCCTTCGAGGGCTTTATGAGCTTTAAGAGAGGCAGTAAAAAGGATTGTCTGCAGGAAGCGCACAGAAGCTTAGACGCATCAGTGAAAACCTGCACCGCAGCCAGGTGCACCGCCGGGTTTTTGAGTTAAACTGTGAGTGCTCGGCAAATATTTAAATGCTAAATTAAAGGGAGTTAGAGAAAACAAACTAGCAATTCAGTTTACAGATAGCAACTGACAGAACTGTTAGGCTAAGGTTAGCATGCTAATATCTCCTGTTAGGATTAAGAGGTGAAACGAGTGATGCTCGACATAATCTGACTGATCGAAGTTCAGTTTAACAAAGTAAAACTTTCTAATTACATTAAAACAGACAAGAACAAATACTTCTCTGTGTATGCAAACGTTTTAAGAAAAGGATATTTACAAAGGCTTACATGTTTATGGTTAATACATCTTTTTAAATTTATATTTCTAAGTTACCGTGTACCTCGAGATTCACCACGGTTGGCAGCCAGTTTACACATTGCTAATGTTTCCACAAGCCAAGACTCGCCTAACGTTTCACCGCTGGAACAAGATTTAGTGAAGAAGTTTGAAACGAGCCGGAAGATACGGCGCCGAGGAAGAGATTAACACACATGTTGATTTACGAATGGCTGGTGCTGGCTATGTCCTGGAGTGGAATAACTGACTCGAATGAAAATGTGCATCAATTTGCATGATTTCCAGTTTTTTCACATGCATAAGCTGTCTTTATGTTGGGTGTATTCAAACAGCCCAGTGGCCCTAAGCAGGATAAGCAGACAGGTGTAAGTGGGTGGATGAACAATTAATAACTTGTTTTTTTTAAATTTTACTATGAGAAGAGAGTACACACTCAAAACACTCAAAACAAATGTGTTTTCTAATTATTACTTGTTTACTTTAATCATGAAGACAAATATCCAGCAGCACCGCGAAGCAAAAGAGCTTCCACCAGCGTCTGCCCAATCAGCTGCGCTCATTTTGAGGGGGTTCTCATGGGTTAACTACCGATTCTGACTCATCATCTGCAGGAAGCGAATATCAGGCAGTGCACACAGATGAAAGCTTCATCCCCACTTCCAGTCTTAACATTTGACGTCAGCCCCAAAACTCTCCATCAACACCAAAGAACGTTATAAGTTCAGTCAGAACTATACACACGTTGTTCAGGTTTCATGGTTTTTCACGTCAGCGACGGCACAGTATTCTTTTACGTGTCCGCTCATCTTTCACATCCGTCGGATCCACTTTAAAAATCTTTAAACTGAATTCAGCCTCAGACAAGATAAATCTGTCACTTCTGCTCCACTTCAGCCTGCTGCACGAAGCTGCAGCCTCATCGCTCTTTTACATGTTTAACACAGACTCGACGTTCCCGTTCGTGAGCGACGCTGGCTGAGATTACAGTGACATGCAGCGGCGCCATTTACCTGCAGACTGATCCATATTGCTCTACGGGTGCATCGACCGCCGCTTCGCAGTATGCATGTGTGTGTTTGTGCGTACAGTTCTGCCGAGAGGGTCCATCCTCTCCCTGTGAGACTGATTGTGGCTCACTGAGATCTGTGAGCACGGGTTAGGATCCCCACTGAGGTGTGACTGATTTTCTTTGATAGCACAAAGCACAAATTACTGCAAAACAGAGGGAGAGAGAGAGAGACCGAGGCAGAAGAGTGGGAGAAAGAGAGAAATGAGGTTTCTATATGTTTCCACAGCCACAGCGTTCCAGGGCCGACCTCCCAAGGCGTCTCGCATGATTTTCCAATTTATGAACTCCCTATATTTGGCTGCTCAGGCTTCACAGAGGAGCTTAGTTTTTATTGCATTCTGTTTGCTGTAAAACACTCTGATCAGTGTGACCGTCACAGGACATCTCGCTCCACGCCTGCTCAGACTCCTCTTCAGCTCTGACCTTACTGGAGGAACTCACAATAGGTCATTCTGACATTCAGTACTTCGCACTGAAAACACTGCTTTATTAGCGCTACCCTCATTATAAACACTGTAGGGAGGAGTTTTCCCAGTGAGCATCTGGTATGACATATTGTAAATGCAGCATTATGTTAGTTACAGTAACGTTCAACTGTATTTGCCACAACTTTGGCGAAGGATTGTCAGAGATGTGAAGTGGGATGTAGGCTAGCATGTTGCGGGCTTTATTGAACGTTTTATTGAACAAACAACACTGCAGTTACACATGAAAAGCAGATTTTGCATGTTATATTTGAAATCTGAAAAGTATAAAACTATTTCCAGTAAAATTCAAGAGTCTGTGTCTCATAATGTGAGGAAACAGGAAATAAAATGGAAACTTTCTCCACCGCTGTGTGTGCTGTGGGGACAAAGCGGCTGCTTCGCGGGCTTCCGGGACATTCGCAAGTGAAATTACCGTAATAACACCATTTTGGCTGTAAAGCGCAACGTCTCAGCTTTCAGGAACCGTTTAATTTTTTCCGATGGCACAAACCGTGACGTAATTACTGTAATCCAAGGTGCCGGCGACACGTTCGGTGTTTAAGGGTTAAACCATTTTAATGGAAGCTCACCTGGTTTAAGGTCACAGGTTATGTAAAGACGGTGCAATAGTAGACATATTTTGAATAGAATCAGTTTGCAGAATGATGAAAATGGTAGAAACTGTGAGTAGCTAACAGTGCACTGATGTTTGACATATTAGGGCCTTACAGTTTTGGCTAATGTGTTAGCAGCAGCTGCAGATTTACAACAGTGACGCATGAAACACGCACCGAACACAGAGCAGCATTAGCGCTCTATTAGCAATTTGCTCAGTTTGCACGCGGCTGGCGAAGGCCGCGTTGCGTGCCGTGCTGCAGGATGCTGCTGGAGACAAGTTTAGCAGAGCAGACAATCTAAGAAAAACTAAAACTGTGAACTGGGGGTTTGTCACTATCTCACAACGCCGGTTGATCCGTTGTTAATGGAAAAGATACTGATTCATGCAGCTTCGAGGATCAATTTGCAAACAAAAGAAAACAACATTCTCAGTTTAACTTCACTCACCTCTCGCCACTCTTTGGTCCCCAGGCCTTGCAAGTACAACACCACCACTGACGAGAGAAACAAATGCACACACACGTATTAGAGTTTGCATTTTGCCGATAAAAATCACAAAATGACACGATATGAATGCAGATATTCACAGGTGCAACACTGCAGTACAGTAATTAAAGTACTTTGTTTGATGACCATATGCTTATAAAACCAAATTCTGTCTCCACTAGATACAAAGGAACAAAAGATTAAACTTTTAATGTGCCTTCGAGGACATTGTGTTGCCGCAGAATCGTAATTCGGTGAGGCCTTAGGGGAAAACACGATTTAAATAATTGAAATGAAGTTATTGAATGCACGCGGTATTAAAAAGCTACGGCGAGCACGGCGGAGGAAAACGTTCAACGCCATCACAAAGACGCAGCTGCAGAACAGATAATAAATCCCTCCCAGTGATTTGTTGCCTCACTGATTCATGTTAAAAACAAAATCACCTCGTTATACAAAGCATCAAGGTGCCCTGTAGCGTTTTCTTGTCACTAAACGGAGATTATGTTTACACTTCCTGTTTCTCGCTCACTAACAAACGCGCGGTGGATGCGTTTCCTTCCTCACGAAACATTTGCGAGGCAGGTTTTTACTACTGGCTTCTTTCTTGAACTTCCTGCGTTTGCCTTTCATCGGTTTCCACAGTTCCCGTGCGAAACCACTTCATGAAAGCTTTATACTTGCTGTTTTAAACACTTTGTGGCCGGTACTTCGCTCCACATGATGCATTTTACATTTTCACTTTGTTTGGACTCATGAGACAACGGTTACACTTATGGGAAAGAAAATGGTCATTAACTTTTAGATTTTGATTGAATCTGAACTCCGGTCTCCCACAGGAAAATGGGATGCGCTACATATCCGTCCGACACCCCAGGCTCACCCAAAACTTAACTTTAATTGTGTGCCGCGGTGCAGTAGATACTCGGATCCCAAGTTTCCTGCATCGGCTGCCTGCACAGAGTGTCACTCTGCCTGCTGTACTCGGATTATGATGAATATGCCAAATTAGCGACCCCACATTTATTTTCCTTAGCAAAAAAATACGATATAATCAGTTTATATTATGATACCTTATTTAAATTCATTGTTAAGAAACACACATATTGCACATATGGATGCATTTCAAAAGGGATGCTGGCCTGGGATGACAATAAGCTCTTTTAATATAAATACCATATCCTAAATATAGATATAAACTTAAAGAAACAGAAACTGCAGAAAATTAAACCTCAGCAGTCCCAAAAAATAAAAAAAATTTTAAAAAACCAGACAGACTGACAGGTGATTTTGTTTTTGTGGCAGTTTTATGCACAAACACCACAGAAACGATCTCTCAGCGCCAAAGATGGAGACTAAATTACACAAAACAAGGAATGCCACTTTGAAAAACACACAGAGAGAGAGGTTATAAAGCATGCAGGAGCAGCATGTGGGCACCACACACACACACACACACACACGCACACACACACACACAGAAGAGTTGCTTTCAGCATCGGGCCGCTGTGTTTCAGCTGACAGCTCAGCCGGGTCCAAACACTCAGGGACTCTTCAGGCCTCCTCAAGGTTAAAAGCAGCGCATTATTTCCATTAAACGCCGCTCCTCCTCGTCCTCCTCCCGCTATCGGCCTCCCACTGCTCCTGCTTCAGGAGTGAATTCGGTGAGAACGCCGCGCACTTTGCTAATCCACTTTCAGATCGGTCTGGAATCACATCGCAGACGGGCGACAGGCGACGGGAAATTGTGAATGAGAAATGATACGAGGTGACTTTGGTTGAGTGAAGCTAGTTTACTTTAGTCCACGAGCCTCCGCCTATTCTGCCCTCGTTTCCTTGTCTCCTCTCCCCTTTGCCTTCTCCTTCTCATCCTCTCTGAGCTCTCCTCTACTTTCCTCCGCTTGTCGATCACCTCCTCCACCCTTCTTCCTTTCTCTTTCTCCTCCTCCTCTCCTCCTTCTCCTCCCCACTTCCCTTCCTTTTCTCCTCTCCTGCTCGTGCCCCCTCATGTCTCCTTCAATCTATTTTCCTCGCTTCTCCTCCTCATCTACTTCTCTCCTTTCCTTCCGCTCTTCAACCCCTCTCCTCCCTCCCACGCCCCTCTCTCCTCCTCTCCACTCCTCCTCCTCCTCCTCTCCCACACATCAAAGCAGAGCATGGTAATGGCATGCAGTGTAGAGAAAGCCTCGTGTTTCTGCGTCAGTGGGACAGGAGACCAGTCGACCACGACGGACCAAAACACTGCTGGGACCCTGTAGACCACGATCCTCTCTGCTCTCCTCTTCAAAAGGAGCAAAACAAATAAATAAATAAATAAAAGGAAAAGGGGGAGAGGGGAGGGGAAAAAACAGGGTCAAGCTAAATTAATAAATACCGAAACAGAGCGAAAGAGGCAAGAGGCCAGGAGTTTAGCGACGGTCGGCTAACTGATTCCATTTGGTAGAAAGAGAGAGAGTGGAGCGTTTATGGGCACTGACCACTCTAAATGAGTGTTTGTGCGTGTCTGTGTGTGTGTGTGTGGCACGAACAGCCATCAGCCATCCATCATGATCACAAACGCATCCACTATGTATGTTTCTTTACAGCCTCCCTGAAACATTTACACCGCCTGCGCTCGTGCGCGTGCGTCCGACGCATGTTACATGCTGGGACACCAAAGTATGAGGAGCCATCAGTCAGGGCTGTTTAGGAGTACAGAGGGTATAAATGGATGGAGTATGAAACACCTACTGATCCACACCAGCGCTGAAGATAATAAAACAACATGCTTCAGTCTGGGGAGTGGGGTTTTTTTGCATTGCATCACCTGAACTAATAATTCAATAGACCTTAAAATAGACTTTTGATGTGTTTGTGAGTGTAAAAGTGTTGAAATTGGACAAAACAGATCTTTTTCATGTTGGGTTATGGGTGATAACAGCAGCTCTGAGTAATACATATGAACTCAGGAGTATATCTAAGGTAAATTATTAAGTACTCTTATTACTTTAACTAAAATCTATTCCCAGCTGGAGAAGTTATTTTCCCGGGTGAACAGTGGAACAGTGGTGGCTCCTCTCCTCCTGTCTGGCAGGTGAAAAGAAGTGGACAGAGACTTGACGTGTGGAGGAAACACATAACTGTCTACAACCTCCGCAGGACAAACGATGGGGCTGACAAGGACTGCATTGCAGGTGGGACTGACCATTTCAAATATGGACTTTTTGGAAAGGGGAGAGTGGAGGGGAAAAAAAGAGGTGCAGCACAGACTTTGGTTACTTTTTTGCAAATAATTGCGTTTTTAAATATGCAAATGAAGGGAAAGGCCGGGGTGCTGTAGCAACTAGTTTTCCACTCTGAAAGTGAGGTTTCTGCTCTGCTTTTCCTGTTCAATTAGACGCATAAAAGGTCAAAAAGATCAGGTAATTTGTGGAGAAGAGGAGACCAGCGAGTGCAAAGTAAAGGACATAAATGCAACGTTAGAGAAACTTAACTTATTTCAGTGCAGAAACTGGGTTATGAAGAACTCACGGAGGATCGGTCTGAAAAGATGAGACTCCATATTCCTCCGCTGAACTTCAAAGCAGCAGTCAATCGACGGTGGTTTGGGCCTTTTTAGTGTGGAAGCAGAGATTTGCGTGATGGATTATCGATGTGAGGAGAAACCCATCAGAGGGAGCTTTGCCTGGTCAGCGCTGCCAGCCCAAAGGATGTGAGCAGATGATAGCCGGAATCACAAATCTAATCTCACAGGCATTTCCACAGAGATGAAGCCCACCAGCACTCAGCCAGCAGTGACTGTAAACACAGGGCTCCACACTCACAGGAATCGCCTAGCAAGATGCTTTTCTCAGAGAAAGAGAGTCCACTCAACCATTAGGGTTTCTGCTGGGTCAATATGTGAATGTAATGGCCAATTGCTTCTCCTACATCCATGTTAGGAAAGAAGGGAGGGTGCTGCTCGGAAAGGAAATCTAATGCCACCTAAAGCTTTTTAACCCCATCCTGATCTAATGTATTAGATTAAACACAAAGTTTATCAATGCAAAGCCACCACAGTGAGCTGAAAAGGTGTCCCAGCTCCCGAAATGCAGCATAACATCTACGTTTTCATTTTGATGTGACCTCTAGTAAAGGTCTAGTAAAGGAAGTGACTACAAACCTCCATTTAAAGGTTAAAAGACTGGATTGCTACTTTACCTCATTGTTCGGTCCACGAGATGTTGTCAGGCTGATCTAATATGCAGATTTAAATACTTTTTATTGCACAATGCTAAAATCAAATTGTGCAATACTGTCCATATAACTCAAGATAAATTGGTTCAGTGCGCAGACGCAGATGGCTAACACAAGCTAGCTATAGATGCAAAAGACACTTTGCCTTTTGCTAAATACATAAGTATCATGGCTAAAATGTAAGGGACTGGTTGCATTACTAATCCCACAGTTGGTTTACACCCTTTTCAGAGCTGCTCATTAATTAGCTTAGCAGTTAGCCATAGCCTCGCTCTCATTTATCTATTTTATTTATTGGCTATATTTCTAACAAGCAAAGGTGTATCTGCATAATTTTGCAAAAGTAGCAGAAATAGATCACTGCCGCTCAGTTCAGTTGCAAAATAGCACTGTTAGCTGCAGACACCTGGGTGCTAACAGCATCATCTTGGATCATCTTGGAGTCGTGTTTCTGGCCACCAGATGAACGTAATACATATTTATTCTCCTTGTTGCTCTTTTGTGGTCTCAACGAACTCCTCCTAGGGCAATAATCTAATGCTTTAGCTATTTTAGCTTTCACAAGCTAGTTGCTAAATTTGTCCGTCCTCTCTTTGCAGGCCCTAAGATTAAAACAATCAGCTTTTTATGCTCCATAAAGCAGAGGGGAGCTGCAGTCGAGTGTAATTCTCTATGGGTTCGTCAGCGACTCTCTCCACATTAAACATAGTCATTTGATCCATTTTTAATATTTAAATATTGATTAGTGCTGCTGTAAGTTACTAGAAGCATTCCTTTGCCTGAATTATTTAATAAGCACAATAAAATCTGTTCATTTACTTTACATTAAGTTATTATTAGCGTACCGAATTGGAACCGCACACTATTTGGCATTACATAATTAATATAGTTAATGGTAAAATTCATTTGTATTTAATTACACGACATTGACAAAGGTACATTTACCACAAATCGGTTTATTTATAGCATTTATAATGCTTCACCTTGAACCGAGTTTAAATTCAGAGGTTTCCCGTTTTAGCTGGGACCAGTTGGCCATTTGACCCCAATCACGCACCATGTGACCTCTGCCGCTCAGTCGGTTAAGTCAGTTATCAGTCTGTCGATCTGTAAAGAATCAATGCAGACTGTTCCCCGTTTATTGACTCTACAGGCAAAGCTCTACCTGGTGACTGGGTTCAGTCATTTATCAGCAGCTGTCAATGCTGTGTGACATTATCAGTACGTATCGACCCCGTCCTGTTGTGGCCGGACGCCTGGGTCACATAGAAAGGGACTAACCAGGGACATGAAAGAGGTGAGGGGGCATCGGGGCCGCGGCGAGTCCAGCCTCCCTCTTTCCACCGGCAGGGAGGAAGGGTTTGAAGTTCAGGACCCCTCTGACACAATCATTACCCTCCATCATGGCTCGCCACCTCCACCCAGTCCAGAAAGAAAGACTAATCTATGGGATGTGTCAATAAAGGACCCCTGGCCTGCTGGCTGACCGTGCAGGAGAGCTTTGCAGCCTGCTCTACCTGCCCAAAAGCGTATTCAGTCCAAAATCTACAGCTAAATATATCCGATCTTTAATTTTTTATCAATACCATTTCACCCTTATTCCTATTTTATATCTGATTATCAAATAAAGAATCATTTTTTACATAATCTCCCACATTTTGTCTGGCGAGGGAGTCCTTGTTATGTAATAACCCCTATAAAATGACTCATAAAGACGCTTTGAATCCATAAACCGAGTTAAGACACAGGACATAAACCAGATAATTGCCAGAATCTTTCATATAACGGTGACGGAAGCTCGTTCATGAATGAACATCAGCACATTATGAGATATCCTTAATCCCGCCTGACAGCCGCAGTGGGAAATCTCCTTAACGCCTGCCCGTCACTGTATTCAGCTGCATTAAGCCCTCAGAAACAATGATTATCAATGTTCGAAACAGCCGATCACAGTTAACGTTCACCCTTTTTTGTTTACTTGCAAATGAAGCAACATTTTACAAATGCAGACAGTTTTAGGCTTCAAAGGAGTTTTATCATAATTACCGATAGTTAGACAAGATGAAAAAGCGCTGTCTCTAATCTGGAGTCCATGACTCAGATCCAAATCCACAGACTGATATTAGATAATTGGGCATTCGATACGTACACTTGTGGTTGTTTGTTGTGTTGCTGTGAGATTAAGGTGCTCCGAGGACACGCATAAGCACCACACTTCTCGAGTCTTCTGAAGTGTGAAACCTTGTGAGATGTTACAAACAAATCTCAGTTGGTTTTAAGAGCTGCAAACAAGTCTCACATAACAAACACAAGGCCCTAAATCTTATTTATCTTATTTTAGAAGTGCTTCGTGCACTTCTCAGCCGGGCTTTGAGGCTGCAGGTGTTAAACCAGACCTGGTACCGCTTAAATCCGTGGTTCTTACTGTAACACCACTCCTGGGGGTGGGGGGGGGGATCCCCAGCTTTGCATATCTTACATCTCTTTCATGCTCCTGGCACGCACAGCTAACTAAATCAGGTGTGTGCAGCCAATCAGAGCTGATAGATACTCTTAATTACACTCTGCATGTTTAAAGCAGTTCAAACACACTATATATAGTTGAAAATCATGCAGAGCATATAGGAACGTGTGGCAAATAGTTGTTTGGTTGTTCTGTCAACTGCTGATTAATTGAAAAATACTAAAAATGAAATAAATAAAATAGAAATCAAAACACAGCTAGGCCTTCAAGTCATAGTCCTGGTTTTGAGGTTAGGTTATCTGAGTTATCCATCCATAGGAAAGTGTTTATTTAGAATATGTTCAGCACTTTACGTTGCTGTCAGAGAGCTCTTTTCTTTGGCTTTACAATATTTCTGTGCATAAGTGCAACTGCGTCTGTCAGACAGTGCTGTCGGCAGATCAGACCGATATCAGACTCCATTTTTCTAAGGATAATTTAGTAAACAGGAGCTATTTAGCAGGACTAACCCTCTGAAGCTGGCACTATAGGGGGATTAATTGACTGAATAAGAATTAAAAATGGTATAATTGTACAAGGGGACCATTTTAGGAGGGTCTCTCATGAAAAGATTGCACTGTGTTTCTCACATTTCAGCAGCAAAGCCATGATACAGCGACATTAATCCACAAGGGAGCTGCTGTCACACGCAAAAAGAACATGAGAGCAACGAAGAGGAGACGGGAGACGTCGTTACTGTGTGAGAACTTTAATATAAGTAAGTTAATATACACAGCCCACAGTTTTTCAGGCAGGTACCAGAACCAATTCCAGATATTTTGCAATAACTGAGTAATAACTGAAACAGCATTTCAGTTGATATTCAGTCTCCAACTCTGGTGAACCTCCTGAACAACTGAGGAGTTTGAAATTCAATGGAGGACAGACTCTTCCCGGTGGTTTCAAACTTAATTTCATCAGTGTTTAAAACATAATCATGGATACTGAACTCCATTTCTGCCAATGAATCCCCGCTGAACGCTAAAATCTGTGTCTCTTGCGCCACAGAACTGTTTCCATCTGCAAAATTTGTGACACAATAGCAGAACAATCCACAGATCACCTCCACCTGAAGTCAGAGAGCACCTGCTTTGCACCCAATTTGTTTTGACTTGACTCTTTGTTGTAACAAGCAAAAAGCAGCACATGCTCACGCGGGGTTTGTCGGGCTGTGGAGTACGACTAACGTTCAAAGAGAATCTCTTTTCTTTTGCTGTGTGCGTCTGTGTGCGTCCGTGTGTGTGCACGCTTTGAGATCTGAGGCTCCTTCATGTGCGCTGCACAGAAACACAGTCGCGGCGGAATACACGGCCCAACAGCACTTACGCATGCATGCACACACCCGCCACCAAACATCTGAACAACGACAGCCACATGCATGCGGCGACACACACGGATGACAAAAACACACACACATAAACCTCAGGCAAATAGGGCACTCGACACACCAACTGCACTGTACATTACACACACACACACACACTTTGAGCAGTCCCTTAAGGAACAGCCCATCCAAGTATATCTGAATTATTTGTGTATTAAAGTAAAATTCTGGTGTTTTTCAATCTGCGCTTTCTCGCATTTGCAGGTTAGTTTGAAACCTAAACATCTGGACAAGCAGCACAAATGAACTAAAACCTGAAGACGGCCTAAATCATTTCCAACCATCATCTTTAGCACACTGTGTTGGTTATTGTAGCAATCTCACTGGGATCCGATGCTGAGGCAACTTATGAGCTGTGCGACATGCCGTGTTTAGCGTTGTCTCGATGGCTCAGTGCAGCGCTGCGGCTAAAAAAACACAACAATCTGCAAGACTGTTGCAGAACTTTGCCAGATCCCGGAAAAGGTATTTCACATTAGTGACATCATTTCCTGTGCATGACATCATTACCTTAATGCAACCTCTGTTGGAGGAGTGGGCGTGGCTAGAGCTGCTTCGTATGGGGCTGATCAGACAGTGAGATATTTAAATGTATGATTTATGATTATGAATCTAAACTGTGCAACGTCTGTGTTCACTATGTAATATTATATTGACTGGAACTGCAAATTGGTTTTGACAGGTACAATAAAGTTTTATTCAAACATAGTTTCATTTCAAAAACAGTTCCACACTGAAAAGAGCTGGAGGTGGCTGGGAGGGTGCAGACAATACGGTTCTTGGTCGAGTCTGACAGTAACAAAGGAGGAAGTCATGTGACGTTATTATAGAGAAGTCCACGCAGGGAGGAGGCCGAGGTGGATGGATGGCTCAACAAAACGCCACACTTGAACATGGGAGTCGGCTATAAATGTTTCCTGTTTCCCACAGCCAGTCAGCGCTGTTTGAAGCATCGTTCTATAACCTCAAGCCATGTTTGCTGCTGTAACCATGACGACGAAGTTCCCCTAAAATAATACTGGGGACATATTGTAACCAAAACTACATTTTCCCAAATCTGAACCTTATCAAATCTGAGCCGCAGCCTTGTCACGTCGTTAAAGACTCGAGTTTCAACAGTGTTTTTAAAAGCGCAGAGGAACTCTGTCATTGTGTTGACAAAAGCATGAGATCAGAAAATACGTGTTGTTCCGGAGGGCACGAGCAAAAAGCGCGTTTTGTCAACTCCGTCACAGTTTGTGTTGAGCCTTCAGGCTGCTCCGAGATGTAAAAAATAAAGCAGAGATCATATTTAAGCACTCTTACGTCAGCGCACGAGGGATCTTTGTGCTGAAACGCTAAGACAGCCAATCAAAAAAGGCAGAAATAACAGCCACATCATTGATCGTTCGAGCAGTTAATCAGGCAGTGACCCCAGTCCACATGAAGCAACAAGCTATGTGGTGGAAATTCATCCTGATTCTAAGATTAGTCAGGGAAAACCAGGTTTAGAGAAATGGCAATATACTGTCTGTACTGTATATTGTACTTTAACTGTGTGTGTATGTGCGTGTGACCGGCAGTCGTTATGTTCCAGTAATCCTGCAGTGATTATCTGCCCTTATTGGAAACAAACTTGATTTGAAGTCTGCCATTTGACCCCTGGGACGCAGCTTTTCATTCACTCCATTGTGCCTGTAAACGTTGTGGGAGACCCTCGCCGCGTTACTGCTCGCTGATGCTTGCTGTGCGCTGATAAGGTGCACGAAGTGGTGATTTAATAACCGCTGCATGAAATTGAACGCGTTCGGTTCGAGGCACTGTGCTGCGCGGCGTAATTGGCTTCAGAGCTGCAATTGCAAACACAAAAGTTGAATTTGATTAAAAGACTGAATGAGGAAGTGGCGGCCGTTACCTGGATCTGACTTGGAGAAGGTGTCCATGTCTAACAGGTTTCTGCAACAAAAGGAAAAAGACTGTTAGAGATCGAAAGTGCCGATCTTCGTATCTGTGAGGCTTACATCTCGTTTGCTTACAGTCATGCTTCATAAACAGCTTTACTCACTCTTTAATAATGGTAATACACACAATAGTAGCACATGTATTGCATCATTTCCTGGCAATGTAATCTTTTATGTATGTCGGTTGCTTGTATATATTAAAGAGCAAGCGTCACTGGCCCTCTGTGATTACATGTTGCCACAATTCAATTCAAAGAGCTTTAACCGTGATTGTGAGCAGCCGACGGGGGGAAACATTTACTTCAGCTTCCGACTTGTAATCCGGAGTCGGAGATAATATCCGACACGCGCATAATCTCCCCAGTTTGGCGGAAAGGTGTCAACAATTTGTGAGCAAAGTGGCTGCAAATGCATTAAAAAAATATCCAATATTGGCACAAACACAGCAAATCCAGCTCATTTCCAAAGAGCAAAATAATGTAAACCAAGAAAAGAAAGTAATTTAGACTATTTATCTGACAACCGACTACATGGTTAGCAGTGGTGCAAGGTATCTAGGACTAGTGTGTGAAGGCTAACAGGTTGTTTTCTCCCACAGACACTGCATGAATGCACTATTATACGAACACATTAGCATTATCTCTGGTGTCTGAGACAGTCCTCGGTTTGTGCCCCGGTGCACATGAATATAATGCATGAAACTGTCCCACATACTGTGACTCACACATGAAGTGAATCACCAATACAGTGCTAAAGTGCCTTCTGTGTCACTGCGCAGTCAGTACGCTGCACAAGTACAGCGTGAGGGGAGTTTTGTTTTGGCTCTGGGCATCGCATCAGATATGAAATAAAACAATTTCAGTTGCTGTCCTTCCCGCCGCAGCTTAGCAAGGAAATACTGTCCGA
This sequence comes from Datnioides undecimradiatus, assembly GCA_008933995.1. Lineage (NCBI taxonomy): Eukaryota > Metazoa > Chordata > Actinopteri > Lobotiformes > Datnioididae > Datnioides > Datnioides undecimradiatus. The sequence goes on from WARS01000013.1 coordinate 20,764,627, forward strand.
AAGAGCTGAAATGAAAGTCACTGAAGAAGATTTCCACTTTGTGATTTTAGCCACCGTTCCCACCGGGCGTGATAATGAAGTAATTGCTGAGATCTGGCAAAACAATGACATCACCGTGATGAATTTTGATTGGACAAGAAACAAGAGCAGTCAAAAGATCAGAGAGGTTGGAAACAAGTCCGTAGCGTGGCCATAATGTCTAAAACACTTCATTTAGAGATAAAAATATCAATAATTGCAACAAAATACTGTAAAAAGACGATTGGTTAGTACTGAGGATCAAAGCTGAAGCAGGTGTATAAACTATTTGGCTAATATTGTCATTTTGTCATTCACCTTTATTTTGTCTTGGGGTCTGATTGTCCCCTTTTTGGCCTCATCGTGTTGTTATTGTGTTTTCAACAACTCATTGATGAGTACATTGTCTATATTACCTGCAGAATTGATGCCTAAAACAACAAAATGCAGCCTATTTCCTTTATAATGCTGAAAATAAGTGACGCATATAGTCATTATTCCCTTTCAGACCAATAAAATACAGGTACAGATGGTGCTGTACCTGTATTTTCTTCTATTTCCTTGGTAAATGTTCGTATTTACAGCACAGAAATAGAAAACACCCATTTCTGATCAGATCACGTCAGGATGTCTCAGCTGACATTTATCTACAGGTCTAAATCAGTTCTTTAGCTATAAACTATACTCGCCCTTCAAGAAAAACCTGTGCTTCACACAATTTTCACCGATTAAACAAGTTTAAACTTGAGTTAAACTGACCCCAGACACACGTTTTTAAATGGATGTAAATGATAATGCGCTCCAAGCTGTTCTCATCGTGGTGCTGGAGGCTCCAACGTGTCCACTATTTGGTTATAACAGCCCCCTTGTTCTGTTGTAGACTTAACGGTTCGTATTGAACTTAATTTGTCTTTTTTGGAATAAAACCCAGCACTTTGTTATGTAAAATAATCACAAAAGTTCACAAATTCACTGTAACAAAAACTTGAAGGATGGCAGCCAACAGCTTTGTAACTACAGCGAAGCTTGTGCCGAAATCCGCGCAGCCCTTCCACCAGCCTGCAGCAACAGCTTCATGTTCTTCCCTCTGAGCAATAAAACACAACACACTCAGCCAGGCCTGTGTGTAATTAGTGTAGTGTGGGCACAGCGTGTGTCAGTGGACTTTCTCCAGTTACCAGCGAGAAGAGAAACTGGAGAGGCACGAGTTAAGGTGCTCACTCTCATCCCCCGGTCAGTGATATTGAAGTTGACACATAAGAGGATTTCATGTTTCCTCATTTTGCTGGCTGCAGCAGGGGAAATGAATCATACGTACACACACAGACAATACACAAAAAAAGCGTCATGACACACGCAGCCATGAAATCATTGCCAGGATTACGACCCAATTTCCTTGTAACAACTTGACACATTAGTGAGAATTGACTGCGATAACAAACAGTGTTCAATAAAGAGCCGAGGAGCAGCTACTGACAGATGGAAACGCTCCTCTCTAGAGGGCTTGTAGCAATCGGGGTGACGACGAGCGAGTCGGAGGGAGCGACTGCAGGGAGCCTGCAACCCTGGCATGTTCGTGCCGGTCTCTTCGTGTCGACATGCGTGTTCATGTTCACGCGTGGCCCTCAGTGCAGTATCCCTCCCCTGCTAATAGAGTGTGACAGTTTGCAGTGCTATACAGAAGTGTAAGAGCCATATGGGTTTTACTGTTTTATTTACTACTTTACTGTTTCACACCATACCCAGTGGAGCTGAAATAGTCTTTTTAAAATCAAATTTAAGGCTATATTACCTTTATTACTTAAAATATACAACCAAATAAACTGTTGCATACCTTTACCCAACAGTATGCAGTAATTTGTCCTGGGATGGTAAAACCAATTTAACATAATATTTTTGTTTTTAGCAAAAATAAAAAAATAATTTCTCACAAGCCCAACACAGTCACCGGCTAAATGTCAATAGCTTGACCAAGCAGGCAGTCAAGTGGTGAGGTATGAAGTTAATATAAAGATGAATAAGAATGAGGGCGCAGCAGGTTTTAATGGAAAAAAGCATTTTCAATAAAAAAAACAGTAGATGTTATCAAAGCTGTATTTTTTATATGTGCTGATAATGTGTTTAATAAATTTGTTCTGATCACAATAATTTCAATTTAAATAGCAACTGCCGTCTCACAAGTATCTTCTCATATTGCTAAATTGAAGCTTAGCAGCGTGTTCTGTTGCAGTTCAGAAGCTAGCGGAGCAACAGCTAGCTGGTCGCTAACGTAGCTACTGAGTGAACGTTGCTTAAAGTACCGTCGGTGGATTAATGAGATCAACTGGGACATTTGAACAGCTTAAAATGCAAGAAACAGCATTTTTGAGAGTGTTTAGCTTCTTTACTGTGATGTTTTTACTATGAGAGATCAGAGACACACTAACGTATGCTAGCTATGTGCCGCTACAAGCTTAGGATGGTTGGTCGACACCGGTTTGTTCAAACTCACGTAATCATATATCGTGTTTTATTAAGCAAGAATAAAACATTTAATATATACACTTTTGCATCTGCACACAAAATTACTGGGAATGTGGTTAAAAAAGGCATTTTTCATTTCAACAGCTAACCTCCAGTACCTGAGGGAGGTGACAGAAATCAGACAGATCAATCATCAGCTTTGCTCGGTAAGCAACTGAATTGAGTAATTTGTCTCTGCCAGACGTTACCCTGCGGGAGATCATGCATCTCATCACATACATGTGTGTGCATCTGTCCACAGCTAATCTCACTCATTAGGCTAATATTCTCGTTTCCGTGATGGACATGCAGGCTAGGTCATGTTAGATCTGCTCTCTGCTAACACGGTTCAACAAGGTCTGATTTAAAAATATCATTTTGATGAATCAAACACTTGCATATCGTTCGTCTTAAGTCATGGCTGAGCTTTCTTTTTTGTCAGAACCCCATTTCAGGACTTCCATTAGAAAACCTGCCATTTGAATCTGAGCTGACGTACAGGATGCCGTACAAAGAGATGCGTGCACAGATGTATTGACAGTATATCTCTGCCTGTTTATTGTATTCTCATATGGTTAAACCTGATACATAAATATTGCTTCATCTACATCTTTCAGTTATCAATTTGTTAGCATCTTGAATCTGTTTCCCAGTGCCATATTGCTGTTATAAATAGCCTTTAAGATGTGAGCGTGTGCTTCTCTGTGTCTCAGACTGCGGCTGGTGCACGCAGTGTATCTGCAGGGAACTGGAGACATTTCCTCGGGGATTCGCTGCCACGTCTGTTTTCTTTTTTAATGCTTAATCACGTCATCCCATTCGCATGTTGCAATGTCACTTTTATTTACAAGTGTGGGTGCGTCTTATATGAAGTGGGAGCTCCTCGGTGTGCTGAAGCTGGCTGCAGCTTCGAATATTAGCAAAATTAGTGGAATATTTCAAATTATAAAATCTATAAAACAACCTGTGATGAGGAGATAGATCCATAGATTGATGAAGCTCCTTTCCCACTTGCATTCCCTCTTGTTGTTTGAACATGTGCATTGAGGGATTTATTAGGGGTTTGCTTGTTAGCAGGGGCTCCGTTCCAATAAGGCGACAACTCCCACGTCTAAGGAAAAACAAGGGGCAATGAACCACTTGAGAGAACACACTGCTTTTCTGCAGAAATAATCGGATATGCATACAACTATAGGGCTGCTGTCTTTCACAGGAGCACTGTTAAAGGGTTTAGTTTGGTGCTGCACCTCCACCCTGAGAGGAGAGACGCCGCCTCGTCTTTGAAGCCAAAACCTCTGCGAGACGCTCATCTGATTTACGCGACTGGTTTTTGCTTGTAATGTGGCCTCATGCTTTAGACCTTCAGGACATGATACGGGGGAAGTCGGGTATCCAATCAGAGCCCTCCCCCGCTGTGATTGACATTCTCCCACTGAGAAGTCCTGGCTCCCTGTGCTCACTGACCTACCTGGCATTTCGCTCCAGAAGCACCGCAATGTCACTTTTTTAGCATGGGAGTGTGGCGCGTGGCCACGCTGTGCAGCAAATACAGTCACAGCGCAGCTCTCACATACCTCCTCAAACTTTCTAATCACATCTACTCCTTTAACTGCAGGTGACAAGATGTCTCCTGCTTCACTGCATGCTGGTGTTGTTGAAGCAGTGTGTGTTAAGCCAGGCATTGTAGTCTGGTCGCTAATTTAACCAGTTTCTTTCAACGCCGTTGGAGCTCATGGATGCGATTATGCTACTTTAAAGCACTTAGTGCCTGATTGCCGCAATTTTGTGTCAAACATTGTACTCCTTCCCTCATATGAGTCACATCTCTGTCAAAGGTGTACACACAGATATCATACACTTCCTTTTTAGTTTTCACCAGTATCAAAGTGATGCAGCGTCAGGTTTCTGCACATCCACGAGTGCATCGCAAACAAGAGCTGTTAATCAAGAAAAAAGAAAAACGTGGCTCAAGTCGTAGCTAACACAGAGAAACCATGGAAACGCTGAACTTCCTGTCAATGGTTTGGCAAGGCATTATGGGAAATGTATACATCATAATCTACCGATGCAATGCAAAACTGCAATATCTTCACAAATGAAATACAAGAACATCTGAATTTTTGCTGTTAGTGCTTAAAAATGACTGAAACCAGTTTCTCTGGGGGGGCTCAGTGATTAAGACACAAACCATAATGTGACAACACTGTCCCAGGTTTGATTCCAGCTTCGATGCATGTCACACTCTTTGTTAAAATGAGAAGCGAAAGACATTGTTTGTCTGACTGCGTTCACACAAAATCCTCAGCGGCGCGGCCGTAACAACTGAATCTGAGTGTGACAGCTTACACTGAGGATTTCAAAGCTTAATCAGGTACTCTGGTTGTTATTCTGTCTCTGTAAATTAAACCAGTGTCATTCACTGAAACTGAAACATTTTCAACTCAAGCAGACACATAATCACCTTTTTTTTTTCTGCACCACCTACAACAAATCTGTCTTTTTGCCTCCATTCACATTTTTCCATTTACTTTGTGTGCATCTAGCACAGCTCCATATACTGCACTTTGCTCTGTTTGCACAAAACCTTCATGCATTTACTCCTTTGAGGCATCTCCATTGATGCTAGCTCAACTAGTGGGTAATAACTTTTTATTTTCTACTCGTCCTCTCATCAACTTTGGACAATCATACTGATTTTTGCAGCATCTGATATGATGGTTTGGACTCCACGGTGCACCCAAGGCCCTCCATATTCTTTCATATCCCTCCCCTCGATGCTACTTTTACACAAATGTACCTCACTACACCTTTTCCAGTAGGATGCAACCACAAAGATTCGAGCAAATCCTGCAGAAACAGCTGACTTCAGTCTGGTTTTAAATCAAAATCACTTTCCTTGATGGAAGGCGTGTGCTGTTCACCTTCAGGCATGATTCTGACTGTGACTGGTTAACTCTGAACACAGCTATGGCGCACATTATGAAAGGGCGTGCAGACTTGCATGCAATCAGGGTGTTTAATTGTTTAATTTAAAAAGCAAAGAAAGTGCATCTGACTTTCATGCATTGACGCTACTCGTTCGACATATCATCGCTGAACAGAACCAGAGCTTTGGGTTGTGGCCTCTTGGTCTCATTAACAAAGCTGCACCGATCAATACATTTATAATATAGATTGAAAAACAGCGTGTCATGAGAACGCTGTCACTCATAGTGTGACACATCCACAGAGAGTGATCACCTGACTCCACAGCTCCCCCACAGCTATGCCGAGCATTTTCCTCCCTGGTGCTCTGAGCAACCTTACTTGCAGCAGCAGCAGCAGCAGCAGCAGGCACCTGTTTTCAGTACAAAAACCTTTAAAACCCTCACCTGCCCACCACCAAACAGCAGCTCACATTACTGCTGAACATTAATGAAACATTTAGCAACTAAACAGCCAGATTATTTACTCAGGAGTGTTGGGAGACGCACAAAGAGCCACAAGAGGGGTGAATTTCGGACACACGTTCATCAGGTGGCCGGAAAGCTCCCACTGAAAGGCCTAATGTTATTCTGCAAATACTGCATGTATAAATATAAAATTATTTCCTAAAGACTTTCAAGGCGATTGCACGTCAGATGTTGTGTTTTGCCGCCTTTATGTGGCCAAGTAAACAATGAATGCAGCTTTAATTTAATGTTTGTTCACAACATTTATCAACAATTAGCTATGTATATGATCAGAAAACCATGTATATTGCATGAAAACGTAAAAATAAGTTCATAATTTGATTAATTTTAAAATATATATTTATATTTATTTGTAAATAAATAAAAATAAAAAATAATCTTGACCAGACGGCAACAACTCATTTTAAATGAAATACTGTGACGATCATATAAGAACTAAATAGACTAAAGCATCTGTTTTAGTCAATTCCAGGTATCACAGAGCTACATTTTCATACATCAGACTGGGGTACTGGGGTTAATAGGTGCTCTGCTTGCACGAGAGGGGAGGTCATTTATTTCCGACTGTCTCATTTAAACAATCCCGTGCCAGCGGTAATCACTGCAGACTGCAGGGTGGCAGCCACGCTCAGCTTGTCTAATAGGATCCAGAGGAGCAGCGTTTGGGTGGCAGGCAGGCAGGCAGGCTGCCACTTCTATAAGACACAAGAAAAACACAGCTTGCTTCCACACTATCTGACTGCCGGTGTAACCCACATACACACTGACACGTCATCTGACAGCACTGTTTACACACACACACACACACACACACACACACACACACACACCAGACTTTTTTTTTTCTTTAAGATGTGGCCTCCATATTGTCATTGACAAGTGATTAAATCAGATTTGTGCGTTTACACACAGGGCAGAGTCTGAATTTTCTGTCACTGCCGTTTTCTTTTAATGGGAAAATACACGGTTTGACAGCTTTGGACGCAGCGACAAGCCTGTTAAGTGAAGAGAAACCACATCACAACATCATCTGTTTCATCACAGAGCCCTGATGAATGCAAATAGCTGATAGGGAAAAGAAAACCTGCAGCCAATCCGATTAAAGGCATTTTACAACTGTAAAACATTTCATATTTATATATCTATGCATATATAAACCTGAAGTACTCATTAAGGTATTAACATGAGTAACCCTATGTGGCATTGCAACCTAGAAATTTGCAATTTGCAACAGGAAACATGTTTTAAAAGCAACAGATCACGTTCTTCTAATCTACATAAGCATGTTAAGTAATGCTGGTAATGATAATGAATCAGTGACACGACTGACAACATGTTTCATTTGTTTTCCTGCGAAGCTGCAGCGTAATATCTGCTTGTAGTGACATGAAGCATTATTTTTTGGTCATGTTTGGTCAGGACGCAAACTCCGCTCTCTGGTGTCACAGTTGTGATCTCTGTACACCGGACATGCACATGACTTCTGTGACTTCTGTGACTGTTTCCTGCATCTGCACAGGTGGACATCATGTTTCCCATCGTAAGGTAATAAAGATATAAAACAAAACAGAACAGAACAACGTGGTCTATGATGTAATAAATCTGATCAAAAAAAAAACTTTGAGGGGACAGGATCTGGTTTTAAGATCGATGTGGTGCCACAAAATGAGAAAAAGCTTTGTTCGGGTGAAGTATTGATTACGAGGGGATGCAATAAAGGCTGATGGAGACGTGCTTAGTGCTTAGAGTTTTTCAAAGTCTGAGACTGTGGGCCTCCCCTCAGATGAACCCTGCTCAGTTTCGGTCAGTTCCTGGACGCCTATGGAATCTATATTAGGTTAGAAGATACCATAAATAATCAGGAATTGAGCCAAGGAAGCTGTTTGCCATAACTTAAGGCTGGAGATACACTGTCGTGCCTATGTAGCAAAGCAGCTGCGCTGTGAAAGTCACTGTTGATATACTTGCCTATGTACTGCATGTGTTACTGGAGGATACCACTAGGGGGCACTCCGGAGAGATCAGACTGTGCAGCTCTTGCAAAAAAAAAAATTGGATTGATGCAAAAAGTTACCCCCAGAGTGACGTCAAACACCCGTGAAAGGGCAGAACTGGCGTTTCTCAGCTCCAGCGCTGATTAGCGTGCATGCTGACGTTATTGTTTTTAACAGGCTAGATGGAAACAACTGACAGTTTCCTGCTCCGTATCACGGAAGATGCAACACTGTGACAGACAGAACGATATGCAACAACATACTTAAAATGCTGACTGAAAGCTGGATAGCTTGAAGCTCGAGGCAAGTAATGAATTCAATTAAATTAATGATTATTAATATAAGGCTTCCAACTGTAACCCGGTTTTCCGGCGCCTTTGTGACATGAAACATGACGCACCAGAGAGAAAAAACACACACAGGAAGGCAACGCATCCACTGGGATGTGAAAGGAGTCAATTTCCTATTTTTAGCAGGTGTCACCACCATGCTTTGAAAAAAAAAACTGCATATATGAAGTAATATTGGTATGAAACAGGTGTAATATACTCATTCTGTGCACGGGCATGAAGCTTCCCGGCTCTCCCCCTGATTCTCATTTCCCTCCCTCACTTGTGTTTTATCCATTTGAACAGGAACCTCTGTGTCAAGCATCTCAACCTGAATGGGAAAAGAAAGTCCACCTCATCACCACCTGCAGTGGCTTTGAGCTGCAACACGACATCTGGGCTGTTTGAGGATGAAACCCTTAATGGAAAAAAAGAGACAGGAGCGAATAAATCAACTGGGACGTCGAGTGCGTCGAGACAGACTGATTCCTTTCTTTCTGTCCCTTTGGGCAAATCCTCCTCATATTACAAAAGAAACTGACTTCTTTTCTTTCACTAAAAAGTGAGTATGAGCAGCGAAGTCACGGACCAGCAGAGCCTCTTAGAAATAAAGTCACATAGTCACCTCCAGATAACCTCCCCTGACAATGCGCCGACGTTACGCACAATAATGAGAAAGTGTGGCTACATGAAAACTTTTTAAATCGGCCAAATGTCAAGTGTCTGTCGAAACACATCGGGCGCGTCCTCTCAGACAGTGGGTGATGAAAGTAGCTGAGCTGGGCGGATGGTCTAACATCACAGGATGAGCTGGGAGAGCCAGCAAATGCTCAGATGAGGAGGGAATAACAAGATCGGCACACTTAGTGACACAAACAGAGTCTGATATTGGCCAATAATCACCTTCTGCAGACATATTGGCATCATATCTAAATCAGCGTATATGTTTCCAGCATGCACCAATATGTAAACTGTTCTTTTTCTGGTTTATTATGCAGAATAAATGCTTGTAGATATACATCGGTGTCACTGCAAAGCTATATAAATAACATTTGATGAAACATCTTATTTAATAAAGCTATTTGTTTAAGAAAGCAGCCCAATGCGAACCTTTGCACAGTGATATTGGTGCAAAATCAGTGCACAATCCACACGGAAACGGTCTATTTTCATTTCAACAGTCACTATATCAGTAATCACTATTGGTTTCAAACATCCTGTATCGGTCAGGCTCTACATGAGCACAACATCAGAGTTAAAATCCGGCATCAAGATTGTTTCCGTCTCTGGGGATGTTTGTTTCATGTGACAGGCTCAGCTGGTGATGCACATCCTCTTGAGTCATGTCCAGTGCCATTAGAGACCGCCGTGTCTACTTATATGTCATGTTCACGCAAAACACTTTGCGCCTTCGAAGCAAAGCCATTTGGCATCGCTCGCTGGATGAGACTTTTGAGTTGGGGCTAACATTTGATCAAGAATCCAATTGGTCCCCTGAGACGAGAGGAAGCCAGGAGAGATGTTTGTCCAATAAGCTGTTTTACATGAATGGGCCGATAATAAGTTTTATGAATTAATGAACGCCTGTTAAATTCCAGCCAAACAAGTTCACACTATGTTAATTAAGACTCTCTTCGGCGGACAAACCTCTGTGTATTTCACTGAGTTTTTAAATCTGGTGTCTGGTGTGACGCTCCTGGAATAGAGACCTGCCTGCGATGCAGCAAATTGCTGAAGGGAGGAGCATCTGTAGCAAACGTAGTACGCTACAGCGACTAGCAGCATGTTGGAGCCTATGGCGTCAAAACCACGGTGACGGTGTTCGTGTAATTACACTCACAGCCAGAAGGGGGAGACAAAAGTCCTCGAACAATCACCATCACTGCATTAAGGTGAGCTAGTTTAAAGGTTATTCTGAGGAAACTCTGGGGGCATAATCACAGACGTCATCATATCAACCACAAATAAAATGTAAAAGATGCACATTGTTGGTTAGTTTGTTTGTTTTATGGTTGACCGAAGGCAGCGCAATAACAACATCTCGCAGCACAAAGCTGATGCAGCAAGGATGTTAGCAAACAAACATGCAGCAGCCAAATCAGCGTTCAACATTCACTGCTCTACGTTTACCAGCTACTTGCTAACTTTGTCTCTCTGCTGTGAGACCGGAGTTTAATTGGGGCTGTGAGGCTACACCAAAGGTAAAACCAAAACAGTGAGCTGAAAGACACCAAAATGCTCTATAGAGACCTGAGGAGTTTGATGGTTCATCGTGGCATAAACCTACAAGGAACAGGCCCCAAAACAGAAGCTGCACATTTGGTTTGGTTCATTTTAAGGCCATTCTTATTTATGCAGATCCAGGTTTTGGAAAACAAAAGTATAAAACCCTGTAAACAACGAAATCTGTGGTAAAAAAAAAAAAAAAACAACAATCGCGTGTGAGTCAAACTCCAGACATTTCGCGTGATTCCCACATGAGTGCAGCTCGGGAAGCGTCTTATCTGCGTGAACCAGACCCCAGACGACGACACAAGTCACCCAGGCTGCACCAAACCCAACACACTCGACGTAAGGTGAAGCACTGTGTTGCTCAGTAGATAACGCACATGTGCGGCCACCTTAAATGATGGTCAGAAGACAACAGGCTGTGCAATGTGATCAGATTATGTTACTATAATGTAGGACAGATCTGAATTAGGCCCAAACCTGAACAACCCGGCCCGATACAGCAGGCATTAGAGTGTATGAGCGATCTCCATCATCTGCTCCTCATTCTGAAAAGCTTTTTCAGTCAAGCCAACATGCACGGCACAACTGAAGGGAGTTGGTCAGTCCTGTGTGAGGGACACCTGTTGTGTCACTGGTACCATCAACCACGTGATTTACTGGAGGTTTCTAACATCTAGGAGTTTCCTCATTTACCCCATCCTCATAAAAGTGTAAAGTGAGCCTCCAAAGGCCCAGACTCCGTCTCCCTCTGCGTCTCCTGTATTCACAGCTGATGTCTGGCTGATCTGCAGTGAGGATCCTTCTGGGGACCACTGAGCCAACCCCATTCTGTCAGTGTCAGGGAGCTGAAACAGCCCCTCCTCTAACCCCTCCGGACTGACGGGGCCTCGAGACGCAGTGGACCAGGAATAGCTTGTCGCAATCAGCAGCTTCAGGCTCTGTTAGTGTATAGACGAGACCCGGGACATGGAAATGCTTTTGTCTGAGGGGGCACAGTGGTCATTACTTCTTAGACTCTGTGCCAGGTGTAAAGCCGGGTGATGGCCTGCTGGTGGCGCCACTCACACTCTTTTTATTTTAACATTTAACACTTTTGGGCAGCAGAACAATCAACTCTCTGCAAGTTTACAATTCCTCCAACGTCCTCAAATGTGGCTTTTTACTTAAAAGCACATTTAAAGTCCTCGTACAATCAAGTCCCAATGCAGCGCCAACCAAAACAATCCAAACAAGGCAGAAACAATACGGACAGCTCGCTGTCATCTACGGCAAGTCACCGCTGGAGTCTCCCAGCTCTCACAGAGAGAAAGAGAAACTTCATCACGTCCGGCGACAGTGATGGTGAGTTTCACCGGCAGGAGGATCATAAAGTTTTCATTTGTTTACAGGGATGAATCTTTAGATTGAATATAAAAGCTAAAAGAAGACTCTTTCCACTTCCCTTTTGTTGTTTCGGTCGGCGTAAATAATTCACAGAACGAGCTGTGGACCAGGATGGGTGTTGTCTCATGCACAGACGTGGACTTTGATGGTCAAATCCTCCTTTTTCACTGAAATTTTGCCCCCCCCAAAAAAAAGCTCCTTCTGTTTGACTGAAATGCAACGTTGACATGAAACACACACAAAATCAATAACTGACAAACAGGAAACACTATTTATATATGTGTTCAAGCATTTTAATGCACAAGAAGCGGCGGAAACACAAAGATCGAACCTGACTTTAACATTCAAAATGTACCGGACAAGCTGATTTCCTGTAAAACTACAAACTAGTGATTAGGATCTTAGAGTACTCTCTGTTGGTTTGCAATGGCACTGGTTTGGTGGTGGGGTGTGGACTCATCACGTGCTGCCTTGGACGCCCTGAAAGAAGCTTTGTCCTGGCCTGCAGCTTTGAATTATCTGGTATATCTGCGTAAGAACACCTGAACATGCTACCCCGAACATACACTTGGTATTTTATTCATTTCTGCAAGTGCTGACCGCCTAAGAAGCCCCTGAGCAGGAGTTTTAACAGGTCACCCGTTTGCCTCCGTGTCAGGATGGAGCTGCTGTCTCCAAACAGCTTCCAGCACACCTTCCCTTCCTTCTCCTACTTCCTTTGCATCCACATCACTGGACTTTTATTACCTGTGCTTGACACTGGTGAACTTTCACCACGTTTCAAAGTAAAATGTTCAAAATCATCCACTTTTTTTTTTTTTTTTATCAAACCTGCATATTCCTGATTTTTGACTTCAACGAGATTTTTTTAAAAAATCCTATATTCACGTTTCATTTGCTTTTTCTTACAGTTTCCACGCGCTATATGCTCATATAATGATTTATAGCAGCCTATCAGCCCCTCTTTTCATTATTAAAACAACCATTCTTCAGACCTGAATCAGTGCTCCCCTCTCTGTGTCTTTTCTTTATTGTCAGTTGGCACATTTAATATCCACGCATTCATGTGATCTCAGAGTTGCGCTCTCCGGAGCTCTCCAAGGCACTCAGAATAAATCCTGGTACTGTTGGTTACCGCGCCCCCCCACGCACTTCTACACCCACAGCACATGCAAATTCCTCCTTGGTAAAAAAATAAATAAATAAAAGGCTAAGAGTTGCTCCGTGCGCGTTAAAGCCACGCAGCGCTGATTAAAAACACGAGGAAAAGTCTGAGGCGGGCAGAAAATGGCACCAAACTGCGCACAAGAATATGAGAGCGCCTTATAATAATCATGACGCGCAAACTGACTTTGGCTCTGAGCGTCTCGATATGTGATAATACGCGAACGCAAACGGGCGGATGACAGGTGAGCGCCGGGGAAAACACGCTCGCGGGGTGCTTACCTGCAGGAGACGGTGATCTCTATCTTTGTTGCAGGTACGGTGGAGTTGAGTGGGTCGAAATCCCCGATTGTCGCCATGGCTGAGAGGGGTTTTCTTTCTCAATCACTTCTTCTGAAATCCTTCAAGTTCTCACTTATATCACAGCTCTAATTCTCCCGTGGCCGTAATGTGCCTGTTCCATCCACCCGGGAGCTGAGAGACGCGAGTGAATCGACCGGCTCCGGTAGTTGTAGTTGTTGCTGCTGTTGCTGACGGTCGCTGGAGCGCAGTTGAGGGTTAGGAGGCATACCTGAGGATGAGGCTTTCATTCATGGCGAGAGAGAGAGAGGAGAGAGAGAGAGAGAGAGAGAGTGGGGGAGAGACAGATGAAGCTCCGCTGCTCCTCATTTCTCTCCATCCATCGCCAGGTGGAGGCAGAGACCTCCACAAGTTCCTGCGCGGTGCCTGGGCGCAACTTGTGGTCCCGGTATGGGGGGTAATTAGTGCCTCACACCAAGGCGGCACTTGGAGGAGCCTTGTCTGATGTTTGGGCTAAAAACGTTTACCACTAGTCACAACATCCCACTCATTTTTAAGTTATTTTACACGTTTCATGTGTTTTTCATACATTTTAATTTATTATTTTGTATTAATGTCAAGTCATATGACCCTAAAACTAATTTTATTTAAACAGGTACAACACATTGGGCCACACCATCTATCCTTAGATCTTCAGTTTGAAATTATGGAATTATGAAAAGGGAAATTTGGATATTAATCTGTCGTTGCTGTGTTGTTTTTGCTCTCATTTTTATTACTTATTTTATTTTACTAGCTTTAACACCTTGTTTAGATAACTACAGATACAGATATTTAAATGTGTTTTCCAAAGGGATTTGATGTTAATCTAAAACTCAGTAGGAAGAGTCTTTAATAAAGACCAGATCTTTTGCTGTCTAGATGCAGTGATTAGCGGTTTTACCGACTGCAACAGGAAGTGTTGTGTCACATTGTGTTCTCAATCCCATGAAAACGTGCCACAAATATTAAAAATCATTATTTTAATATTTTATACATGTGTGACCTCTTTTTACTCTAACTGAGCGCAACAAATGCCTTTCGGTGCTGTTAATAATTCAAAATCATCTGGTTAGCCTGCAGAACTGAGGTGGGAAAGCAGTAATAATTGATATTTTAAGGATAACGAGATATATTTAGAGCTAAAAGAGAAACAGGAGGAGAAGCAAACGCATCAAATGAGAAGCAGAGAAGTACGGTGGAGAATGTTTGGAGACGCACGCACAGTGGGAAGCCAGACACGGCGCTCCTTCGTGGCACCGATCACCCCTCCTACATTTCCAAACACATTACATCCGAGCAACGAACCCACATCCACAAATACAGGTTTGGCCCATGAGGGGTCGATTAACAGGATAAATATTTTATGAATGAATAATTCATTAACCGCTGAAACATTTTCAGTGTTCGCACGTCTGAGACAGAGGGACGGTGCGGTTGATTGAATAACCACAGGTTGACTTGACTGTCGCACAGCTTCCTGCGAGCAACTCGCCCACTCCGTGCCGTGTTTCATCGCGCGGGGCTGACCTTTGACCTCCAGATTTAGTTTCATCACAACAGAAACCACACAACTTAAGTTCGTTGAGCTGACCACAGTTGAATTTTCTTTAAATCCGTCCTGTTATGTAACCGCTTTATGCAATCGCGTCACATCTGACACCGAGCTCTCGTTTGCCAAACCGACTTTGAGGTCGAAATCTGTGTTGAGACCACTTAACGTCACCTCAGCCGCAACAGGGAAGAGGATCGTGTGATTAATAGTGAACGCATCTCACCACGGATGACGGCGGGTAAGTCGGAAGCTGGAAGAAGACACGTGCAAAGCTTCGCACAAGAAAGAAACAAGCCGCCAAATATGTTCTTTTTTCTATTTATTCACAATCGCCACCCACCTCCTCGCTTCACTTTTCATTGTAGCCAGCCGACGATTAAGACAACACAAAAAAAAAAGTCAAATTATTTAAAAATGCATCGACTGTACAAAGACGACAAACCTCTTTACACAGAGAACATCGGCACGAGTGCAACGCAGCATTTTAATAAAACAGATTCTGAAATAATTAATTTGTAAAACCAAAATAAAATAGAAATAAAATAGAAATTTATGCTACGACTGAGATCGAAGTGGAGGACGCCATGCACAGCCAGTGGGTGGAAAGGAACTGAGCGAGGGAGCATCTGAACGAGACCTTTTGATCATTTTCAGCAATTTAGAAGACGGCCGTCGTGCTTTTGCGAGCGCCCCGTGATCGGCCGCTTCACAGCTAAAGGCAGACAGTGGAAGTTATGCCAGATGAAATGAAACTGATATCAAACTGAGTTCAAGCTCTTCCTCCTCAGGGAAGATGTCTGACAGGTAGATGAGGCCACGCCCGAAAGCCTCAGATAAAGCTTGTTCTGCTGTCAGTTGTGTGTCAGGATGCAAATTAAACCAATTCTGAAACAGATTTTTACTGTATCCAGGGGAAAGACAATGTGATATGGTTTAAAAACCGCTTTGCAAATGTGTTTCTGTGGTAGGAAGAAATTAGTAACGCGGCTCTGAATCCACTGGACCAACAGATGCCGCGGGTTAGAAACAAGCTTTTGGGGGAAACCTGCTTCAGGGACGTGAAACTGGTCACCGCTTTAATGTGAAAATGTCCTGCAGGAAGACGTGAAACAGGAGGAAACAGCCAGCCTGATTGGTCCAATCTGAAACACGAACTCAGCAACACTTCTTAAAACTGACACACGTCTCATTTGTTTGACTCAAACTTGAGAACAGAAACCCCGAGACGCAGCTAAGACGCACTGCGTTTCTGTTTGGCTTTAATGAACCTGAAACAAGCTAATTAATGAGCTTTCAAGGTGTGTCTGTGTGTGTGTGCATGACGTTGAACTTTAAATAGAGCTGTGCTAGCTGTTTCCGCCTCTTCAGCCTTTACACGCTTATCGCGGCTCAATGCCCCGGCTCTGCACTGAACGCAGAGGCACGACGTTGGTGACGATCGCCTCGTCTGATGACGGGAAAGAAAGATTTAATCTTTGAATCAATAAAAATCCAGTAAATAAACATGTTTACTGACTTAAAACCTCACCTCATCAACCTTATCGGGGGTGTATGTAAGACTCAACAGCTTTATGTTACTGTACAACAACAACAACAACAAAACAACATGACTTACAGTCCTGCGACCAAGTGAGTGATAGAGGTGCAGCCCCGAGAAAGCTGCGAATACAGTCAACACTTTCATGAACCATCAGCTGAGCTCTTAAAAACTATTAAAGTAACAGAAATACACCTGAAACCGGACCAGGAGAGGAAGCAGAGGTCTGATCTGAAGAGTTAAAAAAAAAAAAAAAAGAAAAAAGAAAAGGCACAACAAAAGGTCCTGAGGTTACGGCGGCCGTCAAAACGGTTTGGCGAAACAGCGAAAAGCTCAAATTAAAACCTCTCTGCGGGATTCAAATGAAAAAGGTCAGCTGAGAGAGAGAGAGGCGGCCCAGGTGGAGGCAAAGCCTGAACGGAGGCTGAACAGTTGTGAGAGAACAGCTGGGCGGGACGTCGCTTCGCCGGAGTCCAGCGAGGAGAGAGAGAGAGAGAGAGAACGTGGGAAAAGGCAGTCGGTTCACAGATTTGCTACCACGCCGCTCGGTGCGCTACTGAGGAAGGAGGAGACGGATGAGGACTCAAGTAAAGGACGCGAGACGTTAGAGCGACAGGGTGAGGCGTCGAGGTCACTTCGTCTCCTGGTTTACAATTTCACGAAAGCTGTGCTATGAGAGGCCGTTGGGAGGAGTCCCTGCAGAGGCTGTGTTACTGAGCAAATAACACACATGACTTGAAGGTTACCGAGTTAAAGGGTCACACCAAAGTTTCAGGGCCGACTGCCGACAGTCAGGAACTCCAAAAGGTCTGAAAGTCGCATTTTGTCGCGTTTTAACGGCCGCTGACGTGTTCGGACAACACTTTGCGCGGACTAGTTTGTATACAGAGGATTTGAGGTTCAGCGCGCTTCAAACAAAGCTCCCGTCGGATCCTCGATTAGCAGACTTCTTCCGCACGATCAATCCGCTTCACGCCTTCAACTAGTAACCGCCTGCGATCGTGCACCCTCATCCCCATCTGGACGCCGCTTCGTGTCCCTCTCTACGACTGCAAGCCTTCTCAGCTACGTCAAACACGCCGTTTAAGCTAGCTGGATTCAAAATTCACAGGAAGACGACGAAAACACGAGCAACTCAAAGTGCTGAAGCTAATGTTAGCTTTGGCTTTACAGGGACCGCGGTACGGGCGGTGGTTCGCTACAGCAGCCGATAACTCGGCATGCGAGTCTGGTATCGAGGCAGCCTCGTCCTTCGGGTCCACAGCTGCAATCTCTAAACCTGATTAGATCATCTGACTTCAATCTACTGAGACAGATTAGAAACCACAAAAATACAAAAATCAACTTGGAAACACCTCCGACTGACCGCGTTAAGTGCTGAATTTATCTCATCCTGGACAAAATGAAGTGGATCCGTTGAGAATAGCAGCGCAAAACAAGAGAACCATAAACACACACACACACACACACACACACACACACACACACTTCCTGTACACGGGACGGTCGCTGCGAGGACTGGACAGGTTAAGGAAGAGCAGACGTAGGAAGAGGTCTTTGTATTCTGTCGCCTCAGCCCGTTTTACATTTCATTATCCCTTTTTTTGATACGGCGGCTGAAACCCCGTCCCTCCCCGAAGGCGACGGGACGACCAACTCAACGTGGAAGATTAAAAGAAATAAAAATAAAAGTCCGAGCTCGGAGGGTTTTGAAAACAAAATCAAAGTGAACGCTTCACCCCTGAACTGAACAGAGATGTTTGGCACTTTATTGTACTGAGTCCAGACATGTTGAACCAGCTGTGGATGGATGGATGGATGGAAGCAGAGGGAGGGTCTGAAGTCACATTGAGAGGGTTCAAACGATGGCGTTGGTGCCCCGGAGGCCGACACCGCGGGCGAACTGCTCCAGCAAGCCGGAGATGGCGCCGGAGGGGCTGGGCGCTGACGACTTGAGGCCCACGGTGGAGCTGTAGGCCGCCAGGAAGACTTCCCGCACCGCCTCCAGACGGGCCTGACGCTCAGAGGGGAAGGGACACCTGGAGTGGAGGGAGGAAGGAGGGGAGAGGAAATAAGGCGGTGCAAGACAGGATGACAGGAAGACAAAAGGTTAGGGAAGGAAATCCTACTTTGAACACGCTGTGAAAGCAACGAATGAGATGAAACCTGCCGAGGCAGAGGCGGTGTGCATCAGCTCCACAATGTTCTCCTGAATTAACCATCGCAGAGCTCATGCACCACCACCACCATCACCAATGATCACCGCCACCGTCTCTCTGCTCCGCTCTCACTTCAAATCATTCCCTCCGAGTTACGATGGACGGACGTCATTTGCCTTTTCCCCCCCGCTGCAAGCGACGCCGGCGGGACGCACTCGACTTGGCAGTTAGATCAAGCAGAAATTAAAATGTGTCCCCTGCTGGGACCCGAGAGCGGGCGGATGAGTCAGAGGGAGAACCCGGTGGAAAATTCATCTCCCCTTCGCCCGCCGAAAGCTGCACATCTTTGCATGAGCACGAACCCGAAAAACAAGCAATTACGACCCAACGGATCATTACAGGGTCAGTTTGTGAAAGCCTCTGCTGGACTGACACGGCTTCAGCTCCAATTGATACTCTTCAGCTGCGCTGTTTGGGTATTCGTACATGCCGATACTGCACACACGGAGGAATCGTACGTCACAGAACAAAGGGCGCGCGTCCGTATGTCTGCACTCGTGATACAGCTGTCGTCATTCACACATTTTAGCCACTGAATGAGTCTCATCAGCTCATGTCCAGCGGGCAGTCACTCTCGAGCTGCTGCGCCGTCGGTAAATATCCTGATTTTAGCATCACAACGCTGTCCGACAGCTGTGCCTTGTGATTGGTTGTACTGCCGTTTACACTGTCCCGTCACGCGGTCGGGCTTAAATCACATTTTAGCATATTTCCATGTTGACACTTGAGTTGAGGTTTGACGTGTGCTTTGTTCAATATCCTTCAAACTGCACCTCGTCCACTTGCAGCCACAGTTCTGTCTATTTGTTTTTTAGCATCCAATTGCGTGTGATCTGTCTACGGCAAGCCTAGAGGGCTAAAATACTATGGCAGCGAGTCACCGTGCACAGATGAACCGCAGCAAGGCCTTAAAGCAACTTAGCATTTGTTATTTCTCTGTGAGGTCCCACAGAAAGCCCGACAGAGCTACTTACATCCGTCCACTTGGCCCTTCATCCTGAAAACTGAAGGGCAGGGGGGAGTCGTAGGCAGCAGCGACGGCGGACGAGGTGGAGGACCCTGAGGCCGCAGGTGGAGGGAAGTGAGCGTGGTCGTGGATGCTGCCACAGCCCGAAACGATCTGCCAGCTCCCGTACTCCGTAGAGAGGGAGGAGCCTGACCGAGTGTAGTCTGCCGCTAGCCTGAGAGGGACGGACAACAACGGGGGATTAACAGGTGGAGTCGCGTCTGGGTGAGTGTCCAGGTGTTCACAGAGGCTGCACGGTGAAACACTTCCCACCAAAAACGTTTTTCTTTTTCAGACTTCTGGCAATTTAACTCGAACAGAAAAGTAACTGCTGTCAACGAGCAGCAGCAACAGTTTCATTCATTATTTATATTTTCATTATCCATTACGCTGCCCTTAAAGGGGACATATGATGAAAAACAGGTTTTTCTTGCCTCTACATATTTAAACTAGTCCCCCTCAGCTGAACCAGCTCAGAGAGTGAGGAAGGCAGACAGGTCCTGCATCGTCTCTGCAGCCCACCCTCTGGTAACATGGGGCTCCTACAGGCCGTTCAGATCCAGCTCCTGTCGTTACGTAACCACACGAGGGATTTACAGAGGTCGTCCTCCTCTGAGTGAAACCGCTGAGAGGGGGCGTTCATCCCGCTAGGTGAAGCTCTCTGTTTCCGGCGGTAAGCTAGCGGTGTGTGGCGATGTCGTCGGTCAGAGCCGGACATGCAGACTGCTCTGTTGTTGGTTGTAAACACCAACACAGATGCCGATATTCTGTCCCAGCCCCAGAAGACCAGAGGAGACCGTGGCTGCGTTTGATTCTTTCCAACCGTTTCCTCCGCTGTTCGCCGTCAGATTCTGGGTCGTAGCTATAGCGTACAGCCGCGGGCTGTTCGTCGGGAGCGGCAGCCATGTTGGATACCGGTCCTGCACCGCTCTGCACCCTCCCCCTCCATATGTCATTTAGGCAGCCAATCAGAGCAGAGCCTCATTATCACAGCCTCCCCGTCCACTCAGAGCTCCACATAGATAATAAAAGCAGAGAGTGGGAGACTGCAGACCCTCCTCAGAGGCTGGACTACAGATCCAGGACCTGTTTAAAACAGCTTTCAGCTGCCACAATATGTCCCCTTTAATGCAATAAAACAGTGTTTTTGGTTTATTATAATTAATCAAAACCAAAAAGGCAGATTTCAACACCGTAGCAAAGCAAATACACAATAATTCTACAACAATATACTGTGAAACCTGAGTATCGCTGTAATCTGACTATTTTTGGCGGCCAGTTATACAATACCATCATCAGGGCAGCGCATCGCTTGTGTTTTCCAATTGCTTCTTGGTTAAAGGCAACATTTTACTTTAAAAACAACAACAACAACATAATTTGGTATCCTGCTGAGTTTTAGCCTCAGCGTGTCAGATCTGTGCTCGTATCTATTTTCAGACATATAAATAAAAAGCGTTCAAACTGTGAGACGCAACGTTTCTGTCGGCACCAACTGAAGCAAACCCAGACCTGCTTTGACCCTTTAAAAGACTTTATAATGCCGGTTAGAAGGAACAGTTTGTAAAAGCTAAGAGTAGAATCAGACGCCATGCGCAGCTGAAAACACAAATTCACACTTTACTGATCGAAACACAATAAGAATCAAGGCCTTTAAGACTTAAAGGTGTTTTTTAGTAGTATGGGAATGTTGTCATGCCATTTCAGTCATTTCTAGATCCATAATAACTGAATCATAGTCTGTGTTCGTGCTCAACACCAGAGGTTTTCTCATTGCCCATGCATGAGCGGCGGTGTTAGGCCACCGTCTGGTAAAATGAAGCCGCTCCGGGCTGAGAGCGCTGCGCCTCTGGTGATCATCCAAAATTTACATTACTGCCGTTAAGTGTGTGGGTTTAAAAACAAGACGGCACGCAAACTCGGACTGGGGCGATGGAAGAGCGCCGACTCGCTCACCTTCTCCCGGGGACGGCCAACGGGCTGCTGCCAGTGCGTGTGACGCCGTGTTCTGATTGGTTGGAGGAGGAGGAGCTGGAAGACCTGGCCTCGCTGAGTGGATGGGCGGATGAGAGGTGCTCCTCCAGAGGGTTCTGTTTATTCCACACAACCATCTGAGGAGAGGAGGTGGGGCCTTTTCTCCTGAGGAGAGAAAGAGGACGTCAGCATCCGGGCAGCAGGAGGACAGTCGTCATAAGATTTAAGACCAATGTCAACACCAAACTCACAGATTCCCTCATACTTAATACAATTATACAATGGAAATGAAGAAAGCAGACCTTCATGACGCTTCCGCACCAATATGACTGGAACGGTACTCAGGAGGTCTGTCTAAGGCAAATGCCTTTATTAATTTGAGTTACGAGCTCCGTCACGGATCGAATTAAACCCGTAAGTCAAGGCACCACTGTGACTTTATAGCAAGACTATAACAGATATCTAAAATAAAATAATGTGCCGCAGTATCTCACTGAAACATTTTACACCGAGCAACATTTCAGGAACAAGGACGCCGCCGTGTTCCCGATAGACCATCGACGCTGACGCGACAGTAAATCTGTGCCTCTTCTCCGCTTTACATTCAAACCAAACCATGAGAAAAACAAAGTGACATCGTTTCGTAAACCTTCTTCAAAAAGAGGAAAGAACAGCTGTAATGGTTCAAACTTAAGACGAAGTAATAGAAGAAGTTTAATGCCGACTGACGTTTACTTTAATTGATCCGAATGAGTCACACACTGTACACAGAGAGACAGAGAGCTCCGGCGTGATGCTGAAAAATCAAGTCCAAACAGTTCAACGCTGTAGAGATGCTGCAGACGCTGCATTTCACCGTTTCGCCGGCACCACTGGACTATGTCTGTCTGTCTGTGTGTGTGTGTGTGTGTGTGGGTGTGGGTGTTACTGACCAGCTGGAGGCCTGGGGCAGACTGGAGAACAGGTCCACGGTGTCGTTGGTGAGGCTGGAGGCAGCGCCCGCCTCCTCCGTGATGAGGGAGAACTCGCTGCTCAGGCTGGTCACACTGCCGCGATCCTTCGACTCTGAAACCAAGCGGACGTCAGCGCCGTTAGCCAGTTCGGGCTCATGACGCGTGAGTGACGGGCTGCAATGATTTGCAAACAGCAGGACAGACAACTGACAACGTTACTAATGCATTGATCCACCTGCAGGTCCTGGTACTGTCAGTCACACCTGTGATTGTTATTAATCTGCCTTCACACAATCACAGGGGAGTCTGTGTGTAGTATTATGTTATATTATGTGGTACCTTGAGCCTGAGGTGACTATAAATTTATATTTTTAGCTTGATTAAACACATTTATGGCACAGATTGTATAAATAGTCTCACTATTCAACAGATAAATCCTGATCAAAGACCTGTTTTGGCAGCAGCCCTCCAAGCAGGACGGATGATAAGGTGCCGTTAAACCCGGCGACACTGATAAACCACGGCATAAAGCAGCACAACGCAAAGACCCCGCTCAAAGTTAACAGTCTGCAGGCAGAAAAGGTTTCGGTGACGCAAGATGTTTTGGATTCGAGCCCGGCAATTTTCCAAAGAGATGAAAGCGCAGCGTTATCGCCCAGAGAGGCTCAGTGCTTCGCCTCTGGCCCGACGCCGGCTCCGCTCGCGGCGCTCAGAGCCTTTGTTATAACTGGTTGCATCAGACCAGAGGCGAGCGGCAGGAGCTCCCCGAGCTGCTAACGTACGTCAAAACAGGAAGATTCTGGAGACGATTTCACGAGATGGGGTTTTGGTTTTTTTTAAATTGACACTTTTACAACACAGGCTTGTGATTTTTGTTATAAAATGTGTGGATCTCAAAAGACAAACAGAAAATATTTTGATTGTTATAGTCCCAGTTATAATACTAGCACCCTAATTAACTTAAGCTTTCTTTAAACATTCACTGACAGGGGTCATTAAAATTAATAACTACATCACGTCCTCTAGTTTAGAATATATCTGTACATTTGCTGATACTTAAATCATGCTTGTTTTGCTGACATAGTTCTTTAAAAATCAACATAGTATTGTCAACACTCAAAAAAGACAACAACAACAACCAGCTATGGTTCAAATGACTAACAACTATTCTCACTAAACATCGTAACGAAGAACTAAAATGTGCCCGTGTGCACATTTAATGAGCTGCACCCAGAGTAAGTGTCCTGCGGGTCGGCCCGCGTGACAGGAGGCAGAGACACTCTGACTTACTTAACTGGCAGAGGTCGTCCACAGTGAAATCACTGTCTTTGAAGTGGGAGTTTTTCCTCCTGAGGGAGAAATGAGGGTGAAGATGATGACGATGATGATGAAATAACAAAAGATCAAAGAGTCAGAGTCACGTTTACCTCCAGAAGCTGGACAACGACCAAGTTATTTAGTGATTGAGCAACAGGTGACTAATACTTCATAAGGAATGAAGGAAAGAAGGAAGAAAGGAAAGAGGGAAGCAGGAAGGAGAGAAGGAAGAAGGACAGAAAGAACACAACAGACGCGTTTAACACTTAAAAACGCGAATCGAGGACCTCACCTCTGTTTCTTAACAGCAGAGAACTTCTCTGAGACGATGTGCTTCAAAAAATTGAAGCAAAAAAAGAAAATCTGCGGGGTGGAAGAACATTTCGGTCAGTCATCAAACTTAAAAGTCAGGTGTCATGACTCAAGACTGCCCCCCGGCCACGGGAAGCAGCAGCGCGTGGACGCGGCGACACGCTCCAGCTACAGGACAAATGAGACCTCAACGAACACGCTGATTCTGAGGACAGCTAAACATGCTAATGCTAATGCTTTAATCTTTAGCCTGCGCTGACAATTAGATTTTAATTGATACTTGATTTGTTAAAGGCAACAACATAAATAATAAGTGTTGCTGTTGCAGATAAATCCAAGGCCCCTGTGGTCCCTGTGCTGTGGTGGACAAACTGCATGTTTAACATCAGTATTGCTCAACACAAGGATGACGACCTGATGCATTTCACATCACGCTCCTGTCAAAACATTTTAAAAAAAAAGGCTTCATCAGCGGACAAACTTACCTCCTCCCCTTTGGAGAGTCGATCTGGCAGCATGTGACTGGAAACACACAGAAAACTGAGCGTCATCATTTCCCAGTCTCTACTTTTTAAACAAGAATCCCTGAATGACTGAAACCTGCATTAATTAACATTTTCAAACTGAGCGTTATGAGCGCACGTGCCCTGAGAGGATGATCAAACATCCGTTGACTGCTTTCGCTTCTTGTTATTGTGTCACCCGGGAGGGGCCGAGCGACGAGCGTTAGCGGAGCGCCGCTCGCCTCAGCCGTGTTAGGGAAGCAGATGAGGTCTCACGGTGTAAACCTCGGATAAATCCCGGGCTAATACAATCCGGACTATTTTCAACCCCGTAACTCCGAATGAATGCGTCGCCGGCGACGCGTTTGCGCAGGCGCACGTTGGATTACGGTAATTACATCACGGTTCCCTTTGTTTTAAAAGTACATTAAGAAAATGTTTACATTGAATTAACTTCCTTTTTACAAAACATTATGAACAACCTGAAATTAAAATAAAATAAGTGAAACCATATCAAGTTATCCCCCGCCTTGTATATGTATAACATTTATACATAAAAGTCGTGGCAGTGGATGAATGACAGGGTTCCACCTGATAAACACTTTTGTGCAGAGGCTGCTGACATTATATTGCACAATACTGATTTTCTTGAAACACTACAAGTAAAAAGTGTCTGCAGCAGCATTTTACAGGGATTAGGCTTACTCACTCTTCAATTTGCTCCTGAAACTTTGCGCCTTTAAGCCTGCACGAGTGCGTAAAGACGTCAAATCCCGAGCAGCAGCCGGTCGCGCGCACATCTCTTAGACGAGGAAGATGAGCACTGCTCTGCTACTCTGAAACAGTGCGAGCCCTTGTGGACTAATTAGGAATAGCAGTTAGTTTTATTGAAAGTTGCGGTTAATTTCTTCTATGTAGCTTTCGCAAAATTAATTTCGGCGGGACCGGTTACGTTTGACAGCCCTGTTCTAACTGTTCCTGAAAGCTGAGACGCCGCGCTTTACAGCCAAAAATGGTGTTATTACGGTAATTTCACTTGCGAATGACGAAGCAGCTGCTTCGCGCCCACAAAGCGGTGGACAAAGTTTCCATTTTATGGTCTGGTTTCACACATTATGAGACCGAGACTCGAGAATTTTACTGGAAACAGTTTTATACTCTTCACATTTCAAATACAACACGTAAAATTTGCTATTCATGTACAACTGCAGTGTTGTTTGTGCACTAAAACTCTAAAATCCTGTTGCGTTTTTGTGTTTTTCACCTGTGATCACACTCTTCTAACATGCAGTCAACTGTAAATAACTGCCAGGTATTTAAAGTTCAGGGTATTCTGGGAACATGTGCAAAAGCACCTACGGGACAGGCTCAGGTGGTTTGCTTTGGTGGTTAACATATGCAGGCTACTTCAAAATCAAACTACTGCACCCTCCTGGCAACAGTGACTGCAGCTAATTTTAGCGCTGCTGACAATATTTATGACTGAGCGCAACGATCTATAGATTACCCCGGAAAAACAACCTCGAGCTCAAATATGATTCGGTTGTGACTGATGAGGTGAAGCGCAGCAGCTCCAGCACCTCTGGGCACTCCCCTCTGTCTCTCTGCTTTATCTTTCTTCACTGATCTCGCTCTCTTGTGTGCGCACACACACACACACGCACATGCACACACACCATCTCTGCTCGGCCAATGTCCCGCGGGCTTGGGCAGGCCCGCTGATGTATAATTACATGGGCTAGCTGGCAGTGAAGGAGCTTACTACGAGACTGCCTCTGATGAGCTCAAATTGGAGAGATCGCACTGGTAATTATGAAAGGAGAACCCCCGAGAGAGAAAGAGAGTGAGTGTGTGTGAGTGTGTGAGAGAGAAAATGGGGAGAGTGGGAGGATAAAAGTGGTCAAGAGCAAAACCAGAGCTGTGCTGCTCGTCTCATGTTGTCCCTGCCTCGCTCTCCCGCCGCTCCCGGTGCTTCATTAACCAGAAGCTCTTCAATTATGCGTCGCAGACAAGACGCGGCGCGTCTCAAACCAGATGGCGCAGAGAAAGTTGCAAATGCACCTCTAAAGTATTTATGCCTGCTAATGCTCCGTGAGTTATGGCTCATTGTGAAGTCATGAGATTATGATGTGGGGATGATGATTTTTACCCGAAGAGGAACCAGTCGTAGGCGATGGTCAGATACAGGATCTGGGCCGGCTCCAGGCTGGCGTGCACCGCTCCGTCCTGTGAAACATACATGACGTGAGCGAGTCGAACATTTCAAAAAAACGCCACGGCTCCGGACACCCAAACCGGATTTCTTATTCCGTTTGAGAAAGCCGTCCGTTCGTGTGGTCTGTGGTTTCATGAGACATAGAACATTTATAACATAGGCTGCAGAAACAGAGGAGGCTGATTAAATCCTGTGTTTGAAATTGTAAATTAGTTTTGCGTGGAGAGGCATGAACGAGGCGGGGCGCAGGGGGCCGCGGCTGATGGATTCACCGTGGGATTAGAGGAGTCGCTAATGAATGTCGGAGGTGCCAAATGAGCTGCCGGGCGCCTGGGTGTCACGCGGAGAGACGCCAGGCGAGGACACGGGAGGCGAAAAAGACAAAAAGGTGGTGAAAGGGTTTAAAAACTTACCGCCCACAGAGAGAGCCGGAGCAGGGACACAAACAGAGGCGTTCGGTCCCAGCCTGATATGCAGTGCACCAGGAGGCCGCTCTCATCTGAAACGACACACGACATCACCTTGAAGGCCGACGGCGACACTGTGAAGTGCCCCGCGCTGGGTCATAACGGCTTTTCACGAGAAGGTTAAAGCTTTTTTTTTTTTTTTTTTTTTTTGTGAAGCGCTAAAACAGAAAATGAGATGAAATAACAGTGGACGATGAACCCGGGAAGACAGCAGCGTCAGATTGCGGGAAAACAAGCATACCCAGCGCTGCAGTGGCAAATAAAATGAGAAATGGGTAATTCAGCCTTCGGTTATCGTCCTTTCATAAACTACAACCAATATAAACTTAAGGTAAGATCAATAAGTGATTAGCAAGTGGACGATCAGACACAGGTCAAAACAGCTGAAGTTCCTGTGGAGCAGACTAACGTCCCATCTTTCCAATCCTGTCAATCCAGATCAAAACAGGAAAGCAACCTGTTGTTGTGGTGAGTGTTAAAAAAACATTAAATCCCACATCATCTGCATCCGGCTGCAGGTTTGTGGGACTTTGTATGTGAGACTGCAACTGTTTTGTTTGAGAAATCTGGTTTTTTTTTATGGGTTTAAATGTTATTTTTCCTTTTTATAAAGTCTGTTTTGTCACAACCCTGGTTAAATTCATAAAAACAGAATCAAATCGACGTTACATTTGGATTTGGCATGAACACTCACGGTTGTACATCAGCCCTGCGTCACCGGGTGTGTGTGTGTGTGAGAAGCTGATTTTACACAGTCCGTAATTTATTCTGCAATATGCTGATTCTGCTGCGAGCATTAGCATAGTTGTTGCTCTGGGCCACAGCAGCACACACTGGAGACAGGTGGGTTTTCCTGAGCTGCAGCTGCTTCGTTGTTTTCTCGAGTGAGTCATTTACTGATTTTGTCCTTAAAAGGCACAAAATAATTAAGACGGTTTCCAGGAAAGCAGGGCGACATCTGTAAACTGCTTGTTACTGATCATAGAGAACAAAAAAAAGAAGGTGCTAGTTCAAAATAACTTAACTATTTGATGAAATAAGCAAACCATATTCTCAATATAACCTAATTCAACACCATTTGTTGATTGAATTAAGACGAATTAGACTGAATACCTAAGTTTTTGCCGACTAATCATCAATACAAAGAAAGAAGAATGCAACTAAATGATTAGCTGCGGTTTGATCCCGTTTTCCCCAACTTCAACGCTAAAATAGCCACCGCCACCTACCATCACTGTTGATGATGTGGAGCAGCAGCTTCAGGTAGTTCTGGGTCTGCTCCACCAGGTCCCACGACTGAACAACACACACACACACACAGGAGTAAATACACTGATACAACAAAGAACTGAAAGTATGGATAGCATAGATGTTGGAAACATCATATCCAACATCCTACACACAGCTTGCTCCAGCTCTTTGCTTAACCACATGAAACACTCAAACCCACATTTCTGTGTTTTTTATGGTTGCACCATCACATTATACACATTTCTCCTAAGTCCAGCCTCACATATAGGATGGGTTTTGATTCTAAAATAACGTTCTGTGGGTTTGAACAACGTTTGGCTGCACAGCGTGACTCACTGAGGTTTGAGCCGCGCTGTAACTATTACTGTATGCGTGCAGCGCAAGTGGTTATGAATCATGACCAAAGCACTTTGCAGGTTGGACAACAGATGGCACTGACACACCGCGAATAGTACAGAGGGAATGTGAGTCAGAGAGGGGAGGAGAGGAGAGGAGGGGAGAGGAGGGGAAAGGAGAGGAGAGGAGAGGAAAGGAGGGGAGAGGAAATGTGACTCGGAGAAATGAGGAGAGGAGAGGAGAGGAGAGAACAGGAGAGGAGAGGAGAGGACGGGAGTAGAGAGGAGAGGATGGGAAAGGAGACGAGAGGAGAGAACATGTGAGGAGAAGAGAGGAGAGGAGAGAGAGGAGGGGAAAGGAGAGGAGAGGAAATGTGACTCGGAGAAATGAGGAGAGGAGAGGAGACGAGAGGAGAGGATGGGAAAGGAGACGAGAGGAGAGGAGAGAACAGGAGAGGAGAGGAAAGGAGAGGACGGGACAGGAGAGGACAGGAGAGGAGAGAACAGGAGAGGAGAGGAGAGAACAGGAGAGGAGAGAACAGGACAGGAGAGGAGAGATCAGGAGAGGAGAGAACAGGACAGGAGAGGAGAGAACAGGAGAGGAGAGAACAGGACAGGAGAGGAGAGGAGAGAACAGGAGAGGAGAGAACAGGAGAGGAGAGGAGAGATGATGAGGAGAGGGGAGAACAGGAGAGGAGAGGAGAGGAGAGGAGAGGAGAGGAGGTCACCTGGTATTGAGTCCAGTCGATGTTCAAGTTCTGAGTAAAGCACACAGGGATTGTCAAAGGAGCGTCCACATAGTCCTGCAAGAGGCGACATCAGATCAACACATCTGAGACAAACTACTGTACAGAGCCAGAGCGGGCCAGGTTAAACCAGGACATCAGCCTCTGTACCTGATTCCAGTTGAACACCAGACCCTCGGCCGTGTAGTCTCTGTCTTTGTAGTCCTTAAAAAACTCACACCCTGAGAGAAAAACGTGAGAAACAAATCAGAACACGCTGAACGCGCCTGTTTTTCCAATTTATTTAGTTCAGGGAAAATGAAAAACGGGCAATTTCTTTTATTTTTTTTGTTTTTTTCTGAGTCTCGGGGGGGGGGGGGGGGGGGATCATGTATCTGCAAATCTGTTGTCATATCATAAAGGCCAAGTCAGACAGTCAAAGGGAGAAACAAACCAGTGGAGCTGAGTTTAAACAGTGGTCGATAATGATTATTTGGCCAATTTTCATGAACGCAAGGGCAAAAATGTTACTGAACTTTATTGAAAATTAACAGTTGTTTTTTTTAAGAACTGTCACCAACATTTGCATTGAAGACGACATTCACAGAGTAAGAATAAGCGGATTAACCGCATCAGCTCAGGCAGTTTAACGGCGTAGCTCTGGTGGAGTGACAGTAAACACTGACCTGGGTAAGGCACAGAGAGCAAAGTGAAGTCTGCATAGCGTTGGGCCTTGTCCGCCTTCTCAGAGGATGTCACGCTGCGGAGACGCAATCACATGATGCATTCACGGGCACGTACGGCACCTTAATGCACACTCTGACACACGTCTTCACATGAATATGCTGATATGCATCAATGTCCACGTGCGTGGCTGCATCTGCTTTATGCATTTATACATTATTTTAATGTCTTTTGATTTTAATTTAACGACGGGAAACACAGAAGAATTAAGATATAACGCAGACACAGGTGCAATCCTCGTCTTCCAACTATCATTTCATGGCAAAAGATTCAACAGACCTCCCTTAAAGTTTTTGACTACCATGAAACAGTGACCTAAATACGAGCCAGAGTGTGGATGAGCGAGTCCGCGCCGTTCCTTACTTTAGGCCAAACTTAACCTTCTTGTTCTCCACCATCAGGTCACAGATGTAGCGAACCGAGAGGTAACGTAGCAGCTTAATGTCGTGGCCTCGAACCTTGTCGAAGAGCTGGGAGTCTCCGTTCCTGTGGAGGGCGGGCAGGAGAGGGGGAGGTGGGGAGAGCAGGAGGACAATGAAGTGAAACCTCGGAGCTGCTCTGCGCCGATGTTTTACTCTGATGGGGAGTTTAAAAGTAACCTTTGCAGTCAGCAAAGCGCCACTTTTAACATCGAGGTCGTCCATTGTTAGTGTTCCTATTGTTGTCGCGGGGGATTAGTGTCACACACACCGATTTAGCTCGCAGACAGACCAGTGTCTGATGCTCATTGTGCCCTAATCACGTTAAAGTGATTTGATTACCTGACTGCGCTGTCGTCCTCTGGTACCTCCTCGGACTCTGTCCACGTGTCATCGCTGCCCCCTAAAATAAATAAATAAATAAATAAATAAAAACAAAAGCGCACAGGCTGAATATCGCTAAAAAAGCTCGTGACTCAAACT
This sequence comes from Datnioides undecimradiatus, assembly GCA_008933995.1. Lineage (NCBI taxonomy): Eukaryota > Metazoa > Chordata > Actinopteri > Lobotiformes > Datnioididae > Datnioides > Datnioides undecimradiatus. Next base: position 20,796,055 of record WARS01000013.1, read on the forward strand.
TTCTACTGGACATACATACAGAAATTAGGACATAAGGACGAGACTGTATGGAGGTTTACATTGAAATGGGAGGTGGAGTAGGCTGGGTGTGACGTGATATGGAGGATTATGTGTGTTTGGAACAGGGACAGAGTAAAGAACAAGAAATGAGGGAAAGAAACACCATAATAATAATAAAACTGATGAGTAATATTCATGAAAACTGGGGACACGGGTGATTTTAGTCTTATATATCTTCTTCAAGTTTTATCAAAGTTATCACCGAATGAAGGTCACAGTGTCAAATCATCACAATTAAGGTTTAAAAACAAGTTTGTTTCAACAGAATAAAGTGCATATTGTATAAAAACTGTATAAGAGCCCGACTAATTAACTGTCCGCATTGTGTTATTACCCAATTTAAGCTGATCTATCACTGATATATCCATATTACAATAACACAACACATTTTTGTTTAAAAAGAAAAACAATAGCGGCTGATTTATTTTTCTAATTCTTAAAAAAAAAAAATCAGTATTTCAGTTTGCACGCGGCTCTCAGACACTGTTTACATTTTGCTACAGTCCAACGCCAAGGATGTACTCCTGTTATGGCAACAACTGAAACTGCGTAGAGGTCACGTGACCCTTAATCGTGCCCGTAATTAAAGGATGGTGACACCGACGACGCTTCACCTCCAAACGGGCACAGCTGCGAATCCGACACCCGAGGCGCGGGAACGACTTCACGGTTTTTAAGTGAACGTGTAAATTAAATCAAGTTTTGCATCAACCAGAATATACGAACCATCCTCAGCGGATCTCGACTGTTCATTCGCACCCGCAGCAGCTCGTCTGCACCCGTCTGACTACGCGCGTTTGTCAAAACAAACACAGACGTGGCAGCTGACTCAGCGACTTTGACTCAGCGCGCGCTTGTGTTGTTTGTTTGGGAAGGGGTGCGCTTTCTGGATGGCGTCTCGCTCCGGCTCTCCGGGAGCCTGAATGCACTTACTCTAAGTGCTTCGGATAAAGGCATCTTGCCAAATGAATGACGGTAATGCAAGAGCCCGGTCGGCGAGCCGTGTCTGCGCGCGTCTCCGCCTTGACTGCATTTAGGAAAAGTTCACATAACCTGTTTCAGGATGTGTCTTAAAGGATTTTAGATTTGAAGAAGCTCGGAGAGGGTTTGTATCTCTTCTGGCCACTAATTAATACATGAGCAACGGGAACAGATTCAGAATCAGCGTTTAAATCCTCTTAAAACGAACGAACGCGCTTGGTTTGACAACATGAGGAGTGGGCTCGGCGGGGGGGCTCAAAACAGCTTGACAGGAGGCTCAGCGCATGAAATACAACGTTGTTATCAAAAGGAAATCACACGTGTGAGACGGGTTAAAGAGCAAAATGAAAGTTTAGGGTAAGTTTACTGTTTAAATGGCTACAGACAGGCCCCCTTTAATGTGTTTAGAGCCTGAATTCATTCATGATTCAGTATAGATCGTCAATCACAGAGCGCTTCTTATAGTTGCAGCCATATTTAAAGAGAATTCAGAGAATAATAGTTTATTACAGATTAGCAGAAACATGAGCGGCCAGACAGCTAAGGCCGATAGTTTGGTTGGTTGAGCTGCAGACGGTCGTTGGAACAGAGCAACAGTTTTACTCATGTGATCTTAATGAGCATGGTCATTAGCAGCAAACTGAAAGTGAGTGCACGTAACATGTCAGCACGACCTTTGCTGCACAGGTAAACTGTGTGTTCAGCAGGACGTTGGTCTGTGGACTGTGGTGGATCCTAATGACAGACACTTTAGGTAATCGCTGCTTTACTGTAATTCGCCTTTATTTTCCCATAGAGTTTCAGTAACAGTGGGCTCTGATTACAACATGTCTGATCGCCTGACTCTTTGTGTCGCAGCATTCACAGACCTCTGCAAATAAACCTGTGATAACATCGTTTAAACTGTTGGTCAAACCGTCAAAAGCACGGAGCCAACACACAGATGTTGCTGTGCTGACTCTGGAAGAAGATAAGGCCCCCGGACATTAAGAGGAACGCAACGTCCCAATAGGAAAAGACTATTCTCAGGTCAGAGAGCACACATGGAACTGAATCCTCCCATGGAAAATAAGTCGGCTGCAACTTCCCCTGTTGAGACTAAATATAAGTTTTCTGTGTGTGTGTGTGTGTGTGTGTGTGTGTGTTCGTGTTGTACCTGAGAAGATGTAGTTGTAGCCCGTGCGTCCGTACAGCTCCCCCCATCCTGCCAGCGTGGACGACCTGCATATATGCTGCAATGACAAACACGCTCATCTTTAGACGTCAACTTGGCTGTTTTGTTTGTATCGGAGACACTACACATCATTGGTTTTATATAAGCGAGCCTTGACGTTACAAGCAATTCACAGCATAGAATGCAAAGAGACGGCTTTGACCCAGTGTTTTGTCATTTCTCAGCTCGCTACGGTGAAGTTGGACAGAACAGACATTAAAGCAGAGCCGAGCGGCGGTACCTTGCCGTTGTAGAGGATGACAGGACAGACGAACCGCCCTCTGCAGCGAGCCAGCTTGCTCCGGTTCACCAGGTCCTGCAGCTTGCTGATCTGCACTGTGCTCTCAAACCTGCACGCACAAACCACCGAGGTCAGTCCAACTCATCGCTTTCGCTTAGCAACAACAGCAACGCAACACCGTAGAGTCAGCTGAAACAAACCAGCACCACTGACGCCACCAGATAATCAGTCGCTCCTATCGTTACAGATGAAGTTACAGTTCAGTGGGACACTCAGCAAGACGCAGCAACCACTGATTGCTTCATTGCATTCAACGATGCATCTCAACTGCCTGTCCGCTGCTGTTCTGGCCATTAAAAGACAAACTCAAATGATTACACAAAGGGTTAAATACATCACGGTGTACATTCAGAAGGTCTCATGAACACTTAACGCAACCAAGAGTGGACTGACAGCAGCCGACGAGTTCGCGATCGGGACGGCACGCCATACATTTGAGGAGCCGAGACCAGGAAATGAATGTTTTCTTGAAATCGAACTGAAACAGAGTCGTCGCCGGATCAGACCGTGGCGGTTAATCAGCAAATTGTTAGAGCCGATGTTTTTTAAATCCTCCCTGCAATCGTCGTGATTGAGAAGCTGGACACCCCCGGCTGGAATGAGAGCATGTGCTGCGTTTTGCCTCAATAAATAACAACAATTATATTAATTTAATTCGGCAGAAGCTGTTCGTTGCAACGCTGCTGATACACACTCGCTCGTAACTAACGACACTGCACAGACGCCACGTTGTAAACATGATTACTGTCCACAACCTTTCGTTTAACCTGAACTCTGCTGCTGCTACGACTATAATTAAAATGTTATTTCCCAGTTTAATAGTGTGGATCATGGGAAACTGCTGTGAAGGAACATTTTCTGTGCATATGAGGGATTTGCCAGACACGGATGTTTTGTTTTTTTTAATAAAAAGGTATACGACAGCCTTTGGCGCCTATGGTAAAGCAGATCTTCTGTTTCCAGCGCTGCGGCGGAAAATGGCTCAGCTGCATTAATCGGCAGTGAGAAATGCGGACGTGATGAATCATTGTAAACGTCTTCTTTCCGGCCACACTGTGAGCTCATGTGACAGTACAGTCACTTTACCCCTGCACAGCTCTAACGCAGACGGAGGCTGACCTTTGCTCCCTGCCCCACAGTAAGGTGTGCATGATTTAAGGAGTGACACAAACAAACACTGAGGGTAACTGGTTACTGAGTGGACTGGACTTTGTATCTGAAAATGATGGACAGACTGAGCGGCGGAGGGGTACCTGTCTCTGTCGACATCCGTGCATTCGTACTCCAGAAAGACTATCTGCCGGGGGTAATGGCCACACACTTCTCCATTGGAGTTGTGGATGATACTGTACTTGTAATCTCTGGCGAATAACTCCAGACAACGCTTCTCTATCGCCTCCACCTGAGGAGGAGACAAAAACAAAAGGTCATGCTGGTGGATTCAAACAATCTAAATTTGAACCTGGAAAACCACTGAATCTGGGAACGGGTGTTTTCACATCAAATTAAATGCGTAAACGACCCGGAGCAAGGTCTAGCTACAGAGTCCGGCTGCATCCGTGTAGTATTTATCGTTACACCGGACGCTGATCAATCACATGTATCTATGAATTTATATACAAAGCATATCCACAAACATAAATCAGGTAGCTTTCAAGATCAGTGTTACATCTGCGTGGGTATACTGATGATCCAATTATTAGAATAACCAAATAGGACTTGGATGGATCTACAAAGCCCCTCTAAATATAACTGTGCATCTCGAAGTTCTGCATCAGATGGTGTCAAACTTAGATGCAGACTCCCATAGATGCAACATGTGTGGCATTCAGGATCATAGCTGCTGACATTGTTGACAGTGCTACAATACAATTTGAGAACTGGTCTGGATCGAATGAGAAACTATGATCGATTGGATACAAATCAAATATACCTAACAATGCACTTTTTCAATAAAATTTCATTCATTTCAGATATGAATGAGGGCTACGAGTGCAGGAGAGGGGTTACACCAGCAGCACAAGCATGCATCAAAATAACTACTGTTCACAAGCGGAAAGCTGCGTCTATGCACAACAACATTGCAAATTCATGGAAATTAAGAGCAGCTCGATTGATCACATACATGCCGAACTGAGCAGTGGTGCGTTTAAGTCGTAAATATGTCTTGTATTACTACCTACTATATACGTTGCTTGTCTGGTGCACAAAGACACTGTAATTTCCTTGATTTCTTAAGGATGTTTGGCTAACATAAGAGAATGGCAGATTGACAAGTGAGTAACGTTAAAGCTGACGTCCAGCCTTACCCGAGGTGTGACCTCCTTTGCTCTGTACTGCATCTTGGAAAACAAATCAATCAAATCCGCTATTTCCTCGCTCTTTCTGACCGACAGACCGGGTGCCGTGAAGCCGCCGGCCACGGAGGGGGAGGCGGCCATCATAGTGCCTCCACCCGCGGTGGTGGCCTCTAGCCGAACTCGACCTCCTTCAAACACCGCAGAGCCTTGTCCTTTGGTACGGGAAGACCGACCAGGCCATCCCTTCCCAGCCAGCTTCTTCCTGACTGCCCGCTTGAGGGGGCCGGAGCCGGGGAGCCTTCCTGAATTCAGGGCACCGGCGGGCGGCTCCACTCCCCAAACACTGAGCCTGTAGCCAGTCCGCACAGCCAGCCACTCACACCACAGCGGCTGCTGCTGCTGCTACCGGAGTTAGCACTACTAGCTAACAGGCTAGTTCTGCTTCCCAGACGTAGGTTAGTCGTTCTCCGCAAGCTCAAACCCACAGTGTACCCAACTGAGACAGTATCACACCTCTGTAGTCCTCCACATCACCACCGTTTTGTTTTATGACATCCGGTAAAGTGGTGGCCGTCTCCCGCACCGCTTAACTCAACTCCGCTCAACTGGAGACAGGAAATCCCGAGGATCCTTCCCGGCCTGCTCACGTTTCCTCAATGTCACGTCTTCATGTCTCCTTAGTAACCACGACCATGATGATAAACGGATTAAAGTTATACCGCGGTCAACCCCGTGGCTGCAGGATCTCAACGCCGCTTATGGTGCTGTGGATGAAAGCCCAAACAGTGCAGAGCGGTGTCGCAATCTGTGTACTACAGCCTCTGAAGGTACAACAGGCGGTAAACAGGAAGCTGACGTGACCACGTGACAGACATCTCCCCCCTTTAAATGACGTTTGTTGTTGATCAAAACGAGGACTGATGTTTTGGGCTGTCTGCAGCCAGACTTTGTTTACTCAGAAAATCGTGTGCAAACAGAGGTTTTTGTTGCATTTGAGATCGTATCTATATAAAGTGGATTATTATTGGCGAATTTAACTACATGTTGTTTTTTTAAAAACATAAATAAACGCCACTAAAAGATGTAATTAAAACCAAAACAATTCTGAATGTTCTCCCTCATCTTATCCTTTACTCCCCCAAAAAGTTTAAAAAAAAAAGCAAAAATGCAATAAAATAAATCTGAAATAATGTTTTTTAAAGCAGCATTAAACCCATAACAACATTTCACAGTCATATATTTAAAATAGTCTCTAACATTAACGACAAACGCGTTTTTAATGGTTGATTAAACAAGGAATTATCTAATGTTATAAATTATGTTATATCATCAAACCATATAATTATTTTATCATGTAGAGGGTGTAAATTCACGTGCTACTGTGCCGATTGACTTGTGCAGCTTTAAGTACCTCGCTTAAGCTTCATGTTCCAGAGTGAGGTTGTCTTATGTGCAGAGTATATGTCGTCACATTCATCAAGTGCACAAGTTTATTTGTGCTCCACCTGATAGATGATTTTGTGACATTGCAATTCATTCGAGGGTCAAGCTTGGTCCAGTATGAAATTTGAGACCTCTATGATACTTCCCTGGTCTTTACAGTGGAGATATGCTACAGATTAAAACAAATTTGCATATTCATAGAATTTATATTTTTCAATGAAAGGACTAAGAAGATGTGCTTTTACATGTATTCACTATACAAATTTCTATTCCAGAAAAAATAGTTTAAGTGATTTGGGGACTGTGATTCTGCAAAACAAAATACCTTTTGACTATAAAGCCTCAAACTGTTGGATAGCAACTAAAGTCTTTACTGGAGGCTTGTTTCAACAGTGCAACTTAAAAGCTCTTGAAGATACAGAAGTTGGAAGAACAACTGCCTCACTCCAGAGATGAGAGCACCTGAATGCAGCAGGCTCTTAAAGGCAACACACCTTACAACCCATTCACACCTTGGCTATACTAAGCAATTAAAACATGTAAATTGTTTTATATTATCACATATATAAATATCATTTAATAGCTGTTTAAAGTTTAAAAGTGAAGTTAAGATTGAATTAAATCTGGAACAGTCCATCCTGACAAACTTTGTTTATCTTAGATTACGCCAGAACTCATATGACGGTTATGTTTTAATAATCTGTGTCATTAGCCTCAGAGGGCAACTTTATTTCAAAAGAGGATGTGATTTTCTCGCGACATTATTCATACATGAGATTGTGAAAGTCAAGCATAAGGCCCAGTTTTGAGATTTTAGATTCAGCCACACAGCTAATGAATAAGTCATTTTGCTGTTACGATGGGAAGCATGGGCGCTCCATGCTGCCTCTACGTATCATGCGCTCAGCCATGTGTGAATGAACTCTGGGACATTTTATTTACCATAATCTTTTTTAATATTTATTAGGATATGTTTACAATGATAAGAGACCAACGCTACGCTCTAAGTCTTCACTCTTTATATTTTTTTTATTTGAATTCAAATAGTCAACAATCATGTAATTGTGACATTAAAAGTTTCCCAATTATGAATGACCAAATAACCCTGCTGTCCATGAGGTGATCCTCAAACAGCTCCAGCTTAGGGTGTGTATGACATACATACACCCTCGGTTGATTGAAGCTGCTGCACACATTTGAAAATCTTATTGTTTGAATCCCGATATTGTGTTAGTGAGTCTTTTACACCAACCATCATCTTTTTTGAATGGTTGGTATTTGCACAAATATGAGTTCAGTGGATCACACCGGTGCGTCCTCAGAGTGGCCTGTGTGTTGATTTGATCAGCTGAAACAATGCAGGTTGACTTTGGTCCCCCTTTTTCAAATATTGTTGCTCCAATTTCTGCAATATCAAAACTCATCCACAAGTCGTCGACGTTCCTCGGTTGCGCGCGCGGAGTGAGAGAGAGAGAGTGAGAGAGAGAGAGAGAGAGAGTGGGAGTGAGGGAGAGATGAGAGTGAGTGAGTGAGTGAGGGAGTCACCGCATCCAGCACCACAGTCATGGGGCTGTCGGTGTGTGCAGTGCTGGTGGACTAAGTTTTTTTTTTTTTTTACGCACGCTCGGACTTTGTTTCATCATGTCAAGTTTTACCGTTGGCTGAAGCATGTCAGAGGCTGCACCGGCGTCTGCGCTCAGTTCTCCCGCAGCTCTGTCCAGTTGGATTCATCAACATCATCAGCAGCAGCAGCAGCAGCATCTCGGGGAAACTCGACGGGCGCACCTCGCGTCCTCTGCGAAGCCTTTTTGGGTCTGAGCGCGCAGCGGAGCGGTGGTGAGGCGCTGGGAGAGGACGATGCCGCTCATCCCGTCCGTCACCGGCCGCTGTTTCTGGCTCCGCGAGGTCGGCTGTCGGCTCCGCTGTGTCTACACGCGCTGAGAGGAGCGGAGGAGAGGGGAGGCTTTTCCCGTCAGTTGAATCACGCTTCGCCTCTGTATTGATTGACTGATCTGACGGGAGGAAGGAGGAAGGAGGGAGGACGAGGGGAAGCGTTTGGATGAGACTAATCCAAAAAAGGAGCAGGATCTAGATCTTGTTGGGCTTCAGGTGGAGAGGGGGGGGACCAGCCAGTGGAGCGTTGGACATTTCTTTGTTGGGGAAATCATTTTTCTTTTCTTCATCCTTTCTGCCTACAACTAAAGGAGGATAAAGGGGGGGGGGTCAAGAGGCGAGGGAACACCAGGTTGACGCTGCTGCTGCTGCGGGGGGAGGGTTGGGGGGCTGTGGGTGAGAAAAATGCTGCCCTCGCAAGAAGCCTCCAAAATCTACCATGACAACTACATGCGCAACTCCAGGGCCATCGGGGTCCTGTGGGCGATATTCACCATCTGCTTGTCCATCATCAACGTGGTGGTCTTCATCCAGCCCTACTGGATCGGCGACAGCGTCAACACCCCCCAAGCCGGCTACTTCGGCTTGTTTCACTACTGCGTGGGCAACGGGAACTCCAACCGGGAGCTGCTGTGCCAGGGCAGCTTCTCCGACTTCAGCTCCATCCCGTCGGGAGCCTTCAAGGCGGCCTCCTTCTTCGTGCTGATGTCCATGGTACTCATCCTCAGCTGCATCGGCTGCTTCGCCCTCTTCTTCTTCTGCAACACCGCCACGGTCTACAAGACGTGCGCCTGGATGCAGCTGCTATGCGGTAAGCACGGGAGACACTTTGTCGTGTTTTTGGGGGGGTGGGTGGGAGGTGCGGGTGAATGGGAGGGGGTGTCCTCGCGACGCTTTTTGGTCTATAGGTGGAGGTGGCACTTTGGGGTGATGCGCATCAGCGTGCACCTTCACCTCTCTGTTGTTAGGCTACACCTTATCTCTTTGTCAGACATGTCACCATCGCGCAGATCCTCCACGGGAGAAGCGCATCGCTCATTCTGCGCACGAACACTGCACGGGGAGGGGGGGACTGGTTCCTCATCAGCAGCGCAACTCCCTCTCACTCCGTCTCCTGTGGGAGCGCACTGGTGCTCCCTGTAGCTTACAAGTGAGCTGAAATGTGATCTTGCACTTGGCAGAGAAGGGGTAAAAAGCAAAGAAACCCCCCCAAATATGTATCTGAGGTCATGTGAGGCACCCGTGTCCATCCCCTGAGAGCTTGGTGACCTGCATGCGTTGATTAGACCTGAAAAATAATCAATCGGTCATCAATCATTATTGTCAACAAACAGGTTTTGGAGTCTTTTTGGCGGCTCTCCCACAAATGATCCATCATCCTGACGCCGCCTGCTCTGTTTCATCCAGCCGGTCAAGATAATGTGTAATTGTATGGGGTTATGATAATGAAATGCCTTCAGCAGCGTTGCATCAAAGATCACAGCTTCTATTTTGGTTGCCATATCCGCCTACCAGATTAGCCTGCATTATGCATGACCCGCACATGCATTCCAGTAATGTATCCCCTCGCCCGGCGCAGTCATTCATCTGCGCGAAAAAAACCGGAACAGACTCCGCGTAAAGGCCCGTATTGTGTATGTAATTGTATTAGGAGGTGCAGGAAGCTGTCAGGGAGACACAGCTGGGGCAAACTGGAGAGGGACGGTGGAATAAAGACTCCCATCAGTGTGAGGTGCAGCGGGATGGGGTGCAAAAGGGATTTTCAGGTTTGTAAATATTGACAACTCTTCTTAAATCTTCAGTTTGGACCTCCTGCGCTCCTCTCTACAGTCACAAACCTGCTATATGCATAAGCTCAGTCGTGGCACATTGATTTACTAGTGTGTGTGTGTGTGTGTGTGTGTGTGTGTGTTCACTCCCAGGCTGGTCGCTCTCCCATCACTGAACAGATTGTATCAGCTCAGGTGGAGCCTACAAGTGTCTCCCGCAGGCTCAGTCGACATCAAAGAATCCCCCCCCCCCCCCCCCCAGGTGGATTCCTAATCACACAAACCGCTAATTAACTAGACGTGTCGCAGATGAAACCGGTCTCAGGCGTGTTTAAAGAGCCGCCGGGCGCTCGTGGCAGGTGGGAGATGGGTTTCACCGCGTCTGAGGATGAGGAGGTTTGATAAGGAGGTTTTCTCTCTGTAGCCCACTCAGCAAGATTACGGCGCGAGTCGTCGCTCCACTGTTCTCACTGACAGTGGGTTGTGTGTGTGGACAGAGGGGGTGGGAGTAGGGTTAATTGTGCATTGGTCTGGAAGGGCTGACATTATCTGGGAGGAGGTATTGATGGCTAGATTATTCCTTCCCACAAGGCAGCTGTGCTGGTGGCGGTGGACTCAGGACCTTTAGAAATCATCGACTTTTTCCCGGCGCCCTCCAGGCTCCCTGTGCGAGAGAGAGAGAGAGAGAGGCAAGAAAACAAAGAGACTGACGCAAAGAGAGACACAGACAGATAAAGAGACGAAGAGCTGGAGGAGGGAGGAAGTGAAACCGGTGATACTCAGCGGCAGCCGTCCAATAGGCCGGGTTTGCTTTTTTTCAAACGAGCACGAGACGAGGAAACACGTGGTAGAAAAGACGATCTGATCATCGCGCTGATCACCCGTCAATACACAGTTTAAAAGTTAGCCCTAGTGGTTTTTGCACCGTCAGAACTATTTACCACACGTGCATCTCGGCCACGGGGTCGTTCGTTCGTTGTTCAGTGGCGGCCTAAAGCCAAAAAAAAGCCACTTCCTGCTGCAAATCAAGTCATGCAGTTCTTTAAGACTTTCCAGATGTTACTGGACCAAGTTGGTGCGTTTTGGGTGATGAGCTTCGCTAATGGCATTAATAAATGAGCCTGCCCACCAGCGCAGCACTGCCCGCTGTCCTCCCGAGTCCAGTCCTGCAGCACGCCTCGTCATCACGTGTGTCTCTCAGGCCATTAGGCAGCATTAAGAAGGGGAGCTTCCTGTCCGAGGAGCGTCTCAACAGGCTCAATGGAGTCTGTCTCATCAGTAGAAACTGACTCAGCGTCTCTTCCTAAAGGAGCCGAGGCCACATTGGGGCAATGCACGTGGAGCACTTGCAAAGCCCCAAGGGAGGCGGAGCTAATTGCCTCTGTCGTGGTGGCAAAATGATGGTGGATAATACTTGTCGTGGGCTTGTTTTTGGTGTTTTGTGTAACCATCGTGCTGTAAAGATGATAAACTGTTACTTGTTTACTGGCAGCGTGTGTTCTTTCATCCAGGAAGTGTTGCGCTGTTGACTTGCACCACACAGCAGATGTAAGGAGTCCGTAGGGGTGGATGGTGGGTGTACGGCACAAAACACAGGGCTCTTTCTTTCTCTTGTGGTTCATTTTGTTTAGGCTGCAAAAAAAAAAAAAACACCTTTAATTAGCAACTGATTAATATTTGCATGGCAACGGTGGGTCAGATGCGAAGCTGGGCCGTGAAAGGTATCATTTGTTAGAGCGGTTGCAGGAGGGGTGCGAACATGGCGTGGGAGGTCCCGATCACTACCAGGCGCGCACAAACAACCCAGATATTGTGCAGCACTATTGCATTTCATTTGTGTTGCATTCAAGTGCTTTGCACCGACATAAACATTTCCAAAAAAGCAGTAAATATAAATGAACAGCAGCAGTATTTACATTTTCCTCATTTTCAGTTGATCCAGAGAAAAGTTCCTGCACTGTCTTGTTCAGCACGGCAGCGCTGGGAGCCATCCCATCATGTCGTGTAAATAAATGAGACGGCCTCACCATAGGCTAAACGGAATGAATTGCACGAAAGTCACTTTTCCAGCTTTCTTGGCAGCAAACTCAGCGGCAGGATCTGTGTAATTCATCCTTTTCAGTGGACAGAACAGCAAGCACACACAGTCTGTCCTCAGGCGCCGCTGTACGCAAACAGTTCTTGATTTTCTTTCAGCTCTCGCAAAGCTGCGCTCTCCCAACGCCGCAGTCGGAAGAACTCTGAGTGCAACCTCGCAGTCGTGAAATGTTTGGGTCCGATGCGTTTGAAAAAGAGAGAGAGAGGGGAGAGTTCGAGGTGCCGAGGTTGTTCCCGTTGGAGTTACATCTCTGAAGATCCTTCGCTTTGCGTGACTGTGTCCTGAGTCTTGGACGTGCTCTGCTGCAGTCTTCCTGCAGAGCTTCCGTTTCCCACAGCGTCTGCCTTCCTGTAAAGACAGTGTGATTTGCACAAAGGTTTTCGGTGCATTAGGAAAAAGATGCACTCATCAGGACCTTATTGACACTGGACGGACATTAAAAAAGAGAACAAACAAGGGCAGGGGAACACATCAATATGATATCAGCATTGCAACACAAGACTAGATGCCAACTTTTGGTTATCGCAATATCGTGATTTGGGATAAGTGTTGTCTTTTCCTGGTTTTGAAGGCTGTTTTACAGTAAAATGATGTGACCTTCTGAACTTAGCAGGCTGTTATAGCTGTTTTCTTATTTACCCTTACTCACATTAACATTATATTTACATTACTGATGATTATATAAAAAAAAAACCCGCCAAATCTCAACATTTTAATATGTTGCAGCATAGATATCAAGGTATTTGGACAAACACATTGCAATATTTGAGTTTGTTCTCAGCTCTTCATAGCGTTTGCTTTGTTTTGGTTCATCGTCATCACTTCTTCTTTTAGAGTCTCATTGAGCAGCGGCTGCATCATCATGATCATCAGGCAGCTCAGTGGAAACACCTTAATAAACACACAACACTACCACCTGGTTTGTGTGCGGTAGCAAATTAACAAAAGCGTTGACTGTAGTTTCCACGTGCTCAGGTTGTAAACGAGAGGAGCTACGTATCTTTCCCATCAGAGGTTCTTACCTAACCACTAATGCCTGTTAGCGCTGCAGAGTTTCCTCCCCGGGCTGCCACAAAGGTTACGTTTGTCTCTCTGCGGTGGAAGCCGACATAACACGCGGGCTCTTTCTCTCCTCCGCTTCATCCCACACGAGCAAGTCGTCCCCCCGTCGCGTCTTCACAGCTTCCCCGGCCCTGCTGGTGCTTCCCGTTGACACGTCGAGTATCAGCGGTAGCTTCGGAGGTGTGAAGCTGAGAGCAACGCGCGCCCGTGCTTTAGTTTTACACTTACACTTCTCCTCTGAAAACACCCAACAGTCGATTTTATCACATTTGCACATGATTTATTGCAGTTTTTTTCTGTTTGCTGTGGTGAAAATAAATAAACACTGACAGGTTTGTTGGTTTTTTTGCATTAGACGTATGCTACAGGACTCCATACGAGGAGGAAGCAAACAGCATTTTTCATTTATGCTGGTGTAAATGTAGCATAAGGAAACACGATCTCACTCTCTGACTGAGAGGCTTTAGTGCTCGCAGTGTTCAGCGCTCCTGTTCGTCTCGCATTTGGCTTTAACGGGCAAGCAAATCATGTCGTGTTTGCGACCGTTTTAAATGCTGGCATGAGCTCAGCTGTAAGCTCGGTGATCTATAAAAGATAGGCCCCATAGGTGGTTTGCTGGGTCAGTGCAAAATAGTGCCGCGCAGACAAATTCAGCGCGGGAAAAAATTGACTTCCTGCTCCAAAAGTGCCAGAAAAACCCTCAAATGGAGAGCCTCATTTCCCCAATAACAGATTCTTCAGGTACTGAGGAATGAGAGTTTAAGCACTCTGAGTCTCGACAGCTCATCAGAAGTGACTAATTGAAAGAAGCGGCATTGGATCTTTTTAGACGGGCCAGTCTAAATCCTGGTCCTCCCCAAAGTCACGCCATTTCTCAGAGGCAGCATGCTATGGAGTGATCCTATAAAGGAAGTCTGACAGAGTTTCTGCGTTATAAAGGTTGATGTAATCCACAAACTGCAGAGTTCTTGAATGTGGCGATTTGCGGGGACAGCAATTAAATGAAGTGTTTGTTGGACCAAACAAGACGAGAAGATGTCACTATGGGCTCCGTCTACTTTTTGATCATTTTGTCGACTCAGCATCTAATCAAGAAAATCTGATTAGTCATACATGAGTGAAAAATGATCCATTGTTGCAGCCCCATCGTTGATTGGTTCCTTAAAAATGTCCTTAATTCTAATTTTACATGACATTTACTTCATTACAGAGCGTACAGTATGAAGTGATTGTGCCTACTTACAGAGCATCTCTGTAAACACACGGTCACAGTCCTGCGGTGGCAGCCTTGGTGGCGGCAGCGCTGCAGCCTTTGTGCACGCGTCGCGTAGGAGAGGAAGCTCTCCACTGATACGCAGAGACACAGCGCAGTAAACTCTCTTCCATCTACCGCCACAGACAGGAAAAGAGGAGGAGGGCTGCAGCAAAGCGTGCCCGATGCCGATTCTGATGCTCCGAGCGCTCGCTCTGGGCTTCTGCTGGAAACATCTGGACTAAACAGGGAGCGCCTGGGTTTTACATGTCAACACTGACCTCGCTTTCACCTCTTTCCCTTTTTATCCACGTGGCACTGATGTCGCTTTCCGCTTCAGCCTCCCTCTAACAAACACTCATACTCGTTGATCTTGCAGGGCAGTAAGCATTTATATCCAATGCCAACATTCAGGCCGGATTGAGGAAGCTAAAATGAGCTGGGATGCGTCGTCAGTGTGACAAAGTAAGACTTTAGCAATGAATGTTTTAGATATTGTAATTGAATGCATCGTTAGGTGTTGGGCCTATTTGATTGACAGGCTCAGGACTTAGCGCTGAACACATACAGCAAGACCCTAAACTGCTGTAAACACAGGATCTCCCAGGAGCAACCTATTTACTTCTTTATTTTAATTTTCTTTGAGTCGTTCTGTCTGTTTGAGGGGATCCAGCCCCTCGTTCATGTCAGACCCTTAAATATGCAAAACCTGGGTAGACAAAGAGTAGAGGGAAGCTGCGACAATTAATAAAATAAAATAAAATGAATGAAGATATAATGAAAGAAGGAAAAACAGGAAGTCTGTAAAGATGTGACACGCTTGTGTTCACTGATTTATCCAGATAGATATTTTAATATTAAGGATATCAAGTGTCATACTGATATCATACCAATACATCCATGATTGGCTAATATCAATGTATCAATCAGGCTCAAGTTTGAATATAAAATATGTTGTCTTTGCACTGTATTCACTTGAATATAGGTCTGTTTTTATTTACATTTTACTGACAATCACAACTTTTTCCGATCATAAATAGTAGTATAAGTAGAGATATATGTACTCTACAGCATGTATTAGGCTATCGCATGCACATAAGATACACTGTGCAGCTGTAGTACCATCTTGCGATGTAGCCAACAAAGGGGTGTCACTGATTTACAATAACGAAGCCCCACGAGTCTCCACATCAAGTGATCCTCCAGAGGGTCTTCCTCTAAGATCTGCTCCTCTCTCCATCTGTGATCCAGCTCCTCATCAGCCCGTCTCATCGACACCTGCTCCTGCTGCTGCTGTGAGGCAAGCGTCATCTGCATCAGTATCTCTGCACGCATATACACTGTAGTCTAATTGAGATGCATGTCAGGGAGGATTGATGCTTAATATACAGGTGGAAACAAGGCGGTGGATGATAGAAGACATGAAAGGACAAAGATCAAACGTAGGCTAAGAAGAATGGTAATTAAAGACGTAAAGGCATCCAACAGATCAACCAAAAGGACTGAAGAAATGCGTGTGTGTGTGTGTGTGTGTCGTCTCCGGAGACCCCGCTAATGCAGGGCTAATCTCCAATCAGAGGGGAGACTGCCCAGGGTTTCACATCACAGCGGCCTCCTCCGCATACCCATAATCCCCGGTTCTCTCCCTCGAGGTTGAGCCTCAACCAATTATTCTCCGTGCCATCCAAAGCCCATCGTCACCGACAGATCAGACCATCGCGGCCTCCCCACTGCTCTTCACCTCTCAGAGATGGCCGGGGGAACAAGTGAGGGGAGAAGTGAAGGATGCTGGGATATGATACGTGAATCTACTGATCCTAATCTACATCACAACCATGTCAAATATCAACTTCCTGTTTCCCCGCTGCAGATTATTGTTATTCTTTCATGAAGTTGGCATGTCCTGCATTGTCAATTAACAGGACTTCTGGGAAATGTAGTATAGTAAATACCACTGATGTGCAGTAATTAAGGAGAAAATACATATTTTACAGATAACAATAGTTTTTTAGTCACAAGCAAAGATCTCATTATATCCCAGAAACCTTATTGAATCTATTTACATTACATATCTCACCTTTTCTGTTGTTTTCCTGTTCGGGTCATCTGTCCAATGTGAATTTACTGTAAACCAATTACATCATCAGCCGCCTGTGCTTATCACAAAACAGTTCCCGTTCAGCTTCAGTAGCCAGCGCTACTTCATGCTGTTTACAAGGTTCGTGAGCTGAGCGTAGGTCAGCACAGATGATGTAAACTGTTAGTGTTTCGATATCCTTTTAAATGGACACATGGATGTTTCAAGGCTGGGACGTATTTTTACCCAGTAAACCTCAGATACGCCATCAATAAAACTCTTTTCTGATCCTCTTCGATCTACAGGGTCCGTCAGCGCACTTGATTTACTCAGTAGCATCATAAACTGACCCACAGTGTGCCGTTAACGTCGTCTCTGTGGACGGGCTGCAGCCACGGATCTTTTACTGTCATTCGCGAAAACCAAAAACTATGATGTCTCGTTATTGTGACAGTCACAATGATGGATTGATAGATATGACTCTTGTGGGCCAATAAAACACTTAAATACTCTTTATCTATTGAGATATTTCAATTAATTAATTCATTTCAAACAATTCAGAAGATTATTACTTTGGAAATTGTCTTTGCACCGTTTAATATGACTTTTAAATCTTCAAACTTGTTGGCTATGTTTGGGGCAAATCATTACTTGTATTATTGTTATCTGCATAGATATACGCACCAGTGTGGCCACATGTGGAGGTGCAGCATTTTAAAACAACGTTAAATTGAATAAAAAGCACCGAACGTGCCTGATTTGAGCATCGCAGTGAAGGCAGGAGCTATGGTTGGCCCGACTCACCAGCAGTCGAATAGTTTTCTGACATTTTCAAAGTAAAAAAAAAAGTGAAATTTATCTGGTGTAAGAGTCGGGAATCATCTTTATGTCCATTTGGCAGGAGGCCGCCCAATATACGACGAGGAGCTTAAGTCTATAAAGTATCTCTGCGTGTGTGCGTCTGTGAATGAGGAAGCAGCCTAATGGCGTTGGAGGCGGGCCCAATGCTCTCAGGCCGGGTGCAGATGATAGTTTAATCAGCTCTGTGGTGCAGCACCTCAGTGGGGCTCCTCCTGTCCGCTGGGCCTTATGAAGGAGCTCTGCGGCGTGCCAGCAGACTGCAGGACGGCTCGACAGACGCTCGCCCGGTCAGGAGCACCAGAGGGACAGCTGCTCTGCACGGGACCGAATGACCACTAAACTATCACATGAACGGGAAAAGGAAGGAGAAAGGACAGTGACTTAGAAAAGCGAGATGTCTTTTGTTGCTTTGCACCTTTAAAGTTCATTCATTTAGACTTAAAATCAGATTTCAGATTGCCAGGAAGTTCCATCTTTGTGCAGAAAAGTGCAGTTTGCCCAAGTTTGTCAACAAATGACATTACTTTCTCTGCTGTTCTCACCCAAACTGCGTGAACCAAATGAGAGAAGGTGCCACGCCTGCAGCAGGCTGTAGTCATTCGAGTCTCATTAGCCTACGTTCAGAGAGCGCAGAGAAAACAATCCTCCAGGATCTCAGCATCGCTCCCGCTCTCCTCTCTCCACTGCTTCGGTGTTGTCGCTGTTGGCCAACGAACTTCTAAGCAGAAAGTGTCCTACTTAGAGACGATTTGCTGCTGTTTCAGTGAGCTGCGTTGTGAATGTGACCGTGGGACAGTAATTAAGAAGGAGACCCACAAAGAGACGGGGAAGCCAAGTGGCCGACAGGGGTTTCTCAATATGAAACAAAACTCAGGTTGTGCGTTAAACACAGTCAGGGGATGAACATATACTACATATATATACACCATATACTCATGCAAATGCAATAAAATGAATAAATAAACCACAGAAAACACTGTCTCATGTTAAACCCAGTAGTATTTCAATGTAAAACTGAATAATGTGAAAGGTGATAATGATCATCCCACTTTAAAATCAGCTCTAAGGAGCCTTTCTGGCATCTTAATGTACAAATGTTGTTTACGTGCACATAGTGAATTTCCCTATATGAAATATATGTGCATAACAAGTAAAAACATATATGTACTTCTATGTACAAACCATATTTTTATAAGATATTGGAGCGATTTCATATATTGACATAGATGTATTGTCCATACAAATATGTATATTTATATATCAGTGTTAAAATATACATGTAGAAAATACAAATGCAGAATACACATTATAAATACACACACAACATATTAGCATATAGATATTTGCAATATAGACAATAATATAGATGTTTTTGTATCTGCATGTGTCATAATCATATACCATTCTTGATACAATTGCTCTTTATTTACTTTTATACCTTGATAATGTGTTAATGTTTATCTTTCCAGCTTGTGCTGCTGCCACAAATGAACTGATGCAGCTTTAAAGCGCACATCAACAAACTGCAGCTACGCTTTTCACGACCGTACAACGCGTCGCTGGTTAATGCACTAAATTAACAGCGCTGTGCACGAGTAATGGTGTTACCTTGTTTCATCTCTCCATAAGCAGTCAACCACTTATCGCTCTTTAATTAACTTCCTGTACATGACAGAGGAAGTGTAGCGTCGCGCTCTTTTGCAGGCGTGTAGGGGCATTTCCTCTGAGTGCATCACACACTGGGAGATAATTATGTGGAGGGCATGCAGTGACAAATTGTCAATAAGCTGCTAACATATAGCAATTGATTTTGTGGCTCATTAGACATGCGTGTTTGTTTTAAACAACAAGACCTCGGGCAGTTTAAAGGTTCTCTGTTTGTGTGATGCACGTGAGCACAGCGCACATTAACGCCAGTGATGTCGCACTGTTGCACACATCCACAGGCGGCAGGAGCCAAGATATGGAAAATAATAATAACATAAAAAACAAAATAAGACAAATATCAATATAAATAAAATATAGAACTGAAATATGTAGAAGTACAATATATATATATATGTACAGTGTGTGCAAAAGTGAATGATGTACAGAAAACAGCAGGTATAAGGCAGGGGTGGGCCGTGCATTTCACACCTAGGCCCTCAGTGGTGTCCTACCTGAATTAATCCACCTCATAATACCATCATTGTGTTGCCACGGCTACTAGAAATTATCAATATTATACAGAAACAGGGTGTCGCATCACAGACAGGTATACGTATAAGTATTGTCAGTGAATACCTTCAGCCACTGTCAATTGAAAAAACAACAAATGAATCAAGAGGAATCTATTTTAGTTTATTTTTATCTTGCGAAGCTCGCTAAAGATACGGTTTGCTAGCTCTGACGAGTGCACGCTCTGACCATCCAATCAAAGGACGTGAAAATGCCAACGTTACTATGCGCCCGCTAGATGGCCCCGGTGTCGCCAGCTCAAACTCTGATTGGTTAAAGCAACAGTTTCATTGCCATTTGTTTTAAGCTACAGACGCCCGCACTGATGATTCTGAAGGTCTCAAGGCAGATTTCTTTGACCCTAGCAACACATGATATCTGAAATATGATTGGATAAAAGCTCTAAAATAACTACTGGAAGCAACCAAGAGAAAAGCCATTATATGAAGATAATAGACTATCCCGATAGGAGTCATTAATACACATTCATGGAAAAACAATTGAAACCTAAGTCAGTGATCTTTAGATTTAGGCCAGCAGAGAAGGCCTTGCTGGCCCTGATGGCCCACCACTGGTATAAGGAAATAGACGGGACGTTCAGGTGAAACTGGTGAAACTCAAGAACCAATTAGACAAAGACAGTGAAAAAAGGTGGGAAAAGGACAGGAAGTCAGGATAAAAGACACTCAGGGGGGGCAGGAACTAAAACCCATGACAAAAACAAGCAGGAAGTAGACGCACAGGAGAATATTACAAAATAAAACAGGAAATAACTCAAAACCGTGTAAACAACACAAGCTAACAGTGCGGACATGTTATTCAAACACAAACCAAAGCTAATTTGCACCAACAGAAGACAAACATACTCCTGATGCCGCAGTGTCCACACAAGTTGCAAGTCCACATTACACAACTGATGTGACGCGAGCCAAGACCCCGTCTTGGTTTTGCTCTAATGAGCAGTCGCTGTTTATTCTCTCAAGTGACCCGAGACGTTTGTGACGCCGACTGTTGAATCTAATCTGGTGTTTGGTCCGAGGCAGATGATGATACACGGGCGAGCAGCGTGGTCTGTCTGCTCCCTTAGACACAGTTGACTGGACCCGGTGAATCCAAACGTTACATAAAAGACGGTCTGTATATGAATTTAATGGGCTATTTTGGGACAATCGCTGCCGCTGAGACACCGCGGCGTGTTTCGTGTTTAAACCCCCACAAAAAAAATAACAAGGCTGAATGATCCCACCGCCGATCTGTTAAACAAACAGTGATTTTACATATGAATATGCAGCGCGTGTGTGTCGGTCAGCATTGTGTTTATCTCCTCAGAGCTTCTCTCCCGCTCATTAGTGCTTGACGTGTCTTGGCCCGTGTTAGTCGGACCATCACGGCTCACTCCTCCATATGTTACGTGACACATGTTTTCCATATTTGACTCAGTCAGTGTGGATCCTTGGACGTTCGGTGGAGTAGAAGAGTTCCCGGTTGATGAAGGATTCAGTCCTCGAGGCTTTAAAAAGCACAAAGGACTCAGGATTCAACAATATATAAAAGAGTTGCAGCTAAAGCAGAGCGTAGTCGTTTAAGTTAAATCCCCGGTAAAGCCATCATTTGTTAGCATAAGTTCATTTCTTACTGCTTTTAAAACAGACTGTGTATTAAACTGCGCGTTAGTTACCCACGTCAGTCATTTCGAAGCACAACCAGGAGTTAGAAGTGAGGTGACGGGATGCGGCGAGGACAAAGGTGACTGAAAATGCACTTTAAGGTATAGTCCTTGTAGACTAGAGGGCTTTTGTCTCCCCCTCCAGGCAGTCAGAGGAATTACACACACAATGTCAGCGTATTTGTGACGGCACAGGCTCCGCCATGCTCCCGGGTGCCGTAGCGTGCTACCTAGCAACGGTTGTTTCAGCTCTGATGAGCCAATCATCGCTGGTTGATGCAAAACAAATCACTAGCAGAGGGAAGGTGTCACACCAGACACCAGATTTACAATACAGAGGGATTCGTATGTTGGCAACAGGCTTATTCAGCATTATGCAAACGTGTTTGGCTGAAATGTAACGCAAAGGCAGGACACTGACATTCGGCTACAAGTCCTATAATCCCAAAATGTGTCCGTTTGCCGGTGAGTAATCGTGCAAAGGTACAAAATCAGCAGTCAAGGTCAAAAACAAGGTTTCAGGAGGACTAACTAGGGAAATCACCCGAACTAGACAAGTGAATCAACAGGAAACACACAGTAAGAAACAGTAAAAATCTGAAATATATTAACTCCTGGGATCACGATGAGGTTCGTTTATTTGTAAAAGCACTAAAGCTTTAAAGCGTTAGGCTGAAAATATCATGTGTTTTCCTTATTATCAACAAATCCCATGAAAAGTCCAAAACCAGTAACGCGGTTCAGCATTTTCCGATTTCACACGCCCTGTCTGTGACACTAACACCACTGATCTCCGGTTTTAGTGAAGATGTAAAGAATAATAAATAATAAAAAATGGAGGTGGTCTCAAAATAAAGTTAATAATAAACATTTATATCTCAGTAACGTCCCAAACTGCTGCTCTGTGTGGGTTGAGTAGTGAAACTGTTCGTTCGTCGGGGACTATTTTCAGCTGTGGATTAATCCACATTTGGTGCTCTAGTGAGTATTTGGGGCAGCTGGACGGTGTGTGTGTGTGGCACTAAACCACAGTGTGTGTGTGTTCAGAGCGCGTCACCCAGTGCAGCTCAGTGTTTTAAATAAGATATATCAGATACATACGCTACGCTCTTTTGTCAGATGCATTCAGTTTTGATTGACAGCAAGACAAAAACCCCCAATATCAGACGTATAATTTAAGATTAGCTTCACTGTCTTCAACTAAACAGCTAACGGAGGAAGGTGAACTACTGCTGCAAACAGTCCACCCAGGACTGCGCCCGCAGCTGCTGACGAATGCAGGATCAGCACCTCGGAGGGCGCCTTGGATCGACCCCGACCAAATTAAAAGAGCGTCTCCCGACTGAAAATGTCTCACGGAGGAGAGAGACTGGAGTTGACTTCACCCAGCTGTGATGCTTTACCTGGGTAGTAATTCGTATTATTCTACATTCGCAGTGACGCAGAGGAGCTGACTAACGTAGGGGAATTGACTCGCTTTTGGAGCCTCAAGTGGCCGTGCGAGGAACTGCAGCTTGTGACACACACACTTCATTTTTCAGCCCAGGAGGTTGCCGTTTGGTCGGACCCATGCATCCACCCCTTCCCCTTATGTTAATATTTTAAGAATTATAACTTGTGCTGTGTGTTAGAGCTTGTTTTACCATGTTAGATAATGATAATAATCAGATATTAGAAATGCTGTGTAGCTGTGAAGTGTGCGTGCTCTCTGCTGCACGCCAGGGCCTCTGCTGGCATACTCTGTGCTTGTGTGCGTGTGTTTGTCCTGGCTGTTTGCTGTGTTTTGGCTGACAGTGTGTGTGTGTGTGTGTGTTGCTGCTGTGTATTCCTTGGTCTTTCTCCCATTCATGTGACTCATCTTGTCCTCGTAGCAAACACACACACACACACACACACACACACACACACACACACTGACTGCCGTTTTGCTGTAATCACGACTGTTTATTGTGTCGCCATCTGAGCAGGGTCTGAGGACTGGGGACTGGATATATATATATGTATTTTTTATCTACCCCCCCACCTCCACCCCTCCTTCTCATAGGTCCAGCCAGTTGCCAAGGCAACCCCACCTCCCTCCTTCCTTTCCTGCATTTGAATCCCTCCATCCTCTCACCCCCATCGCCTTCTCCTCTCTCTGTCTCTCTCACTCTTTCACTGTCTATCCCTCATCTAGTTCTGTCACCCTGGTTTTCCATCCAGTAGGGCTGCCTCCCCCCCCCCCCTCCCTCCCCCCTCTTTGTCCTCCCCCTCCTCACTCATCCTCTCTTCTCCGCCTCTCTCCACTCACACTTTCCTTTTTATTTCCTCCTCTGTCTTCCTCCCCTCTTCACGCTCTCGATCGGATTGTGACTTGCATCTAATGTTTAGAAAATCAGACGACCATATGGTATGCTCCGTCTGTGTGTGTGCGCGCACGCGTGTGTGTGTGTGTGCTCATTCATCTTGAAGTCGCGTTGTGCTGATAGTTGCAGGAGCACAGCTCTAGGGATAATTGGTTGTATCGACCAATGCTGCATGTGTCACAGTTGCACTAATTGAGACGCCAAACATGCGTGAAAATCACACACACACACACACACACACACACACACACACACACAGCACACACGCACATCTAATGCACCTGAATCTGTCTACATCTCTTCTATCTGGTGAACTGCTGCCCAAATGCCGTGGCCCTCGTAAAGGAGAATTGAGTTAAATCAGCATCTGAGCATCTTTTTGGCCCTCGACCGTGGTGAAGGCAACACAAACGTGCACTCCTGCTCCTTTAATTGCAGGGACGCCGCTAACGTTAGCATCTTTTGCTGTGCTGGTAGTAATGGAGCAACGGGAGAAATGCATGCACATATTAACAATATGAACATGCCACACACACACACACACACACACACACACACAAATGCACATTTCTACTAGTTCAGCTCTCAGTCTTTTGCAGGTCATATTATTAAATTACCTGAATTACCATTTTGCAGTTGTTTGCCTCCCTCAGCCAGTAAAGTTGCAGCTTACGTCCATCTTTGGCCAGATTCATACAGACTCGCAGTCACACTGACTTTCAAGGAATTTAATATTTTAAAAAAAAAGGTTTTTGAGTGTGACTCTAAATTGAAGTTCTCACTAGATTGAAATTGACAATAAAAGCGGATCATTTGCGTCACCACACATGCTGTCCTCACTCAGAGACTGTGTTTACAGAGGCCTGGTGCACACTGTACAGTATATATCACCTCAAGCTCACAATCAGCAGGCTAAATTTCAAATGCAGACGTTGCTGCAAATTGCTGCAAATGTTAATGCATCAGGCGTCATCGGTGCATCATCAGACATATGTTAAATATGGTCACTTTAAGCCCTGAATAACGGCCACCGGAGTGTTTTTGCAGAAGTGAAGTTGACCTTTGATCTTTCAGATATCAAATGTCATCACGTCATAATTTTATCCAGTTATACATTTGTATCATAAATTTGTCATAATTAGCGCGCAGATTATTGAGTTATGGTGAAAAACATGTTTTGTGAGGTCACAGTGACCCTTGGCCGAAGTCTAATGTCAGTTGTTGAGTCCAGATGGACGGGTTTTTTTTGCCAGATTCCCTCCAGACGTTCCTGCGATATCGCCTGTCGGATTAGAAAGCTGCTGCGCTCCGATGAGTAAATTTACAAAGCTCTTATTTATAATTTGCATGTTTGTGTTCGCGACGGCGCCGACGTGTCTGTTGTTGTGAAATTAACAGAATCGGTTAAGTCATCTGCTCCGCCTCCTCACAGTCTGTCCAACCAAATGTTAATTAACGCCTCTGAAATGCCAAAGCCCCAAAGCCACCTGGGAAATGCAGTTCCTTTTAAAGCGAGAGAGGGGTGGGTGCAAAGTAAATCAATAACCCAGCTGCTGCGTGTTTCATGGAGAGGTTGCACTGTAGAAATCCTCTTCTCAGCCATCAAGGCAGAGGTTTTACTACTTCCTGTTTCGCCTCACACTATTTATTCCCTGTTTTGAGCTCCTGCGGTTTGTATCTTTCATTATCTCCATTACGCTCCAGCTCGTGGTGCCGTTAAAGAGCCAGGGCTAATGACGAGACTTAATCGAATTTTCTGGCAGTGGCGCCTGTTGGAGTATGAACTTTGTAAAAGTCTGGGGAGGGGGAAACGGGGGCTCTAATAAAGTCCCGGTGTTGTTATGGAGATGCTGAAAAACTCGTTTGCCTGTGCAGCGCTGTGGTTTTTATTTTTATTCTCTCTCAGAGGGGTTTTCTGGAATGACGCAGCGCTGATTGTTTTCCGAAACCCTGGGAAATCTTTCGGCCATATTGCTCAGTGTCGACTGCCTCCTACAACATTTAGCAACAAAACTGTGGAACACATTTGGCGAAGGGCGCTTCTCCTTTGCAGCATTTGTAATACCTAAGAGCAGAGGCTGTGGTTCGTCTTACAGTCACTCGTGGTCGTTATTTAAGAGCGTTAAAAGGAGACTGAAGGCCTGAAAATGTGTTAATGCAAAAATAAAATGGGAATGAAACAACAGACTGATGAAGGGACTTTACTGTGTCAAGGATGAAATGTCCATTTTGACCTAAAGGTGGCAGATAAAAGGCCACAGGTGCCTGAAGGGCTCAGCATGGCCTCTGTGCCAATGCACGCGTCACGTCCTCTGTGCGTGCACGCCGCAAGCGCCCGGTGACGTGTGCGTGCGCTACTCGCGATCTCATCGATGGAGGGAGGGGGTCTCCGTTGCATGACACTGATCGACAACATTTATGCAGGAGAAAACAGTTCAAGTTCAGTTAAATGTCTTTATTTTTAGCCACGCTGTGTCGCTCAGAAGGTTGATGGTGTTTCTGTGTCGCTCAATCGGCCAATCAGGTCCAGACTGAGATAAATCAGTTCACACATCACGTCATAGCTTCAATACTTTGGTTTATGACTAAATATCTGGAAAATTAAGCCATTCACATCGGCTTCAGCACTAAATACTCTGCTGCTCTTCTGCTAAATAGCAAATGTTAGCATCCTACACTAACAGCAGCAGTTTTGCACAGTTGTTGGGAGCATTTTAGCGTCTTAGCATGCTGACTTGAACATATCTATGTGTTATGCTCAGACCTGCAAGACCCACTGTTGACC
This sequence comes from Datnioides undecimradiatus, assembly GCA_008933995.1. NCBI lineage: Eukaryota > Metazoa > Chordata > Actinopteri > Lobotiformes > Datnioididae > Datnioides > Datnioides undecimradiatus. The sequence goes on from WARS01000013.1 coordinate 20,822,378, forward strand.
CATTCTGAAATGCAGGCTTCACAAAGTGATGACACTCACCGTTTAACCGTCTTCTTAAACATTTTAACAGTTTTAATTAGACTTTTGTTATTTTGTTGGTGTAGCTGTTAATGCGCCGGCCGGTCGGTCGGTCTCTTTCAGACATGTGCATCCAATCAGAAACCCTGCCAAGTGAACAACCCGGCACAGAAATCAGGCTTTTCAACGTCGGCTTTATGAACGTCAGTATTTCACTTTCAGACTGAGTGATCCACTGATGGGACCACTGGTGAATAAAACATGAGATCAAAGTGGATTTTATCGATAGCCCTTGCAGCCACTCCTTCCAGGGACGCACCTTAGGGCGTAAGACTACAGGGTTTGCAATGCATGGAAACAGGACATGGACAACTTTAGAGTGTCTTGCACAATCTCCACCACCTCTCTGATCATGGAGAAGCATGCTCAAGCTCTTAAGAATAAAGCAAGTTTGATTATTAATATATAACAGTGATGATTGATAATATGTGTGGAATCAGGTGCAACTGAAGGCTTTCAGATAATAAAGATGATGTGAGGCCACCGTCGTCACTGTATTAAAGGAAAACGCTTAAAATGAGAAGCTGCAAAGTGCTGCGCTGTAGTGCTACAAAGCATCGCGCATGAAAAATGGGAGCGAGTCGGTGCTGATACACAGAGCTCGACCACACACACACACACACACACACACACACACACACACAAATGTAGTCCCCCTCTCACATGAGTGGACTCGTTTATAGAGAATCTGAAGTTTGCTCTTTAGAGGCACACATGCACACACACACACACACAGACACACGCACACACACACACGTCCTGCACGTGTAGCCTTCGCAGCATCCCTGACACAGATTTAAACGAGGCTCGATGAATTATTAAGAGCGAGTCTTGTTCGCTCCTGTCAGCCGAGCAGGACTAAAGGAAAAACCACGGGGGGAACACACAAACTCTTCACACTGCGTTAAACCTGTTGAGGCCGCGTCCAGCGCGCACCGACTGCAGTGACTGGATGCTGTGTTTTACACTGTGCCGGTGTGCACAGAGGTAACACGGCTCAAACTTGTGCAACCTTCACAGAGAGGTGTGTTCAGCAGCTTGTGGCACTGACCCAAACCTCACCTGGGTCACATGGGTCAGCACTGAAAGAATACAGGAAAACGTGAGCTCACCTCTCTGTGCATCTGTTTTCATTGCATGCAGTGGAGATAGACAGGAAGTGTGAGATCGAGGGGTGACAACCAGAATCGCTGCTGTAATGTGGTAAACGTCCCAAATCAGATCTCTCCATTCGTCGGTATTTGTCAAATGTTTGGCCAAAGTAGCTTAAACTGCAGCCACGGCACGTGTTTCTGTCTGATTGGCTGGCAGCGGTGCAGTAAACGGCATTCATCAGCATTTTAAATTGGTGTTTCACCTGCAAGTAACAACAATGTGCTGATGTGGTTCACGTCAGTGATTGTTTAAGTCCAAAATCAGCTGTTTCGTTGATGCGAGCGCTCATTATGTGCTCTGAGACGTTTTGCTGCATTAAAAGTGATGGTGTTTGCCTTTCGGTGTATGTGCATTGTGAATCCCTTGCATGTTATAAGGCGCTGCATGTTTGGACGGCATCTTCCCTGCAGCCCGATTTCAGAGACTGTGGGGATTTCCTCTTGTTCGCTATCCTTACATCAGCTGAAAACCTAAAGCCCTGTATGTCCCCACGCACACTGCGCCCGTACATCAGCTGAGTTTCATCTCAACAGTAGCTGTGGTCCAGTAAATGAGGCATTCAGGGACCCATCTGTTAGAGCCAGACTGGCCTCAGCTGGACCCTACACACACCAGGGGACCACTCAGGTCTTATGAGAGCGCGCGCACGCAGACAGAAAACATTACTGTGCCGAATGTGCACAAACACCAAGGCCCCGAGGTGTGTGATACACGCTGTTTTGGATGTGTGAGCGTGCAAATGTCTCTGCAGAGCCACTGACTCAAGTCTTCAATGATCAGATTTAAAAGACAAACAAATCAAAATGTGTGTTTTGTGTCTAGGCTTGTACCGACAATCTGTTTCTCTTTTACAGTGTGTTTAAGTCAAGATTTCATTAAGAAATGCCTTTTAAACGTTTTTAGACCACATCTCTGGTCATTTAATGCAACTACTGAACAACTTAAGCCAAAGAAAATACATTTCTTTTTGTTTTTATATCAGAACTTTCTGTCTGTAAAAACAAAATATGATGTGTTTACGTAAATTCAGTTTCAACCAATAATATCCTGGCTTTCAAGAACAGAGCTAAGATTTATTTGCTAGCTACCTAGCACCACCTCAAATCCTGAATCACTGTAAATCTCCACGCTTGTTATGACATTTCAGATTCCTCCTAACGTCCTGTCCCGCCTCAACTCCTGTTTCATTCAGAAATACATTACAATACAGAAGCTACATACTCTAAAAATGCTGTTTCATGCACACTTTGAGTGCTGTATGTCTCTCTCGAGCAACAGAAACTCATCAACTCACTCACAAACTTTGGAAAGAGTCTGCCTCCCTGCATCGCTGCTTCCACTTTTAGCAGCCCCAATAAGAGTTACGAACAACCGTAGCAGCGCGGCACGCTAAAGCAGCTAGGAGCATGGTGGACTCAGTGTTGGTGCGTGTGCTCTCGCTGCCAGAAGGGGGAGACAAAGTCAAAAAGTCCCAAATGAAAGCCCAAAGAAAGGAATTTCCCAAAATGTCAAACAACTACAGTAATGGGTACCTATCATTACAAGAGGTTTTAATGTATTTTACAGACGTTAGTGCTTCCTTTGCTCCATCTCTCTAACGACTTGCCTTTAACCTTTAACCTTGCAACCTTTGAGGCAGATACTGAACCCACAGCTCAGAGTGAAAGAGAAAAATAATAATATTCTGTCTCCTCTCCTCTGTCTCACCTCTTTTCTCTCACTTTCTTCTGATAAACTTTGTGCAAACCTCTTCCCGACTTTCTGTTTTACACCTAAACCCATTTTATGCCTCCTGCTCCATCACCCCGACTTTCAGTCTCTCTTTGTCCCACGACCTGACCCTCTTCCTGCGCTGATTGTCCTTCCTCTGCTGCTTCCCGTGACCTCCACCACCTCGACCCATCGTTTCAGTTGTTACTACAAACACTGACTGACAAAATCCAACACCACACAGACCAAATGTCTGTGTATGTCAAACTAATCCCATCCACTCTCTCTTCTGTCGTCCCGTCATTCTCCAGCCGTGTGCCTCGTACTCGGATGTATGATTTTCCCCAACGGCTGGGACGCCGAGGTGATCCGGGACATGTGCGGGGAGGACACTGGGAAATACACCCTGGGCAACTGCTCGGTGCGCTGGGCCTACATCCTGGCCATCATCGGCATCCTGGACGCCCTCATCCTCTCCTTCCTGGCCTTTGTGCTCGGCAACCGGCAGAGTGACTTCCTGCAGGAGGAGCTGAAGGCCGACAACAAAGGTGAGATGTGGGAATTGTTCAAAAACCACTAGACTTCTTAGCAAAGTAAGTTTAATTCAATGCATTTCGAATGACAATTCAGGACATGAACACATAGCAAATATTTGTAATGAAGTAATGATGGTAAATGGAGCGCTAACCAAGCCGGTGAATCATGTAGCGCTTCTCCGTACGTGACTGATGCGCTGCCGGGAGATACTGCAGCATCATCAGAGGAGGCGAGGACTGCGTTCAGCTGCCTTAAGAGAAATAAAGAATAAACTCCCCCAAATCCTCTGAGTGTGTGCAGGACGTTTCCATGGTTACGTGTCAGATTGCAGAAGGATGAGGCAGTGGTTTCCTCTCGCTGCATATGTCTCCGTCTGCTTGTGTCGGTCGCTCTTTAACTGTTTCTGTCTCAGTCTGCCTCGGTTGCTCTTTTGTTTTCCTCTGTTTCTTCATCTGTTTGTTTCTTTGTGCGTCGCTCTCTGCGCATCCTTCCCGTGAACGGTGCACTGTAGATATTTATATTTGGCAAGTCTTCCTTCGAAAGCTGTCTTCACCTGCAGCAATAAGTCAGACACTTATTGGAGAAAACACAAGCAGCACAAAGTGACCAATCACTGCTGCTGGTGCCTCCACATGAGCATGTCCAAGTCTGAGACCGTGGGCTTCACAGGGGCCACGTCCCCATTGGAATATCTGACCCCCTCATCCCCTCTTTTGTCTCCTTGTTTCGATTTCCTCACTTCCTGAACGCCCATGGGATCCTGATTATGTTATTTACTCCAAAGTGACTCAACAGTTTAGCCGAGGCAGCCTAATATTGCTGTTAAACAGAACATAAAACTGCACGAAACGCATGCAAAAGTGGGAAAATCAGTAAAACTCTCTTTGCAACATTTCTCTTTAACCCAGTCACCTAGAAAGAGGTTGATATATGTGATCTCATTTTGATTATTCATGCAATAACCATTCCTGTCTCCTAAGCGGGTGTAGTCACCTCCACTCACCACCTTCCTGCCTTGTTCGGATGTGTTATAAAGGTTGGGTTGCAAGTCGAATCTTGTTTGCATCAACTTTAAGGGGTTAAGAAGTAAATGTCAGAAAAAAGCAACTTAAAACATATTTACATTTTCTTTTGCAAACTTTGGGGTCCAATATTTACTTTTGTTGACTCTGTGCTCACGTTTACCTCTTTTATTGGACTGAATAGACTCAGTAAGACCTGCGGCTGGTCTCCTAAAGGGGTGGGTCAGTGACAAAACCCATGGGACACAGATGCAGGAAGTGACTATAAGCGTACACCCTCTTGTTGCTGCCTATCGATGCAGAAAATTAAGAAAATAAAAGCAGGAGTTCCTCTTTTATCTCCCTGACCTGCGACACTTATATTCATAATATGCATTTTCAAGCACAACACCCACACCACGGCTCGGGGAAGGTACCTGTTGTGTTGTTTGTGTCTAAAATCACCAGCTGCAAAAACACAAATACAGACAGTTTAAAAAAAAAATAAATCCTATACATGCAACAAAAACAACTTTAGAGTGAGAAACTAATACTCACTTTGCCTTTTCCTGCAGGAGAGGGCGACTGACATGTAACATTTGCAATGATTTAGAGGGAAATCCTGGAAAATAAAGGCAAAATATTAATCTTTGTCTTTTGTTGTCTTTTTTGACAGATTTCGCTGTGTCGAGGGTAAGTTCACACTCTCTTTCTTGTTAGCGCTGTGGCTTGTGTGTGTGTGTGGTCTCATGGTTTTGGAATCTTTACGTCATGACAGCAGACACATGGAATCAGATCAGGTGGGTATAAAGAGTAAAACAGGCTGAAAAGTTAATGATAATGATATACATGTGGGCGCGTTAGAATAGAACATGCTAACATGCGTCTGAGCACATTAACACTGCGCTTTCACACACATACACAGCATTGTATAATGCATGTGGTCCATGCAAAACACTTGCAGAAGCACTAAGAGGCTGCTTCATGAGTCCCTGAGCTGAGGCTGTCAGGCAGAACTTACTGTGCCTTCCACAGTGCGTAATGACGCAGGCAAAGAAGCTGGGGACTTCATGTGAAGCCTTAAGAGTACGTGTGTTTTAAAATTTGCAAAATTAAAAAAAAATTAAAATGCAAAGACAAGATTTTTTTTTTTTTTAGAAAAAGACCTTAATGTTGCATAAAACTTATTTTCAAGTTAACCTGTTTCAACTTCTTCTTATTCTTGTTTATTTCTTGCTGTTTTAACGCAGCATTGTGTAACTGCACTGTCTCAACACGCTCAAGTCATGATAAGACAAACTGATTCAGAGATACAACATTAATTTCTGTGGGAGGCGGCCGTGAAGTGTCGCTGGACCTCATCTGATTATCTTATTGCTTTACAACGAGGGAACAAAACACATGCTTGAGTGGTGCAGAACTAATGCGTGACTCATGATGATTTGATGCAGGATGTGTAGTGAACTAGTATCAGGTCATGTAATTGGTAAACACTTAATCACTGTCATCAATTAATGGTAGTTAAAGCGCTCCACCGATTTAGAAATGCCCTCCCATGGCACTGTCAAACTGAAACCTATGTGAAAACATACAGTATATTCATGTGTAAAGTTGTTTTAGCTCCTCTTTAACTTGCAGCCACTTAAACAGGAATCCAGCTAGATCGAAAAGCAAATATCAGGCCAGGTTTATATCTGTTCTCATAAAAAAACATGTTTTTATTAAAGTGTTTGATGTTTGTTCGATCATTGTGTATTGCTTCTCCCCCACACGGCAAAGCATAGTCATGATAGTTGATAATATCCTCTGTGTTTCAACAGTGTGGGTTTTGAGTTTTTCCACCATTCATGTGCAATGGTGTTTTATGTTGATTTCATACTTAAATTGTGTTTTCCAGCATGTATTTCAGTCTAGGAGTGTCATGACATTAAGGTTTGCGTCCTTAGTGGCGCTATTTCTGTTCATCTTGAGCATAGGGCGGCTGACATTAAGCCAACCAGCCGTCATATCCGCTCTCATTCATTATGGTTTTTTTATTTCTTATAATGCAAGCCGAGTTTTGACGCACCTCAGATTCTTTACCGTTTCTTTAATCCACCAAACTACCAATCTTTTACGATTCTTGCACAGATTGTGTCCCCCAGTGCAACACACACCCGAGTAATCCTGCACACAACATCGCACTTGTCCGTTCCTGCTCTGCGAGTGCAGTTTCCCCTCAGATGACGCTACCTGGTGTCAGGTCGGATATCTCGCACTCGTGAGACAGATGATGTTTGGTCACATTAAAGACCTCGGTAAAGTGATATATCCCATTTATGGGACGTGTGCAGGCTAAGGGGCTGTACTGAGGCAGGAGGGTAGATGAAAGGGAGGAATGAGTGGGAAAACAAAAGGTGGTAGCATGTTGTAGAAAACACCCCCGGGTGCGATGCTTTCCCAAAGGAGTACAAGGCCCACTACGAGCGGAGAGGAGACGTCAAGTCGAGGAAGGCCTTTCGCTGGAGTGTGTGTCTGCTGCGTACACCAGGCCCTCCAGCTCCTCTGTGCATGTACGTCAGCATCAAAGAAAGAAGAGAGGACGGGGGGAGGATGGGGAAAAAAGCCTAATTACAAGCCGAGCAGATCTACAAAAAAAAAAAAAAAAAAAGTGCAAACACAAATGTGGCGTGAGCAGCTGGGCGCCGAGGTGCATGAAAAGTAAATTGTTAAAAGCACCAGCACGAGGAAAACCATCTCTACCCTTTGGCGTTCAACAAGAGGACAAATTAGTGTGCCTTTCTCCGCCCGCTCTCTTGTCTTACATGTGCTTTAAAAGAAATAATGCTGTAAATATTTAAATACGTGTGGCTTCTGATAAGAAAACTGGCACATATGTGTGTTTACAGACATGAATAAGAAGGACCTGGACATATAATCGTGTGATCTCAGTCGTTGAAGCTGGTCTTTGTGTTGTTTTCGCATGAACGGCACGGTAAACTTGGTCCAGCTAGCAACCGTTAGCAAGGTTAGCCATGTGGTCCTAGCTGCTCGGGCTGGGAGTACGAAGCATTGTGTCTGTGTCTTCTTTACTTGCACAGGAGCTTTGGGCTAACATGGTCAAACTGGCCTCTGTTGGTCTCAGAGACTTGTAGTGTTAGTCCTGGCAGAGTCAGCTAAGACGCTTAGCCATGGCTAACTGAGCTAGCTAGCAACAACTTATGTATTTTTGTGGATTAATCGGTGAGGCCTGAGCCACAGAAACACTAATTGGTGGTCTATTAGCAGATATTCAACAAATTAATAAGTCATAAAGTCATGTAGGGTTTTGTATTGTAACTATGTGCCTCTCCTGCACAGTCACGCAGAGCTCTGCCATTTTGTGCAGCTAGCCGTTACACCTAAACACCAAAATTAGCATGCCTCTGCAGATTTTTTAAAGATTACAACAGACGTCAGAGGGTCACAGTAGAAAGTAACATCAATATCGCTGTCCTGCCACTGCTGCATCTTGCACGATATAGTACAAAGTCACAGGCATGCTCCCACAGCTGTAATGTCCTTGGTTGATGAGCCGTTGAGCTAAACATGCTAGATGCTAGTGTTGTTTTAGCGCAGTGTAAAAGCGCCTGATGAGCAGCAGCACTTTCCCCACTTTGATTAACCTATTAGTGAGGTGGATGCTCATGGCCTGTGTTTTATGAAGTTTGTGATTTTGAGGTTGTTGGTTCGAACCCTTGGACCTGAGTGGGAAGTTAATCCCACCCGCTGCCAGTAGACGTGCAAAACCACCCATGTATGACAACACAGTGCAGCTGCCAGTGTGCATATTAGAAGTGGTGTGAGTGGTTTGAAGTAGCGCACGTGCTTTTTTCAACTTTCTCAAGACAGATGTTGATTTTTTTAAAACACCTTTTTTTAAATGATTTCCTCTCTCCAGCTCCATCTCGGTTCGTCTCTGCGAATGGACGGAGTAAGGCCAACAAGTTTTCCCCAATACTTTGTGTGACATGACGACCCAGATCTGCAGCATGCCACCCCTGCATGCACTTGTTTCCCTCTTTGTGAGAAACTGGTGGCTGTTCCCACCTCTGCCTTTTAACGAGCAACGCCCCGCGAGCCCCGCTGTACCTTGAATTATTTTGTCTTTGTGCTGACTCTGCTCCCGCTGGATTATTGTGTTTTTGTGCCACTGACGGTGTGAATGAAACTTTGGTCAATTCAGGATTTTTGTGTGTGCCTGTATATTATGCATTGACGACCTTAGTAATTAAATATGCCTGCCACATCCACAAAAGTTCAGTGCAACTGTTTTCTAATCTGCACGTAGTACAAAACAAACATAACTGAGCTGTGGAGGGAAGGCTCGGGTGGTGCAGAAGCATTATGTTTCATCAGGTGGAGTTCAGCTGTATTTCATGCCTTTTTCAGGCCGAGAGGTATATCGATTATTACTGTCTGCGGTGTCACGGACCATCAGCACGTATTTGGCGTCCACCCAGGGCGATGGAGCCAGAGCGGCGGCGGCGGCTCATCCTAAACAGATTAAAACCACAATAATCCCCAACCTCTACACCTCAGCATCCCCAGACCTCCAGCCGCACCTCCGACTCCTTGCTTTGCCCTTTACTTTTGACAAATCCACTAAATTGTCTTGTAACCAACAGAAAAGATCTCTTTCTATTAATATCCTGCTCCACGGGACGCCATCGTCAACCCCTCCACCACCCGGCCAATCAGGAGGTTCATCCAGAAGCGGCTCTGACTGGAGTTATAATGGAGGGGTTAGGATAGCAAATCAGATTGCCGCTCGCTTAATTGAGTTGCTGACTTAAATGGTCCTTGTTGTGACCTCGTTATTGACCCGCCAGTGAGTGGCTCCGGCTTTCATCGGGAGTTTGCTGCTTTGTTTATCTCTTAGAAGATGCAATAATGAAACACTCATTTAAATGTATTTTATTGTATTTCTCATTGTATTTCATGTTAAAACAAACCAACACTGAGCTGTTTGAAGCCAGTCTGGAAAACGTATCGAGGTGTGACCTTTCAGGCCCGTTTTATTAGTCTGTCTCTCCATGTTTGTTTTCGGTTCCTTTCATTTTGCACATCTCGTCGGCTCGCGGTGACTCATATGTCAGGGCTCTTCTGCCGCCTCTCTCTCCCTCTCTCACTCCTCCGTCTGCGGCCAAATGGGGCAGAGCATCCGACACAGGAAGGAGATTAAGTGCAGAGATGAGACCGTCCGAAATCACTAATGGTGATGATGTGATAACGTGGCCGGTGCATGTTTAACATCTTGAAGGACTTAGCTAAAGCTAACCACAGCATTAATTGTTATATTTATGCTTATATTAAATAAAACGTGATATGAAAATGTTCTTTGTAGTGATGTCAGATCAAACCGGGCTGGATGTGGCGCCTTAAAGTCTTTATCACACATTAAGTGTTGACAGGCTGCAGGTCATGAATGAGTGCTGCCCTTCCCTCATGTCTCTCCTCTCTGCTCCTCGATCAGACATCCCTAAATCTCCCCTAAATGCATTTGTTTTTATTTCCCATGATGATGCTGCAGACGTCCTGAAGCCGTCTTTTCTCTCTGGTTTCCTCCTCCAGATTGAAATTCGGGACACCAAGGATCCAAGATTTGGAGTCCAGCGGTTCCACTGAGAGCCAAACGTCCTCCTCTTCCAGTTCCCTTCCTTCCTCCCTCCATCCCCTCCCCTCCTCTCCTAAGCTCTTCAGGTTAAACCCTCAGTGTTGGAGGCCAGAGCCCAGCGGTTTGTGAAACAGGACTGAAGTGGAGTCACCTGACGAAGGCAAACTCTGTCATCCGGAGAGGCCGTACGACCATCAGCTTTATCAAACTCTGGGATATAAATCACACATGACACACAGTGTTACTGTCTCATACCGTTGTTACAAGGAAGATAATGAAGTTATTGATAATGATACTAATGCTTGCTGTGGGAGTATTCTATGAAAATATACATATTTTTATCGAAGTGGAGGTAATATTTCCAGCTTTAAAGGCGACATTACAAAGTGCGTACGTAAAAGCACACGGGTGCTACTTCTGACATAAAAGATTTTAAAAAAGAAAAGACAAAAAAAGAAGAACAAGGGGGGAAAAGACGATTTTGTACAGCCGCAGTGTAATTTTGAAGTCTTTTTCAGGCCTGTTTTCAACTTTGTATATGACGAGGTTTGATCCCAGGAACTACAAAAACAAAACATGTATGTAAATGAGACGTTTCTATGGAAACAGGGTAAAAAGAGGCTCTTTTAAGCATTTTTCTTTTTTTGCCCGCATCCATGAAACATCCCTGTGAGCTCTAGTAAAACCCGTCTCATCGTCGAATCATGAAAAAAAAAAAAAAAGGGTGGATCGCGCTCGTCTTTTTAACCCCGCGTGTAATTTGGAAGCCGCCGCCGCCGCCGCCGTCTTTAAAGCCACACTGAGGAAGGGACAAGCTGAGAGGCACTTCCTGTTTCTCAGCTGTTTTGCATCCACGTTTCACCAAAAACATTGGGTTTTTCATTTTAGTGTTTCCTCCCCTCATGCCTCCACTCGACGGTCATGTTCACTTCTGCTCTAGTCGACCGGGGTTTGGTTTGTACGTCCGCCACCAGGAAAGGCCCTGCATGCTGCATCTATCTCAGGCTTTGCAAAGACTTCCTGCGTACGCTCAGTGGCGGCCTTCAGCCAAACGGGCTGCACAATCCAGGCTGAGGAGCACAGAGCCGAGCCTCCGCTGATGAAACAACAGACCCGACAAGACGACAGGCGTCACGCACCGTGCGGCTTCCCTGCTCTGATTCGAGGCCCCACATCCCTGCTTTAAAACGCACACATTCCAGTTGCACAGGTTAATTTTGAATGGAAAGGCACGATCCACTGCGAAGGAAACACCCAAACATTTAGTTTCACCTTGAAGTAGAGTCTTAAATTTGCTTTTCCTCAGCACAGATTGCACGTCGACAAACAAAATCTGGAGGAAAACTGACAAAAACGGATTTAGTCCAACAACGCTGAGCTGCAGTTTGGGTGTAAAGCAGCTTTTTTTACTCGTGCCTGCACTTGTTTAGTAGCTGTATGGCAAAATTATTATTCTTACTTTAACAGAAAAGCGCGATATTTAACATATAATTCAAACAAGCAGTCGCTTTGTCGAACACAACCGACATTTTATTCGAAAGCTCTGATCAGCTTTGTTTCTGTCTGCCAGTCGTTATTCAGGTACGCTGAAAACAACAATGGCGGCTCGTGATGCAGCTACGGCGTCAGTCATATAGGAGCTGGAGTGTATTTCTTCATTTAAGGAAGAACAAACAACAACACTAAAGTCTTTTATCAATCAAATACATGGAGAGAGATGGAAAGATGCAGCCAAGTTGACAATCGATCGCCCCGCTTATCAGTTTACACACATTTCATCACTTATGTCACAAAAGTATAATATTTAAAAGCCTAAATGATAAAAGTTAACACTGCGTGTGACAAACGATGAATGCGAGATGAGCAAAGTAACGAAACGTGGCTGTTTTACATCACATCACAGCTGTTTTAATCAAATCGGGCCTTAAATGAATTAAACAACTTGCATTTCTACATCCACGGTCACCTCTAGTTTATTGGTTTCACGTGTTTCTGCACAAAAACGACACAGAGCTTGAATTTGGCTGTATGTTTCCCGGGGTGGTGCGTTGGTTCGCGCGGCGTGACTCCCCGGGTTCAGCGGGACCTTCAGTGCAAATCGTGACATTTAGCATTTAAGCTTCATCAGCGGTAGCTGGTCCTTCTGAATGAATCATATGTCAGGACCGGCGCTCCTCCCGCAGCGTTCCTCCTTTCTGTTGTTCATCCGCCCACTAATACTCCACTTTCCTCCCTTTGCTCATATCCAATTTTCCCACATTAAGATACTGAAAGTGTACTTTTTAAAAATCCAACCCCTGACTTTGCTTTGACCAGTAATTCTCAGCGTGTTCCTTTATTATTATTTTCTTTTTCATTGCTTGTTGTCAGCGTAATGTTATTTCCTCTGGTTACGGGAAACCGTGGTGTTCTTCTTCAGTATGGGTAACGGGGGGGGGGACGTTTGTGCAGGATTGTCCAGCATGGCCGCCAGTGTCACACACCACATTCTCACCGTTTGGTGTCGTTGTTTTAACAAGAAAACGAATAAACTTTAACATTGACTCTTAACGTTGTTCGACCTGTTCTCAGTCTTTATTCATACAGACATGTTGAAGAGCAACCGTCAGTCTTTGAGTGAGCAAATTAGATCCGGACTTATAAAAACTCATGCATATGATAATCTTTAATTTATTTTAGTTTCATTTTTTGCAGAATTCATCACAAAACACAGACGTTTATCACCTTGACTGGAAATTCACCGTTTACAGTGTTGGTGTAACATCTGAGGGTGATAGTTGGACATTTTTTAGCAGGAAAATGGACTCATTTAAAGATATTTTGACAGTTTTAGCTCAAAACTTTGAGGTGAGCATTGAAGTCTCGCTGATCAAACAGTGGAAACGGTGAAGACACGGTGTGAGCCGTCATGTCGGCGGAGATAACGAAGGACTTGAGCTTGATGAGGTGGAGACAGGTCAGAGATCACAGAAAACACAAAGAATCCGTGTTGAAAACAGAAATGACTCCTCTTCTTGGCGTCGGCTGTGCTGCGAGTTCGCACCAGAGTTGCTCCTCCACCCTCCACCCTCCATTCATCACGGTTACATCATTATATAAGAAGCAGCGGCAGCAGCAAGTGACCCGCAGCTCATCTTCCTGCTCTTCCCACAGTCTTTACGAGAAACATTACTGCTGGAACACGGACCCCCGGGGGACACAACACACACACACACACACACACACACACACACACACACACACAGCGGCTGTGTGCGTTGCTTGATATATGAAGAAAGGCATATGTATGCATGTGTGCACTTGTAAGCATGTGTGTCTTCATATGTGTAAGTATGTGGGGGGAGGTTTGCGTTTCACTGGTCCCATCTGTCTGTGAGGCGACTGTTACTGATCAGTGCTATCAGTCTGACCGCACACACACACACACACACACACACACACACACACACACACTCAGATGCCGGCTTGAATGAATTAAGTACAGTTCATGTATGAAATGTCTCTGCGCCAGACTAATACCACTTTTTCTATCTAAAGAGTGCATAATCTGGGCATTAAGTGAGGCGCAGGTTGTGTTTCGTCTCTGTGCATTACAGGTGTATTAAACCACTCCCAGCGTCAGCTCTTACTACGCCCTTTAAAAGTTAAATGAGCCTTCAGCTGGCAGACACCAGCTAGTTGAACCATGCTAAAGGACAGGTGTGTGATCCTTGACTCTTGGTTCTGCGGCTGCATTTGACGGCATATGAGCGACGGCACTAATATTCAGGAGGCAGAGTGCTGCCGTGGCCTGCAAATAGCAGGAATATACTGGTCCATTGACATTAGACCATGTTTTTGCAATGCACCATCTACGCACCTGACCACACCGCACTTTACAGATGATTGCACATTTGCTACCTACACAGGCATGACAGTGAACTCATCACCTGTGGGAAACTTTTTGTGTGCGTCTAGTTGTGTGAACCAGAGGATGTCATCAGGTTTAGTGATCTTAGCGTTCACTGAAAACCGTAGTTATATGCAATTGAATGCAGACGCAAAACCATGAGAAACTGTGTATAAACCTCAGCTGCCATGCTTCCAACAGATGAACTGCCCTCTTTTCAATCTTCCTTCAATCAGCGGGTGTCAAGACACGAGAGGCCGTTACAGAAAACACATCAACGCGTAACCCAGACCTCATGGAAACATCTCCTGGCACGCCGCACAAATCTCCCCACCCCTGAGTCGGTTAGCCCACGCTAGCCGCCGCTATTTATAGCCGTCGCAGAGCAGCTAAAAGATGGCCGGGGGGCGGCAGGCCGCGCGGTACGTCAGAAGAGATTGGCGCTTTCTTTGTTGTGGAGCAGCGTGTCCAGACTGCTGGCTGGATTGGGGATAATAACAGAGATCCTTAGTGATGTGCCCAGCAGTCCTCTGTGCCTCCCACGCCCTCATTTTGTCATCTCTCTGTCTGCCCGTCCTCACAACTCAAAGAAAACCCGTGACCTCAGATGGCCGCTGTGGTCCCGGAGCGAGCGTCCAAGGGAGGCAGGTGGTGGTGACAGGAAAAAGACACTAAAGTCTGGATTTCACACTTCGAATATAAATATAATATATTTATAATATATATACATTTCTGTTCCTTCAGTAGAAAAACAGTTTTTTGTCTATGTCAATCAGCAAGAAGGGCAAGAATTTAACAGAAACATGTTTGCATAAGCGTGACTCCAACGCTAAACTGCTCGTCGCACTTACTGTTTCCTGAAACATGCATTTAAATTTTAAAAAAAAGGTATAATCTGCCAAACCGACTAACGCCGCAGGTTCAGTGAGTTCTTGTTCTTTGAATAAATAATAATAAATAATAAAAAATAAAATCCAAACTGTAAGCTGTAGGTTGCAAAACATGTATTTCTTGAGCGTGTGTTGTAGTTTATTTATATTATTTAATATCAGTGAAGCTCTTGCACTGAATTATCAGTTTAAAGCCCCAGTGTGGGAGCTTTGTCTCCCCCTTCTGGCAGTGAGAGTACTTACAAGAACACCAGCGCGCTCCTGGTTGCTTCAGCCAACTGTGTAATGACGGAATGAGCGACGTTGGATTACTCAGTTTTCACCCTCGTTACAACAACAAAGGACGGACAGGGTTGAGCCTCCTGGGGTTCGCACAGAGGTGCACGCGTACGCATTTGCAGAGCCAACAAGGGGAGCGAGCACTGCCTGCGCGTGCAAATGCGTCTTCATCAAATATGCAAATTTGACAGCCAATCCAAACGCACGCACACAAACTATGGTACTGATCGATACCGCTATTATGAAACCGTATCCGTCCCATGCTGCATGCTTCTGCGCAGCACCGGCGATGATCAGGCGTTCTCTCGGGTTGGTCTGACAGCTCAGACACTTACCTTTGCAGCACATACAGTCAGTTTCAACCAAAAGAAACAGTTCAAAACTAAAATTCACCTGCAAACTATCTCGTAATCAGTCCGTCTGTGTGCAAGTGGATTGTTTGAGTGAGGAATCCTGCAAAATCTGACTTTCAGACTGAAGCTGGGATCAGAGGGCTCCAGCTGTAGATCGTTGTGAGGGGGGGGTCAGGATCTCTGAGAGGATCATTTGGACTTTCCAGCAAGTTGAAACCCTAGTTTACAGTCTCTGTTTGTGAGCATGAAATCCTCCAGTAATCTCTGGTTTTACTACCAGGCTGTCAGAGCTGTGCCGGTGGACAGCGTACAAAGGCCATCTGGAGCGGTGAGAATGAAGACTTCCACATGCTGACAGGCCTCAGACCAGCCATCTGCTCCTCCAGTCGGACAACCTGTCGTCAGCGCGGCCTCCCGAGCCGCTCCGGACCGACATACCTGTTCACTCACTCGCTCCAATTAGCGTCTGTGCGCTCGGCAGCCTGCAGGAGGAAGCAGACGGAGTGCAAAGACCTCACACCGGAAATTTGTTTTGTCTCCGCGCGCTCTCTGGAGCTCCCTCAGGTGTGTGAGTGTGATCTGCCGCTCAGGCGTTCACCCCCATACACACACAGCCACAAATGTGCTAACACATACTGTTTACATGCATAAAATATGTTTGCAGCGCCTGAAAAACACTAATTTATAACGTTCAGGTGGCTGCTTTGCTTGATATATGAATTTTAAAGTGTAACAACAGTCTAAATATATGATTAATCTGTATTAATTATCCTATTTCTATCATTAAAAGTTATAAAAAGACATAAAATAAACTGACTGAGCAGGTCACGTCTCCCCCCGTGCATTATTCACCTGTAGCTCAATGCTTCCCCCTAGTGGATAAAGACAGAACTGATGCCGCATCAAGACGAAGCGTATTGGATGTAAGGAAACGGGAAACAGGGTCACAGACCGGGCTGATCCCGCTCAGGTTGATGAATTAATGCAACAAGTCCTCGAGTCTCGCTTTTGCTGATTAACAGGAAGTGATGAAACCCACTTTACGTGTTTTTAACCGAGTTATGAGATGTTATTCAGGGCAGTCTGGTTAAATCAGGAATTGCACATGAAGCTGTTTCTCTTTAGTCTGCTGGATTATTATAATCACGTGTTCTCCGCTGATTTCCTTGGAGCTATTGGAAAGATTAAGATTTCTGATGAATATTAATAATCAAAGTTAAGGTAAATGACTCAGAGTTTATGTGTATTGACATTTAAACTGTTCACCTATTTCTGAGCTACAAATTAAATAGTTAATGTGTTAGAGCTCGTTATAAGACTGATTCTAGTATTATTTACGGTTTTGGATCAGTCCTGTCAGTTTCAGATCATCTGAAAGGTGAACATGTTTGGTGAATAAGGCACGGTGCGCTGGCAAAGAGACGGGAAATGTGTTTATCTGCACACTGAAGGTGTTTTCTGGCTGAGTCTGGTATCAGCTGGTCCTGCGTGGAAAGGATATTTCATTTTATTTGTGTTTTTTCTGGTTTAAATGCAAAATTAACTTAAACTCTTCGCCATGTTTCATTTAATGTTTGCGGGTTTTCAATAAATCCTATATAAACAGCCAAAACCGACCCCGCTGGAGGAGATCAGCGGCGAAATCGCTGCAGCCGCGCCGAGCCGAAGCTCTCCAGACGAAACACCGACACCTCCACCCGCTTGTAAATCACACACGCGACTCCCTCAAATGACACGTCACAATGGCAGTTTTCCAAAATACATTACCGTCATGATTATTTTATTATCAAAATGCATTACATCTCTTGCTTCTTAAACCTTTTTTGGAGGGGAACAATTGAAATAGTTACTACTATGATCTGTGTAAAAATAAAACCAAAACCAACAGAACGATCTTTACAAAAACAAAGAGGAAAAAAAAAAAATGCAGCGTCTGGTGTTTTTTTGTTGTTTTTTTTTGTTTGTGTTTTTTTTTTTTTTTTTTTTTTTGGAGGAACCCAGGAACAGACCCGATGATTAGCTTCCAACCATCTGACAGAGTTGGTCACTCAGACCCTAAAAACAAATACCATGCGATAAATTCAGTGTACTATATTTTCTCCATACAAGTCTATATCACATTTCTTTCTATACAAGTACACATAATCATACATATTGTCCTATTGTGTCTTTTAAGGTTGTATGTCTTTCGTTTTTAAGGTGCTGGTTAATTTTGGGTCACAACTTTATTTTTTTGTTTGTTTGTTTGTTTTCTTCAATTTGTCAAAACATTCATGTAACATGAGTACCCTTCTGTGGGTTGGTGGTGGACTCGGGAGGAGGAGAGGGAGGGTCGGTGGGTGTAGTGGTGAGGTGTGGGGTCCAGTCTCGTGACCGGGCCCTCGGTCCTTGAAGTCTTCCACGCAAATGAGGCTGTTTTGTTTTATATCCCCCCCCCACACACACACACACACACACACACACATTCGGTCCAAAAGAAAAGAAACAACCAAACCAAAATAAGAAAATAAAAAAGTCTCAGAGGGAGGAGAGGGCGACTCCCGCCGCCGCCCAGCTGTCAGCTTTAACGTCGGTTTGAGGTCCCACTGTGGCGGCCGGGAGAGCCGCCTCTCTCATACGAGTCAGTTTGTGAGCGTCGGAGTTAAACAGGACAAACGAAAATACAGCATCGTGTGGAAAGGGAAGCAGCTCTCACAGGAGAACATAGCAGCTTTTTCTTGTTTTTACCCTAAGTTGGTTTTTTCTTATATATAAACAATCCAAACGCTCCCCCGGAGATCCCTTCCCCAGTTTTCCTCTGTGTCGCGCGGAATGCAAGGATTGGTCAGAAATAATACGTGTGTGTGTGTGTGTGTGTAGATATATATATTTATATTTATAGAAATCCTGCAGGATAAAAAACAGTCAAACCCAACACTTTAGCTTAAAAACGCAGTTGGATTATTCGCCTTTAATGTTCCTGCATCCCATCACGATAACATGATTAGTATGAATTTGGAGGAAAGAGGATCTGAACCGATGTAATGACGAGATGAATGCAGCCGTGTGTGGGGAACATAACTGGATTTCAAATTTATTGGAAAAAAAAACAAAACAAAAACAAAAACAAACAAAAAAAAAACCAAATATGCAGCACCATGAATCATAAGACCTGTACGTCTCAAGTACAATATCAGAAGTCTACAGTGAAAGTAGTCCTAATGTGAAATTAAAACAGAAACAGTCCAGTGGGGATGAGAGAACAGAGGAGAACCGAAAAACGACAGAACACTGGAACAGACGGAGAGCCTCGAGAGAAGAAAAGGGCTGTTTTCATGTTTTAGTGACAGAACACGGAAGCTGGTAATCATATGGAATGATCCTAATCCAGGGAGAACCCACCCCCCCATCCTCCTCCGCCGCCTCCCCCATGCAACTTTAGTACGGGTGATCAACGCGTCGCCTTCGCTTGCATCCCAGCACCCCCAAATCCAAACACTTATTTATTTACTGCAGCACAGACTCGGCCACTCGCCAAATCCAAAACGTTTTTTTTAAAAAAAGAAATAAAAATTAAAAATTGAAAAATAAAACGACTCTTGCTTTCAATTTCGCGTCTGCATCGCAGCATTTATCCAACCTGGGCGCCGCCGACGACTGGTACGGCTTTTTTGTTGCTGTTGCTGTTGTAACTTTGTACAGACATTGGTGTGGAAGTTGAAACCTTCTGACGTTACAGAGCCCGTTTGCACAGTCCGGCACGTGAGGAAACACTGGGGGACAATTTCAAGTTACATGTGATTTTCTTGTTTGTTTGTTTGTTTGTTTTTTCCTTTCTCAGAATATATCATCCAAATCGCTTGTTTTTCCACTGATTCTGTAATCAAGTCCAAAGTCAATGATCAGCTTTGTGCAGAATGTGGTAATTTGCCTTTTTTTCCTGAAAATAAAGAAAGAAAAGACAGAAAATAAGAAAAAAAAGGAGAAATCCGTAAAGAAGTCCTTGCTCCTCTTAGGTCTGTACATTTCCCCTCCCCAAACTCCCTGAGCCCCTTCTCACCAAAGCTTTAGGGTTTGAGGAGGTACGCAGCTTCATACACACTTATGCGCGCATACACACACACACACACACACACACACACACACTCGCTCACACATACACACTTGAACGAGGTCCTAAAAGCTTCCTGACTGTGTCCTTACTCCGGGTCCCTGGAGGGGGGAGTGCTGGAACTGACTGAGGCTTGTCCCTCTCTGCGGGTAGTGTGTCGGTCCGGAGGCCGACAGCAGCCTGGAGCCGGCCTGCAGCGGCGTCTGGCCCGGGCTGCCCGACTTCAGGTTGCGAGGCGCCTGCTGCTGACTCCCTCTGGAAGCCTGGGCGCCCGAGTCTATTTTAGTCTGCCCGTGGGGCCTGGGTCCCGGGCTGGGAGCCCCCACCAGGCCGCTGCTGTTCAATAGGCTCGCTTTTAGGTGGCTGTTGCCGTAGCCGTGGCCTCCGTCCACGTTACTGCCGCCACTCTGCTGGTGTAGAGAGCCCGCTGGCAGCCTGGAGTCTGAGGAAGAGGTGGGGGTCGTGGTGTGACTGGGATACGAGGATGGAGGGTGGTCCTGGGACAGTCCCGGGTGGGAGGAAGTGAGGCGTGGGTAGAAGCTCTGGCCTGATGACGGACTGTAGGAACCCCGGAATGGAGAGTTGGAGGTTTGCTGGAGGAACGACGGGCTGTCGGTCTGTCGGTGACTCTCTGATGACTGAACACACACACACACACACACACTTTGTGTCACAAGCTGCAGTTTAACAATGTGAAAGACATCCCATGAGAGTGGAGAACTCATTTTGCTTGTTGGCTCGGCGCTACAAATATACAAAGCGCATTCAAAACGTTTTCGGACGGCTGCTGTTCCTCAACGCAGCACGGCCTGGAAACGATAAAGCAGCAGCTCCAAACAATCCAATAACCGGCACTGAGCGTGCAAACACAGAAACAGACATACAACAAGGCGGGGGCAACGTGCAGACAGGGTGTTGCAGGCTACCTGGTGTGAGTACACAGACGGACTGTATCTGTGAGGACTCTTCATGGGAGAAGCCATGGACGCCGCCTGCATCTCATATCGATCTGCATCTGCAAACACGGAATAAAAAGGGTCAGCTCCAGCTGTGACGTAAACATGTCCACCATCAGAAAAGGATCTACAGCCCCCATCTGTTAGCCGCGGCTTTGCTAATCCGAAATATCTGAAGGCTTCATACCAGTTTCCTTCTCGCCATCCGTCCTCTTGTAATTTCGCTCCATCTTGATGCCTCGCAGAACTCGCTCCCGAACCCCCTGACCCTCCCTTAGACGCTCAACAGTGGTGGGGACCATCCTTCAGATAAAACACGCGCGCAGGTTACCCTTCAATTCAACGCCACTAGTTATTAAACTACGCGTTATGGCTGAGACGTTCTAGGTGATGCAGCATCTACGTGCTTCTCACCACTGGTTGTTGCTCTCCTGGCGCCGGGGCTGCGCAGACGAGCCCTGGTGGTCTGGAGGACTGACCTCCTCGATCTGTGGGATGGGGGCGTGCGCCGAAGAGGAGAAGGAGCTGTGCGGGGAGGCCGGGGGCTGCATCTGCTGATGGGAATGGGGGTGATGGGTTTCCTGGATGTAGTGGGGGCCGGGCCGGGTGGGGGTGCTGCCCAGAGACGAGCTGCTCCCGACTGGCTCAGGGTCGCGGCCGCTGCCCTGCTTCCTCTTGCGGTACTCCAGCAAAGACACCTGGGGACGCAGAGATGAGTTTTGGGGGAAGGGGGGGGGGGGCGTTAAACACCTGTTTGCTGATGGCGTGACACACACAGCCTGATGTGCGGGGCTTGAAACACACGACTTTCATGTCATTCACACTGAAGCTGGGCTGCTGACTGAGTCACATCATTCACCAAGACTGAGTGATGGGCAGACCGCATGCACCACACCAGAGAGGACTCACCTGGAAACAGCGTTTACGGAAAGAAAAACACACCTTAAACCACCATGGAAGTCACCTCGGACATGAAAATGACACTGTATGCATCTCGTGTGTTGTTTCATTCCATTAACATACGTCGAGTCATGAGAGGAGGGCTCAAATACGGCAAACCGCCGGTCACGCCGTGTGCTCTGAATGCACTGTTAGTAACATACAGCGTCTGGAAGCTTCGACGAAAGAGCAGGCAACTTTTAAATGCACCACGCGGATGATGCAACCACGCTGAAACGACAACACTCACATCAACGTCCACAGGAGGTTTGAGCACGCACACGCACACACAGGACATATACACGCACACACACACCTCCACTGTTAACAATGAGCATGAGAGCACTCGTCCCAGCTTGATGTTGTCATGGCACAGAAAAGGATTGTGGGAACAGAGGAGGGGAGGGGGTGTATGAAAGAGGCAGGGGAGGGAGGGAGGATGGCTCTTGCCTGAATCATTGCAATAGCGTCATGTTACGTATGAGGGAGAGCGCAGGGGGCAGCTGTGTTGCCATGAGGACGAGAGGTCAGGGTCTGACCGGCGTCCGTCATATCGACGCTGTCTTCAGTGTTTCCTGCGTGACTCGCTCAGATATGCGTGTTCGTCTGCTGTCAGAGCCCCTGCCGGCCACCGTGCGCTTTAACTATTCGGGTTAAACGTTTAGCGTGGGAGTGTTTGAGTTTAATTCGTAGCCGTGAGGCGTTGACCCTGTTGTTTCTGATAAATCTGCACTCACACGTGCGGAGATCTGACCACACTGCAGCTGCTTACACTCCTGTTTACTGCCCTGTGCAATGCGGGGCCATGGGTAACATGTCGGGGGGCATTAGCGCTATTTCAGATAATCTCAACTTTGCCCGGGCGTGTTTAAAGCCTGACTCAGCATCTGACTGCTCGTGTGTCCCAGTTACAGTTACTATCATCTAACAGCTACAGGAATAATACTCAAACTCTGATAAACTACAGCTTTTATTTAATGTATTCACTTCTATTTCCTACACATCAACTGACTCAGTCACTTCAGGCTAATTACGAATAATAACTGAATCTGAATGAGGCTGATTATGTTAACACTGGCTGTAAAGAGGGCTGATATTGGTACCATCTGTGTATTATCTGATGTGACATGTCTGACCTGTGATGCCTTTAAGTGCAGTCCGTTATTTCAAACCTTACATTTACAGGATGATGCATCTGTACTATCAATAACTCACCCAAAGCCCCACAACATTCCCATAATGCCTTGTGCTATTGCATGTTTGGTTAATTTAGCCTGAAGGCGGCTGGACCACTGATCCCAGTTTGGAAAGAGCCATGGATGAGATGGAGCGGAGACACATGGGCTTCATCTCGACACCGTCGTGACAATTCATGAGCCGTCGGCCTCCGAGGTCGAAGGCGATGGATGAACCTTTCAACGCGTCGATGAATTTGACTGGAATGGCACAACAACTCAAAAACTCCCGCCCCAAAAGTACGGCGTCGTAATTCGATGCGGGTTTGGAGGAGGGGGAGGGGAGGGGGGCGGAGCTGTCGGAGCATGGGGTGGGTGTTGTATGCAGATGCAAAGAAACAATATTTACATGCACACTTCTAAAGATGTAGTTGTAGGGAGAATATTCACCATATTTTGTACTGGCTTGTATTCACTTCTTACAGCTATAGCCTGGTAATCTGGCTTCCCTGTCAGCAGACTAATGGTATGCTGGTTGGCCCTCTGCCTTGGAAGAAAAGTGGAAGAGAGACTTGGCAAAAAGTGTCAAGGAGCAGCGAGGGGGAGGAAGGAGACTGAGGGAGAGGAGGGAGGGGGAGGGAAGGGAGGAGGAAGGGTCAAAAGCTACAGAGTCGAAATCATTTCAGATATACACAGAAAACGGTTAAATATGTTGCTTTGCTTCTTAAAAAATGCTCGTTTGCTTTTGGATTCGATCAGCCGACACAAGGGACCAATTGGCATATTCAAAGACAAAGTCAACGGGCAAACACAGAGCAAGGGGGAGAAGCACATCGTGAGGTCTGGCTTCCCAGTTTGCACATATCACACTCGAAGGTCATTCGTGCTTGAAAAGGTGAAGGAAACAGGTGAAGCTCCTCAAGATTTACCTGGAAACACTAGCTGCCTGCACAACATTTACACATTCTTATCATGAGGACGCGGTGAACTTGCCTTCTTCTTTTGCGGTGGGTTGCTGGTGTGCGGAGGCGTGCCGCTGTCCGGGTAGCCCCCGCTATAATGAGGCTCGCCGTACGGTGACATGGAGCCAGGGCCCACGTCTCCCAGCAGCCCCTGGCCGCTTATGGAGCTGTGGAAGGACTCTGCTGGGGAAAAGCCACCTTCTGACTGGGAGAGGCGCCGGTCGGTGGCCATGGTGTTTCCCAGGTTTGCGTTGAGGGGGGAGCATGTGTATATGAGGTTGAACTCTGTCCTGAAGGCCTGCTCCCTGTTTTGGGGGTTTAGGTCTGACGACGGACAGGACACTGGGTTTAGGGAACTGGTCCCTACAGATGATGGGCCCTGGGAATCGTGGCCTGAAGGGCCTCCAGGAAGGGAAAAGTCATCTGAGGTCACAGCCACAGGGCTCTCCAAGCTGGAGGGGAGCGACAGGTCCGGGAACTGAGGCCGCGGGACGTCAAAGTCCATCTGGAGACACGGCTGAAGGTAGAGGGGAAAAAAATGACATTGAGTAACAAGACGAGTTCGTGGCTGCAGGAGAGTTAGCGGCAGAGACGCGGGAACGTACCTCAGGAGAGATGGACTCCGGCCGGTGAACAGGAGACGCCTCCGGGGATGATATGTTCTGGAAGGAAAAGCGCAGGCTGCTGTTACAGGTCAAAAACACAAGCTGTGAACCGAATATTGATTACGTTTGTACAATCTTCCCTGATACCTTTACAGCAAATTGTGTTTCGTTGGGCCGTAATAATAGCTGCTCTGCGTTTAATCCAAAATGATTTTTTATTGTGTTAAGCACTAAAAGGTTAATTTGCACACAGGCAGCAATGTATCTGCAACGCTCCCCAGATGTAACGTTGCATAATTACAAACACTAAATACACTCTGGGTGGCAAAAAGCCTCGAGGCCGCTAATCAGCCAATTAACAACAGGAGAGGAATAAAGATTTTCATTTAGGATGGGTTTAATACAGCAATTACTTCACTAATGCAGGCGGTCTGTCTGAAGCGGATGTGCTAGGCTGCGCTATTGGATTCACGCGCCACATGTCGACAGTGTATGTTGGGGTCGGGGCCTTACTTCAAACTGCAGCGGCGTGTTGCAGCGGCTGGCAGGTAGCGAGGGCATGGGCGAGTAGGCGAGGCCATTGGGCAGCAGGGCGCCACAGGGGTTGTGGAGCAGCGGGTGGAGGGAGTCCTCTGGAAGCGGCGGTGTGATGGGCGAGAGCGGGCGAAGCAGGTGGTCTGCGGGTGCCGGAGGCGTCTCCGACATGTACTTGGAGCGGCGCTTCTTAAACGGTGCGTTGAGTTCTGCGATTTTTAGACAAAACGAAATATGGAAAAAACACAAATGAGCTGGAAAAACAAGAATCTTTGACACAACTGTAAATCACGGCGACTGGAGCACGCATCTCCGATCTACGGTCTCCGATCTACGGCTTTGTTGATTTCAGAAGGTGCAGCAGCGAGTGAGCCATCCTGGCGAAGCTGGGGAAGTACGTACCACTGGACAGGGGGTTGGGGGTTGATCTGCTACTGGTGCTTTGCTGTGAAGAGGTCGACTCTGTGCCGTCCTCCACGCTGGCTGAGCAGCTCTCGTCCTCCAGCTGCTTTATTAGTCTCTGCAGCAGGAAAAGAGCGATGTCGGCATTGAAGCAAAAACTGAGACGTCTGCTTGGTTTGCAAGAATAGATGAGAGTTTTCATTTAACTCTGATTTCAGCTTCTAAACTCCACGTTTCTATAACACTTCTTTCACCTTCTTGTAGCAGCCATAAGTGCCGTCCATTTGGAGTGGGCGGGGCCGGCGTCGCTCAGGGTTGAAGGGGGAGCCGAAGCGGACGTAGTGTCTGGGTGTGGTGCAGATGAGCGACGAATGGGAGAGGCCTGGCAGCATATTGAGGGTGGTGGCCAGCACCGTGGGGTCAGTGGTTATCCGCAGCGGGCGCTCAACGGGCACCTCTTGGTGGACCTTCTCCCCTCCAGGGACTTTGTCGTTCAACCACTCTGTCACCAGGTACTAAAAGCAAAGCGACAGCTTAATGAACAACTCTGCATTTGCATGGAATACAGAAAAAACCTGTATTCCTACAAAGTCTAATGGTCTCTTACCTTCTTGGTCTTGGGGTAGCGCAAGTTGCCTCTGTTTATGCAGTTTAGACCTTGTCCATCTCCATCTAGGAGATGACCCCCCAGACCACTCTCTCCGTGGGCATGTTCAGCACCATATGGGCCCTGAGATCCCTCCTCATCCAGAGCGGCGCCCTGATCGGCCGAGGACGGCGTCGCTGCCATCGCTGCCGCCGCCGCCGCAGCCGCCTGCTGCGCCAGGGCTTGACGCTGCCGCCGGGCACGCTGGGACGAGCTTGACCGATAGCGAGAGATGCGACTTTTGGGCCGAGGCTTGGTCGGTCGTGCGGGTTTAGGGGGAGCGACTGGGGCAGGTAGGGTGGGTAATGAGGTCTTTTCTTCAACAGACGGCGTTTCCTGGAATAAAATGCAGAAATATAAAGTCGAATGAGTGGACGCAGAAACACAGAAAAAGAGAGAACGACTCAGAAGTACTTCTCTCACTGACCATGACGTAGGTGGTGCGTCGGGTGCTGACCCCTACTCCAGTGTTGTGGGGTGTAGGGGTGTTCCCTGCGGGGTTTCCAGCCCCATCCTCAGTTTCCACACCCTCGTCCTTGACGTCTCCTCCTCCAACTCTCCTCCTCCTCTTGTCCAGGCTGTTGCATGTCTACGTGAGTAGGCAGAGACATGAGAAGTGGCAGAGTTTCTCCTTTGAATTGCTGATGTGCTGCTCAAAGGGAAATGCACAAATATCATATATAAAACATGTCATACTCTTTTACTGGAGATGGCGACCCCATTTTCGTCCACCTCTCCTTCCTCTGCCTCTTCCAGCTTCACGTCATCCAGCAGCCTCTCCTAATTGCACAGACGGACAGCACAACAGAGGAACATCTTACCCAGCCGCACAAATAAAACTGCCAGCTCAGATTTTATAACTTTAATATTTGATGGAGTTAAATTAAAGACTGTAGACACACACACACACATACACACACACACACACACGTACCTCTGTGTCACTGGTCCCCTGCAGCTCTTTGACCTCCTGGTGCTGGTCCAGGGTCTGGTTGCCGTCGCCCGCAAGGCAGCCCTCGAGCTCTCTCCTCCGAGCTTTTCTCCGCCGGGTCTCGGCACCGACCACGGGAGAAGGAGGCGGCAGGGAGGGGGGACTCAGCAAGCTCTCCCTAGGGCTCAGGTTATGCTTTTGCACCGGGCAGTTCTGGTTGCCCTTGTGGCAGGCACAGTCCACTTTGTAATTACTGGTGGTGTGTTATGAGAGAGGAGAAGATTACACCGGAGAAACGAAGATAAACAAAAGACTTCGTGTGGCGGCGACAAGCTAAAAAACTGTTTTTACAGACAAACCAAAGGGAAACTATTACCAGCCTCACAGCTGATACCGACATGGTTGCCCTCCTGTGTGCAGTGCATTTACAGTGTATAAGAAACTGAAGCTTAACCTCTTATGCTTTTATGAATAAAGGCTTTCTAGTGGCTTGTAAGGGAAGGTGAAAGGAGGTTGAGCAGCAGTACTGACCAGCTACTGAACTCGTAGTCAAATCCAATGGTGACCTCGGCGTCCTTTGTGATTTGACTGACGGCGTAGATACACAGATGGATCATGCCCTCAGCGATCATGTGGCGAACCTGGGGAAGGAAACAGCGTGCATCTCAGTCAGTAAACAAAAACTTAACGACTCAAACAAAGCAACCCGACAAAGGTAACTGAGTAGTGGTGAGATTTAAATAAAGTTTGGTGGCTGACCTCAGCGTTGGGTGTGCAGGACCTCCTGATGAACCGCGCATCATTTCCAAAGGTCCTCGCGTCGACACACATCTCCACATCATTAAACTTGGAGTAGAACAGCACAAACGGGTAGGGTCTGCAAAAATGTAACGACACCGGCGTCAAAAGCCGTGCACAGGCGATACGACGCGTCACACAACTCTGGAATGTTTGTCAATGTAACCGGCTGTCTGCGGACCCGAACGCTGGCTGGTTGTAAACGTGATGTCTTACTTTTTAAAGAAGTGCCCGTTGACTTCAAACTGCTGTTTGAGCATCACCTTTCCCCGATATTCAATGATGAGTGTGTCTGGATCCAGGTTCTTGGCTGCTCTGAGGATTTTCCTGTGTTTCTGCACCCGTGTTACCCGTCCCAACTGGAGCTACAGACAGCAAATCACATCGTTCATCAGCAAATCGGTGTTGTATCTAGACACGAACGCGCGACTGTGACTGGTCGGCTGCCATGCGAGCAGGGCAAGCCTGCAGAAACAGCATCTAAGCACCAGGCTAGATTAAACTGTGCACATGCATTCATCCCAGGATCCAAATGTGAGCTCAGGATTAGGACTCTGGCTGACCTGCATCTGTGAGCCCAGCACTGTGTTGTTACACGCCAGCTCAGTGCGGTTTATGGTGTCCATGGCGTCAACTGAGGCGTGGATCTGTGTGTTGGAAGGAGGCGTTGTGGTGCCGCTCTCGGCCTTTGACACGCTGGTGCTGGCGGCGCGGTGACGTTGGAGAAGTGTCTGCACATCGGCGCTGTACTGGTTGGCCAGAGCCTCCTCGTATTGGTCCGTCCACTGGCGGATCCTGCTCTCCCATTCCTCCGTTGTGTTCTCATCCAACACGTTAGCCTCCATCGTCGAGTTCTAGACGGGAGAAACAGGTGGAGGTTGCAGCAGGAGAAGCGTGAGGCTGCAAATACTGAGTAAAGCACCACTTCACATAAACGGCGGGCTTACTCCAAACTTACCTTCATCCTCATGGACTTCCTGGAACCCTCTCTGAAAGCCTGAAAGGAAAATAAACCCATATCAACACTTTGCTCGTTAAGCAAACTTCCTCCAACCAAAAACAGCATTCATCAACTTCTCCTAACCACTTTGCGTCTCTACCGTTCGCATACCTTGACTTTCTTGCCCTTCGGCGTTCCGCGCGCCTTCTCCGTGCTCTTCTTCCTCTTTTTGGATTTGCTCCTTTTGACCCGGTTGACAGTAAGTTTGATGCTGGTGGGCGTATGCTGGGTGGCCGTGTAGGAGATAGTGGAGGGCGACACCTCTTCGTCGCCACTCTCAGTGGCGCTGCTCTCTCCAGCTGCAAAGCAGAAGGAACATACGTACATATCATTCAAAGTCGTTCTTAACTCAACTACTTCTGTAACTGCTATAGGATATTATTTTACCAAAAGACAAGGTACCTGACACATTTTCTGTTTTTCTGTGTTGGCCATCCGCTCCTTTCCTCCTGTCAAGTCCCCTACGACAAAGAAGGCAACCAAACACAACAGCACATTCATTAACTGGTCCATAATTTAAATGGGAAACATCAAGTCAAGTTGTTGATGCAAAGTACATGACGATGTTGATTAAAAAGAGCCTAGTAACTAAGTGGAAGTACGTTTATCAATGGCATAAAGCACAAAGCTAAGCTAAGCTTTCTGAAGGGTTTTACAGTGTTGCAGTTTGTTACACCAGTGGGATTCTGAGTTTGACATTAGACGTTTTGTATCTAATGAAGTGATGTTATTGTTTACACAACACATGATCCTTGTTTACACGGGAGACCCCGGCCTTCAAGAGTGCACTGCTCTTCTCAACGGCCGAACTTTGTTTTGCCGCACATCACTGTCCTCTCACACTTGCGCCTCAAGCAGCCGGTGGAAGCCGCGCTCCAGGATCCGCGCCGGGCAGGTTCGTCATCACCTCACCTGCAGTTGTCACATTTGATGAGCAGGCCATCCGGCGTCAGGCTGCAGTGACACCAGCTGGCCACAGCGCCGTCCTCCTCGGAGGAGCTGTCGCTGTCGGCTGAGTTGTCCTCAGTAGTTTCGTGATAACGGGAGCCGCGTACCACGCCGTTGAGATCCATGCGGGGAATGATGGTTTGGGAGAGCGGGGAGGCGGGAGGGGTGGGGGGAGGGGGTGCGCCATAGTTGTGATCCTGACAACACACAACGGAAGACTGTTGCATCTTCAAACAACGGGTGTTCAGGCAAAAAGGGAAACGGAAAATGGAGACGAATGAAAATGAGGGCAAAAAAACAGGTATGTGAAACAGTACAGCTGTTAATAACGGAAGCAGTCTGTGGTTACAGAAGGCTAACAGTAGGATAGACATTCATGTATTTATCAATCTTTAGCTTTACCCTTACTGCTCTATTTCAACAGAACAAGAAACTTGAAAAAGATTAGAAAACAAGAAAAGATTGGACAGATTACGCTGAGTTGTTTTAGCTTTCAAAATGCTCAGAATTCTAAAGTTTTACCTTCAATCAAAAGAGAATAATACTAATTTCATATAACAAGACATGCTATGATCAGAATTGATGATTAGAAGAAGAACTGCATGAACTCACAGCATATGGTAGTCCCCGATACCCATGACTCTGTGCGCTCCCACAGCTGTGGTTGTTGTAGTTTTTCTCATTCACGGCAGGGCTTGCTTCAACTGACTCAGGGCTGGAAAACAGAAATAAAAGGATTATTTTAGGGAATAGAAAAAAAAAATAAAAATCAAATAGCAGAGACCGTCCACTATGCTTTTCCAGAGCTGTTACGTAAGCGACCGGTTTAATAAAAAGGCATCAATCAGTCACTAGATGGCACCACGACCCTGAAGTTGCTCTCGAGCCCGGGAGAGCAGCAATTTAGGAAATGGAATGTGGGCCGCCATTATGCTATGCAACTCCTTTTGCCCTTTAACTGAGCTCTGGCCAGACAGAGAACAACCTTGCCTGTGCCCCCTCCCACGTGTCCTCCATTCCTGGAGCGACACTTAAAATGTCAAAAGACTCAAAATGACAAAAATGTTACATTTAAAGTCGGAGAGCTTGCAAACGTCTGAACACAGACGGTGCGTTAGGAGTCAATCCTCCTGGCTCTGGTCTGGAGCAAACTAAAGGGGGCCGCGAACAGGGGTGGATGGGAGAGAGAGACCAACTGCATTCCACGCAACCTCAGTCACGTAAGCAGGCTTACCTACAGAGAAGTGGCGACTGTTCTGACTGAGGCTGCCTGTGGTTCTTTCCTCCGACACTACTCTGCACAACTAGGGGGTTGACGCGGAGATATGATACAAGTCTACCTCCCTAACACAGGCGGAGGGCTGGACGCAACAGAATCAACAATGATCGCGATAGTAAAAGAAAAAAATAATAATAATAATTAGACTCCTGGGGGTGGGTGGTCCCTCTGGACAGAAATGCGCAAATAATAACAAGATAATTGAAAACATTATTACTGTGATACGCAATTCGCTGTGTCATTCCAAGAGTATCATATATCGTTTTGCAGGCCGGTTCCACACAAGCTAAAGTTCAAGTTAAGTAACAACAGCCTCGCATTTCTTGGCTAAATAGAAATAAAATCAAAGTGAGGGTGTCCTGCGCTCAGTCAGCCAGTGAAACGATGTATTACAGGGAATAAGTGGCTCTGTCTGGCAGGACGAAATGCCAGCTGTGGTATTTTTGTCCAGCACGCGGTGCCATACAGGAGTCAGTGTTACATTACTACATTTTTAGACAGCTTTGAGTTCACGTGCAGCCAGCCCGACTGAAGCGTCACATACTGTATTTCCTTTATATCTGTCTGGTAAAATTTAGTCTTTGGTGGACTGCACTTCCCATCTCCTCAGATCTCTCCAGCAGACTTTATCGGGAAGACAGAAAACTGCTGAGGGGACACTGAAAGGAAGCATATTTATCAAAACGCATGTGCTACAGCTGTAGAGAAATGTGAACAAACGGGAGCTTTCGGCAACTTTGAATGGAAACACTGGGCAAAAGTTCTGCACTACGTTAACAATGTAGTTATAAACTGAAACCAAACACCTATCACAACAGTATTCCCTATTCATTGTCCAGAAGGGGATTACTTTTCATTAGCTGGGAATCCCCGGGACCTCCACTACAGCCTACTGACGCCCACACGGTACTGTACTCGAATGGGATTACACTTTTTTTCCATAGTTTTAGCCGCTGGTTTCTTTCAGAGGTTGATCAGTAACTCGACGGCTAAGATCTGGGAATGTGGAAACTAAGGCAGGTGGTCAGATGAGTAGGTTGTTAACAAACCCCCAGTTAAACCAGCACGTATATATATAGATAACCTTTGCTGTAATGTGCTGTTTGAAAACTGCGAGGAGGCACAACTATTCACGCAAGTAAGTCAAAGGGCATGGTGTTGCTCAGTACCACGGGACGTTTCCACTTCTAACCTCAACTTTCACCTTTGTTATCTTTTCCGGTGAGGTTTTATTTGGATCTGCATCAGCAAACGACATAACAGCAGCTATTCAAGTAGTGTTGATGATCAGGTTAAACGGGAAGTTTGTTTACAACCTGTGATCACACCTGGCACTGCCTGTTCTGTTTGAGCAATGTTACAGCATCGGGAGATATCAGAAGGTCAGGTGGATGTTACGAAACAACAGGAAAACAACATAAATAAGGCAAAGTTGAAGAGATTTTGCTGTTAAGATAAGGGCACAGCAGTCTGAGGCCCACCTAGCTGGGAGTGACTACTTACTCTGATCCAGCAGCCATATCTGAGTAAGACGTTTCAGGTGTGGTGACTCCCAGCGCGATTACTATGCTCATGACGTCCAGCACAGCGACGCGTGGGAGGGGGGGAAGAGGGGGGAGGAGGGGGAGGGGAGGGACAGGATGGGATGGGGGGGAGGAGGAGAGGTGAGGAGAGGAATCACAGGGTCCCAGCTACGACAACAGACCACTCTAGGGGTGGGGCGCCGCTGAGCCGTAGCCCACGGCTCACGGTCATGGGGGACCTGAGGAGAGAGGGCGACACACAGACAGACACACCATCAGTTATAAACACAACCCGGATACTGACAAACAGCCTGCTATATGACTCAGGGTGTCATGTGATATGATGGAAAAAACCTGCGCTTCCCTGGCCATTGTGTCTTTGTGCAACTGACATACTTTGGATTGGTGCCTGCGGCAATAAACACTGTGTAATATACGTCATCTTTATTTAAATATAACATATTAAAGTAATATTTTTAATAAATATTATGTAGAATGGGAAGAACACGTCACAGCATTGGCCACTTCCATAGCAGAGATCTCTCTAATCATAGCTGTAATTAAGTAACAGTGTGTCATTAAAAACCATTCGAACAAGCCGACAAAGGCAGCGCGGAGGCCTGGAGACGAAACGAGAAGGAATGCGGTTGTTAGCCATGTTATCACCTGTGCTTTTCCTGCTGTGACACATCAAAATGTCTGCCTTTCAGTGGAGTTACTGGCTGTCCTTGTTTATTGCGCAAGGAGAAGAATATCAGCAGAAAGCACCTGCGACCCCGTCTAAACCCATTTTCTTTATGCCATTTACTCGGTGGGTAAACTATGCACAGCAAAGTTTGTGTGTAAAGGTGTGAGGAACATAGCAGCGTCATCACCAACCCAATCCATAAGGGCTGGTGACCTTGGAGAGAGAAATACAAGTGGAAAGTGACGAACTTCATTTAAAATGTTGATAATTATAGCCCAATAGAAAAATAAATGGATATTTAAAACTCTTCCTCATAATGGGAACGACATTCGTTGCGTGTTATTTGATGAATTGTACATACTGCCTTTATTTAAATCCAAGTATCTGATAATGTTAGTCGTCATACATGCTGCAGTTACTGACTGTACAATAACAGAAAGCGGAAGCTTGTTTCAAAATATAAGCATCGTCTAATATAAACAAGGCCCCCCTCACTAAAGGTCACAACAGCTGTCTCGGTTAAATATTGACAGACGGTTGTCAAGTGCACAAAGCCCCAACAATACACAAGGAAAACTGTCTTCGGACGCCTAATGACAAACCAAATTTGCTGACTCATGTTGACAATGAGGGTTTACAATGTGAGAAGCAGCAGAGAGCTTTGATCCGCCTGCATCTAAAATGATAACTTGATTTGTACATGATGTGATAGGCCTGTCTCTTATCCGTACAGAGGCTTCCAGCATGGAGGAGAGGGAGGGGGAGCTATTCAAAGAGCAGAAAAACAACCAGGGGCTTTACAGCTCTGCTTACACCGAGCCTCTCGTCGGGATGCACTGATAGAGGGAACCAGCAGGAGGCGCCTTCCTCCCAGACGCCTGAAGGGGTGAGTCATCGAACATGAGGCCCGACCCTCTTGTCATGTGACCGCACTCTGCTGAAACATTGACCCACACTCCTCGGCTCAGGCTGTCTCTCTCTTCCCCGTCCTCCCCGCCTGCTCGCACACTCACTCAGCCGCCCAGCCAGACACAGAGCCAGAGACAGCAGCCACGGCTGCAGACGTAGGAGCGGGCCCTCCTGCGCACTGTTCACACGATGAGGAGAGGATTTAGCTTACAGCAAGGTCATCCCCCGGGCAGACACGTGTAGAAACGTTAACCCACAAGCACCAGGCCGATAAACATTCAATACAATACACGTCCAAAAAAACAAAACCTCTCTTACACAGCAAAACAATAACCCAAGCATCCAATCACGGGCTGGTATACTACTGGAGAGCCACAGCAACAGGATGCATGACATTTCTGTAGTGGTCCCCTGGCTACAGCGCCTGCCCTCGCTCTCCAGCACCAAGGCAACCACAGCAAGGCTGGGGACTTCCAATAATGTCAAGGTCAGTTCAACCGTGCTCACTGTCAAATGGAGAATGTCAGCCCTATCCAGCTGGATACACACACCGGTAGGTGGCAACAAGAAATGTCAGCTAGCTTTTGGTTACAAAAGCAGAGCATTCTGCTACAGCTCAAATGGCCTCGGCGAGGACAGCGTAACAATGCACTGGATGGTCGATTTTGGCTGCTTGATGACTACTCTTCTTCAGGCACGACTTGTTAAACACACCAAGAAGAGCACGAAGCGGGGCGCGCGGGGTTAAAACAAATTTGTGACATACTTAGACATGATGGCATGGAGTGGATCTCATGGTGCCCCATCCGGAGCCCCTTTCAAAAACCACTGGCTGTTCATTATCCCTCTGGATGATCGCTGCCTCACAAAAATAGCCACCTCGCTTCTGCCTAGCTCACAAAGGGAGTCACTATTTGGGCCTCGTCCAAAAGAACCAGACAGTGAACTAGGGAGGTAAATTCCATACGAAGAAGGAAAGCCTTTCTTTACCTCACTCCCGCCTCCCCTCCCTCCCCCTGCCACCTCCCTCCCTTCCTTGTTCGTTCCTCTGGCCATGAATACCGGGCTCAAATTACCAGCAGGCTCAACAAAGTCTTTTCACTTCCACTAGAACAGAGGCCATTTTGGAGACAAGTCCAGGGGGGAGGGACATACACACAAAATGAACAGCAAAGGAGTCTCTCTCTCGCTCCCCCTCTCTCACACACACGCGCACAGACACACACACACACACACACACACCGAGTTCCCACATTGTTAAACACTTGCAGATGTGCACTACACTGTCCCAAAATAAGCCATTTGACTATCCTTTAATAACTTATCGTGTCTCTAGAATATTAGAGCGTAGACATTTCATACAGAGAGAGACAAGCTGATCCAGAGCATACGCACAGCAGTTCAAAGACTCAGTCACTAACAACAAAATGCCACACCTCGTCTAAACAAAGATCAGTTTTGTTAGCGAAACACAGCGAGGGAACTAAAATAGACACGTCATATGCAGACGGACTACCTGTGGAAGGTGTAGCCCGACACAGGAATTCAATTTCGCACTGATTTGAAAACAGTGAATCAAAGTTGAGTTAATTAGGTCAACGTGAAAGCACATCCGTATATATCAATGTGATTTAAAAACATGAAACACTAATAGCTGCTTTGTGGCAGAGTGGGAAAGGGGAAGCTGCTGTAAGGTGGGAAAAAACGCACGATATCTGGCTCGTGTCAAATCCCCCCCCCCCCCCATGTGTTTCCTGCTCCACTGTTTACTTTCAGAAATGTCATCCAAGGGTCCAACGTACAAGTGTAAAAATGATCCAACATACAGTGCAGTGTCCATTTCATGTGCATTGCTCTTGGTGTTTATGCCACAATCCAGCGTTTAGCCTTTGCTCCCAAGACGACAGATGTCAAAGCTGGTCTGGGATGGCACAAACCGATGCTTACGAGTGAAAACCGTGAACATTTTAAATCTTACTATGCTCATCGGACCACCGTGTGGATCAAACTAGAACAATCGTAAGAGGCGAGAGCTTCTTGCCAAATCTGTCATTGTCAGATGCGAATTTGGCATTAGCCAATAACATCTCCGATTTGGGTCAAACTACAGAGAGAAAATGTGAGGGTGGTGATGATGTCAAGAAAGAAATGCCTTATATATTACGGGCAAGGACCGAATCTGTCTTTCAGTTTAAGCGGGTCATCAGGTTGGCACGTCTTTTCCTAGGTCATATTACTTCAGTTTCAGGATGTTATTTAGCAGATGAACAGTCGGCCAAACTGACTTTTTCAGCAAACGTTTTAACAAACTTTTAAGTATGCTATAAATGTTTTGAAGCGTAAAAAAAAAAAGCAATAGGGACCTAAGAGATCTGTAGGTGTCACATCCTGTGGAATCACAAGCATTGGCTAGCAGGCTCACAATCAGCTCTGTCGGCCGTATCGCAGCTGAATCATGACGCACCCTTCCCAGTGGAGTGTCTCTGTACAACCCTCCCGTGTCGTCTATTACAGGGCACGCCAACCAGATCGTCAGACTTAACAGCAGTTTGTCATTAGTAAAACAATCATAGCTATTCAGTAAACAAAATGCCATATCTCTACAACGCCATTGTGTATACTTCCAAAAAAAATATCTACACATATAATCACAACGTGTGGAATTGGAAACCCAGCTGTAGTCTGCAACATAACTGAACTTCCACAGACATAAAACCAAAACCTAACAGGACATAGTTCAAAACTGTACACATACATGTACCTGCTACGTATGCTCTGTAAAGTCAGCTAAACCTCCAAACACTCGTCATGTTGTATTCACGGTAAGCTCACAGGGGCACTTTGTTCCCCCAAGAGAAACTTCAAAGTAATGCCATAAAGCAAATGCCTTTCATCATTAGCTCAGTGACCTTACTGGCCACCTGGACGTTATGACAAAAGACAAACATCAGCTTGACTCATCTTTTATCTACGACCAATGCTAGCATATATTTGCCTTAAATGAGTCAAAATTATGTCGAAATATCCCGATCTGCCCTTTTGAAACGGACGAAACTGCTAGCCTGGCTTTATTTTTAGTCATCTGAAATTCAGCCTTGGCCAAGAAACGAAACAGAAATACAGTTTGTTCAACACACACTGACCAAAAGAGACACTGTAACAAATAAGAGGCCTCTTATTTCAACTCCATTGCAGTTGTAATTTATTACTTTTTCGTCACTGGAAGCCCATGACAACATCTACATGCCATCTTTGAAAGACAGCAATGTGTAGTAACGGTAGCTGTCTCAGAATTAGGAAACGGCATGTTTGCAAAACAACAGATACCCACATGGGGAGAATCTCTCGAGCTGTATGAATATGTCTGTATACTATATGTCTATATACTCCAAAAATGGCTGACTTGCTGTTAATGGTGATGGTTTTCCTGTTACATAAAAATTAAAAATACTAAGGCTGCACTCTACAGCTCACACACAATATCACAATATTTGATTTAGGGTATACGCTCACATAGATTGTGGGCAATACTGCAATTCAGAGTCCGTGTCTCAATGTTTAAGAATCTCTGAGGCACCTCACAAATGCTCAGTTTAACAGTTTCTCATAGCTGCTGCAGTTAAGTGAACACATGTGAGAACCAGTTAGATTAAGAACAAGTTGGTACATTTCCTGGAGAAACTCTGACTGGGAAATTCATAATTCACTAGCGGATCACTCCTCCTACTGTCCCAGACTCCACAGACACGTCATGTTTTACCAAACTGGCTATAGCAACGTGAACAAAAAGGTGTCTGCGCTTGAGTATTGCGCATGCGTGCATTTGCAGTGTCGATGCTGAACCGATATATCGTGCAACCCTACCCTGGGGTAAGCCCATAAACTAATCAATAACATGGTGCAGCAGATGGCCACAAAACTGCTGTCTTGTTCTCTAATACAAACTCGATATGTGGTATTCAAAGATGAAAAACAGTCACCGTTACAGCTGGGCTGGTAGCCTCATCCTGGCCTGCCTCCTGCAGGCTCTGCCCGAGCACGACCATTCACCTAAAACCAACCCGCATATTTCTAGTAGTGAAAATGCCCTACAGGGAGCTGCTGAAAGAAGCTGATGAAATAGTGTTTGTGAGACCAAGAGAGCCATAGGAGAGAGTAAGGAAAATGAAAGCAAGACTTGTACAGACAGCCGTAAAAAAAACAACAAACAAGACCATTTGTACTCAATGTCTGCAATATAGTAATTTACTATATCCTGCACATAATACTGGATATACTAGAGGCAGATAGTTTAATTAAAAAAAGCTTGAACCTGCATTGCGCATTGTTCACGTAGCTAGGTATCAGCCATTGGGGCACATTAATAATTGGCAAGGTATGTATTTTATAGGTTAGTGGCAATCAGTTCGCAACATGACAAAGTGGTCTTCACTCTCTTTTCCATGTACACATTCCAGGAGGGTGAAACATACACGTAGATGGACATACATTAAAAA
Organism: Datnioides undecimradiatus; assembly: GCA_008933995.1. Classification (NCBI taxonomy): domain Eukaryota; kingdom Metazoa; phylum Chordata; class Actinopteri; order Lobotiformes; family Datnioididae; genus Datnioides; species Datnioides undecimradiatus. The sequence continues at coordinate 20,860,786 of WARS01000013.1, forward strand.
AATTTGGGCCTGAACAGCACGTCCATGCTCGCACAGTGTCCACCTGTGCCTCGCCAAACCTCCACAACACATCCAGTCCAGTGAGATTACACCAGCCCCCTCAGTCTGCCCCCGCACACATGCTTGCTGTACAAGGCAGGATATGAATATCTGCCGGTCCCCAGCACTGCGCAGCTACAGCGGGAGGAAATTGAAGATGAAGAACAGGCAAATCAATAGGACCCAGCTTTAAGACAAACGGGATATGTGGCCAGGGAGAAGGCCAGGGAGAAGGCCAGGTCACTGGCAATCTTATTTCACGCTCACCCCCCAAAAAATGTCACAAAAGAGAAAGCACATACACACATGTACACACTACTGATTTTAACACAGACAGACGATTAGTATTTTTTAATAAATACTAACTGTCTGCCTCAGATGTCACAAGTGGAAAACAGGTAGGGTGGATGAAAATATCCAAGTTTGATAGTGTGAAAAGGAAGCGTTTAGTTCAAATCTGTATGTGTCTGTCGTTAATTTGTGTATTCTAATGTGATTCACAATAGCAAATAAGTCATCATGACGCAACAGTCTGAACACAAGCAAGGAGAAAAAAAAAAAAGAAAGACAAAAATAACGAAGAAGTGTAAGCACCCACACAGCGAAGAAAAAAACAAAAACACGGCCCTATTACAACAGTGCCTCAATCACTGTCTTACCCAATTCGTGCTGTTGTCTCACCAAAACTCTGAGCCAGGCTAAATAAAAGTATGTGATGTAATGGGACAAACCGTTTCTCACTACAGCAGCAAAATGATAGGTCTTAACCACAATTACAAAGCACAAGACCTGCCTGAAAAAAAAAAAAAAGATATGGCTGCTGCAGAACCAGCTAAAAAGACTTCAGGAGCAGGCTGTGATCAGACCGAGGCACCAGCCAACTGTTCGGGCAACTGCATAGAAATGGCTTATTGATAATAAAGGAGTATTATATCTGTAGTATGTTGGCTGCGTCGTATCATCACTAGATAATGCTTGCGGTCTTGCTGGGTAGTCGGGTGTCCTGGGAACACAGTGTGGCCTGCCATTAACACAGCAATGTCCAGCTGCCTGAATGGACCAGGACCAGACCGGGGATGAGGGACACACAATGGAGAACAAAGCCCAAGTAGGTGCTATAAGAGGGGTGGGGGAGAGAGCGGTCGACAGCAGGGCCAGCACGACACAAAATCAATCATCTGTTTCAGGGCAAACAAGCAAGCCACTGTCTGTTTGAGGCTCAGTAACCTAGAGGAGGAAAAAAGAAAGGCCTGGGCAAAAATACTGCTGCCTGCTTGGGCTTGACTGCCTCTTTCTGTCTGCTTAGGTTTCCTTTTTTCCTCTGAAGTCAAACAGAAAGCAAGCTTCTTCTGTGGAATGACGTAACTTTGATCATGAACAGCAGCAGCAAGCTAAAAAGAAATTCCAAACAACAGGACTCAGAAGCTAACACGAGGTCTTTGTGGGTTTGTTGTGCTGCTGATTGAGATTAGCACGTTATATTTAAAGAGCTTTAGAGAGAAGGACACTTAGTCTTCACGGCGGCACTTCTTGTAGGGAGGGTTGGTTTTCATTTCTGCCAGCCTGGTGTATAAGCTTACATTGATATACATTTATGAGCACGGACTGCAATGGCGTATGTCATTATTAGACGTTCTGGCACTTGAACAAAGAGCCTATCACAGCAAACCGTGACAAGGGTGCTTAAATTCAACTCGTATTGCATGTATATTAAACAATATGACTTGATCCATGTAACATAATGTTTGGTATTTACCTAATTTATATGAGTGAAGGAAATACAAGTCAGGTTAAGAGAAATACACTTGAGTTCACGACACCTCTTCACATACTGTGAATGTAATTTGAAAGCCGCCCAACATGATTCATTTATTTGCCTAAGAATCAAAGATGGACAGGCAAAGGATGCTTCCTTAAACCCGATGCGTCACTCAGTTGTCCTGATTGTGGTTCCTCTACACTCTTATTAATGGGTTCCCATTATGTTTGACTCAGGAGGGTCTATGGCACATGCGACACCTAGTGGTATGATTATTATTCGTCTAGTACTTGTCTTAAAATGAAACTACAACAAACAGCTTTGCCTCAGCCCAACCCTACCTGTGAGCCATGTCTACTCCCAGATGTGAGAAGAAACGTTTTCCAAGTGGTGGTCTAGCAGAGGCGTGAGGTCTGAAAGAGCCATCTTGTTGTTAGATAAGCTCATGCTCTGGCATAACATAAACCAGAGACACCCTCTGCCTCTCACCACGTGATCTCACTGCATGACAAACACATTTACATGACATTTCCTTTTCCCCTTTTGGCTGACAGCTTTATTCAGACAGACACGAGGGCTTGCCCTGGCTACACCTCGCAACAACATTTGTAGCACAACACATATGTGTCACCAGCCAAAGCAAGATTGCGAGCTGTCTCTCACGGAAAAAACTCTAAATATTGGCAGCTGTTTGGACCTGCTGTGGGGCTTTAATTATCTCACTTTGACCATTTCCCATTCATAAAATTAATCCTGAATTATTTTTTTTAAAAAGGCAACTAAAACAATGGGAAAAGTGTATGAGAACGGAGTGTACTCAAATAAAACTGCTAAGCTCTAGCGCGGAGCAAATCTCGGTTCAAAAGGTTCAGAGGCGGCGCGCTATTTTAAGACCAAACCTGTTTTAAAGGCATGACTGAATGGCCATGGATAAATCCTGTTTACAAGAAAGAAAAACTAAAAACACAGACCTCCTCTTCCCAACAGAAACATCTGCTCAAGGTGACAGAACAACGCAGTTATGAACAGGAAAAACCTGGCACCAGCCATTCCCTTTCCCTTTTGTTTTTAACGCTGCCGCTGTGCATTACAAAACAGGGCAGCTGTGAGCAGGTTGGTGCCGAGTGGCTTGACTTTTGCAAAGGCTCTCTTGGTTGTTTTTTGTCTGCCCTGCTCCTTATTTGCTCCCTCTCCCCGCCTGACAACACCCTGTGAGCAAACACACTTGGAAACGTGCTTGTGGATTTTGCAATCGTGTTTTCACCTCACACGAAACAATTGGGTATTTTATTCTACCCTTATTTGGTCTCCTTTATTGTCCCACTTAGTTACATGAAAGTAAGCGACGTACGAGGAAAGGGTGGGAAAGGAAAAAGAGAGGAGGGTTAATGTGGTGAAGCCTAAAATGGCTGCCTGCAGTTCAAAAGGTGGAGAGACAGAAACTCTGAACATTAGTGAGCCTTTTTTCCTGCTGTCCGCTCAGCCAAGTATCACAAGAAAGCAAGACAGGCAGCGTGACAGTGAGAGAAAGAAAAGGAAATGAAGGACAAAACATAAGGGTGCAATAAAACAAGAACAGGAGAGAGAGAGAGCAGAGAGCGAGAGGGAGAGAGAGAGAGAGCAAGAGCGAGAGATGATTACGTAGATTGCCTGCCTCACCCCCCTTTCGGCCTTGTTTTTTTTTCCCCAGCCTCCTCCTCCTCCTCCTCCTCCTCCTTCTTCATTATTCTCCCAAGAAGCATTGCTTCTCGGCACAAAACAGAATTAACCAGCACAGCCCTCTGCAACACTGCTCCCCCAGCGCCGAGGAAATGCTGCGCCCCATTGGAGCAGCTCCAGAGCTCCTGTACCAATAGGAATGCACCAATGAGGCAGGCGTCAGAGCGACTTGTTTTTAACCCCGTTGTGCAAGACAGCAAGCCAGCACAACACACTGCAGCTGCAGAAGGGAAGCTACAGAGCGAGGAAGGTAGACTGGTGCTATATCTGTCTCCAAAATCCTGTTTCTCATACAACAGGAAAAGAAAATTTAAAAAAAGGAACAACACAATGTAAATGAAAGAAAAATAAAATCTACACCAACTTTTTAAAGGCCAATAAAATAAATAGCTACACATACAGGCAAGACTTAACACTATATATTATTTGCATTTTAACATATTAATCTAATCTGAAAACAGGAACTGACTTGCATTCAAAAACAACAACAGAAACACCATTTGCAGCACTAATAAAATGCAGTGTGGTCAAATCTCAAGAGAGAAAATACACACCACTGCTTCTCACTTGTGTGAATTTAATCGTTCTGCTTCCAAAAAGGAGAAGAGCCACGGCACTGGATCGGCTGACTTGGTCACATAGGCACAACACACATGAGACCTTATTAACATATCAATAGCTACACCTGCCCTCCATGTAATGATACAGAGTGTCATCAGCATGCAAATAGCAAGCTAAAAGGACAGGGTTTTTTCCCCCCTATTCCTATTCCTCACAGCAACACCCCCTGCTCCCTCTCTTTCTCTTCTCCAACCGTCTGCACCAAGACAGAATCCTGTCTTCTTCTTTTGGAAATGGGCCAACATCCTGCTTCTGTCTCTTATACAAGCACACATACAAACCAGGGTTTATATTTCGTACAGAGTGTGATCAAGACTCGTCAGAAAACCGAGCTCACCTATTCTAAACATGTTTTCAAGGGTTTGTGCCCACTCTGTGAATGCGAATGAGGCAGACTTTATTTCCTTAGTAAACAGAAAACTGGGCCAGGCTAACCTTGAATGTCTGCACATTCCTTAGATCTCCAATGTTTCAGAGGCCCATATTGGGAAAGAAGGGTTCACATCCTGCAAATAGATCCACAGATAGAAGTAAAGTGCTGCTCTTGAAGGCTGTCCTCTTACACCAATTGTTGTAACCTAACACCCCGAACACATGCATCCCAGCCTAAGGCATAATCTGAAGCAGGCCTGGAAAACCAACATTGCAGGTCACTTCAAGACAGAGCAGCAACAAGCAGCCAAGCAGTGCATGGCATGCTTTCCCAGGGTGGCAGGTTGAGTTAAGAAGGCACGCCAGGGTCAGGGGGAGTGCTGGAGGGGCTCATGTTTCCAATGATTCTGAGTGGCCAGGTTTGTAAGCTTCGGCCCACACAGTCTATTAAAAGATGTGAAACATATTTAGAGAATGTCAGTCACAACCAATGAAAACAAGGCTCAGCACACTGCAATCTGGCTTCCAACAGGCATCAAGATCAATCCAAATACTTGGTGCTTGGCTGTACACCCCCAGCAGGACACGAGTGTAATCTTTGTACTCATGTAGCAAGGTCGACAACAGCTCAGAAAAAAATAATAGTTACGATACGAAGCTGCATGTACGTTTTCAAATCCAAAGATGATTTATTGAGGGGATTTTTAACCACAAAATGTGAAGAGAGCTGTTTCACTGTGACACCTAATTGTGTCCTTTCGAATCCAGACTTATTTATTTCAAACAAGTAAAAAAAAAAAAAAAAAAAAAAAAAAAAGAGTGATATGGCTCAAGTATGACTAGATACATTTCTGACATCAGACACACATATATTACAGCAGGGAGGAAGCTCACACACCCAGAGGCACATTAACTGACACAGCCATATTTGATAGAGCAAAAAAAAAAAACAAAAAAAAAACCGTCTTCTTTATCTGTGCTTGCTGTGTCCACTGCTCCAGACTCCAGGCGCAGCACAATGCGAGCCTACGTGGTGCAGCTGAGTGGAGCACAGCTACTCAGGCGACGGTTAGGGCAGCCATTTGTGCTCGGTAAACGCTGGGTGCTAATAAATTAAAACCCTTAGGAAAAACACAACACAGTAAAGTAAAGAAAAGATTTGATCACTCAGCCATTACCTAATATTACATGTCAGCTGTATTAGTCCCTCACTCACACTTCTCAATGTGTTTGATTTTACCTCAAAACATGATCCATAATAAAAGTAGCCTATGAAAATAACAAGGGATTGCTTAATCTGCAGGCCAGGTTTTGATTTCCGAAATCAGCCCAATAGAAGTAAAGGGGGAAATGGAGCATTTCCTCACAAATAAGACAAAAATAATCAGCAAATAACGCATTGGTGATTTTAACCGATCAGCGACCAGAGCACGAACTTGGTGGAAACTTGTGATTGATACATCTCGGCTCAACAATGATACTCGCACGATGAAGTGAAAAATGGAGGCTAAAAAAGGAAACAAGAGCTCCCCTCTAAAATACCACTCATTTCTCTTAACCGCCACCGAGGCTGGGGGTTGGTAGGTGGGGGAGGTGAAGAACAGCAAGTCACTACCCAACAGATCTGGTTTTGCTGATTGCTGGATCCCACACGCAGGAAAAAAAAAAAAAAATAACAAGGACAAAACAGAGAAAACACAATCCGAGCTTTCAGCTTGCTTCACACACGCGTGAGCGAAGTCAGGAGTGTTGCCAAAGACAAATGCATTGACATGATGTAGCCAAACACCACCATGATGCAGACACCATATTTTTCATAAAACTAAGCGCATTAGTCCACAAAATCTCCCAAAAGGCAACGTGTCTTGTATGAAAACACGATTGCATGTTTACAAATAAGTGGAGTATCATTTCATGTGTGCGGTATGGTTCAAAATAAGGACACAATCAGCTGGAAAACATCCAAAAAGTTAGCAAAAAAGGCTAGTGTATAGCAATTGTTGCCTATGGCTTGTCTGCTAATGTTAACCAACACAGCAGCTGGTTGGTTAGCTAACACGATTCGCCAAATACTCGTCAAACTGCAAGTTGTGTCATGGACAACTTTGCAAATACTCGACAGTTTTGGGATCTCAAAACAATATTAAACACGAAAAAACAATACAAAAATGTTACTGGTACTTATAAAACAAGTTTGCATATTACCTTACGCGGCCTTACACTGAACTTCCTAAACCCACTACATGGGTTGCAGGTCTATTCTCCTATTAATTTAGCCCAATTTAAAACAATGCTATAAACTCGGATTAAGTGCTGCTGCTGTTATTTTGACTGCGGGGCACTGGGTTTGTTAAGCCTCTGTGTGATAACATTATAGAAACTTGCTCAACGAGCCACGGGTTATTAGTTAATGCTTCAAAATAAACATTTATAGCCTTAAAGGCTTGGAGCAAAACTTAATTCCTCTAAAATATATGAGGAAAGATAGCGTTAGCTGATTCATACCTGCTATGAAAACTGAGGAAAAACCTGAACTGAAGAGTGAGAGAAGGGGGGTTGCCTTAATGGACTAAACGTTACACGAGTCAAACTCCTGAAAACTTGCTGAAATGTTGTCGAGAGCTTTAACAGGACACGGTGGCTTTGCAATAAGGTTACAACACTGGCCATTATATAACTTGTAATGTGGTGGATTCCCAGACCTAATAAGCTAGCTATCAAAAAACAACACGAGGAGCTGATCAAAAAGCCATGGTAGATGGGTCCAGACACTGCCAGGAGCAGCCCTCTAAGGCAGACCATCAACATGGGGGGACTAGCAAGCCGCTTCAAAGTGGAAAAAAGGTCGTGTGTGTGCAACCAACTTGTTCTGATAAACTTTAGTGGACGCTAGGTGGTTAGCTAGCCAAGTCGGTTAGCTTCGCGGCTATGTTTGGTTGACTGAAAACATGGCCAGTACGTGACTGTTATATATTTATGTTACTGCCTGCACTGGAACTAACAATTACACATATGTAAAGTACTCACCTTAAAGAGTCATTCCAAACTTGTACAAGCGAGGCAAATTCAAGTACAGTAGGAAGTCCTTAGAGTATCCCAACATCAAATCCAACCAGACCAGTAGGCCTGTGCGCCGGCCTCGGAGTCTCCTGTATCCTTTGCCCTTAAAAGTAGCTCCCTCTCCAGGGGTAGGAAACAAACTTCTCAGTGTCTCCCACGCATAGGCGGAAAGTTAAATTCCCTGTCCTGCTCAGGTGCACTGCATCCATTGAGTGTCTATTATAGATCCCCCGTGGATAAATCCATTTATTTTGGTGTGTTGTATATTTACAGTCGCTATTTATAATGGGGTATATGCTGCTGTATGTGATACAGGGCTCTGATTCTGTCTCGGGTCCTTACATTCGCCGAGGCGCCCATCCCCCTCCTCACCGGCATCGACCGCGGGTCCCAGCGAAACTGACACACAACCACGCCACGGGGTTTCCCTGGCGACCGTGCAGGGGCTCTCTCCTTGGGCGGCCCTTGCTGCGTTTTCCCGCCTCTCACCAATGATTCGCTAACAATGTGTCAATCATGTTACGCACGACATATACACGCAAGTCTTTGGTGAATGAAAGCGTCATTTATTTTTTGCGTCACCTACGTAAAACGTGGGCGGGCACTGCTTTTGAGGAGGGGTGCGAAAATTCAGTGCCATTATGATATGTGTGTACTGGTGGCGTTCAAGGAGGAGAGCGAGAGAGAGTGGCCGGATTCGGGAGATAATTTGACACCCAACAGAGGATCTGTACCTTTCAAAGTTTTGGGAAATTCTCGTTATTAAATTCAAATGCCATGGAATTAATTTCAGTTCGTTTAGTGGGATTAATGTTTTTATTTGAGGGTTACATTCATCAGTCTAACGTGGAAGGAGCGTTTCATACCAATACATAGTAGCGAGCGTTAGCTACACGGGGTCTCTGGGGCCCAGTTCCAGGGACACCAGAGGCAGGGTTAGCCCACTGGGTCAGCCCCACCTACCGGTATGTCAGATGAATGGAGTATGAGGTGTCGCTTTGGTAGCATCTGGTAAGGGGGGGCTGGACAGGGAAATTGACCAGTGCTCCTGGGTTGCATCTACTTATTATTACTGGTCCCTCCTACTTTTGTTTCCGCTGCCTTCTTCCCACACTTGGCAGCCCCAGAAAAAGTGACCGACACAACGAAAAATCACCTCAGTCCGCAGCGGCTCAATAAAACCTAATTCACCTGGGAGTTGTAACCGAGGAACGGCCGAAAAAGCGAGCGTAACATTTCCTGTGATTACGTTACCATTTTCAGAAAGAAAACTGAGACGCTTATTTTTATTTTTATTTTTTTTGCTGAATAATATAACGTTACTGTAACGCTGGATTTACAAAGCGTCAAGTGGATACATACCTTAAACATACAATAAGTAAATAGGATACTTTTGACATTTGGACAGCGATATTTATAAAATAGGCGCAATGACGCGATTGGTTTCATGTCATGTCATGAGACTTAAGAGGGCGACTTTGATTGGCTGCGGCGATAAACGCCAACGTCATTTGTTGCAGAGGTCTGACGAGCAATGAAATTAGACAGCAGAATAATAAAAATGTTACAATGCGGCTTTGGGGAGAATTATATTTATTCAGATTTATAAATCAAATTTAGAAAACATAACGTATTAATATTATATCGAGACATTGCGTCCTTGATTAATGTCTGTTATCAGATACTTTGACTGTATATGCTTTCCATTCACATAATATACTTAGTGTGTTGACTATTATCATAACGGTAATTTCCAGTAACAAGAGAATAAAATGTCGTAAATAACTTTAAAACGTAGACTTCCCCGTCCTGTTCTTGCTGCATCTTGTCTGGTTGTTGCCATTTTTTTAAACGCGATCAGCAGATTATTTTCCAAGAGAGCGTCATGAGGTTAATAATTAAAGGACATTTTAAGAGCCGGACCGCCACGGCAAGCAGTGGCCATATTTAACAATACTGCCATTGTTACTGCGGTGAAAAAGCAATGTCATTTGGCCAGTCCAAACCACGCACTGCAACATGTCTGTGTTTAGCCCTCCCCCACACCGCTTTCACTGCCACAGCCCCAGCAAATCTCCTCTCATATGCATAGTCTCTATGTTCCGAGTCTCGAAGGCAAAAACACGATTCAGGCTGCTTGTTACTTAATCTGGAGGCAATTTAATTGTCTCCATAGTCTGAAGCACTAACACAGATGACTGTATAACACAGGAGGTATCAAAGTGTGCACAGGTTACTGAAATTGACATAACTCTGGGATTCCACTGATTTGGTCAGACATACATCTCATGTTGCATGCATGACACTGCCATTTTCAAAGATTTATGTACAAATAAAATCTTTTGACATTAAACTAATAATTCTGGGAGTGGCAACCTATGGCCACAAAAAAAAAATGTGTTATTGAGGACATAGAAACACTATCAGCTCACCCATCATTCTCTGTGTTTTAAGAGAATGATGTGCAAGACTATTCACAAAGTTCGTAACAATTGTCATACACACATTTATCTGCGTTCTCTCAAGCTGCAATTTTTTTTTTTTTTAACCCCAATGTTGTAAACAATTCACAACAGGCAGTCAGAGTGCACTAATTTAGGCCTAGCACAAACCTTTACTATATGACAATTTGGCTTTACAGAACATCTCACCCACCATCAAATTCTACAAATAAATCCAAAAATTATTACTCAAAAGATTATTTTTTTTTCCTGTAAAGAAAAAAAAATTACATTACAACAAAGTCCACTGTGCATACTGTTTGGGATGGCACACCACAGGTTATACAGCCTTAAGAGGCATACGTATACAAAATATAGCCATTTATCAATAATAAGTAATGTTATTGAGTCTACAGAGTGGGGATCTTTGGGAGAATAGTTGCATACAGACACAAAATCCTTTAAATGTTAAAAATGAGTGTTCACATATTATCAGTTAATGAGTAAACCATCACTCAGGAGCAGTGGATCCAACAGGGAAATACTACATCTGCTTTCGGTGAATTATAATTACATTATGTATTAGGCTACGGTACAGGGCCCCAATGAATAAGCATAATTACAATACACTTAATGTGCTGCAAACAAAACAGAAAACTGTGCTGCAAACTGATAAAGATTCTAGTAAGACTCTTCTAAGTAGGTGGCCTGTTTAAAAAAGAGAAAGGTCAGAAAAAGACTGCCTTCGTCTTGTTCGCCTGTGAAGTACTGGACTCCCTGCCCTCCTGCTCTCAACGGCCGACTAAGCGGCGACAAAGAATGAAAGGGAAACAAATGGCTGAGAGTGTTTGTTTTCTGGTGTTAGGACATTCCCCCTGTTCTGTAGGTCTTTTTTTTTTTTTTTTTTTTTTTTTAAAGGTTGTTACACTCTTGCATGCCAAGACTCCCTCTGCCATAGGGAAATGCTGCCCTCTGCTGGTTGCACATTTGCACTGCAGAGCCATGCTCCCCCCCCACCCCCACTTCGGGTTTAAGTCCCCTCAGAGCAGCTTCAGACTCCCAGTGACATTGTTCACCATCTCCTCCTCACCCATGATGGCCAGGACAGTGCGGGACCCAGCCTCCACCTGCCGAAGACAAAAAGCGTTGGCCGAGAACTCTGATTCTCAAATGTCCTCATGCTAAGGCATTGTGACAAAATCGATTTTTCTTTACCAAATCTAAGGCAATGTGCTGGGAATGACTACTCCTCAAATAAGTTACACACAAAACAACTTTGAAAATGTCTCTTACCTGGGTGAGCCCTGCATCCTGGACCAGGTAAGTGGGCAGACTGAGGCTCATGGCCAGGGCCTGCAGCTCCAGAAGATGAGCCACATTGGTGCCCTGGACCACCACCTTCTTGGCTCTGTATCAACACAACGCATTCATTCTTGACTTAACTATCCAACAATGTTCTAAATGTTGTCAAAATTATTTCTGTAGTCACATCAGCAATGAAACATTAACTGACATGAGCATATCTATTAAGCAACCAATGTGAGAACCAAGTGTTCCCTCTTTGACTGGGTGACAAGCATTATTTTTAATAAAATATCTCTAATCAAATGTAAAAGATATCTGTAAAAAGACAATACTTTACAGACTGCTAAACTGTCATGTTAACTCCTTGTCAGGCTAATGCTTTGCTTTACTTCTTGTTTACGTCCTGAATTTCCTTCGGGATTAATAAAGTATCTATCTATCCATCTATATCTGGTTAAATGTTTGGCCAGAAACACTAAAATAAAAATATTCATATTCACATGAATTGCATTTCTTCTCTGCTAAAATTCTTACCCGCTGTGGTCCCACTTCCAAGCCATCTCCCTCCAACTGTTCTTCTCCTGTAGAGCCTGGTACAATCCCACAGCAGCGTGGCCAACCTGGGCTGCCACCTGCACAAACACCCAGCACTTGAGTCCAAACATACACGTATGTTTTCAGCCATACTGTAAATGGACTCTTTGTGCCGTTTCTGATTGGGTTTCAGTAAAGTTACGCCAGGAACACCAACGGCACCAAAATAAATCAGGTTTTTCCTGTTAAAATGCAAATTTAGTCCCGAAACAACATTACATGAAACCACAACAATCACTGTTCCAGTGATCACAACCTACTCCCACTCTGAGCACAGGACTGTTAGGTGTTAATTATAAGAATTTGAAAAATCCAGACCAATCCAGGCTTTGTGAGCTAACAGAAAACACACCTTTATGGGACTATAAAACTAGATACAAAAGTATTTAAATATAGCGCTAAGAGCTTAAAAATAACTTGGCAAAAGGGTGCTTCCTTTATTTTTGCCAGTGAAGCGGCAAACCATGACGAAGCATTTGTTAAAATTCAGGAAGATGCTTTTTTTAGGATGGACTGTGTATTTGGACACAGCACATACCCCACGCAGTCCAAACACAGCACCACTGGACTTACCTTACCCACACCCATGGCAAGGTCCATATTCACTACAAACACCATCTTGAACATGAGGTCATCATCTCCTTCCTCCTGAAGGTCAGAGAACACAAAAAGAGACACTGAGATTGGGCTTTGGACACACTCCACAAGGTCTAATGTACCAAGGTGTACCTGTGGGGACTAAGGCTAGCTTATGGGCACCTCATTCTCCAGCTTGTTGAAGTAGTACATGGCCGCCTCTTCGGCAGACACGTTCCTAGTATGCAGAAGTGCCTGAAAAAGAAGACAAACAATGAAAATGATAAGAGAACAAAGTAGTGAATCAGTATTGTATTTTAATGAATTTAGTAATGATTGGCAATATCACTTACAAATACAATTATTCAATTATATCATATATTTGACTTTTGATTCACCAACACTGCTCAATTCATACTGAACTAATATAAACAGTAATATAATGAAGCTAATATTCTCCATCTAGCAGTGATAAATTGGGATTTCTAGTATTAAAGCTGTCCAGTAATACAGTACATACCCTATATAGTAAAGATCATTGAAGCATCAAGACTAAGAAGTAAAGATGTCAGGTGCCACTGTCATTCTTTTAAAATGTAATTAGCACCTGAAACAAGGTGCCCACTCTGACTGTGCCACCCCACCTGTTTGGCTGCCTCCTCTGGGATGTCCAGCTCTCTGAGCTGCTGCAGAAACACAGGGTTGACATCCTGAGAGCCCGCATCTGTGCCCGACTGCTCTGATGGCTCCATTCTTGTCTGCATAAAAGAAAACAGCAACAGTGAGCACTCTTGCACAATATTACAGCACCACATGAAATAGAAATGCCAGTTACATTTACCACATTAGACTAATAATAGCAAATGTAACTCGGGTTTACAATGAAAAACATCAGTGATTAAGTGCAATCTTATTAGCGCATTAAAATATAATCATATGCATTAAAAAGGCTCTACAACATGCCTCAGAATTAATGCATGGTTATATGCATGCATGGTTGGGTGTGTGAATTATTACCACCAATATGACAAGCTAGTTCAATAAACCGAGGCCCCGAAAATACAGAAATTAAAGCTGGATATTTACAATATCATAGCTGCTAGTAAACTGTCGCATTACGTGTTTAACACAACGAAATCCTATTATTTGGTAAGATAGACAAAAATAAGACTACCCTCACTGACAACCATAAAGAGCAATACATTCAGTCATTTATTTGTTAGCTGTCGCCAACGTTAACCTAGCTAACGGTTAGCTCCTCGCAGGTGACAGTTGTTAGCTCACCGCACAGCCATTCATATTAGCATCGAAGCTAACGTTAGCAAAGTTAGCGTTCGGGCGGGCTACATATTGGTTTGCAACACTGACCACACAGCGCACGAGATGCGGAAGGTTAATGTTATCGTCAGTCAATTAAAGCAGCATCTGATGCTCAACGACCTTTATCGCCATTATAATGCTAGCCAACATTAGCTTTAGCCGCTACCGCTAACTGAACTAGCTAGCATCACTCCAGCAAGTTGCCCGTAGTTACCTGTTTTGCGCAGCTAGCTCGACTGCAGGAACAATGACGGCCACTTCCGCGCGGTTCCTAAAAATCTCAATTTTAAATAAGCGACGCAACAATTTTGGATAGATTTCTGTTCAATGGGATTCCCGATTGCACCGTCTTCGGCGTTGACGTTACTCCATTTTGGACCCCTGTATTTGTTGGCACAGGATACTGCCTCTAGTCGAGTCAGTATCAGTGTGGTGTTACAGTTTTTCTGGTGACATTAATTATGTGGTGGTGATTTGCGCGTGCACAGAGCAGACGCAGCCTAATTATCGATGGCATAAATTATGACGTATATTCCAAAAGTCTATGCATCCTTATGACACTGCAGTTATTTTGCAACGTGAAGACGGGACTATCAGCAATAATGTAAACGTAATCCATTAATGAGATCCTGTAACAACCACAAATCCAGAAAAAAAGCTAACAGTTAATTCCTAGGATTATTTTGATAGTCAAATAATTAATTGGGCGTACATGAGTAAATACACCTTGCACAACCTTCTGCATTTGTCACAGGAGGAGGTCTCTGAGAATAACTCTATTAACGTCTTAAATTTTGTGGCAAATTTCTCTGCACAGTTCATTTAAGGCCATTCCACACGTTTTCAATGGTATTTAGGTCTGGACTCAACCCTGGAGCAGCCCCACAGCATGATGTCACCACCAGCACGAGGCCTCTGAGTCAGCGTGGCGTTCCTCTAATGATGAGCTGTATCTTTTTCCATATGGCTCAGTGTAGCTGAATGCATCTTGCAACTCTGTCTGGTCTGGATGTTTGTTTTACCGCCCCTCTCCATAGTCCAGACGTGCAGAATACAGGAGATAGTTGTCACAAGCATTGGCCAGTACCTGCCAGGAATTCCTTAAGTTCCTTCAGAGTTGCTGTTGATCTCTTCGTAGCCTCACTAATAAGTTTCCTCCTGGTCCCGTCATCAGCTTTGAAGAGTCGTCCCGACCTTCCCAATGTCTCTATGGCGCCACATTGTTCCCACTTATTGATGACGACTTTGATTGAACTCCCTGGTTCACTCAAAGCCTTCAGCATTCTTTTATGCCTGAGTGCTGCTTCTCAACAATTAGATCTCACAGTGTAATGCTGGCTAACCCTTTGCGGCCCATGGCTCTCCCAATAGGATGCAACCGCAAACATTCAAGCAAATCATAGATAAACAGTTGACTAACAGCTGACAGTTGTTTGATCTGGTTTAAACCAGTATCACTTACCCACAGGCAGGATTTTAAACATTCACGGTTGACCCTGAACATAACTATGCCACTTATTCTTTCATCTTCAGGGATCCAATATTAATGTTATGTCTTTGAAAGGAAAAGAAAAGGCATCATTTTAAGAATACTTTATTACATCAGCATCTGTGAGAAGTTACAGCTTCTCTTATTAAACAGGTTAAATCACTACAGTTACATTTTAAAATCAGTATGTACAATGATATTAACACACAAAATAAGAAACATCCTTAAAACTGCTCCTTGCAGAGCCTGCTCTACATTGCCAAATTTATACAGCCTAATAACAGTTATAATTTCCCCTCAGATGGCTTGTCTTTATCATCACTGAGCTTTCAACCCCATCTGTGATATTGAAATGGATTTTTTTTTAATGTGTATATATATTATGCAAAGTAAGGTACTGAACTACTTAAATATTTTGGTACAGGAGTTATGTCAAAATCTGTTTCCCCGTCAATTTGCATTCACCTGAACCCAACGTATCTCTGCAATGCCTAACCATAACCTAAATATAAACTCAATTAAGCCCTAACCCCAAACACAAAGGGCAGTGCCATAGAAAAACACTAGTTAGAAGGAGGGAACAGAGTTTGACAGAAGACCAGTATCAGCGAACGCCCAGCTATAACCAGAGGCCATCTCAGTCATCGCCATTTAAATAAGAAAAACATCAGCAAATAGTAGCTCGTGTGTATAAAGTCTCTGCGCTCCAACTGACAGCAGAACAGCGCGATCAACCGCACCTCCTGAACCAGTGGGAGCATAACCGACGCGCAACCTGCATCAACTTGACAAGACAAAATGCCGCACACGAGGCAGTGCCACCTTGTGTTCAATACAGGAACTGTATACTAACCACAACGTCAACACCAGAACATTTCAACACGTACCGTTAAATCGGAGTGGAGCATGATTAAATACATACTTGGAAAAACCTAAAAGGAATGTTAAAAATGTACAAAACGGATAAATGACCGATTTACACAATAAAAACAAAAACACTGGTGGTGCGCACTAACTTCATGAAGGTGTGTTTCTTTATGGAAGGAAGTTCTGTTTTTCCTCTAACGTCTTTCCAGTGACTTGTAGGCTACGGACACGTCAACATGAATATAAAGTACAAAAGCGAGAAACAAAAACAGAGTAAACTGACACTCAGTCGGGGATGAAAGTACCATAAAATGCTTCAGCGAGCGCGTTTTCACGACCGATCTCACACAAAAGGAAGAAAATAACGAGTGCGTGTGTGTGTGTGTGTGTTCAGCTGCATATGATAATGTTCTGCAAGAGTTATATGTGCATGAGGGCAGATCTGCGCTGGTTGAAATGCACAACGTCGGACCGACATCGCAGGGGGAAAAAAAGGAAAAAGAGTATTTGATGCAGCACAAGAGGCTGAGGTAGGGAGCGGCACTGACTTATTAAACTCTCAGCAAGTAAGTAAAAGGGGCTTACAAGCAATGTTTTACTCTCAAAAGGTGTGTCTGTTTCTGTTTCAGAGCAAAAACAAAATGAATTCACTGTTTTCTGAATACTGCTGACATCTAAAATACGTTAACCAGTTACTTAAATACTTTGTACTAGAAAACCAGAAATGTGAAATACATGTAAATGTGAACTGACGACGGGGGTAGTGTGGAAATCACCGTACACACACACACACACAAAGGATTCACTTCTGACCGTACAGCAGCAACAAGCACACAAGGCGTAAGAGGTACCGCTTCATTGAATTCACTCCAGAGGGAAAACAGTGATGTGAAATCCCAATTTGAACCAGTTCTATCTGATCCGCTGACTCTGGACCAGCTGGTTTCTTTTATACAGTACGTGAGAGCTAAAGGTTTGAAGGCCAGTATATGTTTTGGAGAGCTACAAAAAAAAAATAAAAAAAATCTGTTTTTCCTCCAAATGTCTCTTCATAAAGTTGACAGAGGGACAGCAGGCCTGACTGGTGTCCTTCACACATCTGCTCTTCATTTATCCAGGTTGCCCTGGTGTTGCTCTGGTGTCTATGTGCTGTCCTGCTCCTACAGAGAACTCAGAGTGATCAGACGCCACAGACGAATCCTCAGCCAGCACCACGCTTCAGCCTGAATCTTCTGATCCTTAGTGCGGCAAAAAAAAAAAGTGTCTTCAGAAACTCACAGCTCCTTGACTGCAGCCTCTCCTCCGCAGAGAGAGGCTGCGCCGTTTTTCTCATTTGTCTGTTGCTCTCCTGCTTTTCAGTTCAACCTGCAGGACGCAGGACTCCCAATTCACCTCCCACTCCCGACCCCACTCGGTTTGCCGTGGCTCTGGCGGGCGCTTCCTCTGTCACAAGTCAGTGACTTTATTCTCCACGGCGGCCGCGATCTGCTGCAGCCTGTAGCCCAGCTGCATTTTCTGGGCCGTGGTGTCCTCCTCCAGCGCCGTGATGATCTGGTGAGAAGGTACAGGGACAAATAGGGAAAGAGGTTAAGAGGACCTTCTCATTCCTCCTCCTTGAGATCCTCTAAAATGGTTTTACATGCAGCTCCTCATCTGCATATACACATGCTGACATTTTCAGACAGAACACCAATAAGACTCTACATTGTGATGCATTTTCACCTCAAGCGTGCGCCATAACATCTTTATCTGTGCTACAATTTACTGCAACACACCTGATCGTAGTATTTGTTGATGTACTTGTACAGCTCGTGCAGTGCGACCAGGTAGTTCAGCTCCCCAGAGTAGTTCTGAAACACAAACACAACGGTTAGTCGTTGCATGCTCTGTGTTTGTCGTTAACCGTGGGCTCTGACGTGAGGCTGCGCTCACCCTGGACAGTTCAGCCAGGGCAGAGTTCATCTCCTGGTCACTGGCTGAGATGGTCTGCCTGATGTCAGCATAGTACCTGGAAGAGGGACAGTCACAATCAGCATCGCGCTCACTGAGATTTCACATAATAAGAAGAGATAGAACAACTTTTACAACCAGATACTATTCTGCATTCGATCGATTATCTCAAGTTTTAATGAGCTTGAATGAAATCTGAGCGCACCTTTCCACCATCTGTTTGTAGCGTGGGATGTCTCTGGCATACAGCAGCTTGTTGATGGGAGAGTCCTGCTCGAAAAGAAGAACAAAAAAAAAAGGGAAATGAGAAGCAAAAGACAGACGGAGGGACAGGAGGCAGCTTCAGGGCTCGTCTCAGTGTCGGCTCGATTTCCCGACAGCTGTGGAGCCGCCAGCCGATTCACCGGCGTCTGAAAAAGCCTCACCCGTCCCAGCTTGTGCTCAGCGATGGTGCAGGAGTCCATGAAGGTCTGGGCGATGACTGAGAGCACAGCGTCCACGTGGTCCGACGCCTGGACGTCAAAGATGAACTGCGGGTTCTTCACAATGTTGATCCAGAAACGCAGAGGCAGACTGAAGAAAACAGGACAAACACCAGAATGATAAACAACCAACGACTAGTTGCTTCGGGATTTCAAGAAGATCTAATATCCATTTTATCCTTTATACTTCTCTGTGAATGTCATCCACGCTGCTCCGCTCTTTAATTTACCTGTTGGTCTTCCAAATGTGTATCGTCTCTGGGTCGGAGATGCCGTGTTGTCCCGCCTGGTCGTCCAGCAGGTCGAAGAAGTATTTGACGGCCAGCGGGACAGGACGGCTGGTGCTGAGGATCACTGTGAACAGATCGTCCACGAACTTCTGCAACGTCCCCTGAGGAACGCGGAGGAGGGAGAGTCAGAACGATCTGCCGCACAGACGTCAGCGACAGAGTGTGCGTGTGAGTGCGGTTGTACCTTCATGGACAGCAGGCGGGTCAGGTAGATCTCTGGGATGGCCTTGGCCCTCTCTCTCTCCCTCAGGCTGCCTCTGCGGTGTTTGGGCAGCTCGGGCTCCTCGCTGGCTTTCACCAGATGCCACAGCCTCACGCCGCCTTCGTCTGCGTCCTCCAGCATCGGAGTCTCTGCAAAGGTAAAGGTGTCACTGAGTAATCTGCTGCTTAAGATGTCTTTTCTTTGCCCTCTTTGCCATTATTTAATATAACATCTATAACAAACTAGAAACACGTTAACTCACTCTCTCCTGCCACGTAGTCATGGTTGTCATGGTGGATGTGTTTGGTGTGACGAGGCACCAGCGCTACTGTCGCGCCATCCGGGACCTGATGAGCGACACGAAGCATGCAGTTAGCTCCATCAGACCCCTTATAGTGAGCAAAACATGTAACGTCCTTCCGGGAAGACGCACGCGGCCTGACCTTGTAGTGCTGCAGGGTGTTCAGTCGTTTCCAGCTGCCCTGCACCACGGATGTCAAGTCTTCATCTGACAGGATGAGGTGACCGGCAACACCAGACCGCCACTCTGAACAAGAGACACGGCACAGACGTTGGTAAAAAGCAGACACTATGGTTAATTGTGGTTCCTACGCGAGCGCTGAATGTTAACTTTTGATGACACACTGGCCCGTTTATGAACTTTTCTTGTAGTTACTCTTTTCTCGCTGTAGGGGGCAGCACAGCGCCACAAATACAACAATAACTCATCGGAGGTGTCCTGGAGCGTCTACAGATTCTCACCCAGGTCCAGCGAGTCGGCGTGGGGTCGGTGGGAGAAGGAGGTGCCCTTGTACACCTGATCCAGCAGCTTCTCTTTCACCTGCGTGATGGTGTCGCAGTCCAGCACCTTGGAGGGCAGCGGCTGGGTCTCGTTCACTCCTCCGCCCTGCACCAACACGTTCAGCGTCTGCAGAAGAATAAGAAAAGAAGGGGGAAAGAGAAAAAGAAATTGAACTTCCTGGAGGTCATTATGGACGTCTGACATTCCTTAATTAGATGCACAACGATAATTTTGCTGAAAGTCGGAGTTCTCCTCACCAGGGTCTTGTACTCCACGTCCTCCCGCAGCAGGCGGTTGTCATTGAGGGTGTACTTGGCCTTGCCGGTCACAGCGTCCACCGGCCCTTTATCTACCTGGTGCTTTATGGCCCTGAACAGCATGTAGAGAGACTCCCCCGCTGAGTCCTGCACAACCACACACACACACACAAGTCAATTAGTGCTGACCTGACACTCTGCAGGAGAGAAAGAAAGCACAAATGACACGGACGCAAAGACAAGGACGTTGTTCAAACTCCTCAAAAGCGTTCACGTGCAACTTCGCCGGGGTTGAAAAGTTTGCATTTTGCGAAAAATCAAACAAAGCAGGACTTCATATTTTCACCGGATACGTCTCAAATATTTACTCGAGCTTGAAACAGAGGGAGTGAAGCCTGGGTCACTCCTGTCAATCAGCTGTGTAAATACACTTTTGCCTTTCTGGTTTGACGTTACGCCGGAACATGTTTTTCTGATGAGCTGTACGACCCCCACCTCCCCCTTCGTACGTATTCTTCCACCATCTCCCAGGACCTAAACCTTCTATTTACGAACACCAGAAAGAAATAACATTGCACAGTGCAGCAGAAACACAACATCACATCGTATGTGTCAACCCACCCTGAGGAACGCATAGAGGCAGATGGACATCCAGTTGGTCAGCAGCTTCTCCACCACCGTCTCGGTCCTGCAGAGAAGAAGAGCTTGAATCACTGCCAAACATCTTCATAAACACCTCAAAGCCATGATCACACGCTCACTCTTCTTCTTACCGTCGCAGCATCAGTTTGGGGTTCTTGGCGACGTACTGCTCCACCAGGTCGTTGAGGAGAGTTTTGAGGATGTCGGTGAAATACTCGAGCTTGCCGTGCAGCGCCACCGTCAGCAGGGAGGCCACGTAGGCTCTGTCTCTGGGGGAGAACGTCCGCTGGCTCTCCAGAGTGTGAATGAACTGAAAGGGAGACGAGAGTTGGAAAATTACCCCTCGGCTTGAAATGAAGGTGCCTGAAGCCTCTTCGTGGTGGTGATGCAGGCTACCTTGGTGAGGAAGAGTTTACTGTTGAGCAGGTTGGACAGCTGCACCAGGCCCTGCTCCACCGTCTGCCGCCGGCACTCCTGAACATCCAGGTCTCGCCTCAGAGGAGACTCCCGGTGGCCTGGGAAGAAAATGCGCTCGGCGTACATCCGATAGTCAAGGAAGGGGATGCCGGAGCCCACGAGGTCACTGGACATGTCCATCATCTCTGTCATCAGGTCTGAGTAAGGGTGAAGGAGGAGGGGTTAAAGATCAGGACGAGTTGCTACAAAGGCTTCTGTCTCCATCTTCGACCGCATATTGTATTCAAAGCGGGGGCTGGGAGCTGTGCTGGGAGGCAGAAGCTGGTAAATATTGACACTGGACAGTGCTGGCAGGCTAAATTTAAACTCGTCTGCGGCGGCCATGTGGGATACGAGGAACATTTCATCCAGGAGGTGTGATGTAATGGGATCACTTCATAAGGACAGTGTGAAAACAAAGCGGATCTGTCGGCCCCCCACAAACTAAAATAAACTTTCTTGTTCTTCCGTCTCTGGCTCCCCTCTCCCAGCCTCCTTCCTCCCTCCTTTGTCCGACTGCTTCACTCTTTTACCTGTGAACTCTTTCTTGCAGCGGTCTCTCACGCTGGTCTCAAGGTTCTCCAGCTGGATCTGGACCTTCTTGTAGTCTCTCAGGGCCTGCTTACTCTTCCTCCTGACGGACACCAACAAAGACAGGAACGCAGGGTCAGGCGGGGACAGAGGAGAGAGGATAAGCAATACCAGTTTCGCGCTGGATTAGCAGAAAATCCAGGGAAAACTGTGAAAAGGTTGACTCAAGTAATTCGACCCAACAAACCCCCACCAGTGAGGATCAGGGTTAATGGCGGGGGTCACGAAAATGGAAACACTGCCTGATTTGGTAACACCCAGAGGTGACTAACCTGACGCTCAAAGGTCTTATTGCTACAAGCTGGTTTGGTCTGGTACGACCAGCAGCTTAAGGTGGCTGATGTTAGCTAATGCTAGCAAACTATATAAAGACGTCGCTGCAGCAGACGTTACGGAATCAACCTGCAGACTGGTTTATGACTTCTACCTCCTCGTGCTATTAATATTAGGCCTTTGCAGATATTGAACATGCAACATTGGTGGCATCGCCTGTCCATCAAAAGGAAAGTTTGACATCATTCAAACTTGTGGATGTCGAATCACAGTTGATGATAAATGTGGTCAATTAAATGAATGAATGAATTCCTCACTGCATGCTATACTAGCTGAGAAACCGGAGTTCTCCTGTTTCAAAATCAGTTCTTCAGTTGGTGTTGAAGAAGAACTACAGCTGTGATTTAGTCTCCAACCACTGGGGGGGCGTGCTACCACTCAACGCAAACCTGGTTCTCTTCACTTGTAAATTAGCTAAATTTCCAAACAGCAAATGCAGGGGATGGATTTAATCAAGCCTGAGTGCACAGACAAGGACATGCAACGTAGAGACACCAGGGCTGCTGCTGCTTCCCGCCTCAATCCCGCGTGGCTGGCGGGGCTCGAGTGTGCCAAACACCATCCAGTGATGACAAGACCCAGGGGAATAACTTCTTTTTTAATGGAGATGTGCTGAACATGGCCCCAGAAGACCTGGAAAACTATTGAACTGCTTTGTCAATGAGGGTAACGGTTCAAGCTGATACTGGCTGTCCCCGACTTGACTTCAAACTTGCAGGCTGTAGGTTTGGTCATGCTCTAAGTTGGGCTACTAAAACTAATACTGGACGCTGTCAAGGACAGTTGTCCAGTATCTTACCACTGCAGGATAACCCACGCTGCACGGCCTGATTCAAGCCCTGCAGCACTCAAAGCGGTGACAGAAGCAGGACTGAAGTCCAGAAGCTCCTTGTCACGCAGGCAGAATAGAGGAGGTGTAGTTCTTCCACACCTTCACCCATGACTGAGGAGCCATTTTCAGGGTCCACGCTCCTCACCCACGGCATAAAAAGGTGCCCTGAAAACATCTAGAAACTTTGGAGCCTGTAATGTGCACAATCTTCAGGGCCGCGGCTTCTGCAAACAGCCAGAGAGACAAGCAGCCTCTGCAGCAAGCAAGTGTTAAACCCAGGCATTGCGGCGCCATCTGTGACACGAATGGCAGGAAATGATCAACTGTACGGGGGACGTGAGGATATGCCTTCGTCTGCAAAGCAAAGTCTGATGGTTAAACGGAATTGGTTTTGTTATTAGAAACAATCCGGCCAAAGTGCTACAGCAAACGTCTAACGACAGCTCAGCCAAAGCTGGACAGCAGCCAGACGGCCACTGGTGTGAGTTTAATGCCAGCCTGGAGAACATCGCGTCAAACATCGTGTCAAGAAAGAAGTCACTTCTGGTCAGGATTACAGGATGTGGAGCGGCACTGCAGCGAAAGAAGGAAACATCAACCGCGGTGATGTTCTCCGACAAATTCACATCATCCTGGATCGATTATGTCATCGTCTGAGCCAGAGGTACGTGGACAACATGGATCGAGGCCAGACTGATTGTCATCTTATCAAACGCCCAAACGAGGACGGGCGTAAAAGTGATGCCACACCAGCCCAAACATGAAATTCCTGAGAGCAGCACCAATCTGACCGCCTGCCAGCACGATCTCCAGGCCGGCTATCGTTCACTGAAACCCAGCATCATGATCACCAACGGAGATGTCTTTCTTTTAAACAGAAAGAGCGAGAATGACGGGAAAACCTACCATCTCATTTCCAAGTAAACCTGGCTCAGGGAAATCACTTCCCAAGCCAAGAGGGAAGTTCAACCTGGAGCCAAGGTCCGTCGCCGAGTAGCTTAAAAACAAACTGAGGGCAGAGGAACTCTACAAAATTCAAACGCACTCGCTCCTTCTCCTCACAGTGAATCCACTAAAACGTTTTCTGACGGGGGATGAAACTGTGACTCTGATTTAATTCCCACTTGCGTGCACGCTGTATGCAATCATTTCTTGGATGCAGCTGGTATGAAAGAGAGGTGAAAGTATACGGCGTGAGGGTTTCTGGTCTGATGATCATCGAGTTTCTTTTTTTAACCTCCTCTGCCACGTGCCGCGGGAGGAAACAACGTTTTTTTACGACTAATCCGACATGAGAGGCTCATTCGCAGAGCTTCGCGTTTTAATTAAAACGTTTTTTTGCGCACTAAGGATGATAATGGGAAGAAAAATGTGTTAGAGTGGTCCTAACAAGACGGCGTCTCTGTCTCTCTGTGCATAATAACCCTGTGCTGCTGCAGCATTTATGCTAATCTGCTGACATTCGCGTCAAAATGCTGCACTGCAAGTTTATGGAAATGTCACTACGGCGACCTGTCGACATGAGACTAACATGCCACATTACCATAATATTAACCTAATGAGATTTATGTCTCGGGGGGGGTTTAAATTACAAATTAGCTGTTGTTAAAGTTTTCATGTCCATTAACAAGTGGTATTTGGTTCTAAGTATCATCAAAACGCTGCTCTTTAGCACTACTAGTGGTCAAAAACTCCATCGGGTCCCTTTAACTTTGGCAGAAATCGATCTGATAATGTAAGATTTGTATTTTTCAAGCCTCGGCTACGAGCACAGACACACAGTCCACACACTGACCTGTAAATGAGCACGATGATGAGGACGATGAGGGCGACGATGGACGCCCCAACCCCAACCCCTATCTGAGCCTCCAGGGGGAAGGTGGACAGGCTGAGGTTGTCGTACTGAACCTTACCCAGGGAGAAGTTCAGGTTGCCCATTTGCACCTGAAACACGCAGGAAGACACACAATGTCCGCGTCAGGCGCCGCTCACGAGCTAAAAACACTTGTTTTCCTTGAGGTTTAGCAGAGGTGAGGGCTCACAGTGAATTCAGGCAGACTGTCGGACCCTTCGCGTTTCTTGCCGTTGGGTACGGGCGCAGGCTGCTGAGGCGGGGGCTCACAGTACAGATGGTTTCTGGTCAGGGTCTTGACGGCACACACGCCCTCCCCGACCAACACTACCACCTCATCCTTAGTGATGGCCAGGTCCAGGTTTTCCCCCTGAGAACGCAAAGATGGAAGTTTGTGTTTATCGGACCTGTCATGGAAGCTGTCACGTCATACATCTTTGTGCCACTAACAAACAGAGCTGCGGCGGTAGCTCCTCACAAACCAGAGCTAATTCTAAGGCCGTTGTCTGGTCTGACCTCCAGCTGGATGAAGCTGCCGGGGTTGTAGCGGTAGGCCTTCAGAGGGTCCTGTTGGTTCAGGGGCCGCAGGATGGGGTTGGGTTCATAGCTGAAGGTCTGCTGGTTCAGGCTGCTGAAGTCGAAGCGCAGGTTGTCCAGCAGAAACTCCACGGTGACCTCTGACCCCCAGACGGAGGAGTCCACCATAGGAGAGCGACACAGGATCAGGGAAGAGGAGTTCACCTCACAGCGTTCTGTGAACTGATGAGACCGAGAGGACGAATTAGACATTTAGTAGGAGGAAACATAAATTTAATTTAGATAGATGGTAAACCAACCCACACACACACACACACACACACACACACACACACACACAGACCTGTTTGTCAGAACAGAGCGGATCTCCAGGACACACCGGATCAGGAACCATCCTTGCTGGCCTTCCCAATGTCTTCCTCCTGTCCTCCACCTGGTCTCCACTCCTCCGCCTCCTCCTCCTCCTCCTTCTCTTACTCTGGCTGATTGTCACCACCATCCGGGGCTCCTGCACCACGTCCAGGTTGTGGCCTGACACGTAGATCAGCCGACCGCCACTAAAACAGTCGGAGAACTTAAAATGTCAGAGAGCTGCAGTTTTATGAGAGCACGAGGTGAAGTTCTGAGTAGTGAAGGTCAGACTCACTCCAGGAAGCTCTTTGCTGGTGCGGCGTGGGTGATGTTGGGGTTATGGGTGTAGCGGTAGGCTGAGGTGTGGAGGTGGCGCTGGCTGCTGCCGTAATGCAGCGTGACCCGGTGATCTCCGGTCTTATTACTGCTGCCCGTCACACACTGCACCCGGGACTCCTGCACCTCTGACACACTGAGGGGGAGGGGGAGGTACACAGGAGAGGCGGATTAATAAATGATGTGACATCTCACTGACCCCAGACTTGAATTGTCTTTTCTCTTCGCCCCTGCAGCACCAGGAGGTCACAGGTCAGACTGACGGAGGGAGCATCACAGTAAATGTAGAGGTCTGAGAGAGAAATAACAGACTGACTACCAATACATCATGTCAAGGTGTGCCTTTGAGCCTTACATGACACAGGCGACCCCTCCCACAGTGATGGTGAGGTCCGAGGGGCGACCAGTCAGCAGGTTTCGTCCTGTGATGGTCAGGGACGTTCCTCCAGCCTTGGGCCCTCTTTCAGGGGACACCCCCATCACGAAAGGGTCCTGAGAGGGAGGAGACGACGGGAGAGGGTTGCGTTAACCTCGCAAACGCACATCGGTCTCAAAACTCGCCGGCTGTAAAAACATCTTTAGCTGCCACACCTGGTAGCTGAACGTCTGACTGGACACGCCGACCTCTCCTCCGCTCACTTGTACAGACACGTGGCCCACCTTCTCTCCTCCGCTGGCTTTGGTCCTGCACACAATCCTGGAAGACAGACACCGCCGTTATGGCAGCCACTCTTAATGAAAAGGAGTCAAGCCTGCACCCTGGTGAATAAAACCCAAAGGACCCAAATGCTATTGGTGTCTACACCCAGCCCATGTCCGTACCTGGAGGAGACCTCGTACAGGCTGGGAATGACATTACAGTGAACGCCGGCTACCGTCACAGACTGAAGGATGTCTTCGACCTTCTGGCCCAGGTTGGACCCCGAGATGGTCACCATGGTGCTGCCCTCCAACAAGCCAGAGAGGGGCTCGATCTGCAGGAAGACAGCAAAGAAACGAAGATGACGATGTAGAAAGTCCCACCCTCCCACGGTAAAGAGGTACACGGAGGGGTCAAAGGTCATGGACTCACAGAGTGGATGACGGGGGCGGGGCACGTCTGCTGCACGGGTTCGCTGCAGGAGTCTGAATACAAGCAGCTGGCGTGGGCACCGCCGCACCACACACAGCCGTACTTGTGGTCGGCCGTGTGGCAGCGGCTGCAGTCGGAGCGGCCCACAGAGCAGTTGTACAGAGTCACTGAGGGCAGAGCAGACAGAGGAGGGCATCGGACAGTGCTCGATGGCGTCGACGCAGAGAGATGTCATGCTGGAGGTCTAACACGGCGCAGTCAAATCCAGCTCCTTAAAACAAAAATAACTTTGAGCTCACCGTATAAATCGGGAGAACTGTCCACGTGGAAGGTGTCCCTCCTCTTCACGTACACCATGGCGTTGTATTTCTCCACTGCAGCTGAATAAGTGTACTGAACAAACAACAGTGGTTGAGATGATCAGACATTAGGTTGGATCCTGCCTCAAAAAATATAATAATTCAACTTTTTTAATTGTATTTTTTGGCAAATATTGCAAAATAAGTGCACAACATGATTCTTCTTATTCATTTAACATCTAATTTAATTACTGGATCTAAGCTCTACACCGTGCCCCTGTTATAAGCATGTGCATATTCCTGCTGGGGCAACCGCGCGTCATCAGACCTGGTGAAGCTGACAGGTGATGTCAAAGTTCGACGGGTTCGTGTCATCGGTCTCCACGTAGGCGTCCACCACCACCGTCTGCCCCTCGATGACCAGCACGCACTCATATTCCAGATCTGTGTCCTGAACGTACAAAGACTCGTGTCTGGTGGGGGGGGATCAACACAAGGCAACAAGACAAATGTGTGTGTCTGAGTGTGTGTGTGTGTGTGTTGTACCTGATAGAGGTGCAGGTTGCGGGCCAGTAAGGTGATCTTCCTATCCACTCGGACAGGAAGCAGCGACGAACCCTGGACCTTCTCCACGCAGGGACAAGCCGAGGAACCCCAGCTGACGTAAGAGCCCTCGTCCCCCTGTCGCCCGATGCACACACGCACACACACACACAAATTATAAACACACAGGTCCTTTTTGTCCTCACACTGGGGTTGTGTTCACACTGCATGTTGCAAATTAGCCACTTCCTGTTTACGTTAAAGCCACTAAGTGACGTCATCTTCACCTCCGCTTGAGATCCAAGGCTACATTAGCCGCCGCTGGCTAGAGCTACGGCTTGATGCCTGCACACTTTCGGTTTGATGAGGCTTTTTGTTTTCGTCTTTATTTCATTTATTTCTTTTTAATTTATTTGTCGCATTTTTATATTTTAATTGTGTTAAATGCTATTGCAGTGTTTTTATAATGTCTTTACGCTTTGAAAACCTGTGTTCCTCATTGGTTGTTTTCCTTAGCCCTTAATTTAAAGGCTACGACACACACACCACCCTCAAAAGAAAAGTTTAGTAGTGTTTTTTTAAGCAATACTGAGCAAAAAAAAAGGGAAAAAAACAGGGAATATGAAGAACATGTAAACAAAAAACAACTGCTGCAGCTGTTTTTCTCCAGATCGGCGTATAAAAGCAAAAGCGGAACAACAGAAAGAACACAGACAGTAGAGGAGAAGCAGGGAAGCGGAACGGGGAATCCTGTTTGAGCTTCGTTCCTACAGCAGGGGTGCAGAGTCCAGGCAGGAGCGTCGGAGAAGAAGCAGTAGATGAAGAGGAAGAAGAAGGAGGAGGAGGAGGAGGAGGAGGGAGGCGGCTGAACTCACCGGGAGGAAGGCGTCGGCTGGATCGTATTGGTAGTCCAGCTCTGAGTCGGTGTCCAGCAGATGGGGGTAGGATGGGGGGCCGTGGTCGACCTCGCCGTCACCCGACAACACAGTGGCTGCTGAAAATGTGGCTGTGTCGTTCTCCGGCTGGACGGCGCTCTCGGCGTGGGCGTCTGTTTCTTCTTTTGGCCAGAGGACCACCTCAGGCTCGGTGCCTGGGCTTCTGTCTGCCACAGTCTGGGGGTCTTCTGAGGGCGCCGCGGTTGGGGTCAGGGTCAGATCCAGGTAGAGGGAGGGCTCCGAGTCGCCTGGTTCTCCCACGGGGAAGGGCGTGGGCAGGGGGAAGCCAGACGAGGCCTGGGTGGGAGGCTCTGCCAGGCTTAAAGCTCCCTCAGCTTCTTGGGCGCCGCTCGTGGGCGACTGCGTCACCACCTCCAGCAGCGACGAGTCCGGGTCATGAGGCGGGATGATCAGAGGCATCACGGGGTCAGCCATGGTGACGGGCAGCAATTCTGCGGCTACCGTGACGACACTGGGGGTAACCGCGGCGGCTTGGGCGTCACTTTGAGTGACAGCAACAAGCTCGGCCTCTTCTTCCTTCCTGGTGACGACCTCTGGGGGCGGACGAGTGCTGGGCGCTGGCGCGGTGGATGGCAGCGAGCTGGCGGGCTGCGGGGGCAGCGTGGTGGGTGGGGTGGTCGGCTCAGGACTGGTTGTGGTCGCGGGCGGGGTGGTGGGTGCAGGAGGAGTGGTCGGCTCCTGAGTGGTCGCTACAGTGACGGGAGCCGCGGTTGTCGTTGCTGTTGTTGTAGCAACAGTTGTTGTTGTTGTGGGAGTTGCCGTGGTGGTTGCCGGGGCAGCCGTTGTCGTAGCGGGTGTTGTGATGACTTTAATGGATTTGCTCGTGGGAGGAGCTGAGGTGGGGAGTTTGAACTGGGGGAGGGAGGAGGAGGAGGGGAAGACGTGAGGAGAGGGTGAGACAAAAATAAAAAACTGAAGGGACAAAGGAAAATGGAAACAACCGAGAAATAAACTTAAATGTGACGTTAAACACACGAACCGGCTGTTACTGAGTTATCTTTGTTCATGACACATGCATGATCGCTGTTACGAATAATGGAGACTTGTATTGAAACATGGCGCACAACAAAAACAATGAATGTATGTAAAACACGTTGTTCTTAAAGAAACAACTCTACTTACCAGAGTCTTATGAATCGGTAATACTCATGCTAAGAGCGAGCTCATAACTTCAGGTGTACGCTGCAGCGTTTTCAGCCTCTGGGGGCGCTATGGAGCTGTTTTATTACGAGTGCATCCCAGTTTGTTTCTCTCCTGCGCGTGCACGCAGGTGGCGGCGAGTCAGCATCGATTTCACGGTAACCCACTTATCTGCAGGTGGCAGCGACGCAGCAGCGGAGTCACGGAGAAAGAAGGCTGCTGGCCACCAAACGCGGACGTTGACAACGCGGGATTTAAAATGCAAAATGTTTTCCAAAAGGAAGGAAGGATTTGCATTCGCCGCGTTTGTTAGGCCCCAAGGACACACGTAATCCATGTTGGCGCGTGACACGGAAAGTAAACTTGGGTTCACTTTCACCTTAAACACTCATTTTGAGTTTTAACAGTTTAGGAGTTTATGGAACAAACAGTTTAGGAGTGTTGTCTCACGATGTGCAGGACGACGATTTAATAGATTTAATAAACTGGGTTTTTAAATGTGACGGCCGATACGACAGTAACGTGCTTGTCTGGACTCCAGAATACACACTGTGTGTTTAAATACACACTGTTACGTCTTTTTTTACTGTGGTATCTTCAGGAAGCTGGGCGGTGTGGCTGAAGGTACGCGTCCCTGACTGTGTGTGAAGACAGCATCAGAGAGGCTTCACTGAAGAACTACAGTACAGTTTAACTTTAAATATATTCGATGTTTGAATTCATCCGAAAGTCAAAATCACCCACGTTTGAAGTTGCAGGACACATTTCAGGCTCAGAACATCATCTTTCCAGTCGAGTTGACCCTTTCCCTGGTGCGTGATCATCAGTTTCCCAAAAGAGCAAGTCTCCTGTTCGAGTAACTTACGTGCTGGTTGTAGATGATCACCCCCTCCTCGCAGGTGGGCTTGTGCGTACACAGGTGCTGGTGAACGCACCAGTTGCAGCCCCATCGGCTCAAGACGCAACCACGGCAGCTGCGCAGAGAAACGAACGGGAAGCGCAGGTTAGAGGCGCGAGAGGATTGCAGCTGTGGAAGAGAGACTTGGAGGAAAGAGAAGGAGGAAAACAATGATTGAGGGTGAGGAGGCGGGACAAAGGTCTGACGGAGGAAGTTTGGGCTCGTTATCTAGAAGTCGGGGAAGGGAGAGGATACGAGGAGAAGAAGCTCAGCTACTGTAGCTTGTTATCGCCCGGAGTAATGCATTTGCTGCCAATCTGGCCCCGGTGGTAAGAAAGGTCAGCGATCTAATTGAATTGAGTCTCGGTTTCTTATCGGGGTGGTGGGAAGAGCCGCGACACACGGACGGACAGAGGGACGGAGAGGGAGAGAGAGAGAGAGAGGGGCTGGTGGAGCGAGCATGCCTGGAAACACAGTGAAGGAGATCAGGAAGGACACTAGGAAAACATTCAACACAGACTCCTTTAACTTGATTAAGCTCATTATTTATCAAAATAAAGCCGTTTCTTTCCACAATCTTCACTTTCTATTAATGGAAGACGTGTCGTACGTCTGCCTGAACTGATTTCAAGCATTAAGCCCGTGTAGTTTTATAATGAAAGTTAGCTTCGGCTAAGTGGCTCCAAGGCTAGAAAAACATTCAAACTAAAAAAAAATAAATAAAAAAATGGAGGTGATTAAAGTGAATTATGTTGTAATTAAATCAAATCTGAACAAATATCCTTCTTTTTCAACACATTTACAGATGATATTCAGTTAAATCTTTGACTTTTCTCAGAACCTTTACTGCATTTGGGCAGTTCTGGGGACTTCACACTCACTACATTGTAAACTGTTGAGAAACCGAGGAGATCATGGGTCAAAACAGAGTAAACAGAAAGAAGCTCTGTGCGCTGCAGGTCAGGAGGTTGCAGCAAGATGAAGCAGCTGTCAGAGGAGCTCATGTTCCTGGAGATAAAGTGCTTCTGTTTTTCTTTCTTAAACCTTGTTTTAAACAACAAACTGATCTTTTTCTAAAACCCACGCAGAAACATCTGCAAAACCACAGTTTCCACAGGATTTATTCACACCACTGAATGCTATTAGCAAGCAAAATCTGCAAACCTGCGGCTGCAGCACCGATACAGCGGTATCAAATTTATCATATGCTTGGATTTGGATTTGCATTTAACCCCAGTGAAAGCTGCTCTGTAGCTTTACTTTTAGATTTTAGCTACTTTGCAAATGACATTTTCTAAACTTCACCAGTGTTACTGTCCCACTACTGTGGTACGACACAGCAATTTAAGGGAGGCGATTATGTAAATGACCAGACCTCAGGGGACGTGCACCTACTGCGCCACAGCTGGTGTTCGTCGGCCTGAAACCGGCAGTTTACAGCAAGTTTGTGCAGACGTGAGGTTTTGTGCAGGACGAAGACGTGAAAAGCACGAGCCCCGAGGTTTCCACCTCTTATATGACGGACAGCTGTCCTGAACAGTCGGTCGGAGCACTGCTGAGCCATGTGATATATGGACATATGGACATGGAAGAACAACTGGCTGGTTTAAGAGTATTTAGAATATGTGTTTGTAGGCTTGGAGAGAAGAATTAAAACCAGGAGAGTGAGAATAAGTGGGAAGAAATGGAAAAACAAAGTGATAAGACAGGGAGGTCAAAGGGTGAATTGATGGCGGGACAGAGAATAAACAGTACAAAATGTCTCAGACGGAGAGCGAGACTTGAGTAATAAGAGCAGATCAGGAGGACTCAGGAGAGGCGGGCCGATAAATCACGAGCAGTAACTCACGGCATGCTGCCAGACAGCTGCTTAACAGCCGTACAGTCATAGAAGGTGAAGTCCCTCGCCGTGACGGTGACGTCGCCGAAGCGGAGAGACAGGGTGACCGTGACAGAGTCTGAGGAGAGCAAAACACAGCAGAGAGGCACAGCGTGAGAAGGGCGACGCCGGGGTGAACGTCGTGTTCCACCTGAGAGCGGGGGCCGAGTATATTTAGCGCACGGCCTCGGATTCGGAAAGTATGAGAAAAAGGGAAGATGCTTCTCAAAACACACACGGAGAGGATGTGGGAGAGGGTTTGGCCTAATCGAAGCCATGTGCGGCCTGAGTCCGGAGCCCGGGCAGCGCAGACGTAAACAGAGCGGGGCTTCGAGGATCTGATCTCACTTTCTATCACACAGTTACCTGCTGTTACCTGCATATAGCAACACTGCAGGAACGCACCCAGGTCTTATTAGGACCTAGGCGCATGGATGTGACGCTCTTCACTGCCGATAAGGAAACACAGATTGGAATTTCATTTCGTTATTCGAATCGCTTTACGTGGGCAGATGAGGCCGAACCGGTCTCATCCTGCATCTTTGCATGGCCCGCAGCCCGGGAGGGAATCTGATCTCCCAACTTTAAAAGCAGCAGCCACCCTAACAGGCCCTCAGCTCTGTCTTTTATTAAGCGAGCGCTGGCACTAACCCTCTTT
Source organism: Datnioides undecimradiatus (assembly GCA_008933995.1). NCBI lineage: Eukaryota > Metazoa > Chordata > Actinopteri > Lobotiformes > Datnioididae > Datnioides > Datnioides undecimradiatus. The sequence goes on from WARS01000013.1 coordinate 20,894,306, forward strand.
AAGTAAAGGTAAGCCACGGCTAGATCCTTAAATGCAGCCTGTGTGTCCATATCTCGGTAAGCTCCTCCCGCAGGCTGATTCCGCCTGAGCCCTGCACCCTGAGAACTACAGCGAGCTGCGAGTTTCAGGAATGCAGGCATGGGAACCAGTGACTCTGTGTGTGTGTGTGTGAGAGACAGAGACAGACACAGACACACACACACACACACACACACACACACATCGTGTGAATGTTTGGGTGAGTGTGACCTCAGCAGAGGCTACAACTTTTATTTACAAGCCCCTTTTAATCACCGCCGCCGACTTACTACAACAAACAAGCGGCTCTCAGCGGGCGGGCTGGAGCAATCACGCAGACCCGAGGAGAGAGGAGCGTGCATCAGAAACGCAGATGATTTATGGGGAACTGTATGTTTTTAAAATGCAGATTACACCCTGCTGCGTAAGCTGGCTCAGAGGAAAAATGGATTGGGTTAACCTCGATTCATGGACGGAGGGATTGAGCTGTATACGTGTATACCCCCCCCCCCAAAGTTGAAAAGCTCAAACCAGTAATTAAACCCGGGCTTCATCAGCTTTGTTGCAGGAACAACAAACAGTCAGGTCGAGCTCACCCTGTCCTGGAGGCACCGCGGGCACCCGGCTGGTGTCGGGAGAGTGGCAGGTGACGCCGCCGTCGGTGACCACGGCGGGGCTGTGGCCGTCCTGGAAGAAGCAGGAGTACGACTCGTCCTTCTCCAGCACTGGGAGTCCTGGGACCGACAGGGACACCTGAGGACATATCAACCCAAGGATTACACCGGTTGATGTGGACAAACGGAGTACAACAGGCTGCCAGCTGATCACAGGGCTGGCGGTTTGATTCCCACCTGCGCGCCTGTGTGTTAGCTCGCGGCTATCGGCGTGCACGATATGAACGACCTGCCGACCTGCCAATGCTTCTGAACAAAACAGCTGATACTCGTGCCACGACACGACTAAACAGCTCCTTCCCCCCTGTCTTTACACACAGTTTGACATCACACGACGGCCGGCGGCGGTACGTCGGCAGTTTCGTTCCCTTTTGTGCAGCGGGCTCGGAGTTATCAGGTCCACGCACCTGTGCCGTTCCAGAGGACAGCGAAGGTCATAACGACGGTAAGTGATTAAACTGTCTGCGCGCATAAATCTGAGCGGCTCACTTGCAAACGCCGACGTGGAGTAATTCGATTTGAAGGCTAAATTAGATTCCCCCCGCGCTGCAGGAGCACGACACGACGCCGATCAGACTGCCCGGACTATTTATTAGACTTTTGTTTTGTTTTGCCTTCCTCGGCCCGCGCGGCGTTCCTGCGGCAGCATCTCCAAGAATTCATCCGTCGGTCAAAGGTCACACGGATGTGGACTTGCTGAACTACGCAAACGCTGCTAAGCTAGTCCCGCTGTGTTCAGATGCTCCACAGAGGCAGCGCTCTACCCAGTTTATTTAGACTTATACAGATGTTTGTTGTCCCCCACTGCGAGATAACGCGTCTATCGTACGTATTGTTGCCTTTGCTGCCATCGCCGGGCGCCATCTTCCCTTCCCGTGCGCAGATAACTGATGATACTGAGCTGCCTTCTTGCACCGGGACGTGACGGGACAGGACTCTGATCGCTATCACCTTTAACACCTCGACACACACACACACACACACACACAGCTCCCAGCCGGCGTACAGTAAATCTCCCGGCTCAGATGATAAGGAGTTCTGCGATGTGGGCCTGAGCTTTACAGTGTTTCTGGCATGTATGGAAAGCACATTGTGATTTTATTCGAGCCGCCTGCACGTTTTTATTATTTGCTCTAGTTTGTTCATCGCAGCATTAACTCTACGTGCTTATGATTCATTTCTTGTTTCACTGATTTCATCAACTTTGTACTTTCTTTTAATAGGTGCTCGTTAATAAATATAATGTTTTCAGCGGTAACTGGGGGTTTCGTGATCTAGAAGACCCAGCAACGCATTAGCCTGCGGTCGGCCGGTCCGCGTTAACGACTGTGACAATGAATGAGGCCGTTACGACTCATAAAAAAAAAAAGAATAAAACCATCAAATATGAGCACTTCTGGGGATGAACTGACTCATCTCTGCCTGGATTACAGCACAACGCGGAAGCACTTTGGGTTGTTTTTAAGCCGTTTCCTGTGAAGCATGGAGCTGAATTCAGGTCAGCAGGTGTCGGGACTTGTTTGGAGTTGTTTACCTCAGTTGTAACGTGGCGCCTTATTGGAGGCAAGATCGATATATGAGTCGGGGACATCGGTTTATGTTTATGCCAACCGTCTGTGCTGGGTTTTTTTGAGGTAATGCAAAACAATTGACTGAAATACAAGTTATTTGTTTAATAAAGCGGCCTCAGCACAGATATGTCTGTGCACGGTCACTACATCTGCCGCCAAGCTGTTAATCTGTGCCCTTCTGTGGATGCTGGTATCAAAAATGAGCCCGGCTCCAGCTGTTTTTATTCATTCTTAGTGGTTTTATTCATCGTCCTGTGTGCAGCACCTTGTACCGACTGTGCTGTTTTAATAAATGCCTCATTAATTGAGTTAATGTGTTTTATTAAAAGTGGATGAGGCTTTTTCTACCCGAATATATCATCCTTCCTTGAATCCTCGGCGCAGACGGGTAGACGCACGTCGAGAATTTTGTTTTCCCTCTTCCCGCGGCTCCAGTTTACATAACTGCGGCGCGCACACTCACCATCCTGCTCTCCCCCCTGCTGACGTTGGACGGGTTGAGGTCCTGGACGGCCAGACACTGCTGCTCCATGTCGAAGCTCCACAGCCACTGACCCGGCTGCTTCCCGCGAGCGCACTCTGACTGCAACACGCACCTGCGGGGGGGAAGAAAACGCAACGAGGCTGCACGGTTACACCACGGCAACTGCGTTTACTCTGCTGTGAGATAAGACTGAATGCCTACGAACTAAAATACGCATCCACCCGCAGCCCTGAAGGGGACAGAGCGGGTACAGAAAGTGGATGGATGGACGAGCTGCAGCTGTGTGACCGGCGTTGTTTTACAGAGACGTGTGAAGGCACCATTACAGTCTGCCGAAAGTTTGCAGGGACACACGAGCGGAGTTGTGTTCTGTATCTTGTTTTGACAGGAATCCTTAACTTACTCGCTGCGATCTGGGAAAAACAAACTAGGAAGATGTGAAAACAGGGTTGTTACGAAGCGGGGGGGGGGGGGACGAGGGGAGCAGGGAGGAAAAACATCCTGGTGAGAGGCCAGGTGGTGAGGCAGAGCAGCGAGGAGAGGGGAGGAGACGCAGCTGGGACGCAGAGGTGCAGTTTCTTTCATCAGGCTCAAAACATAATCCCCGCCACGCCAAACTTACTCAGCGCTACCCCACTTTTTTTTTTTTCCCAGAGATGACTTGGCAAAAACACGTCAGAAAAACAAAGCGCCAGCACTTTTCTGGTCCGCTTGAGACCAGAAGTGAGACAGCGGACTCGCAGCGGCGCGAGCAGCTCATTACCTGCTCTTACGAAGGCAACAGCAGAGCGACAGTGATCCAACTTTAGAGAAGGAGAGCATCAAAACGATTCTTCCTTTCACAAATAAACAGTTTCTTGTTCTGGTTTCTGTCCCGCGTCTTGTCTCGGACCGCCTCGCGCCGCTCAAACTCTGGCGTGACGCTACTTAAAGCAGATAAACGCTGTTCGCGCCGCAGCTGAGCCAAAGGTCTTCACGTTGTTGTCACACTTTGGCTAATGAACAGTAAGCACACGGTATACTCAAATGAGACTGTTAAGCATCTAAGCTCCTCACTCACTGCTGCGCGTGGGTGTGTTTACTTGTTTATTTAAAATGCATTAATACCGAACATGCAAAGTGTTCAAAGTTCAGCCAGTTCAAGTAAAGTGTGACATGAATATATGCACGCACACACACAGAGAGATGCCCGGTTTTATTATTCAGATGTTAAGCATGTTTTTTTTTTTAATTCTAATTAAGCTGAATTTCAGCTGCACTTCCTCGGACGCGTTCAGTTTACGGTCAGGGTTCATCTCACCTTCCCTCCAGGACGCACCAGCCACAGTAGGGGTCGTGGGCCAGCAGACAGGAGTGGCAGTCTGGATGCTGCTGGCATTCGGCCACGGGCCTCTTCTGCAGCTAGAACCGGGACAACACAATGGCGTTTCAGTCGTGCAAAACGTGCGCACTAAGCTCCCAGAAATCTGATTAAAAAATAGAATAGGTGGCCCACATATTCCAGAGGAACAATGCAAAATGAAAATATGGTCATTAGAATAATCCCAACCACCGGCTGACTTACAGCGGGGGAGAGGGAACTGGGGCGGGAAACAAGAGAGTCTGAATGATTTCTCTTTAGCATTATTACTGCAGCACAGCGAGGACGGAGCATGGAGTAAACCTACGAGAGAGCAGCTGTGTGTGTGTTTGCGTGTACCATGTCATGAGTCATGATGAAGAGATGCTCCTCCTCCTGGTCCAGGACGAGGTCCGAGCTGATGGCGGCGTTCTGCTGGATGGAGACGACAGAGTACTCCTCCACCTCACCGTTCGGCCCCAGGAACACCTGAGAAGACGCACGCACACGCACACACAAATGTTGTGATTATGTAAGACGCTGCTCCCGTTCAAGCCTTCTCTTTAAATTGGGACATTAAAAATAGACGTTTGATTATTTTTCCCTCCTGCAATTTTCAAAACAGCGTCATGGCGTTTTGTCTCAGAGGATGTGAAAACAGCAGCATTAATAAGAATTTAATCTGAACCTGTTCCAACAGCAGGCTCTGGAAAAACTAAGCAAGCTGCATTTCAGTTGGGATTATTTTGTCAAACTGTTCCAAAATCAGAATCAAAAATAAAAGTTTTTGATCAAAACCTGGCACCTCAATTACCCAGAATGCACCCCACTGTGTGTGTGCGGGCCCACGGCTAATGTAGCATAAAGGCTAGCCTTAAAAGACAGGTGAGGTTTTGAGGTTCGAGGGAAGCTCAGCCTCACTCGACAGAGATCTGTGCGTCATGCCGCTCATTTATGGAAACCGTGCATGAGGCAGGACACGTGCGCCGCGGTGCGCAGCTCAGCGTTTTAACCCGAGATAACGCAACTAGAGATCCTGCCGCACAGGAGCTGAACGAAGAGACGAATCCAGATAATTAGAGCCAGCTAGCAAGCAAACAACACCAGGAGGCCGCGGTGAGCAGCCTGACATCGTGCTGGCTGCGCTGACTCCAGAGCTGCTGTGACACGAGTTAATACAAACAGGCGGCCTGACCAACTGCTCCACATCAGCCTTTAGAGGTTATTTACAGAAGCCCGAGCGTCATCTTAATGTCGTTAGTTAGACGTTTCGACATGAGGGAAACTTTGACTGCGATCGCGCTCATGGGAAACTCGACGGGAGGAAGCGTGGACTCTGCGAAGTGCCAGGATGTGTCCCTGATGCCAGGCTAATCCCATCCTGCAGGTATGTGGAGGATTTGAGGTCAGCTATGCCGGCCTGACATGCTTTGATCCCGCAGACCGTCCCGGGCTTTAATACCCGTCCATCCAGACTGCAGCAAATTACAGAAACTACACAAGAGGGATTAAACGACCTCTCTCTCTCTCTCGCTGGAAAACAAGTCAAAGAGCCACACTGTGGGAGTGGAGGGGGGGCGGGGTTCTTCTGTCAAATGAAATATAACACGGATGCAGATGTCAAAACAAGAGTGGGAAATGTAAGAGAGGAACTTAAGCTGGAAGCTGAGTAACAGCCAGTGCACGCTCGTTGCACAAAACGCCCCTTTCTTCCACTGTTACGCACCGAGCTGACCTCAACAAAACAAACATTTGGAGATGGAATCCTAACTGATCCGTATCTGCGTCGTCTTCACACAGCGGTCTATGAGACTGCTGAGGTTTCAACAATTACACCCCCGCCCGCCCAGAAATCACACACAGGCCCCTGTGTGTCGAGCAGCAGCTTTAACTTAGTTTGGTTCCCTTGTTAGTCCCGGCGGCAGCAATTAGCCAATCGCTGCACACCCTGTTTATCTACCAGAGGGCCTGCGGTCAACAACAGTGGTGGGGGGGGGGGGGTGTCACAAAACAGAAGATCAGATAAGATTTTGTTATCTAAGTAATTAAAAACACAGAAATTTAAAGGGGTATGAACTCGTTTCTTTGGATCGCTCGCCCTTCCGAGAGTTGGAGCACGTGATTGAGACTTTGGTTCCTCGTCATTTAGCTCCAAGGAGGACGTCCACCACACATCGCACGCGATACTGTACATTAAGGTTCTTCAAGGGAGCGGTCCAAGTGCAGCAGGAGCCCTGGGAGGGGTGTGTCTCTGCACAAGGTGTAATAGGAGCAGTCAAATCAGACCGTGCATTGATGAGTGAACCAAAAACGTCAAACTTCATCGATTTAACACGCAAGAAATCTACTTTTTGTCTGATGACATTTCCTCCGCTGCACAGGAAAGGAGGAAACGAAGTGACTGAATGGACCTGCTGGGTTATTAGTGCCCTAAGGTTTGTTCATTCCTCGCACAGAGTTCATCAGACGATGCAAGGTTTCATTTTAAACGCTCATGATTTGCGGCTGCAGTCCGACACACACACACACACACACACACACACACACACACACACACACGCGCACGCAGACTGACAATGTGCCCATTAACGGCAGCGACGCTGACACTGTCTGCCGTTATGACCGATGTCTCCTAATGATCCTGAATGAGTCTCTCTGTTAGGGAGCGCACGTGTCTGCCAGTCAGCGGTGACAGTGCGCAACACGAGAGCAGGAGCGGCGTTCTCTGGTCGCCGCGATGCGCGGCTTGGGGTTTTGGCTGGCCCCCACCGCGTGACGCAACCGCGCAAAGACACGTTAATGGCCGTCATTGTGCCTCTTCTGCTTATGCGGTGGGGCCCCTCGACCACAAGCCGCCATTGAGGAAAAATACGGATACAAAGCCTCGACTGTGAGGAGACGAGCTCACGATCTGTAAACTCCTGATATGAGGGGCGCCTCTCTACGACCTCTCTGACCTTCTAGTCCAGATATTCAGGATATCAATAATTAAAATGAATATACAGGATATACGTTCTCAATCGCTTCCCAATGGCTGTTGTGCTCAGCTGACATGCGTTCGCCACCTCCTTCACTTTTCTTTCTTTCTCTATTGGCCGCTGACCTCCGTCTGAACCCACAGAGTCACTGCGACCCGTGACTCAACTCTGCCCCCGTTGCATTCACCCGCGGCACCTCGGAAATCACACTGACATCCTTGCCGCGGACGACGGCACATCAGAGGAGCTTCACACGATCCGGCCACCGAGCCGAACGCTTCACAGGCCGTTCACGACCGAGAGTTTCCAACATGTGCCCCCCAAAGCGGCGGCGGGGAAATCCCCCTTTGAAGCAGCTCTGACGTACCACTTCCTGTCCTTCATCCTTGTGCACTAAATGGGAGTATTGTGGCCAATCGTCCACCGTCGCCGCTGTTATTGGGGGTTGCACCAAATCTTAAAAACACCTTCAATGTTAATTTATACGCAACTAAATCCTGTTTTCAGTAGCTTTGGCCAAACTTATATGAATTAACAGGGTTTGGAGCATGAGAAGCGGTTTTACAGGAACTACATTCCCTGTTTCTACGAGCAGGTGTGTCTCATTCGCCTATAAAAGTTCGGCAGAGGACTAGAGAGCCGGTTTCTGGAAGAAACCAGAGAGTAGTTGAGCTGGACGTCCGCTGGGTTGAGCGCTATGTCAGTTATTACAGTTACATGAGAAATACTGAGCACGTGTTACCCAAACAGGGTCTGAGTGCAAAATAATGACACAAGCTGCTGAGAATGCCAGACCATTACTTTATATTTCCAGCAGTAACAGCACAATCGCTGCATAGCATCACAGTTAGCACATAAATAATCTGATTTTGGTTGGTGTGTGTGTATGTGTGGTTGCAGAGACACACCGACCAGATTGCATGCCCGCAGTCTGACGGTGCATGCTGTAAATGCGTGACGCCGTGCGTTACCTTGTGCAGGTTCCCCTTGGAGTCTCCCAGGAAGGCGATGGTGTGTCCGGCCCTCACGCTGACAGCCACGGCGGTGAGACGGGCGGACGGGCTGTCCAGTATGGTCTCCGCTTCGACGGGGACCCTGCTGGCCATCGGGCTCGGGGTGTGGTCGGAGCCGCAGGGGTAGGCGTCCAGCGTGTTCTGAAGGTGGGTAAAGCAGGAGGAGAACTGATCCCAACGTGCCCGCGCAAAACCGAGTAACACTCATCAATACTGCATGTGACACGTGACAGTATTCTGCTTGTTTCGCGCTAAATAAAGGAGCCCCTGGAGCGATGTTATTCAATTCTCACCAAGCGAGCCGGTTACCAAAAATAAAGCAGCAGTGTTCCTACTGTGGCGGGTAAAGTAAACCCCAGCAGGATTTATTATGGTTGGGGTTTGGGAACAAAACTGCCGCTGGGTTCCAGCGACTTCTCCGCTCTTTTAAAGCTCGCAGGCAATTTGTTTTTGCTTCCACAGTTTGGCAGTGGGGAGTCTTTGCTCTGGCGGGACGGTTGTTGTTCCTCGTTTCGGACGGTTTATTTTTTCGACCTGAACGTTTGAAAGCGGGCGGTCAACGCCGCGTCGTCGGTAATCTTTAACAATAGGAAGTGGAGGCAATGAACCTGAGAGCTCGGCCCCGCTGAAGGGTCCCTGTTGTTTTGATGGATTGCGCTGCATTTGGCTGGTGTGCGCTGTTATGAATGGACTCCCTTATTTGGCCTGCTCTCCGTATACCAGCACTGCTGAACTCCCCCAAAAACACAGTTCAACTCCAGTACCACTTGAATATTTTCCTGATTTCACCACTGCACAAAAATAAAACTGTCCAACAAGCTTAACGGCGTCCAAACAGCTATATTTAGACCTCAGGGAGTATTGATTAAGTTAACCACGGGGAGTGAAGGACGGTTTAGACGGCCTGTTTTGTCCACATCATGAGCACCCAACCATTAGAGGAAAACAAGCAGGGATGACTGCAGGCTAAGAATAGCCCAAAACTACATTACGACTACTGAAATAGTTATGAAGTTATGACGTCCAGTCTAGGAACACGGCCTGGGAGCTTAAACGCTGGCGTGTCGCTGGCTGCCCCGGCCTGATGGCAGCCCGTGATTACACCGTAATGATGTGCAGACTGCAATCAACTGGACATGCGGCCCATAAACACCGAGGGCAGCGGGAGCCGCGAGGGAGCGAGACGACAATAAACTTTTTCTGCAGCTAATGCGCGGTCGATAACAAAGCATGTTTTCCCCCGCAGCTTAGACCTCGCGTGAGAGCGGCCGGCCCCGATGCAGATGGACTCTTCTGGCAGAGGCCGAGCGGAGGACGAAGCTGCTTTGGTGTTGTTTGTGTGCGGGGATCCAATTGAGATTTGACGTCCTAATGACACTGTAAATCTCTTTTCAGCTCCAAATCTCTCATCGCGGTTCCCTCCTGACCCTATGGTTTGTCCTGACTCCCCCCTTTTTTGTTTTTTTTCCCCAAAACTTCACCAAAGACATCTTCCGCTCCACTGTGGATCCGTATCACTTTGTGTTTGATGCGTTTCCTCCTTCAGGGGCTCGTCTCTGCCTGGTGTTTCTTTATCCGTCCTTGTCAGGCCTTGTTAAACATTACCCTCAACCCCACCCCACTAAGTACGGCTAATGCCGCCGATCGATCCCTCCCTGACCAGCAATTCTATTAAATTACGCTGCCCGCACTACCCTCTCCCCTCCAGCTAATCTGTCGTACGCGGCCGCACAGGTTTAGGGGCCGGCGCTGCTCGGTGTCCTCAACGCGGGGGGAAGTGATAACAGAGGATGGACGTCAAACGAGCCCACGATGCCCATCCAAATGCAATGTTCACATGCGCACACGTGAAAGCACCATATAAAGTCAGGATCTCTGGAGTGGATGTTACGAGAGGGCCAATCTAATTCAGTCCCTCCTCCTCCTCCTCCTCCACAGCAGCAGCATTACATTTGTCTCTTACAAAAAATGTCAAATTTAATTTCGTCCTCTCTGATACAAAGGTCACTCTGCTGGAACAGGACGGCCCTGGACAGCCTCAGATGCACGGCACCAGCTTTGGCAGATGAAAGCTTTTATTCAGCGCGGTCGTCACAGAAAAACATCACTTTTCCTTTAAACAAAATAGGAAAAAAAAGGCACGTTCAAATGAAAACTACGAGAAGAAGCCAAGTACGCTGATCATTTAGCGACTGGCGCACGATGCTCCTCTCACGTTTCATTTGGAGCGAGAGAACGCACCTCGATATATAAAAAAACACGGGGCAAAGAATGAAAAATACGACCGCGCTCTTACAATACAAGGTTTTGCGTCTTGCGGGCAGTCATTCTTAGCATGTGTGCTGCTTTTCAGTAACACCCTGTCACAAAAAAACATATAATTACACACACCGACACATGGGAGGGGAGCGGTGGAGCTGCTATCTGGTTCAGCGTGGTGACCGCTCCGTGGTTTGCCGGGGGAAAGTGATGACGGGTGCCTTGCTCATGACTCAGAATAGAAAACTGGTTCGATTTTCATTTTAAATGTTGTCTTTAAAATTCAAAAAGACATTCGTTGATATTTGATTAAAGTGGCAACACGCGACTTTACAACTTTCCCTGTCGTTCCTTTTCTAGGAAATAGGACAGAAGTTATAGCACGGCTGGCTTTGGGGGTGGAGGGGTGAGTACAGGAAGCCATTAGCGGGAAAGGTGTGAGTTCGTTCATTCATTCAAAGGTCAGTCTAAAAGCACGGCAGGCAGCGGTTTCTTGCACTGGCATGATAACTTGTAGGAAACTAGATTATCGCTCCTTTTGTTGACACAGTGCGGAGGAAAATATCAACAAATGCATCACAAGACATTTTCACGCAGTGCTTTATGGTGGATCTTCAAACACGGGCTCGACGGAGCAAAATCCAGACAAAGAGCAGATCCACAACCAGAGGAACTGCTGCATATTTTATCAATATCGTGACATAATGTTAGATATTCGCCTAGATTGGGGCCGTCGTTATCTAATAATACATTAAGTGTTTGTGTTTTCCTGGTTTTACTTGTTGAACAGTCTTGAAACCAAAGAGAAACAATGCGTGGAGGCATCGTGATTTACCAAAGATCGATAAAGACCAGGCCATGTGCTGTCTTTCAAACACGTAGGTGCCTCTCCAGTGAAGGTATCACGTGGTTTCTAGTTTATTTGTATTAACATCAGAAACAAGCAAAATGAACCTGCTGAGCTCACCTCCGGTAGGTTGGCACAGTTGGATTTCACTTCGTACTCGATGTAGGCCGCCTCCACTCCCGCCTCTTTGCCCATCTGTGTGTAGCACAGGTCTCTGGTGGAGTTAATCCTGTGGTCCACATCTTTAAGGTTAAACGTGCAGAGGGCCGAGTCCTCGCTGGGCCGCATCGACGAAGCCAAACGGGTGGAGAAGACACCAAGGAGAGTTTCTGAGCCGGGACTCGTGGCGCCGTCCTGGCTGAGCCCCAGCTTGACGGCTTGCAAGAGGTTGTAAGTTTTCCCGGCCCTTGAACGGCACGTCAGGGGCACCTCCACGTACGAGTAATAGGCCTGGTCGTCCAGACAAACACGGGAGACGTAGGTGCTGTACTCGCGCGACTGTGACTTAAGGTCCCGCCTGTAGAACAGGAAGTACACATGCTGCCGATGGGCGAACGACGCTACAAAGTGATGGTCGTACTCTGAGAGTCGCCCAGCAACCGCCAACTTGGCGGTCTCCTCGTAAGAAAAGACGGGATCCTGCTTCAGGTTTCTGGTGGAAATGGGTGGGTGGCTGCTGGTGTAACCCCGGCCAACAAACAGCACCGGCTGCCTGTTAGGATGAGAGCGAACCACCAGCCCCACGGTGCTGACGTTGGGGTGGTTCGCCGCTACGTATTGAGTATCCACCGGCCTCTCCGTGGAGAACAGCACCACGTCCACGGAGTCCAGGCTACGTTTCTGGCAAATTCCTTGGTTGACGCTGCCGCAGGTAATGAGCTCCATGGAGTAAGGGTCAACCAGCAGGAGCTTGTTGTGGTTGCTGGTGACCCTAGCTTGAGGGCAGTTGCTCTCAGTTACAGGAGGTAAGCACTCCCGGCTGTCTGTGACAGGTCCAGTGTCGTCCTGGAGCTCCAGTTGGAGGGATCGATCCAACTGGAACAGGTGATCTCGGGCCCCGACATAGACCCGACTGACGCTGGGGTCGGGGTGCAAGGCCAAGTGCTCGAACACAGTGTCATTTCGGACAAAAGTGGGATAAAGACCCTGGAGAGGCGAGCTCGACCCCCAGACAACACGGCCATGTAATGAGGTGAAGGGCCAGCCAGCGGCTAGCAGCAGGACAGACAGCAGTGTTTGGACTGCTAACACTGAAAGACGACGCACCATCCCCGGGGGCATGGCAGCAGAGCTGGAGATACACAGGACAGGACAGGCTGTTAGAGAGCATTCACCAGCAGCAGCGGTTATAAAATGTCAGACACAAACCATGAACCCCTGCACATATTGCATGATCTGTACATTTTACTGTCTGCATTAAGTGAAAAGGAATGTAAAAAGCTTTTTTATTTCAGATCGTATCAGGTAAATTAGGTTAAAGTCACTTCTTACTTTATGTGCACATACCCCAAAGATAAGGGACGTTAAACTTATTTTAGTTCATAGGCCACACATACAGTCCAGTTCGATCTCAAGGGGGCTGGACGGTCGGTAAAACCGCTGCATAATAACCAGTTCTCATCTTTTCTTTTAGTGCAAAGAAGCACAAGTACACTATAAAAGTTAATAAATGTACAAAACAAATGATTAAAAGCCTGAAACGTATTGAAAAATAAGTGCAGTTTCAACAAAATGTCTCAGTTTTGGCTGATTACAGCCTGTAAATCACTGTAGATCTGCAAAAACACAACACATGTAGTACAAGTACAGGAACACATATATATATATTTATACAATTTGAAAAAACTGGACCTTCTGGTGGGCCCATTCTAGCTCCCGGGCCTTATGTTTAACAACTCTGCTCTAGAATGAAGCACAGAGCCGCAGACCAGCACTCGGCCGTTAGGCATTTGTTGTTCCAGCCTGCGAGAACGTCACGCCCACAACAACAGGATGTTTTGGACCAAGCTCGCTGACATCACTATGCGAGGCCTTCTTTCCTTTTTTACTTGATCTCTGCCTGTGCTGTGCTCCTACAACAAGCTAACTAATGCTCGGTCAAGACCTGTCCCTGGTGCACCCGCTGCGTCAGTGTGTCACAGGGTCATGAACTTCTGACCTGGCCAATCACAGCTTGCCATCTTTTCATGACCTGTGTGAGGTTTGCAGCCCCTGGCAACATCTGCAACATCAGTCCTCTTCCGCTTCACCACGCTTCGAGTTGTGACCATGTGCTTTTAGACGTCAGCAACATGCAACAGCGCCTTGCAGAAATGGTCGGACGATGCAAGACGTGGCAAAAACCTGACGGGCTTGTCTGTTTGCCGGGTGCATCTTTAAGCATCCAGATGTTGCATCACTTGTCCTCCACTGTCGCACGAGCATTCGCTGCACTGATATCAAGCTGACGACGTCTGCTCTAACCCAGAAACTGAGCACAGCAGAGGCTTCAGAGGAGGTCAAATAGATAACACACTGTGACATATTAAAAACCTAAAGTCTGGATCTCCTTAGAGACGAATCTGCAAAACAGCAGCCCAGGAGGAATTATATGTGAGTAACAGGTGAGCCAACTGATCCCACAGCCAATCCTGTTCTTGACTGTGGTCATTTGATACGGGGGCTTTCTGCAGATTAAGCATGTAAGGAGTCTAACAAAGCACTTTTGTTAGATAAGATAAATGTTATTTTATGACTGTAATAAGACGCATTCACCAGTTTAAACAACCTCCTTCAGCACAATAAACCATCATCAGGGACGTCGGCCGCTCACCATTTGTTTCCAGTGGTGTTTTACAGAGGCATGTCACCTCTTGACCTCCCAGCAGCTCGGGTTTAAAACCACATCCTTCTGCACGCAACCTGCAACGAAAAGCACAGAGAAGACACATCAGGACGAGTTTATTTATGGCAGCAAATGCGGAGATGATCATGAAGGGCATTAACCACGAGCCTCAGACTCTGCCGCTCAAACACCTTGTGTGTTTTTCTGGCACCGGTGCAGTCCATTAACAGTCGTGGGAAGCTCACACCCATTGAAATTCTTGTCAGACCTATGTCTGACTGGCTACATCCGTTTCTGCGAGTAGAAAAAGCCCTCGGCAGAGGCCAAGTCAAGTAGTGTCAGTCCAAGAGGGCTTTCAGTGCCCCACACACACACACACACACACACACACACACACACACTCTAGATATACAATCCCTCCTCATTGCTAGGATACAAGGTACAAAACCCTTTGGTTTCAGGGTCCCTGCCAGAAAAACAAGTTGCTGTGAGGTAAAAGACGATGGCATGAGAACCTCGAGAGGAGCAGAGTTCCCTTGTTTGGGCACCTGAATCTGCAGTTTCATGCTCACTCTGTGGAATAATGTAACGTCTCCTCGGGTTGTGCCCGCTAAGTTACACTCAATCCTCCTTTTTGCTCCATATACAGTATATCCTCCTCTTTCCTGCTCGTAATCTCCCCGTTCTTTCAGCGCACCTCTCCTCCTCCGTCGCCTCCCAACACGTCACTGGCACAGAAGCGGGATTATCTTCTACGAGTTCGGGCGGATCTCCAGTGGGCTTATCCAAAGCATGGAGGGTTGGGGGGGGGACAGACTGAAAAAGACACTATTCACCTCACTGAACAGGCCGATCCTCATCCAGTGTACACACGCAGACATACACACACCTCTTTTCCTGCCACACTAGGAGCATTAGAAAGCTTGCTTTGTTGGTGGCAATCTCTTGTGTGTGGGAATGAGGGTACAGTCCTGGCAAAAGGCCAAAGGCGAATAAAGAGCGGACGTCAAAGGTACTCGCAGTTATGATCGATTTTATCTTATTTCAGCCAAACGTGAATTAAACTCAAACCTCCTCACAGACGTTTGTTTTTCCACTCGGCGGCATGCTCATGCAGCTCTGCCTCCACCTCCGATGGAAGCAGAGGCACAGAACTCGAGCAGACCGACCCCGAGCGCATCAAATCTGAACCCAAAGGTAGGCTTTCTCAGGCGCTTTTATAGCTCTGCGCAGATAATCCGGAAGAAGCATGGGTCCGGAGCTCTAACGGACTAGAGACAGGAATGACTGGCATGTTAACTCGCAGAAGCACAAGTTCAACAAATACAGCACTTCTCCTGTTTCCTCCTCCTTCTGCATATCACTCCGGGTTAGATTTGGGCACAGGGTCGTCTTCTTTAATATCTCCAAATCTGCAGGCTGTCACTCCGTTCATCCCAGAGTAACAGGGCGGTCAGGTCATCACTGATCTTAATTCGCCCTTTGCTGAAAGCTGCAAATCAAATAGCCACCAAACTACAGTAAACTGGGCTGCCATCACATCTGGGACGACCCCTATTTGGACGAGGTTTCTGTTTCCCGCAGTGAATAATCCCATCAGGCCCGACTTCATTCAGAGTTCGAGACACATGAGAACGAGAGAATGGACTTCTGATTCGATTCTCCTGCGTTAAAAATCACATTTTCACAGACTCCAGCCCAGCCAAGAGGTATCAGACCGATGAGAGGAGAGGGGAGGAAATGTTTGCAGGTAATTGCTTTATCTGTTCCTTTACTTTTAGGTAATGGACTCCACCTTGCTGCAGCACCGTCTGCTGAAGCTTTAACTCGGCTCACAGGACGGGATTTACAGTATGCATCCAAATACGCAGACAGAATACGTGGAAGATGAAGGACAGATGGGAAATAAACCTGCGACAGACTCGCTTTTCAAGCTTTGCATCCTTTGCAGCAGCCGACGCAACATCGCTTATACAAACACACATTTGTCGTGACCCCCAGTTCACCTGGATTGTTTCATTTTCCCCTCAACGAACTGCAATCCGGCTCTCTTTGAAGGTGGCTCACACTTTGCTCAGTGCCATGTTTCACTGCACTCACATTGTTATCGCCATGACTACGCAAGGAAGAAATGTGTCCTTAGGCTGCAGCGCTGTCTGAAAACTATTTTAAGGACAAAAGCACCACTGTGCAAGCATTTTGCCACCAAATGTAATTCTAGGGATGGGAATACGGAGTAGGGCAACACATTCTGGGGTAATACCACCTTGCAATAGCTGAGTGTTATGAACTACTGTGCTGGGTATCCAACAATATTTCAAACTAACAGATGCATTAGTCAGACAAGCCTCCTGGATTGGATCTTATTTCCCAATGAGCATCAGCAGCAACATGTCTCCAACAGCATTTGTTAACCACAGGGTTGTTTGTGGTTGCATTCTAAGTGTGTGATGACTAGAAAAGTCCTGCCATCATGTCACGTTACAGCTACAAACGGCGTGTGCATGTATGCGCAGTAAGCTGGGGAGTTCATCAGTATAGTCAGCTGATCAGCAGACAAAGCTGGAGTCTGCATACGCATTCGAACACAGTGGCGACTCTCTGGCAGCAAGAGCAAGAGCTCCTTTTGTTTGTTGCACTTGGCTGAAGAGGGTGGAAAACAACAGTCGCACAAACACAACGGTCACTGCGACGCACTTAACAAGAACACGATCTGCAGACAGACATGTTTATTTTTAAATCATTAAAACGTCCTGCCATGCTAATTTCTTGCCGAATCCAGTGCGTACGTATGTACAAGCACATCTGTGGATTTTGTGCGGCATGGCCGTCTGAAGCTGGCGACTGCTGTTTGGGTGTGACAGGTTGGTGGGTTGGGTGGCGCTGAATCATCTGGACCCTGAAAAGGTTGCTCTCCAAGCACTGAACGTTTCAGCTGGTGTCCACATTTCCTTTTACTCATTCATATGACTCATTGTTCCATGGTAATAAGGTAGGGACGTGCCAGACTGATGGGTCATGGAAGGTTGGTTTCGACAGAGCTTTGAGACTGGATCGGGGTCACAAAGGAGAGACTTGTACCGATGTGTTGTCCAGGGCCCATATCAGACGGACAGGACAGACCGATGACTACCAACCACACTTGGACCGGACTGGAGGCCTGAGCTGCAGCCGAAAGACTCCCCACAACACAACGGAGCATTCCTGAGAGGCACATTCAATTGAGCCATCATCCGCTTCATTGAGCCCGGCCTTTCATTCATTTTCAATTCAGCCATCCTACATTCTGGAGGAGACCGAGAAGGACAACAGCAGGGAGGGGTGGTGGTGGTGGTGGTGGTGGTGCAGGGGAGAGGGAGCATATTTTGAAGCGTAAAAGCTGGCAGTGTGACACCAGCGGACAGAAAAACGGGGTTACAGGAAGACAATGGTGAAAGAGGAAGACGGGGGGGTGAGACAGGACGTATGGGGGGGGGCAGCAATGAGGGGAAATTCGCCAGAAACAAGTGCTCGCAAGCCTCAGTGCTCACCGAGAAGTGATGGAATGTGACTAATCATAATAAGCCTGAGAGAGAGAGAGAGAGACAGTGAGAGAGAGACAGGGAGAGAGACAGGGAGAGGGAGAGAGAGAGAGACAGTGTGTGTGAGAGAGAGAGAGAGACAGAGAGAGTGTGAGAGA
Source organism: Datnioides undecimradiatus (assembly GCA_008933995.1). Classification (NCBI taxonomy): domain Eukaryota; kingdom Metazoa; phylum Chordata; class Actinopteri; order Lobotiformes; family Datnioididae; genus Datnioides; species Datnioides undecimradiatus. The sequence continues at coordinate 20,911,992 of WARS01000013.1, forward strand.
GAGAGAGACAGAGAGAGAGAGTGTGAGAGAGACAGGGAGAGAGACAGGGAGAGGGAGAGAGAGAGAGAGAGACAGTGAGAGAGAGACAGGGAGAGGGAGAGAGACAGTGTGTGTGAGAGAGAGAGACAGAGAGAGAGACAGGAAGAGAGACAGTGAGAGAGACAGGGAGAGAGAGAGAGAGAAAGAGACAGTGAGAGAGACAGTGTATGAGAGAGAGAGACAGAGAGAGAGAGAGACAGGGATAGAGACAGTGAGAGAGACAGGGAGAGGGAGAGAGAGAGAGAGACAGAGAGGGAGAGAGAGAGAGAGACAGCGTGTGAGAGAGAGACAGAGAGACAGTGAGAGAGAGACAGTGAGAGAGACAGTGTGTGTGAGAGAGAGACAGAGAGAGAGCGAGAGACAGAGAGAGAGACAGAGAGAGACACTAAGAGAGGGACAGAGAGAGAGAGAGACAGAGAGAGGGCAACAGAGAGAGAGAGACAGAGAGAGGGCAACAGACAGACAGACAGACAGACAGACAGAGAGAGAGAGAGAGAGAGAGAGAGAGGGGATGAGGTGGCCATTAATTACAGTGCCTACCCATAATGCCCCATTCAACACCCACTCATTCGCAGAACAAGGGGGAGGGGAAATACAGCAAGTTTCTAATTAGTGACATGATTGTGAGCATAAACACACTACTGTTCACGAGCACGCGCACACACATACACACAAACACAAACATGCACGGCCATAATGAGAAACCCTCCTCCTCCGTACACTAAATACAAATAAACACTCCGAGATCCCCACACACACGAACTAACACACACACACACACACACACACAGAGGAACAGCGGGTCTCAGGGAGGCCTTGAGTGAATGCAGCCATCTGCAATCAGTCATTGCCTTTACATCAACAAACAGTGTTTACAAAGGATGCTTTAGTGGCTGTGAGAGCCCACGGTGTTCAATTACGCAAACACTGGCCGTCAACATCCTCCTCCTGCTCCTCCACAGCGCCGCCGCTGCTGCCGCGCCGTGATATACGAGCTGTGGAAACCATTAGTGGCTTCTTTGTAACACCTACAGCGGCAGGATGGACACTCAGGCTCTCCAAACGTTCGCCAACAACCCTCTGGGTTCCCAGACACAGACATATCAGACTACAGCGACGCCACCAAGCTGTTTTACTGATTTAATTATAACGTATCCGGTCTGGCATCTGAGCTGCTTGTACCAAAAATCAGGGTTTGACTACATTACCCATGAGCCTTAGCTGTCATTGTGGAACAAACTGCTGCACCGCCTTCACCAAAACAGAGCCAGAATGAGAAAGTGAGCCCATTCACGCTGCTGAAGGTTTGGAGTCTTGTCGCATGCGGTCTTGCAATCCTCTGCAAAATGCAATTTTAAAGTTGCATCATTTAAGTTTTGCAGAAAGGAATGATGGGTAAGTCTTCTGTCTGTAACGACGCAACTCATGCGTCGTTCCTTGCATGCTGTCACACCTTGTAATCACGCGACATGAGCATCAGTTATCTGCTTCTAGTTGTGTTTTACTGTAAGTCTCCAGCCTTGATGAACAAGTGATAACAGATGTGAGCGAACAGCTGGAACAGACAGTATAGTATAGCACAAACTGAGTTTTGCTAGCGCGTGCGGCATTAGCATTAGCTCACAGTTAGCATGAACACATTACACACATTTCAATTCATGCATGAGCAGAAGTTTCTTAAGTCAACAAATCACCAACTTTCGACCACATTTCAAGAACTGAACTATAACTAGTTAATGCTCGTTTCCTTTGGCTACCATTATGAGTAAATGGCGGCAATCCTCCGGTTGTACAACCGTTACATCACTGCAATACAAGAGAGCCGGCTGGGCCTTAAACAGGGAAAAACACCATGAAGAGAATAACATGAAAATTTAAAAAAAGGCCTTTCTGTTTATCTTTTATCTAGTTAAATGTTTGCTTCATTAGGACCTGCATTTAAAACATTAACTATTTTTCATAAAAGTTGAAAATCAATCAATCAATCAAATCAAACAATCCATCAGCGGTTTTTTAATAACACATAAAAGTAAACGGATGGAAACACTGTATATTTAATTTCACCCTATGTTTCTATTGACTGGAATTACTCAGATTACAACTTAACTGCTCGTCTTTAGTCGAAGTTTTGACCTGGGGAGTTTTATTTCCCTGCAACACTCACTTCCAGGAATAAATAAGAGTACGATGACACCCGATGACGAGCTCTCGTGTTACCGTGCTCCGTTTAATCCCGCCGTAGCGTCACAGTTTGATCAGCCTGTGCGGTTCATTCAGTTAAAGTGTAATCGTCTCCGTCTGATTAGTAACATATTTAAAACACGTTACTTATCAACCCTGGCATTTAACCTTCCCTTGGTTGGCGTGGCAAAGGTTTAGCTGCCCTGCCGCCTGCCTCTCACACCCTGCGAGCGGCTCTTTATAGTAACTATTAATAACCGGCTCAGTCATAGCATCAGAGCGGCCGTATCACTCAGCTCCCTGCCAAAGTTGCTTCCGGAGATGTTTCAGCTGCACGCCGGACCTGCACAGCTGTTTATTATAAAGTGTGAGGTTTCCACTTCTTATATGGTATGAAAACGCGATTGTGATATGAAAACGGGCTGCCGCCGCGCCGCGTTTTCTGGATCTCACTGCGTTTTGTAAGAGAGGCTGTGCACGGCCACTTTTAAAACGCCAACTTGAAGTTTTATCTATTACTTTTATTGTTTTAATGAGCATGTGCAGGACTAGTTACTGCGCTGTGTCAGTCGCCGCATTAGTCTGCCCACCGGCGCTGGAGCTGGACAGCTCGGCTGGCTGGCCGGCTGACAAGAAGTTATTTATAGAGAACCCCCCCCCCAAAACAAGATTTGCCGCCCATCTAAAAGAACACATTCCTCCTCGGCTGATGAACTTCACAGAGAGAGAGAGGAGAAGAGAGGGAGGAGGAGGAGGGGAATCATCGTCCTGCGCTCTCTTCCGGAAAACGTCCTTCCAGAAATTAAGACATAAAGGCCCCACAGTGTCCCCGCTCAGGCCCTTTTAAGGGATGAGGTCCCTCAGTGACACGACAGTGGGCTTCTCTGGACATGTTTCAGTGGTCAGAGGAGAGTCGCCTGTCGCTGGAGAGGAGCTGAGTGGGTGAAGGAAGTTCCCATGGCTGTTAAACTTTATGGTCCTGAGGAAAAACTGCCCAGGGGTGACAGAGGTTGGGCTTGGATACAAGACGGATATCCGGGTCCCAGGGATCACCTCTGCGTTTGGGTGGAGCTCAATAGCTTCGACCAGACGTGTGCGTGCACTTCCTGTTCCCTCGTCATGAATCAGTGTCGCTCTCTGAATGCGAAGGCTGCTTTTCACTGGGGCTGAAGCCAGATGTGACGTCAGCCACAAAGGGACTATTCCCCCGAAGGGTTTCTGTCTTTTCTTAAACTCTGGCACGACCAAAGATGCTACACATGTCAAAACAGCAGAGAAAATAAGAGTTTACTCGTCTACTTCAGTCAGAGAAGGCAAATCAACGACTTTTAAGCTCCGATTGTTTTCAGTTTTCCTTTTCAAAATGAATCTAAAACATAAATTGAAGCCAATGTTCGAGCTCTTTGGTTAAATTAAGATCTGCGTCTTGGCTGTTTAACCAAAACAAGCAAGACCCCATCCCAAAAAACAGGAGAAATAATATTAAAATATATGATTTTACAACTTTTCTACACACTCCTCATTCACCGTTTACAGCTCAGTAGACCTTAGAGTTGTGTCAACATGATAAAGGGGCAAGCCTGTGGTGGAATTAGATGTTAAGGGGCACAAACGAGAGCAAGTAGCGAGTCATCAGGGCCGTCATAAACAGCCGCAGCTGCCAGACAGGAAGCTATTAAAGTCTGCAGAGTTTATCTGGATCGTAACTCAGATGCAGACAGGTGCGGGTGGCAGCGCACACATCATAAAGCATCGGCGGTGGCACGAGCGATAACTTTTGATTTTATTTGGCTCGGAGACAAAAGTGCTGGAGGTGAGTTCATCGGTTCCACAGCCAGAGCCCGGGAAAACCCACATCAGGACGGAGAGACGCGGCGATGAGGCAGGTCGGGACGCAACGGAGCAGGATGTGCACTGAAAAAAGATCCAGTCAGGGCTGCGATGATCGGACATTTGGAAAAAAACTGTATGAATTTACATTTTTGTGAAAAATAATTAATATAATAAACTAAAACAAACACTGAGACGTTACTTTGCTTTGTAATTTTATGTTGTAACCTCCCCGTGGACACGCCTCGGGGGTTGAGCAGGAGAATTAAGATTATCAGCAGATGCTAGAATTTACCGATGTTCCTGAACGCCTCACACACAGGCTACCGCTGCCACTGGCGCCGTCTTTCCTGTCTCATCCACAAGTAATGGTCTATAACCTCCATTAGGATTTATTAGGCAAGCACTAATTAACGAGGCGTCAATTAACAAGTTGATCCTGATTAGTTCTCGCCCGTTTCTTAATTAACTGATCATTAAACTAACGGTTAACTAGCAATTAGCTCCTCATTGGCTCCCTGGTAACGTCTCCGATTTTGCGGACATGCCGCCTTCATTTGCTCAGATTATATAAGAATAAACTCCCGCAATCACGAGATCCTGTCGCAGCATGAGACGTAATTAATTACTCATAATTCTGTTTTAAACTCGTTTCCACTGAGGGGATGAATAATGGCACCGTGAAGTCACAGACAGCTGATGTGTGGGTGTGTCGGTCACAGTGTGCACGTGAATGGAGCAACCTCTGCGCCACAGAGGGTTAGGCAAAGTATAGTGTGTGTGGGATCCAAGTGTATTATCCCATTGTTTGGGGCAGTCACTGCGGATGGCGGCTGTCCAACAGGACACTCGCATTTACACAGAACAGGCGGGGTGGGACGCGCAGACGCTCGCACACAGGTTATCATTACCAACTTAACACTGAGACACACTCTTGGGCTCCTGTATTTAACTGCTTAAAGGGGTCTGAGTGGCTCAACGGGGACCGAGAGTTCAAAGATGACCACCGTCACTCCCCGCAGGCAGCAGGAAGAGGCGCTTGACCGGCTGAGAGGGTTGTTAGACTGCCGTAAAGGCCTGGATTGGCTCTGCTGAGAGGAAGGATCAGGTGAGACGGACTAACGGGAAATGTCGTGTTGATTTCCTCCGGGAGGCACTGAGGCAGCGTCGCCCGCCGAAGTCTCTGCAGCTCAGTGAAGTCTTTGCAGTGAATAGCTCTGCTGTTCCACCAGGAGCTCCGGTGGGCAGGACAGCAGCTATCCTGAGGCAAATTAGCCAAACACAACCTCTGACACTGGTCTGCTCTGTCTCGACAGCTCCGGCCCGGCCCACAGCAGATCCCTGGCCAGTTATGGACACGAGCGTGTGGCTGCGGGCCTCGCTGGGCTCCGCTGGGTTTGTCGGCCATCTTGCGCCCCGCAGGCTGTGTGTTTTGAGCGAGCGATCGAGGCCCAGTCTGGCTGGTGTACGCTGCAGACGGCTCTGTAGCTCTTTCCTGTTTGTTTTTCCAAATGAGTCCTCCGCTTCTGTGCCAACGCTGTCCTCTGAGCAGGAAACTGTTCATTTTAGACGCACTGCAACTCAAACTTGGTTTTTGTTTTGTGTTCTCATCAAAGGTTTGAGAAAAATATGAAAACCCCACGAATCCTTTCGCATTACTTCCAGCCAAGTATCATGAAAAACACTTAAAGTCAGACGCTACAGAGGCCAGTTAGCGGCAAACACTTGCACAGACATGAGAAGAGATCATTTTACATGCAAACAGAAGGTACACTCTGCGTGACTCTGCTCCACTGGACTGTGATATCAGCTGTGATCACGCTCATATAAACAGTCGCTGTGTAGCACTAACGCCCGGAACAGGATACAAAATAAATGTGTGTGAGTCAGCGTGTGTGTGTGTGTGGTGCAAGTCTGAGTTTTCATGAGGCAATGCCTTCACAGGCAAATTACAGCCTGTGTTTTGACATGCTGATTATGGCGTGGAGAACTATGCACACACCAGGAGGAATGCAGAAACTCCTCTGACCGAGAGGAAAAGTTCGATGGACTCGTTCACGCAGCTCGGCGACAGTAACGAGTCTATAGGTGGACACAGCGGAGTAACAGAGACCGGAGCATTTCTTGTTGTTTATTATGAAAGCCAGGATGTGAGCGTGCAGGTCGGCGCACGCGAGCGCTTCCCCCGTCTACCCCACGTCCGCTTTCGACACGGCTGCAGAAGCAGAACCCCGATCCAACTTTAATCGGGAACGCCCAGTTTGACAGTTCGATCCGAGCTTGCAGAGTTTCCTGTTCGGAGCAAAGCTCTTATCAAAGCTGAGCGGGACGCAGACATGCAGCTGAGCTGGGGGGGGGGGGTCTGGCGTGCTGATGTTGCACGTTGCACCTTTGAGAGTGAACACACGGTGAGCCGGGCTGAGGTAGCAGCAAGTTTCCAACACAAAAAAAAGATGCTGAGTTGCGCCGGTTAATGGGTGGAAAGCACTGAGGGGTGAGTCCAACAACGCTGGGCTAAATTATTCAGGAAGTCAGAGTTCTTCACACTTCTCTCTACTCATATCAGCTGCGGCTGCGTTTCTGAAACACCTCAAAGTTTGTCAGAAGTCACATCAGAAACGAGGAGCATTTCAAACTTTCAGCGGGCGTTAAATGAACCGACTGTTGCAGGATTTCACCTCTAAATGCGGAAGCCTGCTGTCGCGGCCTCCTCGTGGCTGCAGTACGCCGCCGCCTCTTCGGATGCGCCTTTGTCATCTTGACGCAGCGACGTGCAGAAATCTAGATAAAAGCGCTCGATTCAAGTTTCCCCGCAAAGAAATTCAAAAAAGGGGCGACATCTCAAACTAATAAAACCGATCATTTGTGGAGACTTGTGGTTAGAAAAATCATTACTTGGAGGTTGAAGTTTGAAATAATCTGCATAATGAATTTAATTCACAGGACGCGGTTCAAGCACAAAGAGTATTTCAGTTAAAAGCAGCTTCCTGTAACCTTCGCACAGGCATACTGGTGCAAAATCCCGGAAAATGTCACATCAGCACAGAAATTCACAATATTAGCTGCAATATTAGGAATTAGTACGTTTTATTTTAATTGGTCTTGGTCTTAAAAACCCCAAGACTGTAGGGTGCAGGACTGTACTAGATTTACATGCACCGGACAGAGTGACGTGCGAAATGTGATAAACGCGCTCATCCAAGGTCAAAACCAGAAATTCAGCCGTGCACACGGGGTTAACCTTGACGACAGAGACCGTGTTTACTGTTGACGTGACTTCTCAAGAAATCGGGTTACCGCAGAGGGCCGGCGGTAACGCGGTGAACGAGGAGCACGTCAGGGCTCAAACAGAGTTACGTTAACCGTGTTCCTTTCGGTGCAAAAACTCATCCGACTTTCTAATTCTGAACCCTGAACTGTGATTAGTACACCTGGTCTATGCACACCCGCCAAGATCCACCTCCAGCCAGCCCCGGTTCACCTCCACCTGCGTCCCTCCACGCCTCAGCAGATAACGTCCTGTTGTAATTCAGCTGCTCTAACCTGCTCCGAAGGCGCACTCTCACTCTGAGAGTCTTATCTTCTGTTTGATGCTGTGTGTGAGTGACTGAACAAAGCCAGAAGCTGCTCCATATTCATGAGTCAAGTCGCAGGAGAGGGGACCAGACACACACACACACACACACACACACACACACACACACACACACACACACTCACACACACACCCCTCAGGCCTTGACAGCTTGTTAATGCTACTTGGCCTTGCAGTACAGGATTTCATGCCAGCAGCACAATGCTGACTCTGTGAATCGAACCAATAGTGCAGCCGCGAAATGAAGTGCGATTGGTCAAAGTTTCCTAGCAACAAGGGGAGGAAGACAGCATCCCCGGTACCGGCGGCATTAAAAGTTCACTTCCTGACTCTTTCCGCATATGCGTGTGTGTGTGTGTGTGTCTCACCTCATTTTAATGACCCTGGCTCACTGTTTTGATTCAGATATTCAACTGAGCTCAACTCCTGGAAGCTTCAGCTCCAGACTGAAGACGGCATCGTTAATATTTAGCCACGCAAGCTGCAAAGCGCCGCAGAGTTACGGCGCGTACGCAATGCATCTCTTTCCACGTCGCCTTTTCTCGTCCTAATGCCTTCACTGAACATCTGAACTCTCCTGCAGCACCACCACTAGAACTTTTTACTATATGCATGTTGTGCTATTTAGCAAATATTGGCCAGCTAATATGCTAATCTCCTATTTTAGCATTTTAGCCGGGATTAAGCAATAAGAAAATATAAACCATGAGGAAATACCAACGCAAAACCAATGAGCAGCTCTGCTTTATGGAACTATGGGATGTTTATCTGTTTTTGGTATCGATGTGATGACACAACTGTATTTGTCTGGTTTTTATTTACTCTGTAAGCGAGAACTGCGTTCCGTGTTTATTGACGGTCCAGATCATTTTTGCAATACAAAAAGTACGCGGAGCTTGACAGAGGATTTAATTTAAGCCCTGAGACAAAGCGCGTGACGTGCTACGACGTGGCACCGCAGCGCCCGCGGCGCACCGGATCACGTCGAGACCTGCTGGCGGACATGTTGTTTTTCCATTTCTGTGAAAGTGGAAATGCAGAATTTGGACTAAGGACGAGGAGAAGTTGCCAAATTAGCATGGAAAACGTTTTAATTGTTTTCCAGAATAATTAAAATTTGACACGCTGAACACAAAATCTGGTGCTCTCTTTGTAAATGTGGAGGCTGTGCTGGGCATTAAGGCAAAAAAACAAACCAAAGCTTAAAACCACAAATACAGGCTACGTATTTTGGGGTGAAATGGATAAATGTGTGTGTCAGGGATTATCTATCTCTGGATTCTGCTCCATTCAAACTTACTCAGCGGTTTAATTATCCTGGTCATTTTTTTAATGTCGCTCTCCAGTAAGGAGATTTCAGTTGGACAATTATCTGGGATTATCCACTGTCTGCTACCAAACGTCTGAACTGCCCCGACTGCTTCTTCACTCTTTCATTTGCTCATAAAGGGAACAAAAATTGTTTTTGCCATCTGGCTTTTTCTAAAAAAAAAAAATGTGGTTTTGTACAGAATCCAGCACTGAAATCCACTGAAATCAATCTCCAGACACCTGAGAACCTCCTTTCATCGTTCACTACGCAGCCCGTCACTCTGGCATTAATATTTAAGATGCGAGACACAAAAAGCCGTCAGCCGACAGAAGCTCGGAGTAGCATTAGGGGAAAAATACGATCCAGTGTTTTTCTGAGCTTCGTTCGTTATAAAGTCGGATGTAAGTCCCACTTCTTCATGCCGCTCACCTTCTTCAGAACCTCACCAAGGTGCACTTAGACGAGTTTAACAAGCAGCACGACTGCATGTGAATTAAAGTGAAGGTATAAACTCATCCAGTGGTTTAAATTTGAGCAACTTGCTTCAGAGTCATTATATATGTTGTCACCATTTAAGATCCGGACAAGTCGAGCTGTGTTTGGATGTGTTTGGATTCCAAATTGGACTGAACATGGTTTTGATTTGACGCATTTCAGTCACGCGGTTGAGGACTAACGCTGCTAATTACAGGTGGTGCCGTATGACCTGGTGCATTATTGCATACAGTGTGAGCGCCACTAACAGTTCCAATGATGTGTTGTATTGTTAGATATCGATGGACATGCTGCTGCAAACGTGCCAAAGGAACCAGCGCTCCAGAAAGTAACATGCACTGTAGGAAACCGTGCGTTCGCGGCGACGTTACTGGAAAAAACGATGCACAAACAGAAAGGTCCTTCGCCGTTAAGTGTCCGGCGAGGTTTCCAGCGTCTATGTCACTGGGCCCTGCTGTTAGCTCAGATCAAATATCAATGAAAACATGGATCATTCAAGTAAAAAATGGATTTGAATTGAAAAAGAGCTTGGGAGTTTAGGACACAATGACACCTGACAACAAACACAAAGTGCGAACAATCGGCTCACGCGCAGACACGATCCCTGCTGCTCTCCAGCGCGCGATGGAGAGGAGCTGAAGTGCACGAGTTCACGTCCTGGAAACAAGCAGAGCCGTCAGGACACAGAGCTCGGCCTCCAGGGCTCCGCCGAAACACCGAACAACTGTTGTGAAAACTCATTTCCGACTGACACGGCGCTCAAACGCAATGCACCCTCTCTCTCTCTCTCTCTCTCTCTGCAGAAACCATAATCCGCCCCCCACCAACACACACACACACACACACACACACACACACAAAAGTCGGCTTTTTCAGCGCAGCAGGTAAAGCGCTGGCTGTTGCAATCTCGGGATAATATTAAAGGCAGCGTTCTTCGAGGAAAGTGTGGATAGCACGCTCTCATATGGGGGTGGGGCGGACCTGCACGCACACACACACACACACACACACACACACAAACACACGGGCATATATAAAGACTCCTTTCTGTGCCTCCGTGGGCAATAACAAGGGCAGTGCAGAGAGAGTGAAGGGTAAATGTTAGTGTGGCTGCTGTGTTGTCTGGTGCTCCCTGAATGCTGCATGTGTGTGTGTGTGTGTGTGTGTAAAAACACACCGCTACACAAAGAGCCCCTTTGTGGTCCCACGCGGCTAACGCTGCTTTTCCATAGTGTCGCCTCAATAAAGCGCTGCTTTACGGAGCCGCGCTTGTTGTGTAACATGTTAAGGTGAGAGCGAAGTCGTAAACCGGCCCGGGCGCTGCAGAAAGAGCCGGGAGTGCTGTAAAAAGCGAAATGAGCTCCTCCAACACGGCGTCAGGGTTCGCGGAGAAAACAAAAATCGTTCCGCTATCGAGGTTGGAGAGCAGACGTGCCGCCAGCCACTCCGCGTTTTTGACAAGCCGTGAAACCATAAAGGGCCGCGGGTGTTCCCACAGCGGCGAGTCGGATAACGGGATGATACACAGGTTGATAAGCAAACACCGGATCCAGCGCGCGCGCAGAGGGAGAGGCCGGAGGGCTCGAGCAAATGCAGCTAATTGTTTGAGAACAAATCTGTTCGGTAATAAAAAGAAAAAAAGAAAATAAAACCCTTCCAGCTCCGTAAAGAGACATTATCAGGGATCAGTAAGAGGAAGTCTGTTTCCTAGAGCGCTGAACGGATCAAATATGAAACGATCAGAGAAGATTTATCAGATTTGCGGCGCTAAACTAAAGTAATTTGGTCCCTGAGGCGACATTTTTCTATTTCCTTGAAAAATAAAGGTTGTTGTTTTTTTTTTTTTTTGGTTGTTGTTTTTAAGGATAGTTCAACTTCCACAGACGTGCCAACGTTTCTTCACCGGGCTCTGTTAAATGCCAGGGATTCCTCTTGGAGGTGAGCATCACTGCTGCTGCTGCTGCTGCTGCTGCTGCTGCTGCTGCTCTCCCCCCCCCCGGCTGCAGAGCTCCGAGCTGGGGGACGAGACCACAGCCCGGCGGCCAATTATGGAGCTCAGGAGAGGGATTTTTATGAGCTGCTTACAATGCAAATGTACTTAATATTTCTGGATATGTCGTGGGGGAGGGGATAGGAAAGTGTGTGTGAGTGTGTGAGTGTGAGAGAGAAAGAGAGGGAGAGGGAGAGAGGAGGAGTGTGAGTGTATTTCTAAGTATCTGTGCAAGTTCACATTGTCACTAAATGCCTTAAAGGGAAGGCTGTGTAGAGATGTGTGTGTGCGCAGGCCACACTGCGTCGCATAATCTAATGCAACGCCATGACAACTACAGCGGTGCAGCGCAGCCCGAGAGCCGCGGCGCTGTCTGAAGCTGTGAGCAGTCTCCCACAACAAACCTGCCCCGCCGCACAGCGGACCACCCTGAAGGTGGACTCGCCGCCGCGGTTTGGGCCACCCTTGGCGAAGCGCGCCCGTACGGAGCCCGCTGCAAGCTGGAGCAGGGCATGCTGGTCCAACGGAGCTGGCACACAGAGGAACGTCAGGGAGAGGAGATGTTGGCTAAAAAAGAAAAGTAGATGCGAGCTCTGCACATTCCTGCCTGAATGGAGATTGCATAAGTGTTGTTTACTTCCTAACTGACAGCGTGTGTGTGTGTGTGTGTGTGCATGTTTGTGTAGGTGTGTGTGTGTGTGTGTGTGTGTGGTAGGCAGAGGAACAGATAACATCACAATCTCTCACCTCTGCCTATTTCACAAGCAGGAGCTTTGCAATAAGGTGCCGAAGGACGTGAGTGTCAGCCCGGTTATTAGGCAGCAGGGGTGCAGAGGGAGGGCGGTGAAGGGAGGAAGGAGGCGTCAGTCTCCTCCTCATCACCCACCCTTCAAGACACACGTCTGTCAGTCATTACCTCATACTGCACAAGCTGTCTGGCTTTTCCAGAGCTTTCCTTTCCCTTCCTCTCCGAGCCGTCCCTCAATATTTTCCTCCTGTTCTGGCGCCGTCCCCTCGCGTCTGACGTCTCTGGCGCAGTTTAAGCAAACTGTCCTGAGGCCTAAGGAGGACGTTCTGGTCCAGATTCAAAGTGGAGCCGGGCGTAAAGGTTTGCATTAAAATGCAATAACAGTGCACATTTCCTGCCGCTGCTGAACCAAACTACAGGTGTGTCCGTCGGTTCGCATCAGCGGCTCGCACCTCGCTGGTGGAGGAGGCGTCGAGCAAACCTGGAGGCCAAAACGTGTGACACCACAGAGCAGTGAAAGAGCACGCACCCGTACGGTGCAAAGTCTGAACCGCCTTCGCTCCCCAAAGAAATTCCCACAATGCAACAAAAAGGTGATTTACTGCTTATTACAGTTTCCATTAAAGACGGAGGTGTGCATGGACACAGGTTTTGCCAAACAGCGACGTCATCGACTGCAGCGCTGCAACGCTACCACCGCTGTAACCGTTCCTGATCCAGCCTGTGCTCTTCCTGCTGCGTAAACGGGTCAAAATGCGACCAATCAGATTCATTCGGGGACGATAAAGACGCGGCAACATTCAAAATTGACAAATATGTGTAACCATGTGTACGTTAACCCTTTCTACAATACAGCATCTCCACCTGGCTGCTCCACGTCCGCACCTAAGGGCCCTTATCTTACCGCTGCTGCAGCGTGTTTCCTCGTAAACGATAACGCAACCTGACTCTCGTGATGTCACGAATCGCATTATTTGTCTGCCAGCACTAAGGAAAATCAAGCCGCAGAATGAGTCGCTCCCCTCAGCTCCACTCCTCACTCCGCTCTGCGTTCGTCCCGGCAGCAGCGGCGCAGGAGGCGTCACGTCCGCGGCCTCCTTTCGTTCCCTCGCCATAAATAGTGCAGCGTCTCTGAAGCAGCTCTCAGAGTTAAACGCTCACACGGGGGGAACCTTTCCCTCTCAGCTGCAGCCTCACCTCCAGCTGGGAATACAGAGTAAAAACCTGCCCGGCGCAGCACGCTTTTAAAGGTGAACCAGAAGGAATGGGCTTTAAATTATTTCTGTTGCGCTAGACAATGGGGAGTGTAAAACTTTAAAAAGGCCTTGAACATTCGTCTGTTTGAAAAGAGCAGGACTTTCCTTTTCCTCCTGCGGGGAGGCGAGCCCGTTTTAGCTGCGGTGGGATGTGATCACGTCGCTGCGTGTGCCGCCCGTTACATGGCGATAGTGTTTGGACTTCGGTGGTTCTTGCAGGGTTCGAGGTGGAAGTTAAGTCATACTGTGGGGTGGGTATTTCCAGCCGCCGCCTGAAAAAGGAAAAGCTGCTCAGCGCGCGCTCAGAGAATGAGAGGTTTGAGGAGCTGAAGAGCACAGGGGTGCCTTCTCGCTCCTCTTTGGGCGGCTGCTGACGCTGACAGGATTACCGCGCTCAGATGGGACGCCCCTCGTGCTCCTACGCGTTTGGGTGACGTATGCAATCTTAACTTTTTTGTCCGACTGTAAAAACTGAGAAAACAAAACAAGGAATCGGGCACTAATTCAGACCCTTTCAGCCCTGGTGCAGGTATAACATCCGTGGGTCAGTACAGACCCCAAAACTATGATTTCCTCTATACTTTATAATAAAAAAGTATATAAATATATACTTTTTGTTGCAGACGCCTTTGTTTTTCCATTTAATTAAAGGAGCTCAAGTTTTCAAATGTTAAAAGCGGCAAGAACAAGTTTTTAAATAGGACTATATTAAAATTATTGTAACTCTGTCATCGTCTTACTTCATTTTAGCAACAAAGGACGATTCCTGCTTGAGATGAACAGTTTTAGAGAGTGGCAACATGCTTTGCTTGTGGCTACGGTTTGTTTTAACAGAAAATTTCACTGCTTCAATTAAATTGCGTTTTTTGTGTCTGTATTCGAACACTTAAGATCGCAGCTTTCTCTGGGTTACACGTGCAAGAGCACAACACCAAAACAGATACAGAATGAGGTTTACTGCCATATTTAGGACTGAGTTAGGACTGAGTTAAAGGAAGGAAAATGTGCTGATTCTCAGTGACGCTGGGTTTATTTTGAAGTGGCAGGATGCTGGAAACGCATCGTTTCTGCATCGGTGCTGACGCTCCTGCACCACAGCAGCATCTGCATCAAGAGAGGCCTGAAAATGATTCTCACTCCTGGGCTCCACAGGTAATAAATGGAGAAAAGCAATGTGCTGGTTGGGAATGATACCACAAAAAAGGACAAAGCAAGCGAGAACTGCACGTACTGATTCATGTAGGATAGTGTGTGTGTGTGTGTGTACATAGATTTTGTCTGATGGTAAAGAGATCCACAGTCAAGTCTCACACCTCCACTCTAACAGTCTCATTCATCATTGTGCTCCAGACAGCACAAGGGTCACCAGCCCCTCCACCACTCTCTCTACACACACACACACACGCCTCATTATACGGTAAGGCAGGGGATAACAGCACCCACCGCCTCTGCTCTGAATTCACCCAAAGCATCATTCACATCTAAACAAGGTCTGAGCGACCTGACCTTGGTGGGCAGGCAGCAGCCAGCACTTTGCTTTCATCTCGCCAGGAGGCGGGAACACAGGTAGACAAACAGCAGCGCGCTGCCAAGAGGAGCGGCCGGGATACGCTCAAATGAGCTGGGCAAAAAAAACCCAAAAACCCAAATCTGACCTGATGCACCGTGGTCCACCGACGAGAAGATGGGGGTTAGTCCCTTCCCACAGCTGCTCACAAGAAGGGGGGGTTGCCAGGTTGGAGCAAAGACGACAGGAGATGCTGGCGTTCGATTGTGAGGAGGTGACTGTTTACACGGAGGGAAGGAAGACGAAACATTTTCCCCATTAGTGCCGGCACTGTGAACCACAGATAACATTCAGCTTCAAGATAATTTGACGTTAGCACCCTGCGTTCGAACACGGGAGGAAGTGGTGCACTGTAAAAAGAACACTGTGCATTGGGGTTTACTAGAGATCCAGACCGTCAGCAGACACTGAATGGTCCCACAGTGAACGCAGGTGACAATCACCTACATGTCTGCATGCAGATGTGAGAGGAGAACGACCTGTGCAAACCTACAAACACTGGGTTTCTACCTCTGCCACTCACTCCTGTTGCTTTCAGTGTCGCTTCATTACGATACAGTCCAACAGCATGACGAGCAGGACTGCCGCAATAACCTCGGTGCTAATTAAGCTAAAGCATGCTAGGCTAAGATGGCCGTAGGCTGCTGGCATTGTCGCCGTGAACATGTTAGCGTTCATGAGTTAGCAATTAGCTTACAGAGCCAAGATTTCATTGTGCACGGCTGAGAGTCGCTGCAGCGTCACGAGCACTGGCCATCAGCTCCTACGGCCAAATCACAACCAAACTGTGACGTGTCGCTCCCGATGATGCTCCACGTCAGTCTTACAGCTGTTTGCTTGTTTGCAGAAGTTTTTTCCTATTCTTCCCTAAACTTCACAGCTTGTCGTTGGCGCTTTTAACCTAAAATGATCCCTGCTTATACGAGCACAGACTGCAGTTTAACAAAATTCATTTTTGGGAGTGTGTGTGTGTGTAAATCGCACAGAGCAGCTGAAGCCTGTGATTCTTGCCCCGGTGTGTGGAAAAGCTTTAAATCCCACATTTAGCTCCGCGTCCACATGCCCCGCTGACACCGGCGCAGCCCCGAAGATTGATCGCTGGTTCAACATTGTTGGAATCAATGAGATTACACAGCGTCAGGTACACGCTGATAAGCTGGGTGAGGTCTTAGTGTGTGTCACAGCCTCCACACACACACACACACACACACACACACACATCCTACTCAGTGTCAGGCTGCCCCCCTTCCTTCCCCTCTAAAGCTGCAGGAGGTAAAAGCCACAGCTCTTTTCTCCACTGAGAGAAAAATCCATGACGTCCATGAAACCACGGAGACAGTGCTGCACCTCAGCTGTACATCTGCATGTGATGACGGTCCCTGCCAAATCCCAGCGCGACCAGCCCAAACCAAGCCTAAACAAGAGGATGCATTTATGTAACTGGGGAGGGGAAGTGGGGGTGGGGTGGGGTGTCAGAGTGTGTGTGTATGTGGGGGATGATTAGGAGCCGGGACAGGTCACGGGCTTGATTTATGACTCATCCCAACCGTCGTGGGGCAATCAAAACGCACCAGTGGTCCCATCTACATCCTCCTCCCCCCGGCAGCAGAGCAGGGAGCACTGGGGAAAAAAGGGTGTGTGTGTGTGTGTGTGTGTGTGTGTGTGTGTGTGTGTGTGTGTGAGTTGGGGGTTGGCTGGCACTGTGTGAGAATCTCTCATCCCTTCTGGTCCAATACAAGGGACGGACAGCTACATTAAAAACACAATAGGGAGCCTCCCAGCCCTCATCAGTCTCCTGCTGGTTACAACTACCAGTGTGTGTGTGTGTGCGTGTGTGTGTGTGTGTGTGCGTGTGTGGACACAAATGGCGACCACTAACCCCAGAACACCCAAAGAGATGCCCACTCGCGAGCGCAGACTTTATTAAAGAACCAAAACTGCACAGGGCGCAGTGTTTTGAGAGGAGCCGCGCCTCGGGACTTAAAGACTTCCTGCGTTTTCCACCTCAAACGCCGCTCGCGCTCAGGTTTGTCGGTCTGTGCCTCTCGCATGGCAGCTCCAGTGAAGAGTGTTTGGGTTTGACCTGGAAGGAGGAGGCTGACTCCACCTTTTAATATCAGCTTATTAAGGGTTTGATGTTTTGATAGCTGGTTCTGATTTATTATCCGTCAAGACAACCGGGAAATATTCAGTCCTGCTCAAGACCAAAAAAATGTTGGTAAGTGTCTTTTTTTACTTGCTCATGGGCCCAAAATCTGACAAAACCGCTCGAAGAGTGTCAAACTGAATGTGGACAGTTAGCGTTTCACTTGGATTTGTGATTTTTCCGCATCTGCAGCTGAAAAAACAACCGAAAAAACCTAAATTGTGATCGAAACTCGGCGGTTTTGGCTTTAATAAAGGAACGGATGCTCTGAAACACAAACCCATGCATTATGTCACACAAACACACACACACACACACACACACACACACTCTCTGTCACAACACAAGTCGTGTCACTGCAGTCGCCCCTGCGGCGTCACAGATGAGCTCCTTAACAGATCAATGAAGGAGAATGACACACACAGACACACACGCAGGATCAGTGTTACTCAGCTGAACAGGGGTAATCACTAGGCAGATGTGTGTGTGTGTGTGTGTGTGTGTGTGTGTGTGTGTATTTCTGGCCTACAAATACACAATCAGACAACAATAGACCTCCAGCCACCGAGCGCAACCACACCCTGACTCTGCCAAAGACTATCAACAAACACATCTCTGTTTGCTCTCGTCCACGGCGGCGGGGGGAGAATCTGTCTGCGCTCTTAAAGTTACAGCCTGCGACGCGCGGCCGGCAGACGCGGGACTGATCCTCGCTGACGCTGACTCATGTTGTGATACATTTCTTATTTCTATTTGACATTTCTATTATTATTCCGCCAGCTGTTATAACTTGATGTGGCGTGGGAGCGGGTTTGCCAGCTGCTTCTGGAGGGGTGCGTCCACTATAGAGCAGTTTCAACATGGGGTATCAAAGCAGGGTTTTCCGGACAGGAAACAAAGCTGTTTTTGCACTTTTGTTCATCATTTTAATCAGCTACAATAACACTGTGGCGAACCAATTCAGCGCTGACATCTGGGGACATCTGAAGCTTTATTTACTGCCAAACTGCCAAAAACAGACAAATATTAAAGTCAGTGAAATGAAAAAAGGCCTTTTTAACCCTTTTCGATCACATTCCTGGTTGCACTGTGCACCGATTTAACAATAAAGGCCAAACAGATCCAAAAAACTATTTATTTGCATTCTTAGATCTGCGTGAACCGACCAGTTTCAACCGATGACATCAAAACATCCACTTACAGTGTTTAGCAGCACAGAGCTAACATCCAGCTAAGATTAGCTAGCATGGTACGTCGTGTCGCCATCATCTAGCTCTGAATCAATGTAACTCAAACCCAAAATCCTTATATTAAAGCAAAATGTTTATAAAATAGTTCAAAAATCACAAAAATATGTGTGATATCACAGATTATTACAGAAATATCTATAATAATGGTCTACTGTTTGTCTTCCTGGTTCAACGCTGAACCAGGAAGTTGAACTTTCATGTTTTTCCCCCCTGTAAATGAATTATATTCACATTTGAAGCCTCTTTGGTAGATCGTAGTGACCTGTATGCAACACATGTAGTTTTTCCACACCATGTGATCACTGCTGATAGACTTTAGACAACTTTATATCATATGACGTCTAATACGGACTCTGGTCCCAGGTGACTCAGGCCGGGGGCGGACCAGCAAAGACCTTTCATCTGCGCTGCGCCTCTGCAACGAAGCAGGTGAGTGAAACGCCGCCGTAACCGAAAGGACTGAAGTCCCAAATCTGCAAGACCTAATTAAAAAGGAGCGACTGACTTCTCCCAGTAGCGCCTCATTGTGCTGATGTGGTTCAGTCCCACGCCGCAAAGAAAAAGCATGTTTATTCTTCTTTGTCTGAAAACCTCAAGGGGCAGAACATATTTGGATTGCCTGTTTAAAGCTCCACAACAACTCCCCTGTACTTTATCTTTATCTCTCCCCCGCCTGTCCACACTGTGTGTGTGTGTGTGTGTGAGTGTGCTGCGGTGGTTATTGGACTTATATTGAGGGATTGACAGTCTGTTTCCACAGTCTCTCCCACACAGTGTTATCAGCACAGTGGCCCAACAGCAGCCTAAATACTCGTCATTACTCTGCCCTCCCTGCTGGACGGCTCAGATAGAGCAGCAGCTCCATGCGTCACCGCGACTGATGCTGCACAAATGTTGACACCGCGTTACGGTGGAGGAAACTGATGGGGAGTTTAAACCGCAATACGTTTTTACAATGCCGTGTTTACACTGAGGCTGCATCCAGCAGTTGACGGCTGTGGGAGAGCTGCAGCTTCAGTGCCGGTGAGTTTGGACGAGTTTGCGCGGCCGGTAAACAGCAGATGAGGATACAAAGTGTATTCGGTTTCACAGGCTGCTGGTCGCCACTCCTTTGGATCTGTGGCCTTTGAAGGCGTCAGGTAACAGATGCACAAGCTGGCAGTAAACTAGAAACCAGTAATTACACGCACACGCGCACAGACGCCTAATCAACATGTTAGCACAGTCACACTGCGGCGCAGCACCAATTCCCAAATGCCTTCATTAGTTCTTGTTCCTCTCTGGTTGGGCCTGTTCTCCGAGCTCCACAGCGACAATCAAAGAGGAGCCACTCCACAGCCAGGCTGCTTTACTACTCAGCTTCCTCCAGGCCATGAGCACACGCAGACACACACACACACACACACACACAGTATGACTGGCCAGCCCACTCTCTGGTGAGTTTTGAGAGTCTGCACGCTGACTTAAAGAGACTCCACGGACCACGCTGCGAGGGCAGTCCACACACGCCCATCTTTAATTGGTCCTCCACGCTCGGATCTTTGTCTGGGACGTCCCACTTGTGACGAAACTTGTTTGATAACTTCACTGAATGCTTTGTAGCTGCGAGTGGCCCGGCGCGCCAAAATGTCCAACCAGTCGGCGTGAAGTAACGCAGAGCCGGAGAAACGACGGAAGAAGGCAAGTCTGAGTTTTAAAGATGTGCAAAGTGACATCATCGGGCAAGGTGCTACGTCACCCAATCAAAACTTAGCATAGGGAAAACTGCATTTAAACAATCACTCACTCAAAGGTTAAAAGGTCAGCATTCAAAGTGACCGACCGATGAAACAAGGCGAGGCATCAGCCGCCGTCTCACAGCCTGGCGCTCCTGCAGCAGGAACGCTCTCTTGCGAGTTTGGTTTTCCGCTCACGGATTTGTGTCACATGCACACACCTGTTGTTTCTTGTTTTTTTTACGTGCACAGGTTTCGAGACCCCGCAGCGGCCTGCCTCTGCAGGGCTGTGCTGGAGTGGCATGTCACCACTGCTTGGTTAGGCACAGCGTGGCTAAAGGCCCACCGGTGCCTGTGGGAAAAACCCGGATAATAATAAGAATTTACATAAATACACGTTTTCACACAAATCCCTTACCCCACGACTCATTTCAGCTGCGGAGGGTCCAATAACCTCTAAAACCCGGCTCATTGGCCAGTTTGCACGCTGCTTGGTTTTCTCTGTTCGAGGCTTAATTGGTCGGAGCTCTGAAGCGAAAGGAAACAGCGCGGACGGGCTCCAATTTGTCCGCTGCTTCACCACCACCGCCGCCCCCAGAGACCAGCGACGGTGTCTGTGTGTAAATGTGTACGTGGGGAGGTTTGGTTTGGGGGGGGGTGCAAAATGGGGTGCGTATTGTCCTTTCATCCCCCTGAGGTGTGTGTGTGTGTGTGTGTGTGCGCGTGGGTCAGTCCAGCTCCTTTTGGGACGAACACACCTTATTGATCAGCTTCATGTGTGTTTAACTGTACCTCTGGGTATCATCTGGCCTCCATCTCTAATCTGGCCCATTGTCTCCTTCAATATACTCTCTCTCTTCATCTCCTCACCCTGTCCCACCGGCGTCTGCTCCATCCATTTCCTCGTCGCCCTACCTCTTTGTCTCTCTTACCATCTAATTTAGCTTTCTGTCTCGCTGCGTCTTTGCTCTTTCTCGGCCCGTCTATTAATTTAGCCCGTCTTGGATGGATGGATGGATGGATGGAGGGGGGGAGGGAGAACAGAGGCATGTTAAAAGGAGAGAGAGGTGAAGGTAGAAGGTGGAGGATGGGAATCGCAGAGAAACCGAAAAGTAAGACATGTCCGGGAAGCCTGCATGATATTCGTTGGAGGGCTAATAAAGGTATTTTAACTACAAAGGACAGCAAACCTTTGAAATATAAATTATAGACCTTTTTTTTTTTTAAATTGTGCAGCAGATGGGGAAGCGATTCAACACAGCTGCGAAGCCAAAACTTCAGTAACGAACGAGCAAATAATTAAATCCCAACAACAAAACCACAGCGGAGCGGCAAATGGCGTATCCTCTCATTTTAATACATTTGAATAGCAAAAAGCAAAGAGTGTTGCAGGCCGGGGCCCAGAAGAGGAAACCTAATTAGGCCTGAATCTGAAAACATGTCATGCAGAAGTTTTGTTTTTTCTTTTAATGTTGCTTTTGTTGCTTTCTTTCCTTTTTTTTTTAATCCTCTTGGACAAATTAGCATGCACAAATTGGGTCGCAAAGATAAAAGGGAAAAGTTCTTTGCTTATATCTTCATCACGCCCTCAGCTACAAAGGTTAAAGCTTTCTTCCTCTCCAAACCTCCTTGTTTCAGCAGTTTCCAGGCACAACATTGGAGGGAAACCCGCGGATGACCCACTTTTTCTTTCACCTTTTCACGGCCTACACACGCACACACACTTCTGACAACACGGGACTCCCAACATCAAAAGCAGCACGCCGTCCGGTAAAAGCACTCAATCCTGCCCGGGTCTAAAAATCCTCAAGGCCTGGAGCATCTTCAAGGAGGGAGGGCATTAGGATAAGATGTGGCAATGAAATGGAAATAAAGCTTGGGGCCGCTGAAAAGCCCGAGTCGGTGAGTGAACGTCGAGGAAATGGTCGAGGCAGCGATTGAGATTCTGCACCCTGCTCCGCTCGGCTCGTCCGGGAAGCCCGAGATGAATGTAGGTGACTTCAAATTTAAAAAAAAAAAAAAAGAAAGAGGACACAATCAGTGAAATGAGCGAGTGGCCCCCGCTCTCCGTTCCTCTGTCTCAATCTTGGAAGTCATGTGAAGTTCAGGCGTAGTTCATGAGGCTCCACAGATTAAAAGAGAGGAGGGCGACCGAACGAACATGATTTGATTACATTGTTCTGCGTGCTGCGAGCGCTCCGGCCGTCTCGCTCCGGGAAAGTCACCTTGCTCGGACGGCGCGTGCAGAGAAAAGGGGGGGGGGGGTCGTCGATTGGGCTTGGCAATACATCACTTTGCTTGTTTAACGCTCTCATGCGCCGTCAAAGAGACACTTTCGGACACATAAAAATGGTTTGAGGGAAAAACACAAAGCGGGACTTGAGGCAGTGAGTTTCTTTAAGGTGATACCTGCTCTGGTCTCTTATAGAAATGCAGCATCTTCGCCATCAGGAACATTAAGTCCCAGGGAACAAAATGGCCTGCCAGTGATTTACAGTCCTCCGAGGGATGGATTTATGATTAGCAGCCACTTTGTGAGATGACCACATCCTTCAGGCACACACGCACAACAACACATACACCGAGTGATAATGGATGCGCCACTTGACGGGCTTAAAGTCACTAAAGCACCGATTACAAACGGCATTACATCCCACGTGGTTACCTCTGGAGGGAAATGCCGCCATTTGTTGCTTTCGCCTCCTGGAGAGGCTAAACAGGCAGCCCATTTAATCGTAATTTAATCGTCCCATGCTTTTCACATGCACTGGGAACTGTTTCGTTGCATGGATTATAAAGAGTAAGGGGGTCAACTTGTTTTTTTAAGATCCGAGTTTAAACGTTTCAGATCATTTAACGCAGTCAAGCACCGACGCTCAAGCGGCAGCCGTCCTGGGTCTCCGTTTGCAGTTTGCACTGGTTGCGCCACACCCCGTCATGTACACAGGCAGCAAATGTGGACATTTCCACTGGGGAAAGACTGAAAAGCGGCATTCATTAATCCACAAAGAAGTGAGAGGGCCACTGATGCTAACAGCATAATCTTATAAGTCTTTGCTTAAATGGACACGCCATACAAGTGGATTAATTTTAACATGACAAACGGCATTTACATCATTTCTGAGAGCAAGTCGGTTCCAGAGTGCAGCGCCAACCTCTGCCGCGCTTTATGTTGAAATGTGAGCAAAGCTTTAATCGCCAGAAGTGGAAAACCTAAATGATCTAAATTTGCAGGCTATGCCTTTTTTGAAAACACGCTAATCCAGAAAACCTACTCCTATCACATCGCCAGTAGATGTGTTTGCCTTTCTGTGTTTCCTAGTGCACTATATTCAAAATCACGCTTGACTACACGACTGCGCCGGAAAAGACAACTGTTAACCCTTCAACTCTGAATGTGTTGCTGGCGACACGCTTGCGCAGGCACACTTTGGATTACTGTAATCACGTCACGGTTTGTGCCATCAGAAATGGTTTCTGAAAGCCAAAATGGTGTTATTACGGTAATTTCCCTTGCGAATGACCCAGAAGCCCGCGAAGCAGCCGCATTGTTCCCACTGCACACACAGCGGTGGAGAAAGTTTCCATTTTATGGTCTGGTTTCACACATTATGAGACAGAGACTCGAGAATTTTACTGGAAATAGTTTTATACTTTTCAGATTTCAAATATAACGTGAAATCTGCCACTCATGTATAACTGCAGTGTTGTTTGTGCACTAAAACTCTAAAATCCAGTTCTGTTTTTGTGTTTTTCCGCTGTCATCAGACTCTTCTAACATGCAGTAAACTGTAAATAACTGCCAGGTGTTGAAACTTCCAGGTAGTTCAAATGGGCAAAAGCGCTTACAGGACAGGCTCAGGTGTTATTAAAGAAAGCCATATACCAACACTGATTCACTGTCAGTGCTGCATCTTGCACAATATGAAGTACTTTACTGCCGATCAGTACAGGAGTACTGATGCAGGTTTCAATGCCAGTTGTATCCTTTTCCGAGGGGCTTTAGATTATGTGTATAGTGATTTTGTGATATTTAATGATGGCCTTTCCTGGTTTTCTTGTTATTTGCTGAACTTTCTTGACTATTTAACCTAACAATGTGCAGAAATTTTGTCAATGGACCTATAGTCATTGATTTTCCTTGCCCGTCCCTAATCGGCCATGCTTACTCAGCTCAGTACAACAACACCTTTTCTAGAGACAGGAAAAAAAACTTTTCTGGGAAACGCACACCTTTATGAGACCGAGCTTGTCGTCGTTAGCAGGTCAAACCATGCTTTGAGTCACACTCTGACACTGGCGGTACACCGACATTTAGCGCGTAGCAGCATTTTAGCATCGACCTGAGAAGACACTTCCACTTTGTGGCGTCTGCGGCTGAAAACCGTCTCACACTCACTGACCCGGTTCCTTCTTTGGAGGCTGTCTGGACAAAACCATGCAATCCTATACCCGAGCAATGCACAGATCAACAAGTGACCCAACACGCATCAACAAGTGCTGCACCTAACGGAATAAACAGGCCAAACATACCAAGAGGCGTTTCAGAGGCTCAGCACTCATGCAGAGTCGTCTGATGATGCCCGTGACTCCGGTTAATCTGTGGACACAGTGTGGGCTCATTTAAGCAGGTTTATTTGGTATCACTCCAGACTTTTTATCAAACCCCCTAATGTTAGTTAAGATGTCTGATACGCTTAAAAGCACACTAATCTGCAGCCCCCCTCCATGCATCCATCCCTCCCAGCTGAGGTCTGTGCGGGGCAGGCCGGGCCACTGGTTCTGAAAAACCTGCAGCAGATGTGTTGTAGCGCACAGTCATGGTGCGGGGTGAAGAGCCCTTTTGTTCTCGAGCCAAAGCACGCCACACATAAACCAGATTTCTGTTTGGCAGCAGCTCTTAAATCTGTTTTACGCGAACAAAACAGCATGTATGGGAACGTTGCGTGGAGCGTTTCAGTCCGGATTCAAATCAATCTGTGAACTGAGATGGTAACTTGGAAAACGTGCAGGCCCTGCGCTGGTGCAGTGGATTACTGAGAACAATGGATTACCAGAAGGGTTTGAAGGAGAAGTTGTTGTGCAAGGATGCGGGTAGCTGTCGATGATACAGCGTTAGTTTGGATTAATTTTGAATTGTGAGACTGCAGCTGTTGAAAGCAGCTGCAGAACGACACAGATGTATCATACGTGAATGAATCCTACTTAAAACAGCGTCCTCACACGGTTGCTCTGTGGCCGCTGTAGCACCAAAGTGTAATAAAGTCCCGAGGAAGCAGCTTTTTGCACATGTATAGAAAATGATTTGTCAATATAATCAAACAAAACGTCGTAAACTGGCAATATTAATGTTTTTTTGCTTAATTGTTGCAACTCCGTCTACAATCTCTGCAAATCCTCTACTCCGCGCCAACCACATGCTGTGGTTACTTGTTTGCACAAAGTAATACTGCATCAATCGACTTTAATACCCCGCATAAAACAATGACAATTTCACTAAACCTCTTCAGTAAATGTTTATTCACAAATGCAGTGTGTAAATCCTGTGTTGTTGGCAGTTAAGGTGGGATAGCGGTTGCTGCAACAGCATTAGAAACAATAATACTTTTCATACTTTAAATATCAAACTCTGATGCACCTACAACTCGTGATCAAATTATTTGTGTCATCTGTTAAACTCCTGGTTTTTACTTCTTTGGTAAAATGTTTTTTGATTACATTTCCATTTCTTTCTTTCTCACTGATCAGACTTATGTCGGATCGCTCTCGTTTTCGCCATCTGTCTTTTGGTTTGGACCTACGACACAAACCTCTGACGTGGTTTTTTAGATGTGCATTGGCTAATGAGTTTCTGAGTGACAGCACAGTGCCCTGGAGGTTTAGTTTAACTTAGTTAAATTTGAAAAATATATATTAACATTCAGCAAATTAATCGTCTATTGTGCGTGCATCAGAGATCGCCGTCTTTCAGGACTTCTGCGGTCTCTTCAGCAGCCATCCGTCGTTCACTTTGTGTTAAGAGGCAGTTAAATTGTTAATATCCTATCAAAGGCAGATATGTACTTTAAAATGACATGTTTAACATTGTCCAGTTGCTTTGTGCACGAGACTGCCCGTGGTAAGGAAGCACAAACACATAAAAACGCACACAGCAAACACACTTGTCCAAACACACACACACGCTTCACTCTCCTGCAGTGTTTCCTGTCTACCCTGGCTGATCATTTCCCTGTAATCTAATGCTCGGCTGCTCATCTCCGGTTGGCCTTAGCTTGGTGTGTGTGTGTGCGCTCGCATGTGCATGTGTGCGTCTCTTTGTGTCGTGATATCTTTCTTTTTTTTTTTTTTTTTGATAACGACAACAAACCAGTAATTCAACTATGACGAGAGCAACGCACGGGGTTAAACATCCAGCAGTGACCTGACTCAAAACCACAAGTATGGAAATATGCAGGAGGGTGCATGCAGGCGACCGTGAGGGGTTGTGCATTTGAATGTTTTGCATGTAACACAAGGTCAAGTGTATGTCCCATTGAGGCAAATGAAGTGTGTGTTTAGAAAATACCGTGTGTGTGTGTGTGCAGATCAGCTTGTTAAAGGCAAAGAGGCGACACAGACTGAGCTACTGAGAGACGCACAGCATAACACACATAACACACAGCTATAATCCTGCTCCAAAGCAACAGATAAGTGAAATGTCTTGTGGAGTGAAGCGGTGTTTGCACTTAAATCACAGGCTCAGCTGAGTGCTGAAAACAAGCCGAGTTAATGTGGACACGAGGTGACTCAGTGATAACCTTTGAGAAGTGCAGCAACTAAATGTGTCCATGTCCTTTTACAGAAACGCTGCTGGTAACGCGCCGAGCGAGCCAGATAAAAGAGGCGCGAGCTGGAAGAAACTGGCTGCAACAGAAACGTTGGAAAATCTCATAAATGAGAGACTGAGATTCTGGTTGGAGTTGCAACACCTTAAGTTGGGTGTTGCTGTCCGGTATGGCTCTGAACATCATTTCTTAACCACGATAACTGAATTGTTCTCAGCAGTTTTCATATTGTCTTTTTTTTCCAACTTTGTGACGGTGACTGGGAAGCCGCAGTTCATGTGGATTGATCGCGTCTGGCCGATACCCGATGCGCTTAATGAGAGCTGCATCTGAGCTGCTATGGATCCACGCATTGGATCAATGCGACCGTATTGCTGAAAAGTCACCAGGTCCGGTCACAACTCTGTCGGGAGACTCACCAAAGGTTTCCCTGGACGAACGGTTTTGAATCTAATTTTCAAAAATGTACATTTTGACTAGTTCATCAGTCTCAATACTCTCTGACTTCTCCACTCTTCCTGTGACAGCTAAGGCCTGAAGAACAATAGTCAGCCATCCTTAAAAGCAGGTAGGGACAAGGGCTTATTTCCTAAAACGGCTGCCCACATTACTCAAACTTGAATAAATACTGCATTTGTCTGGGACTATTTTCAGAGGTGGATTAATGCACATTTGGTGCTCTAGTGAGTATTTGGGGCAGCAGGACGGCGTGCGTGGGATGGAGTCTGTATAAACTCCAGTGGCCATACAGTGACAGTTGACAAACGGAGCTCTTATGGCACAGGAGAATAAACTGTATCAGGCTTTGGATCCACACTCAAAGAAACAACTGAATATTTATCCATTAATATCCATTTTAAACAAAGAACTGCCAATCATCTAATGAACAGCCCTCTGCTGAAATGAGTGGACTCCTCTGCAGAGCTAATTCATGCATAATAACCAGACAACAATGAGCAATCTGCAAAATGTAGCCTTCATTGCAAATTGCTTTTCATTGAGTCAGGAGGACATTATGCACAGATGGTTTGTACCACGTTTCACGAATCGTGAGCAAACGCCGAGATGAAAACGGTGCGATCAGCGCATCCCTCCACAGAAAAGACATGAGAGCACCACTGGAGCTGCTGAGGTTCACTGAAACCCACCTGTTTCGGTGAGCCGCAGTCAGTGCACACCGCGTCCGCTCACTGCCCAGCATTCCTGCTTTAAAGGCTCTGACAGCGAGCTGGCGTCAGTCTCGGTAACACCTCAGCAGGGCGCAGGCCTCCTAAGAACAGGTCCTGAGCGTTGGTGCTCCAGCTGAAAGACTGTTAGATTGCGTCTCAAACCACTTGGGCCAATTTGCCACCGTGTGATGGCCAAAGCTCAACGATGGGGTTTGGTTTGTGCACAGAAACTGCTGACAGTGAGATGCGACCTCGGGCGTTCTGCTTATTGGAAACAGCTGGCTGGATGAACGGCCCACAAAGAGAGGTTATGAGAAGACATAAACAGTTCACCCACCGACACCATCCGCCTGATTCAACCACAACAGCTTCCTGGCCTCCCCCCATCTACCTCTCTCTCTCTGGCTTATCCTCCAACCAGGTTCTCCACGCTACCCCAGCCTGGGAATAAATAGTCCTGGCTCCAATTTCACAATGTAATCAAAACACTGGGCTTTGTGGGAGCGCCCAGAGGATAGGAGCCTGGCAGAGCGGTGCGACAGGGAGAGGAATCAAGGAAGGGGGGGATTCAGGCGTTAGTTTATGTAACCAAGGTCAACTGGAGGAAAAACACGATAATCCTTAGTGAGGGCAAAAACAGTAAGAGTACAAGGGAGGAGGGCTGACAGAGGTATGGGAAATATGAAAACAAACAGATAAAAGTCGCAGTGGGGAAGGTCTGCGTTTGCGTGGCCCGGGCTTCTGGTTTTTCAGCGTGGGGAGGAGTAATTGGGAGCAGCCGCTGACACTTTAAATAGCTGCCGAGTGTGGTGGGATGCGGTTTGGGGGGGAAGTGGACTTGACACCACAGGAGGAGGAAACTGAGATCCCACGAGTCCATTGTGTAATTCAGATGAATTGAAGGAAATAGTTTAAAAAGCTCGAGTGATGGCGCTCCCCAGACACACACGTGGCTATTTTAGCATACAAAGACGGACAAAATCACCTTTATAATGCTTTTGAGAATGACCATCTCTTTAACTGGATATAATTACCGCACAAGCTTAAGCTCAGGGAAAGGAAAAAGTTCCCTACCTGTGGAGGTTTACTGTGCTTTTCCTGCCACTTCCAATCCTTCCATGGCTCCCATGAGGATTCGCCAAAACCTGTAGGAGGACACGCAGTTAGGGTTTACGGCTTTCTTCCTAAAGGCCAAGAGCATGACATAAGGAGCAACACAAATGGTCTTTGAGGAGCCATATTGTGGAAACAGATGATGATAGCAGGCGTCGCTGGCTGAGGAGACCTCTCTGGCCATTCGCAACGCCTGCCATGTCTTCTTAATTCGTGCTGCGCAGGTGAGGGCCCCCATTCTTCATACAAGGCGGCTATTGTTCGGCGCGACAACAAAGACCTTGCTGAACACGGCGAGGCAAGAGCAGCCACAAAAGTCACCTTTTAAAAAGCAGACAAACGGCCGCCACGGTGAAGAGAGAGCCGGGAATGACATGAAACACGACCTCCGCGTAGCGCTTTCATAACGCACAGCAGACTCAAAGCTACGTTCACCTGTGGTTACGAGATTAGAGTTTAAACACAATTTAAAAAAGCATAATTTCAGATTATATATTATATTATATTATTAAGGATGTGTGCATAAAGGACTGATCAGATATTGATGTGAATACCACATATTCAACCAAACCCTGTGTGAAATTAGTCTAAAACTGATTTGTCTGTCAAAAAAACAATATATGCTAGCAACCAAATCACTACCTGATTCAAAATACCAAAGAAGAAGAAGAGGAGGAAATGTCAGATATCCCTGGTGGCATGATGTTCACGGCTTGCTGTGTTTGCACCGACAACAGTAACTGTGTAGCGAGACATGAGGGCAAAGAGTAGCATGCGCTTCATTCATGATGTTGACTTCTTCTTTCATGTTCGAACGGCGGCTCAGATTACAACGTAGCAGCTGTAGTCTGGAGTACATTTACAAAGATGTTGAACATGATGACGCCAAACTCTGCTCTCTGTTAGAAATCAACCGAGCGTGGGTTCAACTCTGAAAAACAGATTTAATTAAATCCAACTCAGCCCAACGCAACTCGTATAAACCTCATTTCATGGTCGTCCTTCCCCACAGGTGTCCTGGAGCTGTAGAGGTTGTATCATTCCCTTGCCGCGGGAGATCCAAATGATAGTCATTGTCAAGGAATGCTGTCTTTACTTGGAAGTCGTTTGGTCAAAACTGGAGTTTTTCCCAATTCACCCTCAAGGTTAAAGAGGAGGGTTTAAACTGTAAAAGCCTTTTTGCCAACTGATCCCACAGCTCCTGCTTCTGCCCTCTGGCCGGGATGCGTTCAGTCTTGTTGCTGGCTCAGACGCTAAGACGCAAACTAATCTACATTGTTCCTGTTTATCTTTGACCCCAGACTGTGTGAGGGCGAGGCCCCCCGAGCTGACGTTGTGTCAAGAGAGTTTGACGATGAAAGTGCGGCGAGCGCTTTGAAGGAATCACGGTAAAGACTGACGGGCTGATAGGATTGAGAGGAACAGGAAGGACTGCAGTCTTTGCTCTAATGTTTGTTCCCCTTCAGAGATTAAAGCTGACTTGTATCACACAATGGTTCATCGGGTTGAGCAAACAGAGTGCAGATGAGTTATCAGAGAGGCTGGAGCACCTTTACTGTAGCCCTCTTCTTCAAGGCGGGAACGTTGCGCCATCTTTCCTCCTCGCCAGTCTGGATAAGAGGCTCAGGGGTGGAATAAGGGGGCGTTGTTGGTCAGCTTTTGGAGACTAGAAGCAGTGCAGCCATGTGCTTCCACCAATCGCTCTTGTGACGCCGGGCCAAATGAAGAAACCTTATGTAAGAGCACTCACACGACAGCAGCCAGGCGCACTCTCTCACGTTAACGGGGCGACTTGAATCCGGATGCATTTAAGCCTTAATGGCTCCCTTTGTGGCCATGAAAAGGGACCGTGCCAATTTCAGCCAGGCTTCCCATTGTCAGGAAATGTACAGTGACTCAACTGGTGACATGGTGTGTTCGCTCACCCTTTGCCAAAATCAGTGAGTCACCATCCAAAAAGAAAAAAAAAAAAAAAAAGGGCGGGCAAATCCCCCCTCCCCCGACTCCCTGTGCAAACGCTACATGGACGGACATCACACCCATGAGTCCTCTCAAACAAATCCACTGCTCCAAAACGCACAAGGACCTTTTCTGACAGCGCCGAGAGGGAACGGACTCAGCTCAAATCAGGTCAGATTAACACACGGGAAAGAAAAATATCACCGCCACAGCACGGCGGAGGCGGTTGTCGGGTAGTGGTGGTGGTGGTGGGGGGGCAATTTGCCTGTAAACAGGAGACCGGTCCTTCAAAGCAAGTAAAAACTGTCACTAGGAGGATTCTTGTGAGAAAACAGACTTCAAAAAGAGGCCATTTCCAGGCATTATAAAGTCCTAAAATTAGAGCTTTCACCCTTCGCTTGGCAACGGTGGTGAATTTCGGTGCACATGATGGCACCATAACGTTCCTGTTTTGTTTTTTTTGTTTTTTTTCTGTGGAGCTGGGGCACGTTCACGCACCGAACACATCAAAAAAAACCCCGGCTCTTCACAGAAGGAAATGACACAGCATCACCAAAACCAACAGTGCCACCATTCCTGAGGTTGTTAAGCTGTCGGCCTTAAAGCGACCATTGACAGTGTGCCTTTCGCCCGTGGCCGCTCTGTAATTAAATACCAGAAATTTCAGCTTTTTTTCCCCCTCCCTCTATGTTCCTTGGAAAATATATACAGGGTCTAAATACAACTCCTGCCCTGCCCTGTCAGGCTCTTTAGCGCAGAGCCAATGGCGTCCTGCTTCATTCCCCAAACCACATCTGGTCATTCAACCTCAGAACGAACAAAGTTTATACCAACAGATCCCACCAGAAATAAGGCAGAGAGGGGAGCCTTGGTGTCAAACCGAAACAGAAATAGTGTTGTGGCTGAATTCCTGAGAGCCGGAGGTAAAAGTGTGCCGCTAAATCCAAACGGGCAGAAATCTTCCTTGGAAGCGTTCGTCTGCAAATGTAAGCGCGGGGATTAATCTTTTAACTTTATAGTGAACTAATGAGAGACTGGGCATCTATCTCTAAGCCTTAATGAGATAGAGGATGAACGCTTTCCAGCGACGGCGGGGCCATTAACTTTAATTGTGCTCTCACGCTGAACGTGACAAGCGGCGTGCATGCAAGCCTCAATGGCCGATTCATTCATTTGCATGTTTTCTAAAGGCATGCAAAATAAAATAATAATAATAATTTTTAAAAAAAAAGGATAAGCTCATCATCGTAATCTGACAACAACACATGGTGTGTGTGCCAGTTCCCCCGGCTCGTATTAGCCGTGATTGATTTTTTTGAGTCGGTGGGGGAAACGAACACGAGGGTCATCAGCTACGCCTCATCTGCCCGCTTTAATTACCAACGCTTCCCCATCCAGACTCGTGCTTTCGCTGCAGCACTGGGGGGTTTTTTTAATAAATGTGACACACATTAGTTAAAGAGAGGAAGCGTCAAATGTGTCGAGTGTCTCTCGTCAATACACGCGGTCGCTTAAATACGAATTAAAGCTGAATTAAACGTCTCAGTTTCATTTTTGCAAGCTCCGAACAGCGTGCTCTTTGATATACCTCACTCAGGGGTTTAATGCTTTGAATTACTGTCTGTGCAAATTAACATTTTAAAGGATAAATGAGTCTTAGTGGTCTTACATGTGTAGCTTTTGCTTTTAATAACTGAACATGTCAGAATTAATCCTTCACTGCACGCAGCTACAGTGAGCAGAAGATGCTGGTCTGTTAACTCTGATGGATGTTTAAATTACTGTTTGTGCTCTCTCCTGAATAACTTTTCTTTTAGCTCTCATTGACTTTCATCTTTTCCTCTTTCTGTTAATGTGTTTTCAAAATTCAGCGCTGTACTTGATGAGCATCGTGTTACAAATGCCGAAAACACGGCTGGCTGAAATCAACACCAGGACTCAGAGTCTTTAGCTACGCTCGCAGCTACGCTAGCAGCTACGCTAGCAGCTACGTGCAGCGCTCTGAGCTAAATGCTAACTAACGGAATAACAATGTTAACACCTGAACTGTTCACCCAATATTTACCCATCTAAGTTAGTTTATTAGCAGGCTAGTATATGCTAATTAGAGTAGAGCTGAAGCACGGGAATGTTATTAGCTTTGCAGGGATATCACCTTAGTGTTAAGGCTCGTCCTGAGTCAAACACAAATTGTATGACTGTGGAGGAGCATGGACATTAATTTAGAAATCTGCTGTTTTTTAGCCTTGTCATCCAGGGGTTTGTAACCGCCAACACTCACAGTCCTTTGAGTTCAACACTGTGACACAGGTTAAGCCCTCACTGGTGCCTGAACTGAATGGGTCAGTGCACATCATCTGACCAGACTTTGTGACATCCTCGCTGCCACTGAACAATGTCGGGCTTTAGTGAGCAGGCCTTACCATTAAAAAATGGGAATATTAATTCATTTAATGTTCATTAGATTTAATGATTTGATCAACTTCCAGAGTTATTAAACAGACAGGAAGATGGAGCAAGAGAAGGGAAACAGAGTAAAACTGTATTCGTCGCTTATGTGATGCAGCTTTTAGTCATTTATATGTTTTTGCAGAACTGCAGCTGCAGACTCGGCTGTAATGAAAAGTGATTCACCTGTGACAGCGGTCTCATGTTAACCTGAATGTGGGCTGAACACCCGTCTCCTGTATGGAAAGAGTCGCACCCTCGTTGGCTGTAGCCTCGGTTTCCATCGTCTCCGCTTCATGGTTTCACCCCCGCCCACCCGTCTCTCCCCGGGCTCAGTGGCCTGGTGTGTACCCACCACGCCTGTCAGGCACTTTCACACATCTGCAGCGCTCACACAAAGTCAAATACTACAACGGCACTCCGAGTCAATCTGGTGTAGGGACTGCAGACAGCAGGTTCGTGCGTCCTGCAGCCACTAACATCAGTTTGCCATGGGTTATAAAAAGAATATTAACAACAATAAACTTTATTTATTCAGCACTTAACATTTGAGTTATTATTTCCATAGGCTGACTAGGAGGAGAGCAAATCTCAGTGACTGCGGGTTGTTGCAGCTACTAGCAAGCATCATTTTTAAAGAATGGGAAGGACTCACTGCCTCGATGGCCCAACATCGAGCTTTTAAAGCACGTCAGGAGATTTTCTTCTTCCATTTTTCCACTGGGATCGTCTACAATGCCCCTTTTAATCCCCTACGCTGCCGGGGCAGGGTGTTACCTTCTGATTTCAGCGAAGACGGCCCAACGCGTTCTATTAAAATCATCTAGTAACGGCAAAAACCGAGGGTAAATGCAGGCGGGCAAAAAAGACGAAAGCTGTAAGTGGTAAGAATCCAGCAACTCAATATGAACACAGAGACTGTGAGGAAGCATATTGTTTACAGTTAAAAGACTCAGAAAGGTTTAAACCAGCATTAAAAACAAGACATGTATGTTAAAATCACCAAACATAAGGTTTCTGTCAGATTTGACCCAGACAAATGAAAATTAAATGAGCCTTTGGATTAAAACAAATAGTACTGGATGGTGGGAATTAAATAAAAAACCCAGAGACTCAGAGGAAAAAGGAGTACTGAGAGAAATAAGGAAACATGTAGCTGTTATTTTAAAGTTGTAGCTGACACCAGCTCTAAAGCTGGACAGCCTGGGCTGATCAAAGCTGGAGAAGTTAAGGAGAACCTGACTCGGACTCGGTTACTGGGACAGAGTCACAACAGGTTCACAGTAGTAAGAAATCAACAATTTGTGAAGATAAAATCGGAAACTGTTTGCAAGTGACCTCACTCTAAGCAGACTAAACACAGCAGGAATGTTGGGTACTGATCCAGCGCCAGATAACTGATGCCGAGTTGAAGACGCGATAGCCGAAGATGATGAACACCAAGAAGCTGCGACGTAAGAATTCCTGTATAAGTGGAGCAAAGAACCAAGTGTGAACTTGCTCTTTCGCTTTCACATTCGGGGTATGCAGCTGCAGCAGAGGCCCTGGGGCAATCGATGAGGATACCCCCCACCCCACCCCCCTTCAACTGCTGCTGCGCCAAACCCATGAAGCATGCAGGATTTAGTCCAGTTGCTCAACAGGCCAGACATCTTCCAACGCATCAGGACAAATCAGTGTGACAGAGCGGTGACAGTGACATTTATCATCTTAACCGCAGCTCAGTTCTGAAGGGAGAGAAGAGGTTCGACTTTTTCCTTATTGAAATCACACGATTATAACATATTACTGAAATTACAAAACGGTTCCTGTTCTGCAAAACCGCCCACAGACGACTTGCGTCTTAATCTGCCTGATTTGGAAACGCGGAGCCAGGGCTGACGCCTCGCTTCGGGCCACGTTGGGCCACGGGTCGCTTCGTTTTCATTTCTTTCAAATTACGGGAGGAAAATCACATCACAGCACATTTCCACCACGTTCAATCAGCAGTGGCAGCCGCTGCAGCGCTGTCACCGGCGCTCCCTGGAGACTCCAGCGTCACAAACTTGATGAAATGTCAGTCAAACGCGCGGCGCCGCGTCTATTTTGTGTTGGGAGTCGATTGTTTATGAGCGTTGAGGGTAACTGGCAGGTAGTGGCTCGAGTTCATAGATATATAAACCTCAGATGATACAATTTCAAAAGCAAAGGTCATGTTTTATTTTTATTAAAAGCCTGGTGATACTTTTCTTTTTGTTAACAAGCTCCACGCGCAGACCAAAAATCAATGACCCGACCGACAAGTATTGTGTGTGTATCCGACGCCTGATCTAGTTTATTTGGGCCTCTGTGCTATAAGAGCTCCATTTGTCAACTGTCAAATGGCCACTGTAGTTTATTTAGAGTCTATCCCACACACACACACACACACACACACACAGTGCTGCTGCTGTAAATACTCAGACAAGTGTATTAATCCACGGCTGAAAATAACAGATGCATTCCTCCTTGTTTGAGTAGTGTCTGATTAAACCTGCAGCGCGCTGCTGTTTAAACAGTTTATTTTAAATAAAACTGTTCATATGTGAGGCTTATTTAAGGATTTTACAGCATCCTGTCCTCTTTCTATGATGAGAAGGGAAAGTACAGAAGAGGAAATATTGTGTATTTTAACGCTACTGGACTCAAATGAGTTCATTCTCAATGTTTTTCAATCTATCTAATCTAAGTATCGACAGGATTGCTAATTTCAATTTCATATGATTTTCCATTTGTGGCAAAAAACAGACCAGCAGGAGCATCAGAGGCTCGTGATGAGATTACGCTTCACCGTCTGAGAGGATTGGTCATTTCCTTTAGCCGTCCACACCTGTAATCCGCTTTTCCCATTAAAGCAAATGCACTTGAGGACTACTCGCTTCATGGGCTGGTAAAGTCGTCACTCAGGCCGCGTAAACGTTTTGCATCCGGCTAGAAGAATCCCATTTCTCGAATTTCAGGATTTCAGCTTTGAAATCCATTAAAAGATCTGCGGAGCGAACGTTCACGGGATTAAAGTCGGCACAGCGCTGCAGTATCGTTAACGACTACGAGCTCTAAACGAGGTCATTGGCTTTTGATTGCCCTCTACTATGCAGGATACTGGGTCACGGGGTCATTATAGTAATCAGTTTGTTGCCCACGATCAATAAGCACAAGACTGAGCATGTGTAATCGATAAAAGCCTGGAGGGAACATTTTTATTTAGCATCCCAGTCTGACGTGCACGTCCATCAGCAGAGTTCCTGAAGTTTCAGAGCTTCAAACAGACGCATGAAGCCTTTTTTAAACGTTATTAACAAATGCCAACACCTGAAACACACCTGGATTAAGGAAAAAGGTCCTGCCACTGAAATCTGACTGTTTTCATTTCCAGCTATATCAACACCAGTGGTAAGATTCATTAATTCATGCCGAAGCTTCTCTGAATCGTAGCTGGCTCTCAGGAAAGAAGCTAGCCAGTGTTAGCTTAGGCTAACCAACGCTTAGGGTTATCAAAACACCTCCTTAGGTAGAACCAGCAGCACCGAGAGCGGGAGGGTTATCTGCTGTTCTGTCTCTCTAAAAGGCAATGTGTTGTTTTTACCTTCATGTTTCTGGAGAACCACTCGTCCAACGTTCTCCGCAATGCGCCTGCCGGGTGTGGAGTCTATCAGGCGGGCGGACGGCGATCTGTCCTTTATGTTTACGCGACATTTTTACGTTACTTACTGTTGCTGTTAAATGAATGTCGAAGAAAAGCACCAGAGAGTTTCGGTAAAAGCTGGTTTGGTGAGTTTCGTGCAGCCTCGTCCTCAAGAGCACCGTGTGTATTACACCACGTACGTTAAACACTCGGTAAACAGCAGTTTAGGGTTTTTGCATGAATCACGCAGGAAGGTTGCTTAAGGAGGGGGGCAATTTAAGCCAAGTTACGGCTTCTGATCAGCAGTTGTGGGTGTGAGCCAACCTTTTTGCTTCACTTGTAACTTCCAGCGTTTCTCAGCCAAACAGTCTAATCTAATAAAACACCTGTGGGGGGTGGGGGGCCTTTGGGGATCTACAGGACTGCACTGTATCTGACAATCAGACGTGTCGCTCAGACTTCAATGGAAAAAATCATAATTTCACACCTTATTCCAAGATATAATGAAATAAAGACTATGACAGCAGACCTCGTATTCAAACTGTGTTAACAGTCTGAAATACAACAGATCTGAGCAGCGTATCATGTGCGGATGACTGTAATATTAGCTCATTGTGGCGCGCGATGATTAGCAATTAGTCTGAGCTACTCCAGTGGAAACAATGTCTAATGTGTTGGTGTAAAACACAGCAGACGGGTCAAAGCGGGAGGGGCCGTTTGTGCTGTAAAAACTTTTATGGCTGCCTCCGCCGATCATCCCTCCTGCTGGGCAACGCATGAGGCAAACCACCGACACACAGCCGCCCTGCTCTTTGTCTGCGTAAAGAGACACTGAATGAGGGGAAGCCAAGTTGGGTACGTTTCGGGGATTTCAAATAGTTGCTGTGCAGCTCAGCAAATGCTTATATTTTTAATTTTGCTGCAGAAGCGCCATGTGTTTGGTTCCCTAAATGCACACGTCTGCAACGTGTAAGTCTACGTGAGCGTTTTATACAACGATGCTTCTTCTTTTACAACTTATCGTAACCGCAACAGCGCACTGCGCATCTGCACCGGTCCCGGGGCGTCCGGTTTTATCAGCGGGATCCCTGCAGGTCCCGGGACTTGTGTCGACGCTTCAGTGGAAGGAATGTTAATGGCGGACGGCCTGAGATGGTCTACGGGCGGGAGGAGAAAACAGGTTTGAAACAAATAAATAGATATAGACAGAAGATTAAACACACTTCCATCGGCTAGACTGCAGCTAACAAAGTGGCTTCCTGTCAAACCATGACCACATCTGATAGCACCTTAAAATAGACTTGTTATTCTGGGTGCTCCAACGGGAAAACACAAGCTTACACTGGACCGATGTTTCATGTTTTATGCATTTCATAAGAAACACCACACACGCACACGAAACTCTTCAGCGACCATTAAAAATCATAGCTGCAAATAAAAAAAAGGGACCAAAGTTGTAT
The DNA here is from genome assembly GCA_008933995.1 of Datnioides undecimradiatus. Classification (NCBI taxonomy): domain Eukaryota; kingdom Metazoa; phylum Chordata; class Actinopteri; order Lobotiformes; family Datnioididae; genus Datnioides; species Datnioides undecimradiatus. The sequence goes on from WARS01000013.1 coordinate 20,950,732, forward strand.
TTCAGTGAAATGAAGGTCAGCAGGAAACGTTTGTTTGTTTGTTTGTTTGTTTTTCCTACATTAATCTCATTCATTGAACTTAGTGTCACTCCCGGTTTTCACCCGGATCATCTCTGCCCCCGCCTCCCTGCAGCGGCTCTCAGTTTGAGAAGTGGGGATTTACAGTACTTATAATAAATAAATGGAAAATACTAATAACAGAAAACTGAATCAAGTCAATTGAGTGTTGTTTGATTGCATACAACAAAGCTGATTGTGTGGGTGTGGGACTGGTAGCTCTGATTGTTTTGACGCCATGTTCACACTGAAGTTAACGAACCTGAGCGCCGTTTGCATGTCAAATAGGACCCGTCGGCGCTATTTTGTTTTGCACACAGCCGCCATCCACGCTGAAACAACAGCGGTGCAGCACAGAACGTCAATACGCCAAAAATCACCTGACACTTGCCAAATATTATAAAAAAAAAGTAAAAAGTATGTAGTAAAAACTAAAATCTGCGTTGTCAAGATGCTGCAACAGGCCGTCTTTCATTCAAACTCGCCATGACAACACAAAATTTTGTTTTGCGCCGCCTCAAAACACTGGTGGCGGCACGCAAACTGCGACCGGGAGCGACTGTAGGACTACATCCTGTTGGCAGACAGACCAAACACTCAATTAAGACAAGCACTTGTTAAGATATAAATCACAAGATGTCACGAGATGAAACATCTCTGTAGGGACACGCAGCAGCAGCAACGAGGGTTGGACTGTAATGGAGTAACACAGTATCTCAGAGTATTCAGATGCAACAGTGTCCAACAAATACACAAACAACTCACTTTAATGACTCCAGCCTCACTTTGTGCTAATATGTTATAATATGCAAATCCCATATGAACGGACCAAACTGCACTTTTATCAGTGTGGTGTGATCCATTATGATGTTAATCATACTGGGACAAACCGGACATGCAGCCTGCAACATTTGCAGCCGTGGACACAACTGTGGACGTCAGTAGCGAGCTGCTGTTTGAGTTACGTGAACTCGGGAAGGAAGGCGGGGCGAACAACAAACACACACTCACAAACCACCCCCCCCCCCCACTCAGAGTGCTCCATAACACTGGAAACAGAGGCCTGGTTCATTTGCAGCCAGATTAAGGCTACTGAGGTGGAGCGGGTGGAAAAGATTATTCCTAGTAAGCAAGAAAAAAAAAAAAAAAAACTCTTAAGCTCTCCATTAATAACACGAAGGGAGTGTTATTTATGAAAGCCGTCTCAAAGCTCAACACAGGAGTTTAGCATGTTGTAAGCTGAGCTATTACATTACACCGACACCAGCCCAGGCAATGTGCATGGACGCACAACATATATTCTGGACCCTGAATTAGTCGCGCGGCGTGGTTCTGGTTTTATTCGCCCGGATTACGGTCGAGCAAACGAGGAATGGAACCAAAATTTCGGATCGGCTTAAGGAGCGCCTAAATCAAAGCCCTTGCAAATCCAACCCCGGCGAGGGCGACGGAGCGGCCTGTGCACCGCGTCGCAGCTCAGCTTACCAGCAAGTGGCAGAGGGTTGCCAGGAAACGCCGAGGGCCCAGGGGGCGTTCGAGATCACGCACACATGCCCGAACACACACGTGCGGTCGCGTATTCGCACAAACACTTCAGCATTAGTCCAAGTACCTCTGCACTGTTGTAAGATTCAGTGCGGAGGGAGTATCGCGTCAAAGCAAGGATAACAGAGCCCTGTGACCCCTGACCCCTGGGGGAGTGTGAGCCAACAGGAAGTGTCATGGTAAGAAGACACATGATAGGCAGGCTGTAAAAATACCACTCCGCCGAGGCATTTGTAAAGTCCGCCGTGTGTAAATGACAAGTGAGTGACACTTTAACAGGATAACATGAGGTTACCAGCAGCTCCCGGTGACAACAAAGACAATAATAAAAAAGCTATGATGACAATTTTAATTAAAAAAACAAAATTGAGCGAGTTAGAAACACCTAAGATTTACTAAGATTTACTCCTTTGTTGTGAAGTTTGCAGCTTTTCACCATTTCATGTCACTGCCGACAGAATACTCATCTTAAATTCAACAAATCTTAACTCACAAAGGTACATTTAACATTACTTTCAGGTGTAACTGACTCCTTTAATTTCAGTTTTTAATTTTCCATTTGTTATTTCAAATTTTAAAAAGCTATTTGATGGATTAACTGATTACTCAGATTGCTGCAAAGCGTGCAGGCCTAAATGCTCTTGCTAATTTAGTTGCTTTTGGGTTTTTTTGCACAACCCACGATGAGATAGGGAAAAACAATTTATGACCATTGCTTATGAGCCCAGTTTAAAGCTCAGTGTTTCACTTCTAAAGGGCACGGTGTCGTGTTCAGCAGCCAGGAACGGCGTACCTAGGGCGAGGTAGCTTCAGACGTCCCAGGAACATTGTTCTGTACTCGAGGAGTCCACCAGCAGCCGGCCAAGGTCCTGAACTTTTAACGCGCCTGTCCAACATTCGTCTATGGCTTTCCATAGCAACCCCCCTTTTCCCAGGACAGCGGGTCCCTCCCCCCAGGGCATTTAAAGGGAGTTAAGGGAGGGGGGTGAGTCGATTTAGGGGGAGCTGTCTTGAGAAAAAGGGTGTTTCTGGGGAAACTGAGCGCTCACTGTTCTCCAAGAGCTTTCATGGTTGCCACTTGGCAACAGTTGGCTGTCGGTATTTCAAAATGCTGCTTTTCACGCTTGCCTGCGTGCCACGAAAAGCCACACGCACGCACACACACACACACACACTGACATGGAGTAAGGAGGAAAAAAAGCCGGCCAGTGTCAGCACAGCAGATGCCTCTTGTGTTGTCGCCTCTGAAGTCAAAAAGCAACGCTAGCCGCCTGACGTCATGTAAGCGATATTCAATTTCAAGCGCGCTCCCAAGTCCATTCATTTCAAATCATAAGCCAGGATGAATGGCCACCTGTCTGACTGCAGCCATGCAACGCAAAGGACAATTCGGCGACAGCACAAGCGATTTCCACACAGATTACCGGTCCCTACCAGAAATCCCCGGGTCTCCAAATTAACACGTTCCCACAAACTTTCAAGGTAACTTCACAAAGTTTATTTTGAAAGGAGGCGCTTGGATGCCGGAGCCGAGGCGCACGAGGTTTGCCTCCAGATGGTGGACACTCCTCTGCAGCCGCACCCACTCACCTGTCCTTCCTGTGAGCAGACAGAAAAGGAGCTTGCGGTAAACACCAGCTGTTTTCCAACTGACAGACAGGGGAGGAGACACTCTCACATCTCACATCCTCCTCTCCCTCTCCTCCCCCCTCCCTCCCTTTTCTCCTCGCGGTACGCCTTCACCTCTCTAACCCCCCACTTTCCCCTCACAATCCCCCTCTCTGGTTGGCTGGTCTTTTCAGCCTCCTCTTCAACAAAGGAAACAAAGGAGGCAGGGCCACTTTCCCTATCCCCCCCCCGATGAGAGCAGGAGAAGGGGCTACAAGACCTGCAGGCCACCCCCCTTTCCAAAGCTGCAAAGACCAAGCACTGCAAAAAGTATGTGAAAGCAAATTTCTTACAAAAAAACCCCAAAAAACATTTGCAAACTGCAAATGAATTAGCATTTTCCAGCCACTGTGTGGTGCATGCACAGGAATGTGCAGGTGAAGAGAGTTTGCACTTTCTGGATCAGTTTTCCAAAAACTAAAGCATGTGCAGCCCAAAGTGAATGAAAGCTGCACAGTTTGCATGTGTGTCCTGTGCTTGTCATGTAAAGCCGTGAGAGCCGGTTTGGGTTTTAGACCTTCGGAGAGAGCATGTTTTCTCGGGGTGGGGTGACCCTGGCAGCTTTTCACATGCAGCCATTTTCCAGTGCGATGCTGTGCCGCGCCGCGCTGCCAAACAGACCTTTTCCACTGTTGGAACGCGACAACACGTTAAAGCAACATGTTGCCATTGTCTCTGGTTCTGCTTTTGTTTCCATTGGTCTCAGCCCGCTTTGAGGACGGGTTTGTGGATGGATGTGCATGGATAAGCACAAACCTGGGTATTTCTTTACTTGGGGTATAAACACTGATATCTGGGTTGCTACTCTAGTTAAAAGTGTGCAGGCCAGCCTGTAGCTACCCCAGCACTGGTCCATCGCCTGCCAGTCACCTCCCTGTGGTCTAATAGTGTTGGAGCTACATTGACAAGTCATTTAAAGACATTAAAGCACACTAACAGTAACCTGAAGCCAAACTTTGTGGAGAAATGCGGTAAAACTGGACGGCCCTCGTCTCCATTTCACCAAAACTCCGGTCATGTGACGATGTCAACACGCCTGTCAAATGAAAGCCGGTGCGTCACCGGTAGCACCTCTCATCATCGAGCAATATGAAGAGGCGGGGTGTATTCGTTTGTGCGCTTTCATGCTGATACAAAGCCCAGATGAAACAGGATTATGGAAAAATAAAAAGGACCACAAGCGGTGCAAGCTGAAACACAAAGCAGTCATTCAAAGTGAAAGACAAGAGTTGGGGCGTAAACGCAAACCATTGATGTCTGCTCCATAATCATCTACCAAACACAAATATAACATAGTTTTAGGACACGGTAAAGCTGGCACTGCTGCTGCCTTTCCACTGGAGATCTGAAAATGTTCTTTTTGCAAATTACATTGAAATATAACAGTCCACTGTGCAATGTCAGTTTGACCCTCCCGCACTGATGAGGCGTGGCATGACATCACAAACGCAGCGTTTAGATTAGTCCAATTAATCGCCGGACTCGGTTCCATCAACATGCCGATATTGCAGTTCCAGGGTAACGTTATTCCGAGCCTCATGCAATATTAAACAGAATTTGTCTGCATGTCATGATAATGTATATTTCTCATCAAAGGGGTTCATCCTGTCTCTATTTGCATATCAAAGCATGTCGTTAAACTAAGGAGGCATTCAAAATGACAACTGATTACAACAGAGAGCAGCTTTTTACCTTATTCCTCTGTGGCAGCAACAGTACGGGTTATGAAAGTTAGAGTTAACTAGGGTTAAAAGTCATTTTAGTCTTGTTGTTGCCTGTTCTGTGTCACCAGGTGAGGAACGGTGTTACTGTTGCTGTATTCATCCGGGGTTTATGCACAAGAGACAGGGAAAATTGGTATTTATATTACATGAAAACGAATAAAACAGCAGCAAAATGCCGGAGACGGGGTTGGGTATTCGTCGAACAACAACCCAGCCCTACACTGCAGTCAAATTTAAACTTTACATGTGTTTGCATCGACCTGGTTTTAAAATTGGGGTCCGTTCAGCTCAGATTTGAGACAGTACAGAGGTTTTAAGTCGAGGAACTCAACTGAAGGATCTCATAAGAACAGAGGAACAACGGTGTGTTTGTGTGTACTCCGCCCTCCGCCCTCCACCCTCCAGCCGCACCTACCCCAGGTGGAGGTCTCATCTTCTCACTGCCGGCGCAGTGACAAAGCCCTTCACATCCATGTCACCCTATCTCACGGGCCGGGGCCTCTTTCTCTGAGGGCTCCTCTGCAGACGGCTGCTTCAGCTACACGGAGAGATGGCAAACGATCCGCCGGCGTGGGCATGCATGAATGCAGGCACGGGGGAATACTGAGAAAATGAGAGCCGCAGAAAGTGTCAAGTGTTGCGTTAGGAGCCATGAGCTGTGGAGGGGACGGATGGGGTGAGATCCCATGCAGCAGACGGTGATGGGTGGCCGTCCTGCAGGGGGGGATCTTAGTGGGTTTAAAGGCGTTTTACACCCAAACTGAAGCGCAGTGTTGGTTTTTCAAACATGAGCAGAACCAGGTGGTCGACCTTTCAGATCACCAGGAGACATTTGTGCCTTTTCTTGCTTCTTCTGGTGCTTTGACCCTACGACCGACATCAGGAAGTGCCAGAAAAGAGTGATACCACAGAAAGTATCATGGAGGCTACTAACCGTCTCATTTTAGTTACTCTTTTACAGCCTATCTTTGAAAGTCAGCACTGGGTTAGGAATGATATTCGAGAACAGAGGCTCATCTACCCAGATGTCGGGTTTACATGCGACGTCCGCATGGTCATTTGACCTGGAACTGAATGCCAATTGTACCCTTTCACGCTGAAGACAAAAGCCAGATGTTTGCGGGCGTTAGTGGGTTTCTTGTGCGGCGTGAAAGAGGCTTAAGATCATGCTAAACGGCTTCCTGTAGAGGGGAGTGGGGAGGTGAGAGGAGCCACACCTTCTCTGCTACAAAAACCTTTTCATCCCTCCAAATGAACCAGTTATATCCATGATTACAGCTGTGCAAACGCAAACAGCAGCACGGGGACTTTAAACAGTGTCTAGTTTACCTTTGCCAACTTGAGTTTTGGTGTTATTCTTTCTAATTTGTATCCAGCTCCAAGTCGGACACTTCAATCCCTTCATGCTTCACGTCTGGGAGTGATATTAGTGAGTAACAGGAGCTGTTTTTGCAGTTCCCAGTCCAGTCGAGCGGACAGTGCTCGGGCGAACCGTCGTCACGTGTGCTTGCGGTTCAACACTGACCTTAGGCAAACACGCCGACTTCATTCATGACAGGACAATTGTAGAGCACACAGAGAGAGAGAGAGAGCTGTGCGTGGGGTAAGTATGCAGTGTACCCTGATGAGTTAATAATTCACACTCTTACAGAGCACTTCGCTCACTGCTTCAAAGGGATTTCAACACTCAAATCTATTTTACAATCCACGGCGCCGCATGTATCTGGGTCTCCATTTACATATCTGCATAATGAACGGGCTACCCTGTCTAATTAAATCCTCGGAGAATCCCGGGGAGCCTTATCACTGTTCTTGTTATCAAAGAAAATCCTAAATACGAAAAAAATCAAGGCTTTGCTGATTCAGTTAATAGACGTGGAAAAGACAGGAGCTTCATCCTGTACAGCTCGGGGGCTTAGACTTGTATAAGCAACAGAGGGAAGTGAAATGTGACTACCAGTAACTGTAGAGGGCAGACAGGCAGGTCTGCGTCTCCAGGCGCAGCAGCACTGCTCACACTAGCACACCCAGCAGCAAAAGACAGGAAGCCATCATATATTCATGCTGTGACTTCGGGGAGTTTCTTTAATCAGCCTGAATCAATATGCAACAAAACAATCTCACCCCCGCTTTGTTTTCTTTTTTGCTTTCATCTCCATGTTTGTACGTACAAATGTGCATAATCACCGCAGAACCAGTGTAACAGCACGCCGCGGGAGCGCGAAGCGACCGTTTCCATTTCACAGTTCATTAGAAAACATCTACGAACGATGAACTTTACAAGACACTTTGGGATACGCACGCCGGACGGTCCACGGATGGGGCTATATTTAATGTCTAAAGCTATCTTGAGGTGTCCTACGGCGGCGTGGTATCGGATTCTGTGCCCGTCATTCATCCCCTCGCTCGGGGTTTGCACCACCAGCATATTGTCCCTAATCTCGGTGCATCTGTTGGCTCACAAAGCCCCATTAAACAGCCAGACCACTGTGATAAGGTTACGGACTTAATGCTCAGTGACATAATTAAATTGAGTATTTAATCTGGTCATGAGAGTGGAGGAGTCCTCGACCCCTGCCGGGCGAGCCAGGCACTCGCACGTGATGTCACGACGGTCCCTCTGAATAACTTCTTTGATCCCCTTTGGGTCGATCTGCTCTGTAACTGCTGATAACAACTGCTCCATACGACCCCGTTCAGGAGAAAGACTGAAGACTGGGTTAAACCAGTTTGTACAAAGTCTCTTCCGACCTTAGAGCTGCCACAAGCGTCCACAGTGGAACAGTCCAACAGTCCAAAACTGCTGAAACAGGGATAAGTCGCACACTTTCAAAAACAGCCACTCCCCCAGAGCGTTCACTGTGCTGACGGCTCGTCGCTTCAAGATGATCTCACGTTCAGATTTTCAGTAGACGCTATAATTTACCGATGCTCCTTAACGCTTCATTTGCAGGCTGCTACTGACAAGACTTTTCAGCAACTTTGCTATATTCTTCATTAGCGACTAATTACCTGCTGAAGCGTGCGGTGCTCTCGCCTTCGCTTAGCTTGCTAATCACACAGTTGCTATAGAAACGGTTCAGATCTGCTCGCAGCTTCGCTCTCTGGTTATCAAGAGCTTGTGACATTTAATGTCCATCACGAACATGGTGACACATGGAGACGTGAGTTTATCTGCAGCATTGTACGTCGTTTTAAATGTAGTTGAAAGCACGGCAGACCAGACTGGTGGGTAGAAGAATACCGAATTAGCCTTCTTCCGCAATATTAAGTGGGTTGGTTTCAAGGCATTTTCAGTTAAGTCCCCAACTCTAGTCAATTTAAGGTAAAATCCTACACACTGGTCCTTTAAGCTGCAAGCATGCTTCACCAGCTTGTCGGGTGCTGGGCAAATAGCTTTACAAACCCACCCACCCTCCCTCCCCCGACACCTTTCAACAACAGAATTGGGGGGCGGGTCCAAATCCCCTCATTCACACCCATTTCGCTCTGTGATCAGTCAGCTGTGCAGAGGTGAGATAGAGGAGCTGGAGGCTCTCTCCGAAGGCCTGTTTTTCACGGTTCAGGAAGCTATTTGTCACTTTACACAACAGAATTAGTCGTCTTTCAGCGTGCACTCTGCAACGTTAACGCAATGTTCTCTAGGAAACACCCGCATCCTTCCAGTGTGACCATAAACACTTCTGATTCGGTCGGACAACAGTAGCTTCGACTCTCCTGCCTTTTTCCATTCTCTCTATCGCGTCTGACTTGTCGCCTTGCAGTGACAGCTCTGTCCTCGCCGTGCACTATTTGCAGATATCGTGTCAACGCTTCGTCCTCGCGGGCCGACGCCGTCACCAGCCAGTTGCAGTTCATCAAACCCCCAGTCCATCCCGGACGTCTCGCCACCTGTTCATCATCAGAATGACAGCATAAATGTCGCAGCGGACGCTCAGCGAGACAAATCGCGGGACCGTCCCCTTCTCCTTCTCCTCTCGGACGGCAGCTCGCCCTCGCGTAGGCTGACGGCGCCGGTCGAGTTTGCATCGGGGGCATTTGTTTGGTTTGAAAGGTTCAGACACCACATGCTCCCTGCAGTCGCTCCAGCTGCTAAACACAGAGAACGGCAGTCGACACCCAACCCCCACTCACCTTTTGACCTTTAGCACCTTGACTGTGGCAGAATTTGCGAGGTGAAGCTTGTTTGTTGGGGAGGAACGTTACCACGCCTGCTCCTGACATCTGTAAAGTTGCTGCTTATCAGTCAAGGCAACTTAATTCATGCGATAAACGCATTTAGTTTCATATAGAAAAAGCAAAAAGTGCCTATTTTGAAGTCTGGCCCTCTGTTTCTTAATCATTCTCCTTGAAATCGCAGTCAAGTTTTGTTTTCTGCAGGTTTCCTAAACTGAAACGATCCAAGCTACCCACAGTCAACTTCTTTTATCTGACACCTTTTTAAAAAAAACAGATTTTTTTTCCCCATGTGAGGCCACCACAGGTCACATCTTTAAAAAGGTCAAAAGTGCTCTCCATAATGAAGGCATTTATACGCGGGACCAAAGGTCATTTCATGAGTCCAGACAGCTCCACGTGCTGGTGTCTGACTTTATCCAGGTACAAGTACAAGAACACGCCGGCTGCTGGCTCTGCTGATAAACAGCCATTCACTCCGGGGACAATGAACACATGTGCTGCACTTAAGCGACTCCACTTAAACATCCGGTCTAATTGCGCGCACGCGTAGCCTGACACGAACCACGACTTTGACTTGAGGAAGGCTTTACTCGTAGTTGGCGGCGGTTTTCAGTAGCTGGAACCGATCTTCATCTCGGGACGTGAAAACAAAGGATGATTTGATTTGGGTCAAACGTGAAATTAACCACGCTTCAACAGCACTTCGCAAAATAACGTCGCAGGTTGGTGCAGCTACAACGGCAATCGGCTATATTTTCAAACATAAAGGCATCAGATAGTGCGATTTGTGTCGAAAAACGCATTAATATACGTGAAAAACTTAAAAAAAAACTGTTTCATTTCAAAGTGCAGACATTCATGTGAGGCCGAGCTCCAGCAGACACATTGTCTGGACACATCCCAGTTCTCCCAACGCTACCAACAAACTAAAACAAATGAGCAATCATCATCATCATCATCATCGGGAGGGGATATTCCATCTCATTTCCTGGCTTATACTAAGCCGTCAATTCTGTAATGAGGCAATAGGAACAGATGGCCGTGGTTTAAGAAGGCACCAAACTGTGAGAGGAGACCGTCACCCACGGGACACAACAACAGGGAGGTCACACACTCTCGCTGGCAGCACCTCTGATGGGACTGTCAGCAGTGACAGTTGCCCCATTATGTGCATTAAGTTACCGCAAATACACAATAGAGGAGTCACTGAAAGACCCGAATCTGACCTTTGATCTTTGTTAACCACAGAACAAACCTGTCCTGGTGAGTCCCGACCATAATCGAGCTCTCCTGCCTTCATTTATGCAGATACATTCAGACGACGGTGGCGTTCATGAGCGAAGAATTATGAAGTAATGCTTTAATGGGAGGATAATCATCCCTGATTGTACAACGCTGCTTGACTCACATGAATCCTGCCAGATGACAAATGTTTCCGAGCATGTGATGCACTGTTTTCCTGCTAAAATGGTTTTCTGAGTCACATCGTGTTGTTAAACTCACATGTACGCTCCATGTCTATGAGGAGCGACTACTTTTATATAAGCTGTGGACAAAAACCTAATATTAAACTAAATCTAAGGTAAGATTTGATTGTGTGGCGCACAATTTCTTTAAAAAACTACATTTTTTTTTGACCCGGATGACCTTTTTAATAAACACACAACCCTCTTTCACCAACGTGTCAGGTGTTAAAGCGACTGTTTTACCTGTTTTCAGTCGAGAGAAAGAGAAAGTGAAGGAATAAATTAGAGAGAAGCTGCAAAGTTATAAATATTTTAGAGTCAAAGTGGCACAGATCAGAGCGATGGTTGCTTCTTCGGTTGCTCATCCTCTCAAATTGGGCAACTCTGGGAATTCCGACGCTTCACCAGCGCACAGCCGCGTTGCCAGGCTTTGTTTTACCACTCGGCCTTTAATCACCGTTAAATGGCGTTCACACCTCTTGCAAAATAGTGAACATGAGCGGTGGGTAAGTCCGTGCCTCGGAGCGACGACGCCTAAGGGATGCGTATTGGAGGAGTTGGTTAACAAGTGAGGCACACCGTTCGCCGGTCAGTGGGGGAAACCTAACGTGTGCTAACTTGGCTGATAAGGTTGATAGGGAAAAAAAGTGGGTAACAGTTCAAACAGGCGTAGAAAGATGTTTTAAAGTGACTCAAAGTGCGCCGGGGCGTCGTTAATGCTGTTTTCCACGGGACAGACGCGCGGAAAAACATGCGCAGTTTGAATTTAAACGCAGGTAAATGAGATAAAGATTAGATTCACTGCATTGAACGCGGGCGGACTCCACAGCCCCGGCTGCCACTCACCTTACCCTGCGTGCAACTCCTCGGCCACTCGGTTTTTACTTCTCGTCGCGGCGAAGCAACTTTTCTCGGCTCCGGGTTGAGTTTATCCACTTTGCTGTATCCAATGTGCCCTGAGCCGGTGCGTGTGCGCAAACCGGCGGAGACGAATAATGTTGTTTCGGTCGGTTACCAGATCGCAAATTCCATCGTCGTTCAGTCCGGACTTGCAAAATTTCCCTCTCGGGCATCCAACTTTCACTAGTTTAAGCGCACCGATAACGCGTCGGTTAAAAGGTTGGAAAAGTAAAATCACTGTTGTTGTTATTCCACGCGGTTAAACAAAAAAAACAATAATGTTTAGTTTAGTTTTGTTTTTTTTCCAATGTTTGGTTTCACTGAGCAGGTTTCTTCCTCCCACATGTAGCCGGTGAGCAGTGGCAGTACAGTGGGAACGGTTTGGTGCTGCACTCTGCTCTCAGTTCCCCCACAGGCGTAAAAAGGGGGTTTGGCAAAGCGGGATATACCATGCTGCTTTCACGTGCTGCTCGGAATTTTCCCTACCGCGAACTAATAGCGGTGCTATTTTGGAAAACTAACTCTTGCTTTTGGTTCTCAGGCTTGGCTGTAATGATAATAAGATTTAAATAAAGAGATCAAGAGCTAGTCTAGAGAACGCTCCAGTAAATCGCTGCTTTAAGTGCCCCCCTCTATTACATCTCGCATTTCAGGACAAAACTGGCAACAATCTTTCATTATAATTATAATAATTTAAAATGGTGGTTGTTTTAAAGACTGTAGTGTCCCTAAATCCCACTGCTCTTTGGTGTTTTTCGCGGGAATTGAGAGCAGAGCAAACACCCCTCAAAGTGCACCGCGAAACTTTTGCATACGTTTTGAGGGCATTTACTGCAATGGCTATCATCTGCCTGCAAATCATCTCTCATGCATACACAATATAAAGGATACATATGCATCACAGTTCAGGTCGGTAAACATGAGCATTCACCGAAATCGTGTCATATTTAAGATTTCTCTGCAATGTCCAATATTTGCTCCTAGTATGCAAAGGCGTCATTAGGTGCTTGAGGAATGACTTGTGCACGGCAGACCCCTTCTGGTCAACTGGATACGTGCATCTCATATGTGTAGTGCATGTCATGGTTGGGTTGCCCAAGTTTGTCACTTCACAGACCTCCGTTTAGACGTTTTCCCACCATTTTATTCAGAAAAACTAAGTTGATGACGGTTTTACAAGGTAAAAGTTGTGATACAGGTACATTAATTTACTTTATTTGACTTTAACATGTCCCAAGGCCCACCTGGGACTCTTGTCAACACTTCAAATACAGCTATTTGTAGTTTTGAGCTCTTTATATACTGCTAAGTCAGCCAAGAATTGGACATTGAGGAGCTGAATGAACACAGGGATTTCCTTGCCATTTTCAAACATGTCTTCAGCTATAATGAAGCATGAAATGAGCATTCAGTAAGGATTAAGTCTGTGTGACTGGCTGGAAATGCTGCCCGTGCACGGTGATGTCGTCCAGGGTCCGGTCCTCATCTGCCCTCCCGTTTACAGACGTCGCATCACGTCCTGAGACATCACACGCATATCAATTGAGACCACACAGAGATCACAAAAACCCGGCCGCACACACTTGTCATCTTTAAGGAGCCGCTCTCTCTCTCTCTCTCTCCATGAATCTTTGTTCCCTCTTGTGAAAAGAAGCCTTTTATCTCCCCCTTTCTTAATTCTCCTGTAATGAGTACTGAGGCTACGCTCACTTCAAAGATCGCCCAGCCCCACCCACCGTGCCACTCCTTAAAAACCGCCCCCCACTGACAAGACAGGACAACAACCGTGGGATTTCCTCTGCATTCAATACAGCATATCATCATAGTTATCAGTTAATAACACACTGCAAACGTAACACAAGTGTTCTTCTTAATCTCACAACAATAGGAATAACTTGCATTTATACATGTATTTTCAGTGGGAAGCAACATTTTTAAGTGTATTGTGTCATTTCATAATTCATAAGATGTATTTAACTTTATATTTTACTTTTAAGTCACATTGTGGCTGGGTATAGGGAAGACTTCCTATAATAAAACTCACTGACAGAGCGGAGAAGTTAGTAGAAGATTAAACAACAAAATAGAAATAAGATGTTTCTCCCCGAGACTTCCGATGTGTTTTGGCATGAAGCTTTAAATAATCGTATTAAATATTAATAAAAGTCAGGTACGAGATGATTCTTTTGCTTTTCACAGTGTTTACCTGAAGTTGTTGCTGGTATAGACAAACAGATTATTACAAGATGGAGCAGCGTCTTCACTGAGGTGTTTCACCACCTGAGCCTCCAGAGAAGCTCCAGCGCTGCTTGGCGTCTATTCTCCGGGCCTGGGGAGCTGTACTGGAGGGGACAGAGGACTGAAGATCCCTCATATGACGGTGATGGTCTGGCATGCCAAAATCAGCCAAAGTAAAAGCCGTCGGCGTTGAGTGAAGCTGAGATCTGGTGGCTTTGAGATAAATATTATAGATATCTTATGGGAAACACCCTCTGAGGCACGTAAATATCATTGAACACACCGTTTGTGTCTGTGCTAATGCACAAACAACATAGAAATGAGCTGTTAATACAACAAGATGGAGGTAAATCAGAATATGTCAGAATCACTACTTAAAGCCACTTTTAGCAAGCTATATACAAAACCCAGTGTGTGGGTAAAGCACTTTTTTTTGAAGTTCTTAGTAACGTCATACACCCAGGACCGTCGATCTGTGTGGCTGTTTTGTGTGGATCTGTGTGTGTACGTTACTCGGCACAGGCCCGTATTCATGGCCGGGGTGACGGAGAAGTGAGTTTGAAAAGTGGAAAAGCGGAGTGTGAATGAGTATGCCTGTCTGTCAGGAGTAACGCACTGTATTCATGTCGCCGTCAGGAACACTGGGCCATTCATCCCCAAAGTTCACGCACACACATAACGCGCACAGCCCTCCGTCTCGTCGCTCTGAGAACCAACTTGTCTTTGGAGAGGAGCTGGGATGGGGGGATGGAGGGTGGGACGCTGGCTGGTGGGCGACGGATAGCTGGGGGAGGTGCGGGTCAGAGGGCAACCTCCGCGCCTTCCCAGTATGTTCATTATCACATACCCAAACACAGAGACTGGCTCCTCCGTCTCAGCTCCAGTGTGCTTAAATACACGACTGATGGGAATAAAAACCAACCTCAGCTGTTCTTCAAACACCTGACACTCACTTTTCTTCCATCGCTGAAGGTTTATGGAAGATATTTTTGGGAAACGGTCCTTTAATTCATCATATATTTATTTAGTTGTAGGACACTCGCATGTGATGGACATTGAAATCACTGCTATCTCTTGATTTAAGTCCATGCAACATGTGAAGTCCAAGGAAAACACTTGGGACGTTAGGCACTTGGGACGAAGACGAACCGGACAAGACGAATGTGAAGACACACCATATATACAACCAGTGAGGGAAGGCTTAATAAGACACAGGTGACAATGAAAGCATGCTGGGGAAACGACAGGAAGTGAGTACCAAAGACACGCATACAAAATAAAACAGGAAGTGGCTGAACAGAAACTCAAAAACCACGACGACGCACCAAAATACAGAGTCAAAGTCACGTTTTGTGAAAACCTTCTTCAATCTAAACGTGATTTTGATTCTGGAGAGTTAAGTCATGGTTCAAAAGAGAGCGATTACTTCCTGGTTAGGCTCCCGATCCAACACTGCCCTTGTGTGGTTATTTGTTTAACACATAGCTCTCGAGCACTGAAACGATGCAAATGCAAATTTCCAGATTTTTTTGTCAAACAGAACAGGTTTTCCACGTCTCACACACACAAATGATCATTTAATCAAATCTGAGCCAGACTTTCTCAAAATGAGGATTAGGGCATATGATCAAAAGGTTAGTGGTTTGTCCTTTAAAACCCACAAATGTTAGATGTTTAGTAATGTTTCATTGCTCTTTTGTTATCAGTTTTATTCACGAAAGTTAGTCAGTAACTTAAATTTTTTGAGAATAAACACATCCAATAATCAATAATATGTAAAAAAACAAACAAACAAAAAGGTTTAACAGAAATAAATAATCCAGTAAAAACGATGATGATCAATGAAGGTGAAAGGAATATAAGTTTACAATGGCCACATTAGACTGTACACAATGAAATGACCATATACAGAATGACAGCTACTAACTGGAGCTTGAGTGGAGAGTGTTAGCAGCAGAAATGACACGTAAGGCTCAACATAAAGGTTTATTTTGCTCATAAAGCTCAACATCATTTGCAGTCACACACAACAAATGGGCTAAATGAGCTACAGTATGTGCCAGTAATGGGTGAAGTACTAGTTAAAGGACGATTTCTCACATTTTCTGCTCAGTGTGAACACAAGGATCGTTTACAGCCAGCGAAATCTATTCAGGCGCACAGATGAAACCACGTGAACAGTTAATCCGACACTACCCGTATTATCCACTGGGTGGCAGACCCGCACCTCTGATAAGCACTTCCACCAGTGGCCTTTAACGCTTGATCGCTTGACTGTGTATGTGTTGCAGGTATCAGTCATTCAGGTTTTCCTCTTCAAAATAAGCCTTTTTGACGTCATCCCGCTTGAGACAGTGACGTCACTGTGGGCGTTCACGTGCATTGGTTCTTGTTATAACTTTAATTCCAGATATGAATTGACAGCGTAAATATCCGTACTGTCAATCTGAACATGCAAAAATACACCAACATTCTACATTTTACCAGTCTAAATGTATTTTTGCATATTCAAAACTACGTTATGGATATGACATCTACAGTTTTTTTAAAAATTTATATATATTGTGTATTTGAAATTAACATTGAATTCTACTGGAGATATCCGAAATGATCATTCCGATATCAGTAATGCAACGGCGGATATCTGAAATGAGAGTTGAGGAAAGGAAGGATGCCATTATCTGAAATGTTCATTTTGACTAGGAAGCATGAAATTATGCTTCTTTACTAGTGGAATACATATTTATTTGCATGTGCATGGTATCTGCAATACATAGAAAGAGTAGAGATGAAAAGTTAAGCTCATCTATATTTTTTGTGTGATTGAAGCTCATGCTAAATTTAGTTTTGACCACAGTTTTACATTTACATTCTCTACCAGTCAGAAAAGTGTTGTGGATATTGTAAAAATACACTGAGAGTACAGGTAGGAGCGTTATTCACCTGACGCACTGAAAACAAAACAAACGTGAGAGAGGAGTTGCTATATTCTAAAGCAGGCGGCGGTCACGCGCAAGTGAACATTGTACGTGCGCGCTTCCGTAAAGCAGTAACAAAGATGGCGGCCACCGCCGGATCCATGGGTAAGCCGACTTCGCCGACAGTTCAGACACTGTAATTTCGCTAATTTTACTCATGATGTACGGTTCTCAACATACAGCACTAGCCACGTATTTGGTTTGTAAATACAGAGAGGCTAGCTGCGGTGGAGTTTTGACTCTTAACAAGAATCTCAGTGACAGAAAATGCTGTCTTTAACGCTGCTAGCTAGCTCCCTGGCTAAGCTAAACTAAGCTAAGCTGGCCCACAGTCTTTGGACAACAATCGGCCATCTGCAACAACCTTGGTGTAACAATATGACGCTTGCCGGGCGAGTCAAAGGCTACACTAGGGTTGAGTCCACGCCACAAAACACACGTGTTTTAAGAGCACTGGTGGGTTACTTTTTACTTTGAAAGCGGTGACGCCCGTTAGTAGCTTGATGGGAAGATAAGTTGTTTGCTTAGATAACGTTAGCTGGCAGCGCAGCCGTGTTCATGGCATCCCGGAAGAAATGTACAAAAGAAGCACGTGAATTAAAACTAAACCTCGGCGATTTCTCTCACAGGGGGTTTGACAGTTTTAAAATAACTACGTAAAGTCAGCATCTCTGCCCTTTCACGGTTTGTTTTTACTGCAGTAACGGTTCAGTAGGCAACACCTTGAACAGCTAGCAACGTAACATAGTCTCTCGACCGTAGCAACACCAGAACCAACAAAACTGGCTTCTCTCTGAGGATAACCCTGCTGGCACGCTTACAACTATTTACTGATGTGCATCCAAAGTTTATAGTAGCCAGTCTTACACCTGCTCAGTTGTGAGTTCTTCGTGTGACCACAGCAGGTGTGTTTGGTCAACAAGGTGTCACAGTGGACCACTTTCTCGGGCATCTGAGATTCACACGGTTAGTTCTACATGTGCAGCTTTGCATAGATTACTAACTGTTCAGATGGGCCCCGATAAACCTCATTATTCATGCTGCAGTTTAATAAATTGTGTCTTGTGTGATAAAACCTCTGGAAAGTTCTTTGACTTTGCAGCTTTGGCTTTTGTTGCCTTTATTGCTTACAGTTGTTTTCTAGCTACAAACGCAGTTATTTCATTATTCGAGAGGGAAATATATTTCGATTATTGAGTTCAGGTTGTCACAGCCGGTGTATGTGGTCATCAAGGTGTCACAGGTCTGCTGTGGACTTCACAGGTCTGCTGGGGACTTCACAGGTCCACGTATTCAGGCATCTGATATTTAAACGGTTCATTACGCAGCCGCCGTGAACCAGTGTCTTAGAAAATTTCTGCCTGCTCAGATGTGCCCCGATTAACCACGCGAAGTGCGCTGCATTAAAATGAATGGCGTCTCGTCGCATGAACATCTGGAGAATCCCATGACTAGCTTTTGCAGTTGCCTTCATGGTTTACTGTTCTTCCCCAGCAAAAAACACAATTAGTTTATTATTAGGAGATTTGTGCATTATAGTATAATACACTAAGAATCATTTACAGGTATTGCAATTTTAAAATGTGTCCTCAGTTCTTTTTAAAATTTGGCACAAAAGATTATTTTCTCCCGGTGTGTGATGAGACGAGAGTAATTCAATGAACTTTTCTTCTGTGTGTGCGCGTCCAGTCGTGGTTCCCCGCAGCTTTCGGCTGCTGGAGGAACTGGAGGAAGGCCAGAAAGGAGGCGGAGACGGGACAGTGAGCTGGGGCCTCGCTGACGACAATGACATGACGCTAACTCACTGGAATGGCATGATCATCGGCCCCGCCAAGGTGAGCCACCACCGCATACATATTACTGTTTAGTCGGCCAATAGGCAGACACACGCAGTTGGTGTGCGTGTATTACACAAGGCTACAGGTGTGATGGCGGTAGTGTAGCAGCTGTAGTGGAGATGCTATGCCATGGTAACACTTATTGTTGAGGGTGAAGCTGAAGTAGGCACAGACTAATTATCAATAAGGACTGTATTTAGTCTATTTGGGAGGGTGTACGCAACTAGGCTGAACGTTAACCACTTACCTAACTGATTAATTCATTAAAAACACCAAGGTATGGATTCTTCAACCATCAGCCTTCAGTATGGCACAACGTGGGTGTCTCAGTCGTTTGGACATTTATCTTATGAGCATTTATCTTCTGTCTGACCAGATCACTCACTCAATAATTGGACTTTCAGTGCAAAGCAGAAAATATACTAGAGAAATCAGACAAGTGGCTTCCCCCCCGAGGATCGGATGCATTTGAGTTTGTCGATTTGTGTCACAGTGCACTAGACGCTCTGAGGCTAAAGAGCTAACACTGGGTGTGGTTTTGTTCCCTTTGGTGGCACTTTAATGCTTCTGCCTACCCTCTAGAGAGTGGAGATGATGTAGCACTTCCTCGTGTGGTTTAGAAGAGAAGTGTGTGCACGCGTGCACTGGGCGGCTTGCTTTTTTTGCAACATGTAAAGCATCAACCCACCAATCCTCTGCCACTGTAGCATAAGAACAAATGTGACTGCGTATGAAGATGTCGCGGCAGGGTGGTCGAAATGGCGTCAGGTCCTTGTGTGGAACGTGACGAGATCAGTTGCGCCTGCTCCTGAGGACCAGCGTCTTATTTTCAATCCGACTGAAGAACACACACTCGTGCAGCAGTAGGATTAGTGACGTTAACATAAAACATCAAACACAAGTGAGCTTTACTAGCATTAAGGGTTGGTCGTCTTTGAGCTGTTGTCCGTCTTTGTCCTAACCGAAAGCTTCAAGTAAAGGGAACTTTGGTGGAAGTTGTTTTGCAAGCTGCCGTTTCAAACCCAAACAACGGCGCGTTTTAATCGGTGGCGACCACACAGCATCACATTTCCTCGACTCTCTCGCTCTTCGGGCTAACCTCTCACCCTTTCTTTACTGCAGACTGTCTATGACGGCAGGATATACAGCCTGAAAATAGAATGCGGCCTCAGATACCCAGAGCATCCACCCCTCGTCCGTTTTGTGAACAAGATCAACCTGACCGGCGTACACAATTCAAGCGGTGTGGTGAGTATCCAGATTTCAACAGGCGTCCTTTTAGATCCTTCATTTAAAGTCTTTATCGGTGTGTCGTGGACCAAATTAGACCGGTGCAGTATAAAAAAAAAAAAAAAAAAAAAAGAGGAACACATCCTGCAGTTTTTAAACGTTAACATTTTCCAGATGTTGGGTTCAGTTACAGACTTACCATCTCATTTAAATACTGAAATAGGAACTGAAAGGAGTCCTACGCTCAGAGAGGGGGTGGAGTTTACCGCCATGTTTCATTAATGAACTTAGTCACTGTGACTGCAGAGAGCCGGGCAGGTGTCTGTGTTATGTGAACGTTGGTGGACGCAATCACATGTCGCAACATCTTGGTCAGTCAGATGAGCTTTGAAGAGAACATGTTTGGTTCATAGAGTGAAGAATTGCACCAACCATCTTTTCTGGTGCCACTGGATTCGTTTTGAAGCGTGTGCAAGCTGTCGGGGTGCGCGCGTGCAAACATCTCGTTTCAAACAAATGCTTATGAAACCTGCCGTGAACGCGAGTGCAAAAAGTCTTTCAGCGAGGCGACGCGTGAGCAACGACGGCAGCTAAATGCTGCGCGGTCAAATCCAACTTAGTTTAGTTTAAAGTCCTTGAAATAATTCAGTTGCACCCTTTGTACCAGCACGCTTTGGCCTAAAACTGCATTCTGCAAAGAGGTTTCTCATCGAGGTCGTAATAAAGCGATCCCCCTCTCTCCTCCTCCTCCTCCTCCTCCTCCTCCTCCTCCTCCTCCTCTCCTCAGTGGACATAAAGGCGGTGACGACGCTGGCCAGGTGGAAGAACTCCTACAACATCCGGACGGTGCTGCAGGAGCTGCGACAGCACATGACGCTGAAAGAGAACAGCCGCCTCCAGCTCAAGGCCAGGAGTACAGCAACTGTTTCCCCGCCCCTGCTGCTGTCCCTCTGCTATCTGCTACACACACACACACACACACAAACACACAGCAATGCACACACACACACACGCAACACTTAACACTGACTCTACCACTTTCAAACCACACAGCCATCATGTAATCCAAGCACTCCACTCCCACCTCCTTCCTCGAGCCTCCCATTGACAGAGGAGGGACGGCAGGTGAACCTGACCTCACCCGCTCGTCCATCCATTAAAAGTTCACGCAGACCAGACATTTCGAAACAAGAATACTGTACATCTCACTAATGTTATTTTTTATTATCTCTGTGTTCTGCATCCAGATTGTAAGATAACAAACGACCTGATTGAGTGTATCGATTATGTGTGCGCCAAGACCGATTCTTCACGAGAGGCGACAGTCCCTGTTATTTAGATGTTGCACCGAGGCATTTAAATCAACTCGCTGCTCGGCAAAACACACATACCCCTGTAAGCCCGACTAAAATGTCACCTTTAAGCTCCTTTGACACTGAAACTCCGTTATCTCGCTGCAGGCCGAGATAGATTCCCACCATAAGAAGAAAACCGACGCTTCTGCCCGGGTCTCCCCGGTGCTACCGTCGGTTTCAGGAGTCCTCGGCTTCCACAATCCCGACGATGTGAATTTGACGGGCCTTCCTTGAAACGAGTGCGTGTCCGGTACATGGGAATAAGCCGCTACTAGACGTTCAGCGACATGTATCAACGGGGTCACTGCTGGCTCATCACCATGTTCTCAGACTTGTCTTCTGTGTGCCATATATGGTCTATAGCGCTTTGTGATAGTGATTGATTATTAGCAGCCAGGAGGTGGTGGGGGGTTGGGGGTTTCAGGTCCTCGCGGCTTCTTCTCTCTTCAGAGAACGAGTTTGTGCGCCAATTTTTTTTTCAGATCACCACTGTACTGCGGGCCTGTGTGGAGCAGGAGGAGCTGTGATTTTTTTTTTAACTTTTTGTTTTTTGTTTTTGCTTTTTTTTTTTCTTCGGTCCTTGTTTTGCTGTTTATTCTGCTGACCTGGCGATTCCATGGTGTCGGTCTATTCTCATAACAGTGAACGCCCACTGAACGCAATGTACGGCTTTGGATGTTTATTTTATAACAGGGGTTGAGTCTAATCAGGGTGATGGTGATCTGTTGCATGGTTTTATTTGAATTAAACGTTATTACTTTTTGGGTCGTCTTAAGGCTGGCGATTCTGAGTGCGCTGCAGCACTCTGTAGCCCAGTGGCAGCAGTACGCCGACAACAATGCATAATCCCACTGAGCATTTTAAAACATGGCTGAGAACACAACTTCCTGTGTCGCGCCTCTGTCAGATGGCGGCGATAACTCAGCGGACAAGTTGAGTCAGAACTCCCACTCCACTTCAATGCAACGGCATTTTGTATTGCATTAACAAAGCACCGAAACACGCCGTGAAAATAAAGCGGGCATTTTACATTTCTTGACGCCAGCCGCTGATCACGGAACTGGAAATGTCGGCGTCAGGGCAAGGCCAAATAAAAACAAAGCGATGCGTTTATAGCCTCACATTAGCTCCACGTGAACTTTAAAATAAAGTTTTGCACATTTACATGAAGTCAGATAAACACGTTTTACTGGTGTTTTAGAAGCTGGCAGGTGGAGACTGCTCTGACTTTTTATTTCCTATTATGAGCCAAGGTCCAAAAACACTGGATCCTCCAAGCACACACTGCTATAATGGAAGCCCCTTAGTCTGAAATGCTGGCTTTTGATTATGAGGAGTTGCTTTCTCAGATACATGTTATTCTGTGGCTGAGTTGTTCTCCACATGATGAATAAATAAATAAATAATTTCATATATGGAAGGATGAATACGCAAACTGAGGAGTATGAGCTTCTGAGCTGCATTTGTGGAAAGGTTTGCACGTGAAAAAACCAGCGTTCCCAGCAGAGTATTGCAGTCTCATCCATCACATTGGGAGAGGCAGTGGTAAAAGTAAACTGCAGAGCGGCTGAGGCCAGCTGCCCGCACACAGCGCGCTCGTCTGTCTTGCCGGGCTGATACAGCAAGATGCTTCTCTAAGCGAAACCAGACGCAGCATCCCCATTCAACAGCTGTTGTTGCTTCTATTTGCATCTTCTCTGCTGCAGGGAAAACGGACAAAGGGGTGGCACGACCCGAGCTTGGGGGAGAAAAGATTGGCGAATCAATCACAGTGGGTGATACAGCTGGGTGCCCTTCACTCCCTTGTATGCCGTGCACAGAAGCTCTTGAGGACTTCCAAGGAGAAACAATCAGCTAGATGCAAAGCCGTGCACAAAGCAAAAAATATCATCGATTTAAATAAAAACAAGGAAACCACATGCAGTTAGACTGAGCCTGTTTGCATTTTTCATTTGCCATGATCTAGTAAACTTCATGTGACTTTTTTAAATCTATCTATTCAGCATCTTTTCGTCAGGTTAACGTGACGTGCTGGCTGATCGGGAGCATCCTAAAAGGAAAACCTGTCAGGTTTCCACATCCCATCCCTCTAACAGCCCTAATGTCAGCTCAGTCAGCTGCAGGTTTGTGCGTAGCGCAGGCGTGGGCGCTTAGGGCAAATATAAAACGGACAAGCCCTCAATCACTCTAATTAGATTCGCCATGATGGGATGCTTCTCCATCAGCCCAACTGTATCGAAGAGTGGAAGAGAAGACGGCGCGGCGTGCCACTCAATCAGCATAATCACACGTGAACAGTTGTGCAGGATGATCTAACGCGCCGGCTCCCGTCTGACCCTGGGCAAACCACCGATAGCTTTAACTGAGTTACGATACCGAAGCATTCAAAGGGACGCGGTAAGGTGTTGATATGGAAACTGCACAGGCCATAAAGGATTTTTCCAGCACGTTGACTTAAAACCTGTGTTACCAAGATGGGATCGCTCACTTTTTGCTGGAAACAAATAGCATCTACATTTGAAGAGCTCTTTTGCTCCCCATCGGCATCTTGTTTCAGATATCCAACCCGTTATAACACGCATATTGTGGCTTTGTAGTGATGCATTTGCCATGAATGGCAAACTTTGTTCCCGTACACATAAGTACACATAAAGGTGTGTATGGAGAGTTTTCAGTTCAGTTCAATTCTAGTTTTTATGTAGCGCCAATTCACAACCAAAGTCATCTTAGAGGATTTTACAAACAGAGCGGGTCCAGACCACACTCATTACTATTGATTACACCCAGCAGTTCCACCATGAGCGAGCACTTGGCAACAGCATGGGACATGGGACATGCATGTGTGGAGAATGTAGTTTGTTTGCTCAAACTAATGACATGTTTACATGAGCAATGCGTTTAATCGACGGCCTTCGACGCTATCTTCAGGAAAACAATCCAGCAACGCAAAAGAAAATTGATTTTACCCGTATGCATATCCAAAGCTCCCTACATTATGACGCCCATACCCACAGAAATAAGTAGGATGATCTTTACAAATAAAGGAATACAGAATACATAAAATATAAACATACAATCTGGAGTTTTGTTTAATCCATCAATGCATCCATCCACCATCTGCACCTGCTCGTCCTTTTCAGGGATGCGGGGAGTGAAGTCTACAACAAAACACACGAGGTAAGATCTGTGGGACACCCTGGACCACGGCATCAGTATCAGATCTTGCTCCTGTGTCACAGAACTCGTTGACTTCCACAACACAACAATAACATTATGCATTATTATTATGCATCACTGTTAAATCATGCTGATGATGTATGCGGTTTCACTTGACCAGTGTTTCATAACATAACCGGATTTATGGACAAAGCATCTTTCCTGAGTCACCGCTTTTCCCCGGCGTTCAACAGCTCAGCCCTGAGTCACAGCGAGACTCACGATGAAGAGGCAGAAATACCCGCTCTTCCACTCGACCACAATGCAGCGCAATCGCACGACAGATCTCATTTC
This sequence comes from Datnioides undecimradiatus, assembly GCA_008933995.1. NCBI lineage: Eukaryota > Metazoa > Chordata > Actinopteri > Lobotiformes > Datnioididae > Datnioides > Datnioides undecimradiatus. The sequence goes on from WARS01000013.1 coordinate 20,975,420, forward strand.
ATTTTTAGCTTTTATCTCCACCTCCATCTGCTATCCTCGCGGTAGATCATTCTAAAAGTCCACTGGTTATGTGAAACCGCGTCAGATGATCTGAAGGTGGGGTTCTTTCCCTTTTCCCTGACATTTCCATTTAGTATTAATTGCTCGCAGCTTTATTGTGAATGACTAAACTCACTTTTAAAGAGCATCTGGTAATGCCTGAAATGTGGAATTAATCATACCCATGTTTCCTGATTATCATCTGAAAATCTGCATTCACACACACACACACACACACACACACACACACCATCTCGCTGATAATTTAACTCCATTGCTTTGGATTGCACTCCATTTGTTACATTCACATGTAAAGCACAGGAGGAGGAGGGAGGGTGGGGTGTGTGTGTGTGTGGGGGGTGCAGACCAGTTGTGGGAGGTGTCAGATGGTCGCTGACACACACACTCCCACATCCATTCTCCTGCGCGACCCGGTGTGTTCAGGATTGAGCAGGAGCAGGGACGGAGCCCATCTGTCACGGGGTCACACACACACACACACACACAAACCCACAATGACAGACTCTCCCTCGGTGTTGATTTGCATTTTTTATGGCGAGCACATGGTTTTAATACTCACATTAACGGGCAGGAATAAGAAAATGCTGCTTTTAACTTAAACAGGAATCACTTATACACACCTCCACACACACTATATGTTCCCAAGCTGCTGACACATTTGCGCTGTTGACTGGATCCGTGTGCACAGCATACGTGAACCTTAACTGTAGGAACAAGTTTTGATCACCTCATTGGTTTTATTAAGACTTTGAATTAACACACTTTGAATGTTGCACACATGTAAAATCAAAGAAAGGAATGTCGTTGTTCCCCATTTGCTGCATGAGCAACAATTGTCATTTTCTACTTAGTATCTGAACGCTAACCTGCTAATTAACGTGTTCTCGCACAAATCCTCCATAAAGGCACCAGTTTCATCCTGTAAAAAGTCAGTGTGGAGCGACCTGCTCAGCTCCAGCCTCGACCTGCTCAGCCCAGCCTGACCCGCTCAGCTGGATGACGACGCGCTGATGCCGCACTCACCGGGGCTTAACTGTTTCCTCTCTGCTGCGGCTGCTGGCGATCACTAATGCTGAGCGGGTAGTTTGAGCCGTAGCTTCACGCCATCTGAAAGGCACAGCGTCACACTAAGCTTTGAAACAATATGTCCAAACCGGCGTTGCAACACAGCGACCGGTTTGCTTTGCACCACGCTGACGCCGAGTAATGTAAAGTTGTAGCAATGCACTTAGTACAGTGACTCTTGTGTAAGATGTGAAAACCAGAAGAAGAGTCCGCTTTAATGGAAAGCCGGAGCGGAGAGAAACAGAAGATGAGGTGTTTGTATTGTCTAATTTGATTGATTTCAACTCACACTTACTCTGTACTCTGCATTTTAGCTCATAAGTAATCTGATAATTTAGTTACTTTGCCTTTAATTTGCAATGATTTCTTGTTTTATGTATTTTTATTCCACTAATATAGTTAAGTGTAATTAGAAAACGCTATCTATGCTTGTACCTTTACACCACGGTGTGATGCTACTTTTACCTTTATCTGACGACTTCTTCCACCTCTGCACGTCACGGCGCATCCAAGACATTGTGATCAAACCTAAACCTGATTACATCTGATCCAAAAATGCAGCTTTATATCCACCGGCTCAACAGTGCATGGATTTATGTTTTAGCTTTGAGTTAGCCGAACTATTCAGCAGCTTCTGGTGCTCAAAACGATGCAGGAGAAGACGCGACAGCACATTTAAACCGTGGGAACAGATCTGGGCGATATCACTGTTTTACTCAAAAAGAAAAAAAAAAAAAGTTCCCTTCGCTTCGGGAAATCCCGCAGGTTAATTTTTAAATTTGCTTAATAGCTTGTCATTAATAACCTCCCAGACTTTTCTTCCTCTTGCCCTTAACAAAATGAGCAATAAAGCAGAGTGAGTGTTTGGGAAATGGAGAGTCATCTGAGTGGGGTCACCGGGGCTGTAAATTTCTCTCCCGACGTGTGACAGATCGTCTGCAGCCTCCTGCGGCCTGCGGCCCGCCTCGGCCTGGCCCAGCGTGGCTCTGCAGCGTGGATGGTTGTGGGCAGACGAATGGCACCCCCACCTCCTCCACTCCCCTATCCAACCCCCTTATCCAGCCCTGCAGCCCTCCACCTCCCCTCCTCACACTCGCAGCCATTATGAAACCCCAGCAGATGGCCAGGAGACAAAGGGTGTGTGAGGGTGAGAGGCCCTCATCTCCCCCCCAACACCCCCTCCCCACCACACGTTTCCTCATCCCCCCCCCCACACCACTCATCCCACCTTGTCCAACGAGAAGTAAGCAGTCTGTTGCTGCAGCGTTACAGCTGGAACCCACTGAAAGTTCTTTCTCACGCACACACACACACACCCTGTCACCCCCAACACACACGTACGCAATGCACGCACACTTTCTCGCCACGTGCCTGCAAATTAAGACAAATTGACAGCTCTTACTCCATCCCTTGCTCATGCAGATGTGGCGATTTAGCCTCGATTCCTCGCTCCGAGCGAAACGAGCTCCTTTAATGCGGCGACATTAGCCTAAATGATTCTTGGTGTCTTTTATCAGGCGAGAGCTCCCATTTGGGGCCCTGCGGCAGGTAATTCTCCTTTTGACAGTGCAATTGAACTGGCCAGCGCTGAAGGGCTATTTGGCGAAGAGCCATTTAGCGTAAGTGCTCTCAAGGCCGGCGAATGACACTTGTAGAGACAATGTCACCCCCACTGACACCATCAGTTGATTGTGTATTGAACAGAAATGGAGGAGCGGTGCAGGCCCCAGGCCAGAAATATGCAGCATTATTGGCAGGGCGAAGTCCAAGGCGTGTGTCCTGGGGAAAAAAAAAAAAAAGGAATCCAGGCGGGCTCCGTGGAGGTCTCTGTCAATACCAGGTGCCAAGGACACCGGGACGTGGACTGCGAGGCGATAAACCAGCTCATTTCGCTAACGTGTGCTGCATGATCATTTTTCACGGGCTGCAGCAGAGCACCGGCTCTCTCTTTACCTTGCTGAGATCAAGCTCCTGTAAATGTGCACAGCATAAAAAAAACCCCAAAACCCCACAAATTCCAAAAAATGTAGATTATCGTTTGACGTTTTGAAGCCACACCAAGGCCCTCCCTGTTAAAATCAAATTAAATTTCCGCTTTGATGACCCGAACCTGTTGCCGTTCTGTTTCATACGTTTATTTAGCCTCTTTGATGTTCATCATTTCTGCCCCGTGTGCACTTTTATTAATGTGCAGGTGCTGCGTTTTGACATTTTCTCTTCTCATTGACCCACATTTTCTCTTTTTAATATCATCACAGATAAGTGGCATGCTGACATTCCTGCTGATGGATCCTATTCTCGCCTCCTATGTCCCTGAATTCAGTGAGTTCAGCCTTGTTACACATGGTCACGCTTATTTTGCCATAAAACATCACAGACTGATGTGGAAAAAGTGTGAAATGAGCGATTCTTCCACTGAAGGTCCAGTTTTAACATTTTGCCGTGTTTGGATAAATCCCATTCTTCACGTGAGGGCCAGGGGGATGCAGTTAGCTTAGCTTAGCATAAAGGCTTCTAAAAGCGCCACATTTAAACACATTGTATCTTCACGAGCAAATGTAATGCACCTGTTGTTTTACTAAGCCAGTGCATAGCTTCATCTGCCACCGGGCACGTCATCACTCCATCTATTCACCATATTTCCATTTCATCTCTCCCGTTTCTTTCCAATTGGGACGGCGTCTGCAGCTCTCGCCCCGGCTGCTCCCCGGAGACTCTGACATGCACCGGAGCAGAGGCCGGTGACATGTGTGATTGATGACCCCCAGAATGGAAAAGAGAGAGATGGACAGATTCCTTTTATCAGGATTGAGGTCTGACTAGATTAAAACGCAGTTGTACAACGCCTCCTCCCCCCTTTATTTTGGCGTGCCCCTCCTTCCACGCCCTGTCAGTCACCGCACACCTGATAGCTGGGAGTTCTTTCCTCATCTCCACCGCTGACCTCTCATCCCACCTCCCCCGATCGAGGTGACGGGGCGCGGACGTGGCCGATTGTGCGAGACTTTAACCAGCCACTGCCGAAAATGACTTGAGGTGTTTTTGTTATTTGCCTCGGCAGAGAAGTGTGCGAGACAAATCTCGGCGGAGCGCTCCTAACACCATTTGCACAAAGCTGGTCGTCGAGGAGGAGGTTGGTGGTGGTGGTGGTGGTGGTGGGGGAGAGAAAAAAAAGAAAAAAGTAGGAAACGTGTTGGAACATAAATCACAAGTCGCTCCGCGCAGCAAACCACAATCAGCCCTTGAAAAAACACGCGGAGTGGAGTGGGGAAATTCTCCATTTTCTCACTCACTAAGTGCTGATTAAAAGAAAAGAGACAATCACTCTCATTCACTGGCGCGCAGCTGCCGCGTTTGTCAGATGGCGGAGTGGGAGAGTTCTGTGGAGGTGCTGAAAAGATGCCTCGGTGAAAAGGACCTGCGTTTGTTTTTCAGATGGCTCTCTAATGACTGGATGTGATTAACACAAATTATCTCACTTATCACAGCTCAACAGGCTCAGATCGACGGTCTCCGGGCGCGTTCTCCGCAGCGCTACTTAACATGCGTTTAATCAGACTCAGCAGCCAGCATCGCACACACAAGGGCAGCAATGACCAGATTTCCCCCCGCAGCAATACTGCGTCTCTGTCTGTGCGTGATTTCTCTTTGTGACTGAGAGGCAACTTGCTGTAAAATTTTTTTACAGGATTACAATTACAGCGTCAGTTTTGGGTCAAATTGCGCCTTGTTTTGCGTTTTCACACTAGTCTGTGCTCATGCGTGACATCACTGAAACGTGTGTACTAAAGGCCTGAATGAGGATGAAGCATCATCTGCAGTTTTCTGATGGTTCACAATGAGCCCGGGGCTTATTTAGTGTTTTTCATCCTGCCAACCATCCGCAAGAAAACACAGAAACCAGTAATGTGTTGGCTCATCTGGCTATTAGTGGTGTGCGATACTGCAAGATTTGGTATCGATCCGACACCAAGTAAACGCAGGGCCAATATCGCCGATACCGATGCTTTTTAATAATTAAGGTGGACGCATCATCAAATTGCTAAATCTGAATTGAGTTTTCATGAGCTTTAAGTGTTTTTGTGATCTTTTTTCCTTTGGATTATTAATTAGTTAAAACCCAGGACGGAATTAAGGGCTAAGTTTATAGGTAAATAGAAAATATTTTATTATCATAATAAAAGTTTTTGTTCAGAAACAACAGAACAGTAACAAAACAACCCCCCCCCCCCCCAAACACTGTCATGTCTGGATTATTTTTCCCTAACCAAACAAAGTGCACAAAATTATCACTGGAGAACAAATTAAATTCTTTTTTCCAGGCAGAGCGATCAGAAACTACAATACAAAAATTAAATAAAAATTCTCAGTGCAACATCAAAACAACAGGGGGAGGAGGAGCAAAGTGCGCCTGCTCTGCACTGTAGGGTGTAGAGCAGCAGCCCATTGGTTTCTCCTGAAGGCACTGATTAGTAGTAGAGATTAGTACTTTTTACTTATTACAATATAATAACTGAGTCTATATTAATTTAACCTACAATCTGTAACACATCTGCATTAACATGGCTCAAAACAGCACGACCCATGTTGTAAATGTTATACGTTGGTGAGTTTTGTCTGTACGTCAGCTGCGGTTCTGATCGAGACGACAGTTTGTTATTGGTTTGGTGCAGTCGCTTGTCAGTGGTGTCGTTATATCCCCTGTGTGTATGCATCACTGTCGTGGCTTAAATACCCACTTTGCTCAGGTTTAAGACGCATTTTGTGACACAGTTTTCCGGATTTTCCAGAACTTTTTCAACCAGATGACTTAACCTTAAGTAACAGAAGGAGAAGAAGGCTGAGGAAGTGTTTGCAGTAGCCCCTCCAGGACGTCAGAGAGGAGAAGACTTATCTTTGACATAAAACTGCATTATTCAGTGCTTTTATAGGTTTTAATGACAGGGTTGCTTTGGAGGGGAGGAGTCTCTGAAGCCTCCTGAACAATGAACACTGAAGGAATCCTAACTGCGAGAAGCTGACTGACGTGGCGTCTAAGACAAAACTCTGATGATCCCACGCTACATCACAACATGACCGGTTTTGTTGTCGTCGTTTTGATTGAGAGACATCTAGTGGCAGATTATTACATAATGAATCTTTAGCTGTTACGATATAATATACTGTGTATTTCATTAAAACATGAAAACACATAGTAACAATGATAAACAGGTGGAGAACGGATAAACAGAGGAATATGATTCATTTACACTATTTGATTAAGTTCTGCTTCACACTTGGGTTGACACATGGTGAGATCATGCTGTTATTGAGCACGGTGGATGGTATCATGATAAGTGTGTGGACTCTAAGAGGGATTTTAAAGATGTATGGGACGGTAACGAAGGAAGAATATGTCTCATTGATCAGCTGCACAGATACAAGCCATACCATATGTTATTACATTATAACATGCAACATTTCACATTTTAACAATATAAGTTATCAAGCTTTAACATAATACATAGTATATTGTTATAACAAGCCATAATAACATTAAAATATCATATTGTAGTGTGAAAATTTTTATTTTATTTTATTTTATTTTATTTTATTTTATTATATTGACAATTTTTTGTTTTTCAGAAGCTGCAGCTATATGTTTCCTTATATCATAACCAATAGAACAGATGGGTGGATTAAGTATTATTAAAGAAAGTTGTCATCAGTCTTAGTTTTGCTTTCAAAAGCCTCCAATAGCTGCCTACGGGAGTTTCTAACAAATGCTACTGAAAGAACAGTAAAGAGTTTATGTGTTGGGGATGAGTTTGTGGATTGATGCACGTTTTGTTTGGGGCTGCAGGATCGTGTACGTAGCACTGAGTCAAGCTAAACTACAGTGTGCGTGTTCACGATAATAAACATGGAACAAGTCACCCACTGGCAGACTTCTTAGTACGATACAGTCATTGTTAATGGGATTGGTCAGCTAGGAAAAATAAATAATATCACCTGTTTCACAGCTGAAAGTGGATTTTTGTGCATTGTGCTTTTACAGTAGACTCAACCGGAGATGATTTGTCCTTTGAGCACATGCTGCAGCATGAAAATCCCGCCCATCAACATCTGTCAGTGAGATTATAGTATATTTTGTGCACTGTGAACTGTACCTTGCAGAGCCATCTGTGAGTGAGCTGCGTTAAAGCTGCTGCCGTCTCGGTGGCCAACCAGAGTGTGACCCCGTGACCTCGCAGCCACCCGGAGGTCAGTCTGTCACAGCCGGTGGACCGGAAGCGACCGAGGGGGCCTTTTTATTCAGATGACGGTTATATGAGTGTATGGATGGCTGGGGGGGGGGTCTACAGAGAGACATAAAACTGCCAGGGATGTACTGAGGACTGAGGTGAATAACAGAAACTGTAAACCGCAGACTGACATCACAAAAAAACAAATATGTAAATAAAAAAAAATAAAAAAATATAAATAAATACTGTATTGGTTTGCATCTGTGTCAAAATCTGTTGATGCACATGCCTTAAATAGATATCTGCAACACTATCCTGCACACAACATCTATCTATATCAATTATACAAAACCCAATATCCAATTAAAATCAATAGAATCCAGCATTTTTTCAAAAAATTTGCAATTTTTTTTTCCTGATATCTGTTCCAAAATAAGAAATTTTCCCGGTGGTGCTTTATTAAAACAGATTTAAAGTAGTTTGACACCAGAAAATAGAGACAGTAGAGTTACAATTTGACTTATTTTCCGTATTTACAAGCAAGTTACATTAAAAAAATGAACCATCTAAGGTAACGTGCAGGCTGACGTGACAAGATAAACACAAATTTTTTTTTAAAAAAAAATTGTGTTTTGAAGCAAATATTAACATTACGTATTATGATAAACTGTAAAAAGTTGAAGTTTGTGAATCAAAAGGAGCTGGATGGGTTAAAAGACATAGACAAATATAATGAACATTAAATTAAACCCAATATAAACAGAAACTAACTTGCAGCACTTGAAAGGATTTTGGTTTTCGTCGCTGCACACACAGAGTTTAGTTACTATAATGAAGTACTGAGATTCCACATACAAGTATCTGCATCCAGATCCCTTCACGCGTCTCCCTCTGTAAGTTAATTATGACGCTGACCTAAATTCGAGGAAAATGAACACAAGCCAGTCCTGATTTCCATACCAAGGCTGCTTTATTTAAAACATTTTAAGAATGATCTGAAGATGATGATGAAATATCAGAGGTGGTGGCGTTGTTAGGAGGAAAGGGGTGTGTGTTTGGGGCAGCATAAATTGTGTTAGCTACTTCATTGAAAGACAATGGAGGACAAGATGTTGTGTGTAGTGTCACCCACGTGCTTCTGCACCACTATTGTCTGCTCTCCTTCCCTGGGAGAGGGGAGACGAAAGGGGTGAAAGGAGGAGGAGGAGGAGGATGTGGGAGGAGGTGGGTTAGTTGACTGCTGTGTGTGTGTGTGTGTGTGTGTGTGTGTGTGCGGGTGCGTGCAGGGAGAAGCACAGACGGCTCGTGGTAATTTGATGTGTGTCCCCGGGGATGTTTGATGGATTAATGCTAAGCAGCTCCCTCTTCCAAAGCACCACCTGATCTTTGGGGCTCGTGCCCCACATATAAAAGGCTGCAGTAGTGCTGAGCTCAGCTAGTCCAGCCATCTCTCTCTCTCTCTCTCTCTCTCTCTGCCTCTGTTTCTCCCTCTCACCACTTTCTGTCTTCTCTCCATCCTCCCCGTCCTCTGCTTCCTCTCTTTCTCTGCTACTTTCACTACATTTTCTCTTCCCCTCTGGCTTTCAACAATTTCCAGGACAGATTTTTATTTTTTGTTTTGTTATTTTGTGGCGTGGCCTTGCTGACGGAGGCTACCTGGAAAGCTTCGGCACATTTCTGCTCTTTTCTCTTTCCTGTTTTTTTCAGGCTCTTCACATTTTTCTATGAGGCTCTAGCAGCAGGGTTTTTTTTTTTTTCATCCGGGGGAAAAACAACATCAACAACAACAACAAAAAAATGCCACGCTCTTTTTTGGTGAAGCAGCCGAAGGCTCACGACTTCTCATCTTCCAACTACTACCATCAGCACCAGCAGCACTGGGACGACTCTTACACTGTGACACATGCCATCACAGAGTCAGCCACCAACTTGGCGGTGCGTTTGAGTGAAAATGGTGAGTTGACGTCTCTCTGAGTTTCCAACTTTTCTCTCTTTTTTTAAAATGTGCATTTCTGCTGCAGTAGCCGTCGCTTTCCTCAACCGGAGATGATCCTTGTGCTCTTTTGCACGCAGATAGAGAAAAAACAACATAAAAAAACAAAACAGTTATTCATGCAAACATGTTTATCTTGTCGCTGCTAAATAATCACTCTTGGAAACCCCCAAAAATCCCCCCACAGGCATCGCTCGCCCCCCTTTTCGCGTGTTCCCCCAGGACTTTTGTTTTCTAACTCGGTGGATGCTAAATAGTATTCAGGTCACGCTGGCTCAATCTGCTTAATACTCAAACCAGATCACACAGCAGCCCTTGGCTTTAATACTATTGTGTACATGAATGATGAGATATACGTGTGCATGGGCATCAGGCACAAAATCTGATGCAAGCCTTTGTGAGGTCCAACTAGAAAGAAGGAAAGGGGGGGGGGGGCTCGGTAGAAAGCAGATAGCCACATGGGACTGTGTTGTCCTTAGATGGTGCAGTTGCCCTTGAGTCTCTCCTCTTATCATCCACCCCCCCCACCCCCCCACATCCCCCCACCTCTCTCGTTCATCTCTGCATCTCTCTCCATCTGATCCTGCAGGATGTTAGATAGCCACGGGGAGTAGGATTGCAGCAACACAATCCATATGTGGAGCAGCGAGAGGTGATGGAACAGGGTTTTTAGGGGATGGGTATTGACTGGAAAATACAGAGTGCTGCAGGTAATTCAATAAAGTGCAACATGAGCAGTGCATCGGCAGACAGTAGATTTTTACATCCGTGGGATTTCTGGAGAGGCTGCATGTGAGAGCAGCCCTGCAATGCAAACAATATGGCGTGCGTGCGCGCGCCTGTGTGCGTGTCTGGCTTTGGGAAACATCCAAAGAAATGTGTGCTTGCTTTGAGCACACACGCACACACGCACACACACATCACCAGCAGCAGCAGCAGCAGCAGCATCACAGATCTTGTGTTCGAGTTGAATCATTTGTCCCCCAGATTTAGGATGCCAGCTGTCTGCTTCCCTTTGTGTTCCAGTGTGTGTGTGTGTGTGTGTGTGTGTGTGTGTGCAGAGGGGAGGGGGGGGGGCTCTATATACCATTGACTGCTGTCAAGATCAGACAGCAGCCCCCCCTGGACCAAACACACACACACACACACACACACACACACACACACACACCCTCAACCCTCCTTTCCCTCTTTGCCAAATCGCAGCCTCCCCCCCCCCCACCTGTCACTCAATCTCCCCCTCTCTGCGCTCATGAACAGTCTCAGAAACAGCACAGATGGGGAATGATCTGATTAAAATGATTTAGTGATTGAGGGGATTTCACTGCTGAGACGCTCTGTTTTGGTCACCCCCCCCCTTCACACACACACACACACACACACTCTCACACCCCCCTCCATCACAGATTCAGACATGTCGAGGCGGCGACAGGTGGATCGATCCGGAGCCAAACTATCGCTCTGTGGCTGTTTTGTCAATGTCAGCACATTGTGTTTGACTTACATTCAATCACAATGTGCCTTTTGGATGTTTTTCCCACTCATGATAGCACTTGTTGGAGCCAGTGGGGGGGTATTGATCGAGGCAGAAACTGTGCACTCATTAATATTTCATTCCCAAAGCATGCTGAACCTGGCACTTACAAATAGCTTCCTGTATAGGTTTCATATTGATCAGAGGTTTGGGTAAGAGGGCACTCTTCCTCAGAGGTTATTCCGATCACGAGGATCCTCCATTCACGTGCTCCAGTGGTAAAAAGATCTTTTCCAGCCTTTTAATTAAATGTCTTTTTCCTTTCCCAGGCTACATCCAAGATTACATCATCCCCTCAGTGTTGCAGAGCACAAAGGAGAAAGGTCACGAGCGGTCCGGTCTCTCCTCAGGGCCTCTGTACTCCCCAGGTGGCAGCGCCGGGGACGAGTTCTCCGATCATGACATGGAGCATCCGGACAGCCCTGTCTCCAGCGGTACAGCTGAGTCAGACGGTAGCAACCCCGAGTTAGAGGCGTGCTCCATTGACGCCTTCCTTATCTCTGACGGACGATCCCGCCGGAGACCCAACCAGAGGTGTCCCCGCAAGGGTGGCAGTCAATCGGACAGCAGTGAGGGTGCAGGCTCGGCAGACTGCAGCCCCGCCAAAGGGAAATCCAAAGGGCGCCACGTGTGCGGCGAGTGCGGCAAGTCTTATGCCACGTCCTCCAATCTGAGCAGACACAAGCAGACTCACCGAAGCCTGGACAGCCAGCAGGCCAGGAAGTGTCCCACCTGCCACAAAGTGTACGTGTCCATGCCAGCGCTGGCCATGCACATGCTGACCCACGACCTGAAGCACGAATGCACGGTGTGCGGCAAAGCGTTCAGTCGACCGTGGCTGCTGCAGGGCCACATGAGGTCGCACACCGGCGAGAAACCGTTCGCCTGCGCCCACTGCGGCAAAGCCTTCGCCGACCGCTCCAACCTGCGCGCCCACATGCAGACGCACTCGGCCTTCAAGCACTACTCCTGCAAGCGCTGCCACAAAAGCTTCGCGCTCAAGTCCTACCTGAACAAGCACTACGAGTCAGCCTGCTTCAAAGGCTACCAGGTGGAGGACGACTGCAGCTCTGAGGACTGACGGGGGAAACGCCCGCCTGTTTCATTTCTCTTTACAAACTTTTTAATAGTTCACACAGCGAAGTCTGAGAGAGGCCCGGCGCGTCACTTCTCAGGCTTGTCACGTGCATGCATCATAATCCCGCCTTTTGATAAGCAATAACCTCACTTTAAATTATTCAGGAATTATGTAAGAAATTCATAAAAAAAAAGAAATTATCAGTGTTGATCACAAATGTAAAATATTTTATATTGTTTTTTATAAATTGAATTGCAATAATTTACATGCCAGTATTATTTTATACGCCAGGTAGCTCTTAATTTACCTCAAAACTTTCTTATTTGTTAAAATATTTGTCTATTTATTAATTTATTGAACTATTTATTTGACAGTTTTGTTTTTCCCTCTGAAGATTATTTATTTATTATTGGTTTATGTATTTGTGAATTTGACATGGGTCTATTCGAAGCCATGAATTGGATTTGTTGAAAACAAAAGCCAAAATATATTCTGACACATTATATTTCTCTGTCTGATCAATTTGGTGATGACAATAAAACGGATGGTAATTACTGACGTCACTGTCGCCTGAATATGATGCAAAGATTAAACACACCTATAATTAATGAATTAATGAATTAATTAATCCTGAAACCTATTCAAACTGCCGTCAGGTCCATTTACTCTTTATATTGTCCCACTTATTCATGTGTCTAGCGCTCTAACAGCTCCCGTCACGTTTTACTCTGCTGAAATCAGCGCCATCAGCTTGACCTACTCCTTACCCTATAATCTAAATCAGAAATGTAGGCTACTACGTAAAAAATGGCGGACAGTAGCGTACGAAGCTGCGCTGGCGGGATGAACACGATGCAGAAAGGCTGCGTATGGAAGTATTTTGGGTTCAACACCAAAGACGTTGGTTGATGCCTGCACATTTTGTAAAAAGCTGCAAGATTCACAACCTCAACGACATAAATGGCAGCGTTTAGGTTCCCAAATAACTGATTTTACCCTCTTTTCACTGCTCAGATGTGTCTTATGGCCCTGCTCTTCTTGGTTAAAGTCTCACACAGGAAGCAGCCACATTTTCAGTCCTGCTTTTGTGGGCCGAGTCCTTGAAATGATCCATCGGTGCAGTGCTTCCACTGACCAGCAGAGGGGGCAACCGGAGGAACGCTATACAGTCAACATCTGACCTCTGCAGTGCTGAAATAGTCGGATCTATGAACTTAATGATCATGAATGTGTTGAAATGTTTTCTGTGGGTGAAACCCCGCAGCAGGGTGTGTCAGCAGCGGCCAGTCTGAAGTCCGTCCTGCCATGTTAGGAGATGCCTTATGAGCAGATCCCGGCCCTTCACAGTGCAGTGCAGCGCTGCGGCCTGACCACAGGATGTGCTCTGGGTCAGGTGTCATGAGAACTGTGCTGCTGGTCCAGACCAGACAGGGCTGAGCCCTCGGTGGCCCCCAGCCACCAACCCCTTGTGGGAAATGCAAGTATGTGTCTCAGTAGACTACAGGCTGGATGTGGCTATTTTCGGACACAATGGCCACCATTCAAAAACACACATTCATATCTGCACATATGTACACATGTGCAGTTAAACACACACACACACCACTATTGGGGAAAACAGGGTCAACTTATCCTAAATACCAATCATTTCAGGGCAACGTAAACCAAAAGATCAACTTTCCTCCGCGTGTTGTTTGTGAAACGGTGGCAGGGAAATGTTTCATTAACAGATATCCAACCTGCTCAGAGCTGCAGTAATCAATATTTCTTTATTAACAGTGGATAAAATGACAGTGAGATCACGGTGAAGACCCCACAGAGAGTTATCGTCTGACCATGCAGTTCCTCTCCTGGCTCAGTGTCACTTTCATTAAGCGAAAGGGCAAGTTCATCAAAGGGAAGTCATCAAATACCGACTGCTTACCTCTCACTGAAAATCAGTTAGGTTACTTCATTGATCAGCAAAAGTAACGGTCAGCCTAAAGTTTGTCTCTGCGCATTCACACTTCCTTAAGCTCAGCATTAGCATATCGGTGGCTAACGCTAATAAACAAGCCACCATGTATTAATTACAATCATTTCAAGCGAATATCTCCTGCATTCACTATCGTTTTTGGGTGAACAGCTCTGTCCACTGCCCCATCTAACTCTCTAACTATAATGTTAAGTAATCTAATTACTAATTTTTGTATTTACAGTAGGGGCGGGACTCGATTAAAAAAATTAATCTAATTAATTGGAGGCTTTGTAATTAATTAATCTCGATTAATCGCATTTTAATCGCATAACTGTATTTGCCCCAAAAAGCAACATTTTTAAAATTTAAATGGATTTTAGTGGACGAAATAATAGACATGAACATTGTACACTCAAGCTCTTTTAATGTCTGGAAAAATGCATTTCATTGCATTTCAATTCAAAACAGTAGAAAAAGAAATAGAAACTATCCCTGGCCAAAACTGAACAGAGCTAAAGTTAAAGTGCCATTTTAAGTACTTTAAGTACATTTTTTCGGAACAGAATTGACTTTAAATGGTTAAAAAAATGTATTTTGTACGTTAGGCTGTAACACTTACTAACGTTGGTCCTGAAGCCAGTCGTGATCGAGTTTGGGCTGCCGACACCTCTTGTTCATACTCGGACCGGGACTGCTAGTGCCAACAGCTCCGGCGGTTTCTGTGCTTGCTGCAACATGCTTTGCATTTAGACGGTACTGCAGGGTTGAAGTGCATCAGTCTTAGCAACACGCTTTCATCCGATTCCTCCTTTCTGGTAGCCGAGCTCTGATGTGTGCATCGGTGTAATCGGTGTACTCGGAAATCGTGCGCTGACAAACGTTCTGCGTTGTTTGGAATGCAAACTGCGATTAAATTCGTACATTTTTTTGTAATTAATTAATTGTAATTAACGCATTAAAGTCCCACCCCTAATTTACAGTTCTTTGCACCATTTGTTGCATGATTGCCCACTGGTTTCTAGCTGCGGGCACACAACTGTTAGCAGTGAAAGAACCCAGTCGAACAGCGTTTGCGCCTCGTTCTTAGCACCAAACAGCTCACAGACACAGTTGGAGATGAGCTGGTGAACATGGTGAAGCATTCAGCAGCTAAGAGACGGACGTTCTTCTGAGGAGTTGCTTTTTGGATTTACATTTGACCCAAACACAAACACCAACGACTGACTGGTGCTGGTCCATGTCTGCAGGATGTGCAATTAGGAAAGTGTTTGCCATAATAGCGTTATAAGATGATCTACATTTGCGCTGCGTGTGCACTACATGTGTTAATATTTTATAAATGGTGCAATTAGTCGAGTAACAGATCGGTTTATTGCTAGAAAATCTCATTAATTAATCATTAAAGTAATTTAAAGCATAAATGCTTGGAGGTTCCCTGCTTGTAAATCTAAGACTTCAGGCTCTATAAGTTGTCTTTTTATCCACTGGTCGTTAACAGATTAAACACTGCAGCGTAGTTCAATACAAGTACAGTAGGACAAAGTGACAAAATGAGAAATGTGGCTCCCTTGACCCCTTCATGCCCCGTGCCCGTGCTCTGAGAAGGATATAGCCATAAAAACAAGTAATCATGCTCCGCTGTACATGTCTGCAAACATAAAAACTTCCACCGCAGACAAAGGAGCGGAGCACCGCCACAGGTCAACGCTGCTTGCCAATCAACGCGCAGGATATGACCGCCGTTGTCCAGAGCCGGCAGAGTGACCTCAAGGCCCAAAACGGAAGAGTCTTTTTATAGCCTCCTTTATCAGACCTCAAGCCATGACTGTTACATCATGTCAAACAAGGTTTTATAGCCAACTTGTAGATGCCTCTGGCGCGATAAACTCTCTTGACCCGCGGAGTTCCCAGGAGACTCTGGAGGAAGCCGACAGACGTGGGCCGGAGCAACGTCAAGCCCAGGCCCGGTGGACATTAAAGGCAGCGATGGGCTTCTCCAAAAGAATCCTTGCGTGTGAGTCGACTTCCTGTATCGCAGGGGTTGACTTCATGCTCTGCCTGTTTTTAGGGGGGCGTCTTCGCAGATCCCCGGGGAGATGATGACACACTAGTTCATCAGTCCCAGGATCAAGAAACACCTGCTTCTCTGAGTCCCATAAAGAAGCCTGGGCGTGTTTATTTTAGCTCTGGTGTTACCTTCAGCGGCTCTGAGCGTAACGGAGGAAAGATTCACCTATAAAACGCTTTCACATTCGGACCTCGGGACCGATCTTTGACAGCGACGACATCTCGTGCTCTTTAAACGGAGGAACTCGTCGAGTTGAGGCTTCAAAACGAGAGGTGGGACAGTCGTGGCGCGAGGCCCGGGGACCATTTGTTGAACTTTCACTGACACAACGCCCCACCTGTCTTGATTGCTCAGACTGTCAGGAGCTGTGAAAGACGATCGGCGTCTTTGGGAGGGAGCAGAGGGTGGTGGGATGGGAGGAGGATGGGCGGATGTGGGCCGAGTCTTATCTTGAGGTCACATTGAGGGTCAAATGAAAGGTAATACTGTTTGCTACCGTACCGGGGGTTACAGTAGCTTTGCTCTGCATGAGGAGCAACAACTAATTTACCACATCTGAACTAACGACAGTGTCAGTTACTCATCCTCTGTCTTGACTGAGCGTTTAAATCAATACAACAGTCACAGTCTGACGATAAACACGATAGCAAAACCCAAACGTCTGTGAAATCACTTGGTGTCTGTAAAAGTGTAGCTCAGCATTTTGGGGAAAAGATCAGTGGGGCAAGATGGTTTAGTTTAGCTTAGGTTAGCTTAGCATAAACAAAGTTTAAAGTGTATGTTTTACGAACGTACTCCATCACGTTTTTGACCCTAATCCTGTATTTAATTAGTAAATCCATTAACAGAAATATTAAAATGTTTAAAAGTAAAACATGTTTTGATTTCAGGTGAAAGACACTGATCCACTAACACAGAGGAAGAGGAAGGTTGGAATAAACATGAATTGTGTCATTATTCTGACTGTGCAATCAACATTTTAGCAATAATGAGTGGATGGATGATGGATCAAAGCAAAAAGTGCATGTTAAATTCCATCAGAAGCTGAAAATACTCATTATTTCAACCCAAACAGTTAAAATTTAAAGAGGCCCACGATCACAACTTAAGAAATTGATATGATATAAATGCATAAAAGACATTTTTATTATTATTACTGTCATGCATACAACTGGACTCCACAAGACAAGACACCACAGCTTCATGCAAGGCAGATCTAACACATTTTGGTTGAATTGAATGCATTTCATATTTCCTGTTTAGACTGAATTCACTGATGACAGCTGACATCCACTATGGTTAAGACAAAGAAAAGACAAACACGAGGATACTACAGAGAGTAATGGCAGGTAATCTTAAGCAATGAGGACTTATGATTGTTGTTATAGTTGTGGAGTTATTCAATGTGTACAGCAGCTCTGATGAAGAAACTTTACACTCTACCCTAATCTAAATCATTTGGGCTATACGTCATGTCTCCCCTACCCACTTTCTCTCTCTCTCGTAGGCCTCTGCTATGCTCCATCTACCACACAAACACACACACAAAGATAAATCATTAAAGGCCCTTTGCAGCAGGCTGCAGCTGGCTGTTAGGAGGAGGAGTGCAGCTGTTTCCGATGAGTCAAGTTATCTGACCGCAGTCTTTCCCAGCAGACGAGTAACAGTGACGGGCCGTATGCTCATCGTCTCGACACTTCGTACACGCTGCCTGCTGTCGGAAAACCTACGCAGTCTTTATTTTGTACGGAATCTGCATCTTTGTATGATTGAAAAAAAAAGCTAAATCCACTGTATTAAAACATCTTTTGCAAACCGCGCAATGTAATTTGTTATAGCAGGAGAAGCACAGGTGTGACTGATAACATTAACAATGGTTCCTGTCCACGCAGGTGTCCAATTAGCCACGCACAGTACTGCAGCGCTGCACACATAAAGGTGCAGCTAGCATGATAACTGTTATGAAAATGCTCCGTTGGTCACAAAAATCAGTCGATGAATCAGTTAATTAATTAATCAGTTTGCCCTTTTTGTCCCTAGGGTGCAGAAGATATCTATAACAAGCTGATAACCCCTCACCTCTGATATAAAAGGCTAGCGTGCTAACATGTTAGCAAACAAACAAGCGCACAGCAGAAACAGAGCAGCGTTAGCATTTATTCATCTGTTTGTGTGCTTAGTCGCTAACTCCACTAGTTCCTAACTATCAGTCTGGTGTTTAGTGCTGGGTTGTGGGTTTGCAGCATATTAATCATTTGTTCTCGTAATGAAAAACAGGCCTGAAACCAGGTTGATACAAACACCGCGAGCGAAACGAGGCCAAAACGCACCGTGAAACAAAAACATGTGAGTGTCAAGTGACTAAAAAGCTGGACCGGGTGATTATTATTGGTGCATTCATCCTTTCACATCATACATGATAACGTGATGCAGCTCAGTGACGTGAGAATAATAATTGTAAATAATTTATTTAAACTAAACACATCTTCCCTGACACACATCCCACCCACCGCACACTTCATTAGTACTTTAATCACCCCAACAGGCATTTAATGGCATTCCTTTAGGTTGATGCAGGGGGTTGAGGGGTTGAGGAGAGGGGGCTAAAGTATTTATGGTTCCAAACTGTGAAGCGGTGATGGTGTTGGGTAGGGGGGAGAAAGTGCAGCGGGGTCGTGTTGCTGGCTGGCCACGCGTGGTAAAACACCATGGTGTCCTGCTTTATGAGTGGAACCAGGTTCCGCACAGGTCGCCGTTGTTGGTGCAGCTGAGCTGGGGGCCAGGGGCCGCCGGTGCCCCGGTTTGATGTGTCGAGGGGTTGTGTTTGTAAAAACAGGCCCTTTGATGACACTCTCTCCCTTTTCCAGCGGGCGGCCCCTCCCACCACCCGACAGCACCAGTCAATCTGGAAGCCATTTGCTCGCTCTCCGCAGAGGAAAGTTCAGGCTTGATCACCTCCAGCATCTGCTGAGTGTTTATTTACCCGCGGCACTTAACCCATTAGACAAACTGAAACAGGGCAACTGTAGAGCCACCGATCATATTGGCCCTCTGAGGACAGGAGTCAGTGCTGCGTTTGCATAATCAAGGAATACACATTGCTGAGATGCATGCATCTTAAAGTGCATTACAAGAAAATGCTGCGCTTGGATTGTCAAAAAACTAGAAGCTTCTCAGCCCGATCAACGGATAAATGATAAATCTTTAATGAAAAAAGACAAAAAGGGGGTTTTAAAATGTGTTTTCACTCGAAGCTGCTTACTTTGTCCTAAAAACAGACTGAAACAAAAAGGACACAGCGTTACAACTGGCTGTCACAGTTTGACAAATGTCCCCTTGTTTGGGTCGCGAGACGTTTGGCGTCTAAAATTGGCTCCGAAAAAGGTGGAGAAACTCCGGCTTAACCGAAGCAGATTTTTAAAGGAAGTTTCAGATTTGAGAGGAAATTCCAAAGCGCTGACCTGCCTGAGATGTCTGCAAGGTACAAGGCCACAAGTCACAAAAGCCTCACAACATCTAATGCCATGTGTCACCGAAAACCTCCAAGTTGTACTTTCTAAGCCCATTTCAGGAACCTTAGAGACTTTGGGGGATACAGTGGAGCAGCGGTTCACCCTCATGAAGGGGGTGGAGAATGAATCAGGTTAAAGACAATGGTTGATGGGTGGATGTCGTGACATTATTTATTAAAACTAGTTGGTTTGGTTGGATTTTTATATTTTTTGCATCTGTTGTTGAACAAGCTCACAATATGAACGGTGACACAATCTAAAGGGAGTACTCCTCAACTTTCACCTCAATTTCAAAGCATCAGAAATAAAAGTGCTCATCATTCACGCAGGCAGAACGATCCCTGCCACTGCTGCATTATTATAATACTTTATTTTAATTATTGTTTAAGCTGTCTTTTTATATTTTATGTCTTGTTTGGTAGTTTTATCCAGAAATATGCAATGTGTTCTGAGCATGCAATGCCAATTTCCCTCTTAACAGACAAATTGTCAAACAAAAGTCTGAAAAGTGTGCGAAAGTTGTGGAGGGAGACAGTGTGACAGAAGAAGAGCTGGGTTTTACATGAGCCAAGTGCAAGAAATATGCATTTTGCCATATGTCGAGTAACCCCGGGCCTTATTTTCCCTCAACATGATGAGCCTGTAGCTAGTATGTTCAGTTTTTAATTAAATTAAACGTGGATCTTCAGTATTTCACCAGAGAGCTCATCATTCACCAGCGTTAGCTCCCACCTTCCCTCTATCAGCAGCAACAGAGCATTACATTTAAATTAGTCATATAATATCATATGAAACCCACTTTACACTTTGTCATGTTATGCGCACGTGTCCACATAAATCAGTTGGAGCGTTACAAAGGCATTCAGAGCTAACTGCTGCTGCAGGAGCACAGGCTGCGCACAGTAATGTAATTATTATTACTGGCGATGAAGTGGAGCAGGTTTTCTCTCATCTGAGGGGAGTGTCCATATAAAATATAAATCATTCTGGGTGGGGTCTTTGCTAATCTATCTGATTGAAACAGAAAGTTCAGCCTCCTTCTCACTAAAGCAACAGCGCAATGGATTAGTAACGTGACTCTCTTATCTCAAAGAAGAAGATTTGTGGTGGAAAACCTGTATGTTTTACTGTAAAATCAGAAACCAGTATATCAGGATGTGATTCCTTAACTGCCACATTAACATATTTAGCCTATACAATATAATAAATTCCTTAAATCCAGTTATGGCGTTTGGTTTTGGTGTCAAACCCCAAGATATTCAGTGCCTCCATCTGACCACACCTATGAAACATTTGTGGCTAAATGTAAATTGGCGTAAATCGAAACACCGAGTGCACCTGAAATTCAGTAACACTTGACTTATTGTTCTTTGTTCTCTTGGTGTCAGTGCGTAAGTCTCTGTCTGAAGGTCACCAAATTCAATGCGCGCCACCATCCTCATCCTAAAGTGCAAACGCACAGACACAAGCCTGCAGTTTGCTCTCGGCTCCCAGCTCGTAAAAGCTCAATGGCTCATTTTGGTGACGGTAATGTAAGTGTCCACACCTTGCCATATTCAACTGATTCCTGCGACTTTAAGGACCAAAACATTTGGGAGGACTGGAGCGCCTGCATGTGCTCCACCCCTCCCTCTACAGCTGAGGGGCTACTGTAGCCGCTATAAGAGCCCTCCCTGTCATTAAGACTAACACACCATCCTATGGGGACCGTCCTATGGGGCAGAGTCTAAACAAACTGGAGACTTCTGCTGGTTCAACGTTGGACTTACAGCGACTTTTACGCACGGCTCTTGTCTGCATGCAGCTCTTTTGAAAACACGGGATTGGCTTCTCCCTCCCCCTGTGAAACACTTGCCTACTTATGATGGCTTTCACTATGCTGAGGCCGGTGTCGACGCATCCCTTCTCTTACCCCGCTGACCTGACCTTGATGTCGGACGACGAGGAGGGCAACCGCAGCGAGAGCGACGGCAGCACCGACCAGGGTTACGGTTGCTGCGGGGCGTCAGGGGAGAGTTACCGACAGGAGTCTGGCGGCGTGGTGCGGCAGCGGAACGCCGCAAACGCCAGGGAGAGGTACCGGACCCAGAACGTCAACACCGCCTTCACGGCGCTGCGGACACTCATCCCCACGGAACCGGTGGATAGAAAACTCTCCAAAATCGAGACGCTTCGCCTCGCGTCCAGCTATATCTCCCACTTGGCCAACGTGCTGGTGGTCGGGGACGGGAGGGAGGACGGCCAGCCGTGCCTGAGTGCCGTCTACAAGGAGGTGAAGGGGAGCGGAGAAGGCAAACAGCCCCGGACTATCTGCACATTCTGCCTCAGCAACCAACGGAAAGGGGTAAAACACTCAGAAACGCGCTCGGAGCGCCGCTGGGCAGGTGTCGCTCACACAGCTCAAAACTCCATTTCAAAAGTGCGCTATTTTAAAATGCAGCTCTCGTTTGCGAGCGAAACGCAGGCGTCACACATGAGTTCAGATTTCTCTCGGAACACTGCAAAGTGAGCTGACTAATACGTATTCTCAGAATACCATGCAAAGCTAGTTGCACTGTTATAGCGCATGTCTTTCCTGCACCATGGTCCCTGCAGCATGTGCAAACCGCACACGGGGGGGGGGGGGGGGGGTGTAAGTGTGTGACTTGCCAATCGCAAAATTTATGATGGGATTATTGAAAGAAACCATTCCTGGACGACAAATCGATCATCCCTGTGCCGAATTTCCGATAAGTCACTCATATTTCTGGAAAGATATCCACTGGAGCATTAAAATGTGCGTGCCTGCGCGGATAGACGAGGGGAACTTAAAACTTGCAGGTTTATAAATGGGGTCAGCGTGAAGGAAGAAGGCAGGGCAGTGCGACCAGATAAACTCGTCTGAATCTTGATATATTAAATGGTTTTAAAGCCGTGTAGTCGTCCTGATCAGTGTGGCAGCAGTGCACCAGATTTAAGGTGCATGCTGTATCATTCCAGCATAGTTTTAGTTTTACACCAGAAGTTAAGGATCAGATCTATGAATTTCAAATGAAAATGCCCATTAGCTTCTTTATATTCTACACCCATGCTGTATTTGAGCACATTTACATCCTGACTTAATGGGACTTTATTAAGTTTTCATCAGTGCATTCGCTTTGAAATGAATCTCCTCCTGTTTAGATGCCGATCATAAGACACTGGTTGGTTGGAACTGAGCTGCGTGCATCCCAGTGAAATGGGAACTGTCCATCTTGGCGTTCAAATCTCTGTGTTGGGATTTGGTTTATTTATAGGCGCCATATTATTCAGTACATGGAAATATCCTTTAAAGGAAACCGTGTTTTTTTTTTTTTTTAACAATCCATTCTGTAATTGCACCGAACCTATTTATAAGCTCTCGTGACGAGAACATCAAAACATCTGGAAAGACTTTTTCTGCAGGGATGATGTTTGAAATAATCAGCGTCTTCCTCTCTGTTCACAGGTGAAAGACAGACGAGACTGTGTGAAAATGTACGGGAGCAGCGCAAGGCAAATAAGTCGGCGATGAAGCTGTCTGACCAGGAGTGGGACTGGAACTCCTCAGGCCGGACCTCCGCAGACCTTTCCTGGAGTCCAGAGGCATCTCAGCACCGCAACAGTCTCTTGGGACCGCTCTGACTTTTATGGGAGTTTGCGCTCATTGGTCGCTTTGCTCAGTGTGAGATAACAGCACCCGGCGCCAAAACCATCTGTGTGTCACCAGCAGACGCAGTCACTCTGTGTTATCGGCGAAAAGCTGCTCTATGACTGAGGATTTCCGTTTTTACTCCGATGACAGACTGATCGTTGCAAATCAAAGATCACTTTAAGATGAAAATGCTCTTCCATATACAGACTTTGTTGATTTATGATGTCGCTTAAGGTTCCTTTTCATAAATAATGTCCCTTTTTATCTGTAAATCAAACAGTTTAGTTAGAAAGTTATATTACCTGATAATAGCTCCTTATGGATCTACTACAAGGACATAAAGATGGTGCTTGTTCCCCTAAACGCCGTGCTGCATCAGAGACTGATGAGACAAACTCCCGCAAAGGTTCGCATCGATCTCTAAGACGACACTAAGATGGTTTTGAGAAGCGCGGCTCAAAAGCAGACTTGCAGCCTACAGCGGAGCAGCTTCGGGGAGCGAAACGTCAAAGGACGGACCGCTCCATCCACCTCAGCTGGTGTCGTGGAGTTGTGTGCGGCAGGACGAACCTGTGGGACACTGTTTTCTCTGCTTTTTTTTTTTCCATAACATGTTGTAATCTACTCTGAAATTAAATTTATTTTTACATAGAAACGTCTCGTATTTTGCTTTCAGCGGCTGCAGGACTTTTGCACGACCTGCTCACAGCGGTCTTTCATGAACGGTGCACAGAAGATTGCACGTATTCAGTTGAAACTGTCATATTTTGAGATATTGTCCGTTGACAACGCTGCAGACACTTTGCCCGTAGCTGTTTGTAGTTAAACTGATAGCATCTCTCTTTCCCTTTTCACCTCTGTGGTGAAGTTAGAGATTCGTTTGCCCAATTTGCAACAAAAAGTACATATTTCTCTGCTTTATGAGCTCCACTTCCACATGCACGGCCTCCTGAGGTATGTAGTTGTGCACATAGTCTTGCTCTTGCATAAAGAAACAGTCCCTGTGACTTCTCTTAGCTATAAATCTTATGTCTCAAAATCTGGACAAACCGAGACAAACCTTCTTGCATGGCCAGATACTACAAGGGCTAAACAGCCAAATGTGTCTAAGAAGTTTGTGTGAACTGACCCTTTTAACGCTGCAAGTCTAGTTTGAATCAGTGAAGTTGCAAAAGAGAAAAAAAAAGTCCCCTCTGCAACTGAGGAGCTTTTTTCTCCTGAGCAAGCAGAGTTCATGTAAAGTCAGAACAGCTGAAACTTCAAAAGGAAGCCACTTAACATTACTGACATCTTCTGCTCTGTGACTGCTCAGAGGAGGAAACCTATACGGGGAATTCCACAGACGGTTTACCTTCTCCGTCTGAGTAATGCCAAGGAATCTCTGCAGAGGAAGTAATCAATCTCTTCCCCGGTGGACTCCCTCTGAAATCGCCGTGTCCCAGCAGCATCTGACCACCCCACCAGAGCCCTGACAGGGTGGTAGCTGCAGAGTGCCAGTTAGGAAGGCATGAATCAGCGTCAACTCTGGGAAAAAGGTAAAGGCAAAACAGGAAAGACACAAATTAGTGTTGTTGGATCCATTGTGGCGAGTGATGATTACTCATGGGGACGATCAGGGAGTGTAGCCCATTACTGGAGCCGTGCCAGCAAGATCAACCACAGGGAGGAAGAAGCACAGTTTAAAGTTTGGTGTTAGAGTTGAAACTCTAATGTCTCCTGTCTGACGGATCAAATAAAGTATCTTGTTTTTCCTGAATGCAGCTGAAACCGGAGTAGCTAATTTTCCGATTTCCGCTTTATTCAGAGTTTTGGACATTTAGGCCCGGTATCCAGGAAAACACAGAAATATGAGGGCTGATCTTTGGCATGACTCTGCTCTGGTACTGTAGTAAATCTCCCCGGTTGGGATCCACATGTGGTGTTGATCAGTCACAGCTAATATCACCTAGCACCCTGTGTCCAGACAAACACAGCTGCTGATGAATTAATGTTATAGATCGCAGCAAGAGAGCAGCGCCGAGAATGAGCATGCACGCGTGGACGGATACACAGAACCGGGTTTTAATTGCGACCGAATGCGTGCGCAAGAGGAAGCGCTCGAGAGAGAGTGAACGCCGGCAGATTGATCTGAGAAATCTGCATTGCATTATCTCGCAAAACAATCACATTGTGTGGCGAAAATAAAAGAAGACAACATGTCCGCTATGATGGATTACCCCCGTCGTGCACGTCTGAGGACTCGGCAAGCTGATTTTCATAGTGAAATGAACTGAAAAATGTAAAACACAGCAGCGTTTCATGGGAAAAAAAACAATGTTAAAGGACCAATGTGTGATATAATTACTGTACTCAATCATAAAATGACCTTGATATGTCATCAGAGATTAAAGAAACATGCTAAGTTGACTTCTCTGGCTTCTCTGACAACAGAGCTTCAGCCAGTACGCTCTCCCCCTAAATCTCCATCCCAGTCTTCTGGTTTTCGTTTTTTTGGCCAGCGAGGACACTTTGTAGCGGAGGTCAATCGGCTACGACTCATTTTACATGTAAATTGACTCATCAAACCCACTTTTCCTGATTCATACAGATTCCCTGATAACTCTGGCGCCTCCACGAAGCAGAACTTTGACTTAATCATGTAAGAAAATTTGCATAGCTTGGCAGAGTGTGCCTGTTAACAGAAACCAAACACATCGTTCTTTAGTTTATTCTAAACTACCAACTTACGATAGTTCTGAAGAAGAACTGCATATAAACCAACAACTAATATAAATTCAATCATCATATAAAGTCATAGTTGTGATTTGTGCGACCCATCGTCTGTTAAACTGATGCATTTTGAATTCATTTGTTGTTTTTTCTTGTGGAGCGTCAGATGAATAGATCGACACCATTCTCACGTCTGCGCATTGGTTATAAAGTTAAATCCAGGAGGCCATTAGCTTAGCTTTGCACAAAGACTGTGACACAGGTAGCACAGTCCATCTACCAGCACTTGCAAAGTAAACTAATAAATGTGCTTCCTCTAGAAGCAGGGCTCTGATTGAAAAATGGCATTTAGACATGTGACACAGCTCTGTTTGCTTTTAATTTAAGAACAGCACATGTACGCTACATTCTTCACAAAATCACATTTAGAGGTGCAAAACCCGAATCACAGCCAACAGTGAGATTTACTGCGGTTTTCAGACATTTGACAACACAGTTATGACTAAGCTGAATCCTTTAAATCACCCCTGGAGTGATGTTTGGAGGTACACCCCTCTGGAAGAACCTTGTTGCACTCGCAGTCCTCCGGGGCGGCACAAATAACTCCACGCTTGCATAAAGCATCCCAACCCTCCAGTTTCCCTCCACCTGTCAGTGCTAAAGCCTAATTAGAAGCTGCTGTGTGAGCTTATCCTGCAGCTCCGAGGGCCCGGCCGAGCACCGCTGAATGGCTCCCAGAGGCCCCCCCCCTCCACCACCACCAAGGCAGGAAGATGTCATAGAGGAACAGGAAGGAAAACGGCCTGAGTGCTCGACCCTGCAGAGGCCGTCCCCGTGGGGCCCGGGGCCCTGGGTCAGTGCCAGCTTTGACATCAATTGGGGCCCAGATGGCCCACCCCGCTCAGCTGATGCTTATTTTAATTCCTGGGTGGGAAAGCATCGCCGAACAAAACAAAACTCTGACTCAGAGTTAGTTTTAATTATTGTGACTCAGACCATGAATTCACTGGCTGAGCAGGACATGTACATTTTAAACAAGACAAACAGTTGTTGTATACGGCTGTATACGGTATATACATATATAACATGTAGGTGAAGAATAAGTATATACATGTAGTTTAGTAAGAAAATATGAGATATAAATACACTGATTGCATTTTATTTGTGTTAGAAATCTTGAAAATTCTTCATGTTTGCTGTCTTCAGAGCGTTTTGCACCGGCTTGTGATGTAAAGAAACAGGTTTGCATGATCTCAAATGGCTTAATATCTGCGTAAGTAGCCATACGTGCCTGCGCAAAGGACGATAGAGTGCTAAGTGTTAGCATCTTACCAAAAATATGGCAAAAAAGTGGAGATAAAGAGGAAAACTTTGGATATTATTGGAATCTTTTATATACACCAGTGGTATAAAGGAAAGTGTGGAGCAACCGCCTCAGACTGGTGTGGTTTTAGTGATATCCCAGTACAGGACGGTGTAATGTTCCATCCGAACGTAAATTAATCTGTCAAAGTCCTCAGCGGCGCTTTCCAGATCTTCAGCCCCCATCTGGTAAGCATTAGTGGAGGATACCATGGGGCAAATAGGAAGGGCTAAGATTGTGATACAGTTCCCCTCCACCACACTTAGCCCTAAACAGACCCGTATGGTGCTGTAGCTCAAGTGTTTGACAGGACAGACGCCTCCCACCCCGCTCACCGCCTCTTGTTCAACCCTGTCAGAGGAGGTAATCGCCATCGGACATGCACCGCGGGCCCTTTCATGGGACAGCGGCCTTGGATAGACTGCTTCCGATTTTTATGATTGTTTTCCATTGATGGGTGGAGTGGGAGAGCAGGGAGCAACCCGATCCGCTGCAGCAGCCAAAACAGGCACTAACTGGGCCAGACACAATAGTACGTGGTGTGTGTGTGTGTGCGCGCTTATACATTGAGTTTGACTGATTGGACTATATGAAGGCCGATACAAACGCATGTCTTTTTAGCTCGTACTTGCTAAGGGAATTGCCTCCAACAGGTTTGTTTGTAAAAAAGGATGTGCGTGCAGTGTGAGCTGACACGGTGTACAGTATAAATACATTACACAAGCTTAATACTGGTCATTACAAAGGTGCAACATTTAACCACAGGTTGTGATCAGAAAGGAAACTCTTACTGTATTGCAGAGGTAGTTGACCCTGCTTGCTGATGTCCAGTAAGACCAATATCATGTGGACGTATCGGTCCAATAGAGCAGATGGGAGTGTGTGTGTTTGTGTGCGTGGGCGTGGGCGTGTGTTCTGTATGAACGATGGTGTTGACGGACGCTCTCGGGACTATTGTTTCCCTCCCAAAGTGCAGCGGGAGGAAGTCGCAGAACGACCTGAGACATTAGACAATATCAGTCCTCCGGGTGCCGGCCTCTGATTGCTCTCTGCCTGGATCCTGCTGCTGCTGCTGCTGGGCTCTACCTCGGCCTAAGGGCGGTGGTCCTTAATGCAGAGGTGAAAGGTGACTAATCTGAGGCCTGATTTCTCTCCCTGTCAAAATAAAACCACAATATGTCTGTGCAGACTGCGCTGAAGGAGGAAAGAGGCAAGCTTCCGCAGCAGCCTGACGTCCATCGCGGTACCAAAAGCTTCAGCCAAGGCATTGTGTTGTCTTCATTTTATCTCCACCAAGTTAAATGCAAAATAAATAGAGACCTGTTGACTGATTTTTACATTTTTACATGCTAATCTGATGCAGGGTGTGTTATAGGACCTGTCTTTTAGCTGAAACACTCTTTTTCAAACAATAAATCTGATCCTTCGTCAGGGCAAACATATTCCCATTGCATGTTTTTCCAGCGTGTAATTTAACTGCTCTGTGAACTTCCTTTTAACCCCAGAGTTCGCTGCAGAGCCATCACAGGTAGCTTGTTTTTGGCAGAGATGTTTAGCAGATAACTGTCCCCACAAAGCAACATATATTAAGTTGTGACACTGCACGGGAAAAAAAACGCTCCTAGTTATGAGGAAATGCGTGGATCTGCATTTTAACAAGACATGAAGAATGATCCCGGGGCCAATAAATGCAATTGTTCACCACTCGGAGCCTCCTGTAACTGGGAGATTAATGGGAGGCATCGTCTGATATTCATCTGAAAACTTTGAACCAGTTTCAACACCCAGAGCAATTGTTTGGAGGATATCCTCAATCAAGGCCCCAAAGAGCACAATGAATAGTTTTACTGACAGAAACCTGCTGCCCCCAACAACCTCCCCGACCTGCCTGCTGCGAGGTGGAGAAGAATGAGCGCGCAGGCTTCGACTCCCAGCACAGCACCGGCAGTGACACCTGAACTTCGGTCCTCATTGAACGATGCCAAAAGGAGACTGCTGCCATTTGAAGCACGTCACTCAACTGCTAACGGCCATAAAAGTGATATAAACCCTTGCTGTGGTGCAGGCTGCAACTGTACTCATGCATGTTTTTAACCTGGTGTTTAGCTGGATTAGCCTGTTAACCTACAGATGGCTGCAGGGCAAAACGTCATGGATGGACCCTTATTTACAACTGCAACCAACTACAAGCATATGATCCTATATTTTTAGACTACTTTTAATTAAAATGAGCTTATGTTAGAAATATGCACCATGTCATATTATATAATGTAAAACAAAGAAGTCTCAGCATTATGAAGAAATGCAAAGTGCATCTTATTTCTTACTTCTTATGCTTACTACTGTTGTTTTGCAAACAACTAAACAAACAAATTTGCAATCACGCCGACCGCTTTGCCTCTGCGAGAAGGAATTCTTCGTTATTCAAAAAAAAAGCCTAGTAGTTGTCGGTGTTGTAAGTGTTTGATTTGAATTTTAAAAATACACAGCTGCGAAAACAGCGGCACAAATATGAGGACGTAAGCAGGGAAGTGAAAGGAAAACAGTAAGTATATGCGTATCGTTAAAGAAATCATTAGAAAGATGGCAGGGATGGTGAGTCTCTGGCTCATCTGACAGGTCTGAGAGCTGTAAGAACCCTCATTAGCATCGCCTCTCACCAATATTACCCTGTATGTTGCATTATTATGTGTAAATCATGAATTTTATATAATGCTAAGTCTGATGACCACATGTTTCCAGTGGTTCAAGGGGCTGTTTGTTTAAGATGAGCAGGCTGTAGTGCTGCGTGCACACTTTTTGAATGTCGGGGCGCCCCCTTGTGGACACAGTACGCATTTCCGTTAAAATATAAACTAGAAACAAGGCATCCTCTCTTTTTAAAATACTTATCCTGGGAAAACAAACGTAAACAATATGTCGGGAGGATATTTCTCACTTTTTCCAGTTTGTAAAAACGTGTTAATTCTTCAGAGATGGCAGCTATGAATATTTAACAATACCCATCTTCTCACCCTTGAATGATGCAGCCATTGCTTTGGCCAGTCAGTAACAAGCGACATCGATTCATTCAGCAGAGTGTGGTCAGAATCAGACCACTTATTACTCACTTATTCACTTATTACTTATCAGCATTTGAAGATTTTAAGCACTTTAAGCACTTTAATTTAAATCATTAGCCACGTCGATTAATATTAAAGCATAAATTTAATTAATTTTTAATGATAATTTGTGTGTTCTGACCTATGGGCTACAACTTGCCTTACCAAGTGTTATATACAATAGGCTATAAGTCTCCCTGACCTCTTATCTGGGTTGAAACATAAGGCATGCAAACGGCAGCCAACGGTTATGAGAGTGATGGAGCACACAAAGCGACTGACAGCTGAATACTCCGTGTATCAAACGGTGACACCATGTTTCCAGAGAGAGAGGTTGTAGGCTTTCCTGTTTACTTCAGCTCTTTTCCATTACCCTCCAACACAGGCCTCAGTGTTCAATATTGTTATGATGGACAGCGCAGTCCAAACGTATTAGAAGAGTCTTCTCCAGCTGTTTTATTGTTTAATCGCTGGGCTGGATAAATACTGCAGCTTTCTGTTGTTCACAGGAGGATTGTCATTATTGTTGTTATATATCTCCGTATACGGCCGAGTTCATATATATTAAGACGGGAAATTATACTTTTTAAGAATTTAAAGATACCACAACTTTAGTTTTGACTGGTACATTGAAAGATGAATATAATCATGGAAAGAACATTTCTACCAGTAAGAATAATATTTTAGATAACTTGCTACAATGCTGATAATGAGAAATATTACTATACGTATTTAAAATGCGACAGTAGTGAATGTTTGAACAGTTGACCACATGGGCTCCGCACTCGCGCGTTAGAATTAATGCGAGGTGACTTGTCCTTCCACGGCCCCCGTCGCATAACTCGGGGACGTAGGTGGCGGCGGTCGGCCATATTGTCTCTGATACAGCAGAAATCACACACTGGCACAGACGCACCGGCGACGGAGGGAGGCGAGGATCGTGGGCTTGACGAAACTCGGCTTATTGGGAAGCATTTCGGTCGTCGAATTGGTCAAGGGGGTAAATATCTTCTCCGGTGTTGCCGGTATTTTCTGCTGTCGACGATGTCGGCTCTCATTCACAGTGGAAATTAGCGAGAGCTAACGTTAGTCGGGCTAAGGTTAGCAAGCAAGCTAGCTAGCAACCTGGGCCCGCCTAGAGCCAATAAGTTACCAACACCTCCTGCTCACACCGAAACCAGTCGGTTTGATCTAGTTAGCTTAAAATAATCAATCGCATCAATCGATTAGGAATATAACTATTTTTATTGTTCCTGGTGCTCGAAAACCCATTCTTAAGCCGCTATAATAATGTTACATGTTCGTTTTTTATGCGAATGTCGGCATAACGACGCGAATGTCGCATAATTTCGCCCGATTAATAGTAACGTTATAACTGTACTATTAAACTTTGACACACAACTCTTACAGCCATCACTGTTCGTTTCGTTCAACGACAGAGGTTCAGTAAAAGTTAGAATTTAATTAAAATGCTAATAATTGACTACAGCTAGCTAGCTAGCTGACCTAACCGTTGATGAATGCCGAACGGTTGAGCTGTTCATGACCATTTGATGCGGTTAAGCTCTTCATTAATGTTGCATCGCGGTGTTTTGTTGATTATTAGCTAATAAATATCAGTACTTGTGCTTAAATCTACACTTGTGAAGAAAATTCGTCCTTGCGTTATCACCGGAAGTTGCAAAACAACACGGGGGCTATGGCCAATGGATGTTTATTGGGTGTTAATGTTACGCTAACGTTACTTTACTGTTTCCACGTTACTGAACTATGTATGTATAGACTATAAACACAGCCAAAGACTTCAACTACTACGGGGACATACGGCCAAATATACTATCGCGATATAATGTTTATATAGCTCTATATCAATAATTCACAATCACAATATCAGAATATATGTCGAATAATATTTTATTATCGGGAATTTAATAGCTGTTCTTTAGGCTTTCAGCACCCAAACCTTTATGAGTAAAATTCTTGTTCATTCAGAAAAATGGAACATTCGCTTTGAGTGCGATATCACAGTATTACTGTGTGACGCAGATGGCTCACACTGCAAGATTAGTTCCAGCTCCACCAGCATAGGAAAACGATATAACGATAACTTTATTTACTTTATAAACAGCCACTATAGCCAACCGAAGTCACCTCTGCACAGATATTGTGACATCACATGCTGCAAAACAGTGTATTGTCTAATTTCCGGCATCTCACTTGTGCAGTATTTTCTATTACAGTGGCTAAATACCTGTTGTGCATTTTAACATACACTAGTTATGCTCAAGCGCTCAGAGCTCTACTCTTCAACTGCTCGCAAAGTATTTGCATTTCGCGTTAGCCTAGCAGGTAGCAAAGGCTCCTCACTTTCATACTCTCCCCTATTGTGTTACATGTTTAGGTATTTTTCTGTCTCTTTCAGCAGTGATGATAAATGTATTAAGTGCAGTTTATGTGCTCTAATGGAGGTCAGGCTCTGTGAATTAGAAACACAGGGCTGCACTGTGGAAAAGTTATTAGCTGCTGTAATGTTAGCAAGCCCTTTGTAGCGGGTGTGAGCCAACCTAGCCAATAAGGGAAGGGCCAGCTAGTGGTTAAACTGGCTAGCCAAGGCTAGTTCACACCTGGCTCTCTTATATTTGACTCATAGGCTCCAAAGAACCATTTTCTGGTAACATAGTGAAAGCCATACAGGGTTTAGATTTATTTTTTTATACCAGTTTAGTAAAATGCTACATAAATATGTCAGTTTGTGTATCTCACAAACAGGCGTTTTGAAAGCAAACCAGGTACAGTACATTGTATCTGTGTTAAAATGTTTAGTTGCTCTTGTAGCTCTGACTGTGGTGTGTCATTTACAGAATGGATTTGGCTGTTTGATTGAGATCAATCATTGCACAGCTTATCCCTTTCTGCTCCAGTAATTCAACAGGCTGTCGTCAATAGTTTCAGGAGTTGGTGATGGCGTTTAAAACACAAAATTAACATTCAGCTGCAGCTGCTGGCCTCTACCCCAAAATCACAACCATATAGGTGAAGTTTAGAGCACAATGTATCGGCTTCCTTCTTACATGACTCTACTACAGTGCCTGTGCATGCTGCCACAATCTGCCCGCTCATCTGATGCACACGGATAATCATTCCTGCCTGGTCTGACATTCATTTTGTGAGATGGCGCTAAACAATGACGGCAATTAAAGGGTTTGATTGCTTTAGCTATTCTTTCATCTGCTGGGGCAGTGTTGTCTTTATCATTAATAACTGGCATTAGGAGTAAAGTAGAATACATCTTACAGCTCGGCTAAATTTATTGAGATAGAATACCTGTAATTGTTCTTAGTTTCATGTCATTGTAAATTGTTAAGACTTGGCATTGACATTTATAGCAGTATAAATCAGAATTTAAAATCTTTCATTTCAACTCTTTCCCATCCTCTTTGGCAGCTTTCCCACCGTGCCCCTGGTGGCCCCTCCCCCCGTCCTCAAGCAAAGCCCCCTCCCCAAACCCCTTGCCCTGTTGGCATCAGTCCCCCTCATCCCCTACCTTCCCTCCTCTTCCTCCCTCCCTCCCACCCGTCCTCGCTGTGCTCCATCCGTCCTTCGCTGCAGTAAGGTCTCCCCACCACCTCTGCCAAGCTGTCGGACATGTCAGGACCCGTGCCGAGCCGGGCCCGAGTGTACACCGAGGTCAACACTCATCGGCCCAGGGAGTATTGGGACTATGAGTCTCACGTGGTTGAATGGGGGTAAATATCTTGTTGACACTTACATGTTTTCAGCGTGCTGTTTGACTCAGCAACCCGGCTGATGTTTGAATGTGATTCCCCCCCCCCAACAGAAACCAGGATGACTTTCAGTTGGTGCGTAAACTAGGACGTGGCAAGTACAGCGAAGTCTTTGAGGCAATCAACATCACCAATAACGAGAAGGTGGTGGTGAAGATCCTCAAGGTAAATCTATACAGAGACGGCGGCCTGGGTCAAGTCCAGCGGCTCCACTACTAAATGTTGTGATGTCATCCGACTAACTCGGCCTCATCCCTTTTCCTTGTAGCCCGTGAAGAAAAAGAAGATCAAGCGCGAGATCAAGATTTTGGAGAATCTGCGCGGAGGTCCGAACATAATCTCCCTCATCGACATTGTGAAAGACCCTGTGGTAAGTGCAGTGAACCGCACGGCGAGAACAGTTGAACCTTTGGCCACGAGTCCAGCAGAGGCCTTGTTTCTGATTACCTAATGATACGATTTATGTTTCCAAAGAAAATAAACTGTTGTTGTTTTGAAATATCATTACTGTACCAATAGCGTGGTGAGCCTACCAGCTGTGCAAGCTTATCGATTTCTCTGGGGCTTGGGAAGTATGTGTCTGTAAGTACTTAGTCAGCCATGGCTGTAAGTTAGATAGATGTATCTCAGCAGTTTAATAGCCTTCCTGTGTTGTGTCAGGGCTCTCTCCAAAGAATGGAACAACTGGTATTATACAGAAAATCTGTGTTTTAAACTGAGGCTTCTGTTTGTCTTGTTATGCTCGGTTTTTAGTTGATTGTTCGTTATGACAGTGAGAGATGAATAGGTCAAAACACAGAAGAGGCCTTAGGGAGTACTGTTCCCTGCCAACAGTGCTCTCTTACAGCTGACTAGTTGTCATTTGTATTTACTGCGCACGCCTGTTTTAGTAGTTGATGAGTGAAATAAATGAAAAGGACGCCTGTCGCCACAGGATTACTTCTACTTAAAGGGCAAAAAACTTGTTCGATCAGACGATTTATTGGTTCTTTGTCAAGGAATTCAGGTATCCTCGTAAGCAAGTTGATTTTGGTATTGAGCAGTCAGAAAGATCTAACTGTGGGGTTTTTCCCTAGTTGCCTGCCATGCGTCGCTGTCATCTGCCATTGCTAAACTAGTCGGCCGAATGTAAAAATGTTCAACAGGCCGGCGAGTGATTAAAATAACCGTTGTAGCCTTAGAGTTGCCTCCTGGGGAGAGCCCTGCTTTAGGATGCGCCCTTTGCCAGGCATTCAAACTAGTGCTAAACCCAATGGTAGATTAAGCAACTGATGGAAGTTGTTGATCACGCTAATGGTGATAAATCACAAGCGTTCAGCTGCCTTTTAGCAGAAAGTATGCCCCTGGTACAATCTGTTACAAAATATTGTAGGTCTTTTTGTTTTGTTATCCCAGAGGTTACAGAAGGTCATTTTCTACAGTTAGGTCTTAGGCCTCTCTCAGGTCTCTATGAAATGGCTACTGTGGGGACAAATATCTTGCATGAATCCCAAAAAATTCCAGTATGTAGACATAAACGCTGTATTTTAAGACAGACAGAAATAACACATGAATGCCGCAAAGGAGCAGTTTTTAGGCCCAAACTGTAGAGATCAGCATGAAACGGGCACGTCTTTGAAGTGGAGACTCACGGGTACCCACAGACCCCATTCTCATTCACATATCCTGAGGCGAGAGGTCACATGACCCCTTTGAAAATGGACAACCTAGATTGCAGATAGCCCTGCGAGTCTGCGAGTGTCAACTACAATTTAAACACCACCTATTAATATGCAGAAGCCCTGAATGAGGTGTATTCCACCTCATCAGCCTGTTGTCCACGAGACAGCAACAGGAATTCGTGCTGTTTGATTGGCCAGTGGCAGCTGTTCACTGTCCACATGCTGGCCAAGTCTCTTTGCTCGCTCATGTGTCCAGGTGGTGGTTGGACATCTGTACACTTGACCATAGTGTTGCTCACAGTGTGGCTGCCTGGTTAGCATTAGTGCCTTAGCTCACTGCTCCTGATTTAGTGAAATAGATGAACTTAAGTGGCCGTAGCGGTAGATATTGATGGTGTGCGCCGCAGCGTATTTGATACTCAGTTTTTGTTTGTTTGTTGCAGTCCCGGACGCCTGCCTTGGTTTTTGAACATGTCAACAACACAGACTTCAAGGTAAGAGCAAAACATCTTCATTACTCTGGTCGCGTTAGATTCAGGAACCCTCCTTTCTTGGCATACTCGTTGTTTTCCCGTACACGTGTGTGTATGTGATGGAGGAACACGAAAGTCCAGCGTTATGTCTTCGGTGCCAGAAGGTCGACCGTCTTCTGGTCCTATCCTCAATCGCTGGCACATTTCCACCAGTCGGTGTGAGTCACAGTTACACGAATGCGTGTAATACTGTAAGACAGCGCTATAAATAATCTGATGACTTTGTTTTGGTTTCTTTAGCAACTGTACCAGACCCTGACAGACTACGACATCCGATTCTACATGTACGAAATCCTCAAGGTGAGTCCTCCCTTCCGCAGCCGCCTCCAGACTCATAATCAGTAACCTCTAAACGTACCGACTCTGTAAACACAGCTCTGTCCTTATTGTTGTCCAAGCTTTTTCCGTTCACTCAAGCATTTCGTACATGCTGCGATACTCTCACAGTACCAAGCCTCTATTTAGACCATCAACAGTGTGTGTGTGTGTGTTGTCTAGCTGGCGGCACCTTCTCGTAATCTGTCGCTGATTTGGGATTTCTGGAAAAAGGAACAACTCGAACCAGCGGATAACAAAGTCACTTTGCTCTTGTCTGCAGGCCCTGGACTACTGCCACAGCATGGGGATCATGCACAGAGATGTGAAGCCACATAACGTGATGATTGACCATGAACACCGCAAGGTGAGCAGTAACCCCAGTCGCTGTCTCCGCGGCTTAAGCCAGAATACAAACACACACATGAAGATATCTTAATCAGCTGCTTTGCCGTGTTTCGTGTGCTTGGATCCATTATTTAAGCGTGTATATACATCCAGACACTCATCACTCAACACTTCATCTCCTATTCTGTAGCTGCGCCTTATTGATTGGGGTCTGGCAGAGTTTTACCACCCAGGACAGGAGTACAACGTCAGAGTCGCCTCCCGTTACTTCAAAGGACCCGAGCTCCTGGTGGATTATCAGGTAGGGCTGTGGGCCGGTGTGTGGTAGCCAGACTGAGCACGCCTTTAAGCAGACATCTGCAGAATTGAACTTGCTCATTACTCTGTCAACCTCTCGCGTTAGATTCAGGAACCCTCCTTTCTTGGCATACTCGTTGTTTTCCCGTACACGTGTGTGTATGTGATGGAGGAACACGAAAGTCCAGCGTTATGTCTTCGGTGCCAGAAGGTCGACCGTCTTCTGGTCCTATCCTCAATCGC
This sequence comes from Datnioides undecimradiatus, assembly GCA_008933995.1. Classification (NCBI taxonomy): domain Eukaryota; kingdom Metazoa; phylum Chordata; class Actinopteri; order Lobotiformes; family Datnioididae; genus Datnioides; species Datnioides undecimradiatus. The sequence continues at coordinate 21,012,918 of WARS01000013.1, forward strand.
TGGCACATTGACACAGACCATTGGTTAATATGTAACATGTAAATATAATTCTAAGCTAATGTTGACGTTACACTGGTGAACGTTGCTGCCTGCACGTGATGTTACTAAAAAACTATAACTCGAACGCATTTAATTATTTGTCCTGTTTCTTTTCCTGTGTATCTCATGACTCACTGTTTATGCATCAAATGTTTCATAATCAGATTGTTACACTTATTCATAATTACATTTGCAGCCATGGTAAAGCTGGTAGCGTGCCTACAGGATGCAGCTCATCCACCGAGCGCTATTATCAGGCTTCCGCTTGAAGCCGCGGTTCAAACGGTCACGCGGCTTGTTTCCTGGCTGCCAGGAGGAGGAGAGCTGCACCATCGCAGCCTTCTTCTGTTCTTCATAACACATCTATCTCTCATTCAAACGCCGCCTGGTCGGATTTACGGGCTGCATCGCAGCGAATTAGGTTTCGCTGCTTTCTTCCTGTCCGGCCCTCCTGGAGCCTCGTGCTGTGTGTGTGTGTGTTTCAGATGTATGACTACAGCCTGGACATGTGGAGCTTGGGCTGCATGTTGGCGAGCATGATCTTCAGGAAGGAGCCTTCTTCCAATGCAAGGCGACAACTCATGACCAGGTAAACACAAAGAGGTGCGGTTGGGTGGAATAGTTATCCTCGAACGGTTAGAGAGTCGGCCACTGATCCTTGTTTGTGCCCCTGCAGTTGGTGAGAATAGCCAAGGTTCTTGGCACCGAAGACCTCTACGACTACATCGACAAGTACAACATTGAGCTGGAGCCCTCGCTCAACGCATATCCTGAAGGTGAGAGCTGTTCTGCCGCATGGCGCACGGGCGATGTTTTGTAAAATGCAGGCTTTTGTTTTCAGGACTGTCCCCAGCGCAGCTGCAGGAGAACAAGAACGCCGGCGCTATCGTGACACGAACCTCTAATGGCACGCCGGCGTCAGAGTTTGCTCTTTTTGATCTGCTGATCCGCCCCAGGCATTCTCGCCGGGAGCGTTTGTGCATAGTGAGAACCAGCACCTGGTCAGCACAGAGGCTCTAGACCCCTCGGCGTTGCCGCGCTTACGCACCACACCAGGTCTGCCCACGTCTGGCGAGGCCATGGACCACCCGTATTTCTGTAAGTCCTTTTATAAACAGCAGGTGTTTTTGTTTTGTTACAGTTTTCAGAACGGGAAACCACAACAATAACGTGACGCCTTCGCTTTTACTCCTGCAGTCCCCATCGTGAAGGCGATCAGTCCCTGCGGTTGCCGGATCAGCCAACCTGCCCAGTGGGGAACACAGCTGTTAGCACAGCCAGCATGATCACTGGCAGCACAATACCAATAATAACACACAAACAATGGATATGAAAGAGCCGCCTCGAACAAAAGCTGTGAATTAGACACTAAACCATCTAACCTTCTGCATTATTAATGACGATATAATATTGGCGTTACTACTGCGATGTCTGTTAAATCCCTAATTCACATCGCTTCCGTTACAGCAAATAAAGTTTCACTGCCATGCTATATTATGGTTCAGTTTAGCGCCATTAATGCACTAGCAACAAGAGATGAGGCGCAAGGCCCGTAGTCAGCCCTTCGCAAGTTGATTTATAAAGCAAAATCTTACCAGCAACGCCTTGAGCGGAGTTTTACATCAGTACACAGAGAGATTCGATCAGACAGGTTTTAGACACCCCCCCAGCAAACAGTTACAACCTGAGGACCGGATGATATCCTGACTAATTGTGATGTTACCACAGTAACACTTAAAGAAACAGTATGTTGTAACATCATACACCTAAGTAATATGCTCAGTCCTAACTTTAGTTAATCAGCATCACCGCAGTTTGCAACTGGCTGTCAGACCGCACAGTGAGTCATTCAAGAGGCTCTGCGTTGCTCTTTAAGTGATTCACATTAAGCCTCGTTTCATTCTGTCCTGTGCTACCGGCGCTAACGGGCGTCCACGGGACCAACGCGTCATCTGTGTCCGCTTCAGGAATTCATTGATTCGAGTCCTTTTGTTGATGTGAGAGATGTTTTCTGGTCTCAGAACCCACGCCTCTGACTCTCCTACCCAGGCATCTCTGCCTTGCCAGCCTCCACTGCCCTGGGTCTCTCACTGTCTGGCCGTCCTGTCTGTTGCCACTACCTCTGAGCACTCGGTGCCCGGGCGCCCTCAAGAGTGACACACCCCACCCAAACCCACACTTACCCCTCCCCCCTCCGGCTATCCTCTTCCCCCTCTTCCCCAATCCCCCCCACTCCACTGGGCCAATACCAACACCTGTGCCGTGGGGGGTGAAGGTAGAAACTAGACAGGTGCCACTCTACCGGCCCCCCTCACCACATCCAACCTAACTCAGTGTGACCGCGCCTCGCCGACCTCCTGGCTGAGGAGGACGCCGTCGTCTACGAAAAGAAAGATGTTTTTGTTCCTTTACGTTCCCCCCTCCTCCTCCTCCTCCTCCTCCTCGAATGAACGCGTTAACCTGAACACCTGAAATGAATGTTCTGTGTAACTGAAATATGCAGGTATTCCTTTCATTTCCCCCCACAAGCCGTAGTGAGTCCGAAGCGGTGCGTGTGTGTGTGTTGTGCGTGTGTGGTGAGTGAGAGCGAGTGTCATCCGCGGCTGATTCGGGGACGGGGTCTCGGCGAACCCCACCCCCTCCTCCTCCTCCTGTGTGTTTTTTTTTAAGTTGGGTTCGTGAAGGCAGTGGTCAATAATACATCGGTAGAAGGCAAAAGCAAGCTGTTGGCCATCAGGACCAAACGGAGCACATTCTGTATAGTTTACTACGGCAGCGTCGTCGACAACAAAGACCCCGATGACGAGGGGACTTGATTTGCCTCCCCGGATGAGTCTAAACGCCCTCCAGATCACAGCATTTCGGAAGTGTTTGGTGCTGTTCTGTGCTCCAGATGTATGTGAACACAATGACACTTCAACACTTTCTCTGCCTGAGTAGTTTTCGTCTTGCCTTTCTTACCAAACCAGTCTTCTTTTGATATGCGACTCCCCCAATCCCCCCTCCTCTGCCGCCTCGTCATCCGTTATTGATTTTTTTTATTTTATGTTATTTTATTTTTTTTGTATCGCAATGTTCCCGACTGCTGGACAAGGTTCATCGCCATCAAGTGGTTTTGATCGACTCTGGCGTCGCGCTACGATCTCTTAAAGAAGCCAGGTAAGGTTCATTCAGGTTCTCCGAAGAAATGGTTTCTCAAAACGTGCTGCTTTCCAGTTCCTTGAATTACTTCAAGTGGCTTTTCTTGAATGACTTCAAGACATAACCAAAGTTTACTCAGTTGGTTGGAAGAAGAGACTGACCAAACCTAGTTGTGTTTTTGTGGACGTTCCTCGCGGAGATGCTGTAATGCAGGTTTGACAGCGTGGGGTTCTAGTGACGCCGACGACGGCCGCGTGACGCAGCGATCGTGTGCGGGTGACTGAAGCGCTGTTAGCGTTGGAGGCGCGCGGTGACGTGTAAAGCTCTGGGACGAGCGCTGCAGCATACCGGCGTTCACCGGCGCGCGGAGGGGAAAGTATTGAAGTTGAAATGTTGATTAGCACTTGAAGGGTAGATCCCCGCCCCCTCCCCACCCCACGCCCCCCAGTGTTTTAGTGCCAGAGTTTGAAAGTGTAAGTTTTAGACCCTGCTGTACATACGCATCTTTTTTTTTTTCTTTCTTTTTTTGTTTTCCTTCATTTCAAAACCTGGAAAATGCAAATAAATCGGAACATTTAAACAGCGACCTGAAAACGGAGCAGTTTGAGTCCCTACATCACTGTATATATTTTTATGTCCTTATGTAGAAGACTAGTCTTTGAAAATATTTGTGTAAATAAACACGTGTTTTATTTATCAGGTACATGTGGCTGAGTTTATGTCTGTCGAGTTCCTACAAAACCGCTTCAGTCTGAGCAAAGCTGATCTCAGACCTCACGAGTCCGGATGTTGCAGAATAGTGGGTAGCAGTTAGTCTTTAGGTTGCTCGACGGCATTTCACCTTCATTGTCTCGTGTTTTGGTGAATGGCAGCTGGTGAACCGGGCCCAGCATTTACCGAGGCGAGCCGCAAACACTGCTTAGAAATGAGTGAGGCGTCACCTGAGACGCGACGCGTGTCACCTGTTCATCAAAAGAGCGACGGAGGCAGCTGCCCTGGGGCCCCGAGCGTGTTGCTTTTAATTAGCTGTAAACTGAAGAATTTCAATCACTAAAGTACAAAATCAGCTGATTACACAGCGTGTCCCTGTCTTGCAGAGGGAAACTGAGTCAAAACTAATATTTCATTTATTAAAAAACCCTTTAAGGTACTCAAAACACACAATCTAAGGTCTACACATGATTATTATTGTAGTTTACATCATACTCATGCTGGATTCCCCAGATTGTGCGTTTTCTTTAAAAAAAAAACAAAACCTCAAACTGACCCAGGGTCTGGAGGATACTGATAAAGTGAAACCCTGCATAATGTTTTCTATGATGTTTAACAGAAACTTGAAGGACACGGTGACCTAGAAACATTTAAAACTCAAAGGGATCATTGTTTTTTTTTTAATCTTGCGTGCAAGCTAGAGCTGTGAAATGATTCAACGGGTGATCAGCTGAATCATTTTTAAGCGCGGGCGCACTCAAAAATGTCTTTTTACGAACGTTTCTGCGAGTTTGAGCTGTGGCGTGATTAAAACACAACTCGCGATTACACAAAAATACACTTTATTAACGCGTTTCACAAAGATAAAACACAGTTGTTCCAATATCAAGTGCAGAATAACGTGTCAGGCTTGAACAGTAGTGGCTGTTTTTGTTAGGGCAGGATGGATGACTTGATTTTACCGTTTATTTGTTTTTTAAAAAAGGAAAATGTGCATTAATCAACATTCGGTCACATGTAAATGAACCCCAGTCCTGATGAAGTAAATCAAAACAATGAGTACAACACTTTAAAAAACACAAATTATAGGTACAAGTATTCATATATATAGTTCTCTGTCAGTCAGTGTGCTTTTATCGTCTGAATCACCCTGAGGTGCTGACTTGACAGCGCACTCTCTCGTACTGTGGCGTGGTGTTTCCCCAGCTGATGACGCCGCAGCACCCCTCGCTGTGGTAAAACCTGCCGCACAGAGTCAGGGACAAACGCTTAAGTGCCTGCGAGTGCATCACCCGAACGCGATTACGCGCGTTTGATCAGACGAGTACGCATCCGACCTGTTAGAGCACAGCTCCTTGTCGATCTCCTCCAGGGTTTTTCCTTTAGTCTCTGGCAGCAGGAAGTAGAAGAATATCCCAGCAGCCACTGCGTTCACGCCGTAGAGCAGGAACATCCCCGACAGGCCGATCGCATCTGTCGATTAAAAACACTTCACTCTAAGCTGAGCAGCATCCCACTCACTGCTATAACTACTATAATACAAGCATGTGAGGAGATTAAACCAATTAACCAACCAACCAGACTCTTCAAAGTCTTCCCACAAAGTTATTTTATGACTATTTCGAATAAATATGTAACGATAAATATAATAAAAGCACTGAAACAGTCTAATATCACAGCGTGTGATAACCCCGACATCAGCTCCACCCAACGTCTGCCTCTAGTCAGTCAGACAGAACACCTGTGCAGGTGTCCGGGGTGTTGACCCACAGTGGATAATAAATATCTTTAATGTGATATTATAAAATAAAACAAATAACCCAATTATTATCTTTTTTTCTATTTTGAACGATTCAATCAGTACAAGTCAATTATTTCTTTAAATCACTTCATATTTTTAATTACATGTGTACTTATTTTAAAAAAATACATGTTTACTCGGAGTAAAAAACAAAACAAACTTAAAATTACTTGTTATATTTCCTCAAAAACAATAACTACATTACAACGTTCAATTAATATTAAAATTTACAAAAACATAGTAGACTGAGTATTGGACCCATAGGCCGTATCCATCTATCGAATAACTGCTTATCCTTTGCAAGGTCGACTGACTTGTATACTTAATGTCAGACAAACGCAGCTGTGAACAGATGCTGATGTTGCTCTGTGTCATTTTGAGGTGTCATTCAATTAAAACCACAGATGTAATTAATCGCTTATTATTATTAATCACTGGCCTACTGGGGAAATGTCATTGGAGCAAAATCAATATTAATATGCTTAGTTAAACAGTCAAAACATCCACTGTGTGACGTATGAATTGGCAACTCACCGATAAAGTTCAAGAAAGTGAATGTGACCAGCAGGTTGGCTGCCCAGTTGAAGCAGTTGGTGAATGCGAACGCCCGTCCTCTGATAGCGGCTGGGAATATTTCACTCAGGAGAAGCCAGGTCACTGTCCAAAGACACGAAAATGAAGAAAGACTATGGTTTATAGAAACAGGTCTGAATATAATTTGATTTTAAAAAAGGTTTATTTTGTGTAAAAAGAACAATACAAACTTGGTCCAAACCCGACGGAGTACGCACTGACAACGGCCATCATGCACACGAGAATGATCCAGTTCACGGCGGTGCCACGGACGCGAGGAGGAGGAGTCGGACTAGGCTCCGGTGGTTTCTGTCTAACTTCGTCAAGTACAGCATCTCCGCCTTGTGTGTTGTTGCTAAGGAGTCGTTGGTCGTCGTCAGATGGCAAGTCAAAGACCGACCGATTAGCAGCGGTTAAGTGAGGTAGATCCGTCCTGTTGACGCTGAAGTGCTCAGAATTACAAGGCCTCTTAGCGTTCATCGCTGAGTGTCCACTGAGGAGTCCAATGGTTATCAGGCTCATCGCCATGACAGCGCATCCACTGATGAGCAGAGGCCTCCTGCCCACCCGGTCCGAAAACACCATGGAGGTCAGGGTGGCGATCACTTTGACAAACCCCAAGCCGACAGATGCCAGCACTGCTGAGGCGTTGCTCTGAAACCCAACCGAGTGGAAGATGGTGGAGGCGTAGAAGAGGACGTTGGGCTGACCCGTGAACTGCTGAAAGAGCACCAGACCGAGGCCGAGCACAGTCCGGCTCCTCATGTTGTCCTTACGCTGGAAGAGGTTCATGCTGTTGTACTGAACTTTCCTGATTTCTCTCACTTTCGAGTCGTCTGCGTCTCGGTTTTCAGCGATGCTCGCGAGGTCTCTCTCAGACTGAGCGCAATGCAGCGGCTGAGCTGGCAGAAACCAGATGGAGGCCAGCTGGGTTAAAGTCGGCGCAATGGCTAATCCAAACATCCATTTCCAGCCTCTTTTGGAATCAGACAGGATGTAGTTCATGGCGTAAGCTGCCAGGATGCCCACAGTGATTCCAGCTTCATACAGTGTTACTAGGAAGCCCCTGCGATTAGGGGTGACCATCTCCGACACGAAGATGCAGCAGGACATGGAGGATATACACATGGCAAAGCCCACTATGATCCTGCCCGCCACCAGCGCAAGGTAGGAGCTGATGAGCAGCACCAGGCTGCCGGCCAGGATCAGGGTGTTGCTGAGGAGGATGGAGTTCCTGCGGCCCTGATGGTCGATCAGGCAGCCTCCGAAGATGGACGCCAGCAGAGCTCCAATCAGCAAAGAGCTGACCAGAGCCTCCTGCTGGACACATGAGAGTCCAAACTCCGCCTTCAGCTGCAGCAAAGCCCCAGAGATGATGCCCAACTCATAGCCAAAGACAAGGCCGCCCAGGGTGGACACCACGCTGGCCAACAGGAGGGTGGAGCAGCCTACGTTGGAAGGAAACAAACATATGATTGAAAAGATATTACCAAAATGCTCATTGTGTTGAATTTTCATGTTAAAGTTTCAGCCTCTGAACCTGCAGCTGTTAGACCAAATCCACCAACTGGGCTTCAGTCAGAGCAGAACTGCCTTTAGATGCAGTACCACTAGTGGCCACTAGGTGCCAACTAGTCCAAACAGATTGGGTTTCTGCAGCAGCTGTTTTGTCACACTGAAAACAGAGGAGCCATTTGCACCAACCACATTTTATTCATTTATTCCTAACACATTAAAATCAAAAGGTGCAGGATAAGTGAGAAACCTCATATTCATCAATGATGTGGTGGCCGATGGCGCGACAGGTCACAGTTGCTGGTTGTCATAGTGACACAACAGTTGTAAGGAAGTCAAAATTTGCTCCACAGCAACTTACATGTCAATGCATGCGACTTTCATTGTTTTAGGGGGTGCCGTAGTTGAAAAAGGTTAGCGTCCCACTGTGATGGAGCCATGTTTTATTTATTTATTTACAGTTTATTGACTAAATGTAAAAGTGTAAATGTGCCTGTTGTTGATCTGGATTTAAGCTCATGTTCATATATGTCTGATGAGGGTCTAATATGAATAATGAATGCAGCACAAAGAAAACTAGTTCTTCACTTTAGCACAGATGTAAACTAGCTTCACGCAATAAACATGCATGTTTAATATTGTCAGTTATATGTAAGTGATAATTAAAATAAAGTCTCTCTCTTACAGCGTCCATTGTACCGTTTCCACGTGAATGATGCACGTTCGTCGGTGCATCTGCTCTGCATCTGCTCTGCATCTGCTCCTCACAATAAACCTTAAAGTCTTTCATGTGCAGCATCCATTGGCAGGGATGCAAATGCGTGAACCGAAACCCAGATAAAAGCAGCTCGAACTCAGCAAGATAACGCTGCCACGAGTGGAAAAACAAAACTGACTACAGATGCAATCCGTCATTAAAGCCCGACAGAGTTTAACTTCCCGACATTTAATTTGAGTAGTTGCATGATTTTGAATTGCCTTCGATGGTCCGAATGCACCTGCAAATGCACCAATGAAGTGCGTGTGTTGTCTTAGCTTCATTGAGGTCAAACAGCAGGGTAATGTTCCTCACATCCCTGCTTTGCAATGGAAAACCCCTCATTTACAAATACACTTACCCATTGTTATGTGCACATTTCAGTCAGGTTCTCCTTAAAAGTCATCTCCTGTGAAATAGAAGCAAAATATTAAATAAGCTCCTGTTCCTGCGGCGCTCTCCTGGTTTGGCACCTACTGGGAGTCTTGTGCCCTGCAAACAAACACGACAAGGGAGCCCACAAGAGCCTGTTGCAACCCCCGTCGCCCTGACAACCACCCCGTTGATTGCCGTGATTTCATTAGGGAGTCCACTTGAGATGGTCTCGACAAAACACACACATCCGTGTAACAATCGGTCAGCTTGTTTAGTCGCAACACTTATTATCCCGTCACCAGAGCAGCGACAGAGCAGTGGGGAGCTCTGTGTGTGTCTGTGGAGCAACAACAATTTCAAAACAACCACTTTTAGCCCACTTTGGATATTTAGGCTGCAGTGCAACATCTTAATCCCGCTAAGTGACACCAAGATGGTTGCTCTTTGGCACGAGAGGGTCATGGTGCAAAATGCAGACAACTTTAATGCAAACAGACAAACTTCACTGTATTTTAATACTCTTTATGTTCCAAAAGTGACTTTGAAACTCGCTTTAAATGCCCTTGGTCACGCTCATACAGGTGTTTACTCATCTGCTCAGGTACAGGTGGGTGGAGCTGATGTCACAGGAACCTACCGCGGACCTTTTCTTGATTATCGCGTTGTTCATCCATGCAGGTGTTCCCAGTTAACGCCTCCTGATTAGACCTCTGTTTGGCGCTGCACACAGGCTCAGTTCCGCTGAATTCAATCTGACAAGAAGTGAAACCAACCAGAGGAGCTGAGAACACCTCTATGAGCGTGCAGAGCCTTTAAAATCCATATTTACTTAGCAATTAAAACGTTATTTAAGTGTGCTCTTTATGCAGTTGAGTAAACACTGTCAATGACGGTTATTATTATTATTATTATTATAGATTATTTAACATGCTTGCAGCATTTAAATGCTGTGGCAGGACAAGAAGCTGACATCCTGATGTAATTTGTTCACTGCTGGGTAGTTTAACATGGGAATGCGTCACATTTCATGAGCTTTTTATATGTTTTCATTAACATTCTTAGTAACTACTATCAGATAAATCACGTATATTTCCTTCTGAACTGTTTTGGAGTAGCATAAAAGTACATGTATGTATGTATAAGGAAGTATAAAGGAATAAACCGTGCGGTGTTTGGGTAAATGTACTCAGTTACATCCCAGCACCGAGTCCATCTCTCCTGGCTTTTTTATTGTAGTTTACAGTGAATTCAATAAATCGTTTCCCCGACTAATTAGCATTTTATTTACTGCATTCTTTGAAGCCTGTTTACGGACACGAGCAGCTGCCTCTCTCCTGCACAACGGTGCCGTTATCCATCGACTCACACCGTCCGTCCGTGCAGGAATGTGTGCTGGTGTCAGACGGGACAGCCAGATAACGCGTCGCTGAGTTTATAATCTTCTTTTCTTTCTTTTTTCTTTTTTTTTTTTTTTTAAATAATCTATAAAGACACTTGCGATCTGTATGTTCGACTGTGTGGTCTCCGGCGTAAAGAAATGGACTCACCGTGAGCAGCTGAGGGGGTTCGTGCAGAGATGCTCCTGGAAAACTTCTGCAGGAAGTTGGAGCTACGTGGCAGCAGTGTCAGATTGCACGAGGAGAAACTTGTTGGCGGAGTTTTGACGCCAGGGGTCGACAAGTAGACCCGACGCACCTCCCGCTGCAGCAGACCGCTTCAACATGCAAGTACGAGACTGGATAAGGACTGCTGACGTCATTTTCGCCATTTAGGTGTCCTGTGTTTCCAATGACATCCACAATTTTGTTTCTGATTGCCTGAATAAACATCGAGGATACCTGCAGTTCAGTTTCTAACAGGAAATTTGAAAAACCCCCAATGCAAATGTAATTTTTGATATCCAAAATCACATTTTGAACAGTAAAAAGTGAATGTTGGATATGTGCAACTGCAATTTTACGCAGAAAAATACACTTGTGATTAAATAAATGAATGTTACTAATACGAAATCTATATCTAGAATGACATTTGTATTATTCACATTTTATTTTGGGATGTACAGAATTACATTTTGGATATCTGAAGTGGTTTTTCAGGCCTGAAATTACGAGTAACAAAAGGGACATGGATTTTCCCGTACCTGATATGTTTAACTGGACAAAGAGGAATTGATTGGATAATGTGAAATATATATCCAATTGAGCCATCATTGTTAAAAAGGTCATTCATGCATTTTTTCAAATGATCTCAAATTTAGTTTCGACTGGTACAATTAGAACCATGAATATGCTGAAATGCAATTTATGCTATAAACATGTTGTTGCGGACATCTTTATTTACCATTCTGACTAGTACGGATATGAATGTGGTTACAGATAGGAGTGTGGTTTGATTCAATCTTCAAACAGCCAGAGCTCAGCACAAACAACCATGTCCTATATAGTGCAACACAAGAGACGCGTTTGCATTAATTCGTGTGAATATGACTGTTTTACAAAATACATTTATTCTTAAATTAATAAGGCATGAACCCTTTGCCTGGTTGTCGACCTCTGATCTCACAGCGTCTCACACTTAATGGAATAAAGACCACTAAATGAATCTGTACGGGTGTAATTACACATCATTTGGTTAATTAGTCGGTTATATGTCATCGCCTGTGTTTTAAATTAAAAGGAAACATAAAAATAAGCAGGTTTTCATTTGTCAGTGTCAGAGTGAGCGCTCCCCCTGTAGTTTATGTTAGCTGCCGCTAGGTGGCAGCCTGCTGGCACAGAGCAGTAGCAGCGGAAGTAGCGGGACAGCCAACAGACGAAGAAGAAGAAGCCGGAAGTAAACATGGCCGAGGAGAAAAGCATGGCGGTCCCTGAGTTTCTCGGCAACGCAGAGTTGTTAAAACAAGGAGCAGAGGCCAGGGTGTACCGGGCAAAGTTTCTAGGGAAGCCGACTATCGTGAAAGAAAGGTTTCCGAAGCGCTACAGACACCCGGTGCTGGACGAGAAGCTGACGCACCGCAGGACGGTGCAGGAGGTCCGCTCCATACTGCGCTGCCGCAGAGCAGGCAAGTCTCCCAGCAGCCGCCCGGGCCGGTCTGGACCTCATGTTTTACAGGTTTATAATAAGCAATACACCGAATAAATGGTTAAATAGGAACAGCGTAGGAGTTTCACATGTTATTATTGTAAATGTGCTGGTGTTGCAACAAAATCTGTGACATTAGAGGCTGACGGGGTGTCCAATTTACTGCCGGCTGGAAAGGGAAGTGACCGACTATGGATCCCTGGATTTATCCCTGATAAAATAATAAACATATTAATGGGTTTGTTTGTTTGTTTCTTTTTGTTTATTGACACCGTACTGACACTTTGACTACAAACATTGCAGCCACTATATGACAATACAGGCCTATTTATAAAGTTTAGCACAATATATTTTTACCTTTTTTTACTTTTGCAATCGTTTCACTGTGTGGACTAATCAGTTTATGAAAACACCAATCTCATTTTCAGTTAATTTCCTTTAAATTGACCCATTGTTGAAATAACCCATTGTTGTTATAAAATGTGAGAAATGAATGAACAATGTTATAAAACAGAGAAATCCTCACATTAAAAGAATCAAGGACCGGTCACAGTGGCCCATATAGGCACAGGAGCATTAAATGTGTATTAATCCACCGCTGAAAATAGTCCCAAACACATACTCACACTGTTTCCTCATGTTTGATTTCACTTTTTCAGTGTCAAGTCAGAAATAAGGCAGTCAGAGAGCCTCTAACAGCGCTCAGTCAGTCAGTATTTAAAGACGGACAAACACATTGTTGGTTTAGTCTTTTAATGATTTGCTAATAATCAGATTCTCCTTCAACTTCTCTTCTCCTCAGGCATTTCTGCCCCCGTTGTGTATTTTGTGGACTACTCCTCCCACTGCATTTTCTTGGAAGAAATCATTGGTTCCTCCACTCTGCGTGACCACATCGCATCCGTCCAGCAGTCTGATTCCTGTAAGGAGTCCGAGCTGGAGGGCCTGGCTCAGAGGGTGGGTAAGATCCTGGCTAAGATGCACGACGAGGACGTCGTCCACGGAGACCTGACCACCTCCAACATGCTGCTGAGATGCGGCGTGGAGAACGGCGAGCCCGACCTGGTCCTCATTGACTTCGGCCTGAGTTACATCTCTGCTCTGCCGGAAGATAAGGGGGTGGACTTGTACGTCTTGGAGAAGGCCTTCCTCAGCACCCACCCCAACACGGAGGCGCTATTCGAGAAGCTGCTGAAGAGCTACGCAGCGTCATCCAAGAAGTCGTCGGCCGTCATTAAGAAGCTTGACGAGGTTCGGTTGAGAGGGAGGAAGAGGTCGATGGTGGGATGATGATCCATGCTGCGTGCAGGGACAAGCAGTGATGTTTACGAAAACATATTATTACAAAGCTGTTATTGTGCAAAAGGACTTTAAAATAAAAACATAAAATAAAACTTGTTTTCTAATAAAATAGGCAGAAGTGTTTTCTCTTTATTTCTTCTTATTTAAACTGGCACACTGACAGCAGTTAGAAGAACTATATGAGTACCTGTTTCACTGTAACAACACAACACGAGATGTTTGATTTTGGCTCATGCCACACCGTTATGTCCTATGTTGCTACAGCTGGACATCACAGTAACTGCATTCAGCTTTTGGTGCCTTTCAGGTTAAACGATATCTGAGTTCATTTGGCTGAAACATTTGACGTATAGCCATTTTTTTCTGTTTTTGAGACAATGGTTAGATGTTTTGTGTGGTTACAGAGCTGAGGTAGCTGTTTGACCCCGTGTCTCTGGGCAACACGAAGCTAACGGGCTGCTGCCTGTTGTGTTATACTAACCATGCTGACATTAGACCGCTGTCAAAGTACTCTTTTTGACTAACAAGGGCTGTCTATGCAGAAAAGCTGGTGTCTGTTGATCCTGCACGTGTAGTGACAAGAACCAACAGAAAGGCCATATTTCTTTCACGCATGCTTCTCCGCACCGGCTCCCTGTGATCCCCAGAATATGTTTATAGAAGTCTTCTAACCGTAAAACGTCGTCAGGGGCACCATCTTATCTTATCTCTGCTTGTGGAAACAGAGTCTGCAGCCACCGTGCTCCTCTCCTGTGCGTGGTGGCTCCAGTTTGGTGAGCACCCTCTCCACGTTTAGGGAGTAGGTTTAAAACCTTCATCTTTAATTAAAGCTCGTCATCAGGGTTGGCTCAGGTGGGCCCTGAACCATCCCAGATGCTGTAGGCTGAGACTGCCAAGAGCCTTCCCATAATGCACTGAGCACTTCCCTCCTCCTCCTCTCCCTCTTATCTCTCATTCTGTTAATGTTTCTCATCTCCCCTGTAGTTTTGTGCTTTCTCCTCTCTCCTGCAGGTATTTCTGCCTCCAGACCTGCAGAGTCTGGATCACTGATCCACCACGTTCTTCCTCAACACCCACTGCTACAGTTATTATTATAATTATTATTAATAATATTATTACTCTAGTTCTTTCTCTGGCTCCCTCATTAAAAGGGAGTTTGCTCATGGTGGGTCATTGTAAATAATACTATAAAGCTCACAGTCCAGAGCTGCTCCGTATGAAAGGATCTGGGAGATAACTTCTTTTATGACTCGACACTATATAAATAAAGCAGACCGGAAAGAGAATAATGTGCCTCTGGGAGTTGCGGCAGGTTAAGAGTGTGGTTCTTGCAGGCAGCGGGAGGACTGCGGTTACAGGTCAAAGTCCAGGAGCAGGTGTACCGGAACAACAGAAACACGACTGACTGACTGACTGTAAAAGAGCAGCCAGGTGAAAGCTTACCTGATCATTTCTTTTCATTCATTGTTACAACCACGTGATCTTCAGACCAGCGAGGCCGTTTGAACTTTGCCAACACGCTCCGTCGATACCGGCGCTTGTTGCTTCCACTTCACCATGCACTGACGGGACACCTGAGTCCAGATGGAGCGCCTACGGGATCTAAGAGCCATAATTAAAGTTGTGGTTATTATTTTGCACTGCAGAGGTAAATGTCACGAATCTTCTTCTATGGTTTTAAGCAAAGGGAAAACTCCAGTCCATGTAACCCAGTGTGTGTTTTCAGGGTCCCCGGCTGACACTGCGGGTGAACTGAGTGTCTTGGTGGGCGCAGACGTGACTCTCGGCTGCGTGTTTCACAAACAGTCCAAGCCGGTTGATCAGAGCTCACTCACCGTAGAGTGGAACATGGTGGGTGGACGCGCAGAGAAGAGCACCGTGTACACCTTCGATGACGGCAGGGCGCACGTGAGCAGACGCGGCTCCGCGGTGGATGAAGCGCGGCTGCTGCGAGGCGACGCGTCTCTGCGGCTCCGCAGCGTGACCGTGGGAGACGAAGGGCTGTACACCTGCAGAATCATCACGCCTGTGGTCCACACGGAGACCACTTCACTGCAAGTGCTGGGTGCGTGTTCCCACTCTAATCTGCGTCCGACCGATAATGGCTTTTTGCGAGTGATATCAATTGAATCAATCGATTTTGCTCAGATATGACAATGCAAATGTACCCAGAAGGCAGTTTTTATATTAATAACTTATAAGTTATAAATAACTTTGCATCGACACTAATATATCACCACTAGAGGCAGACCGATATATGGATAAGCAGATATTCGCATGACATAATGGTCTCATATCGGTATTTGGTGTTTATTTTAATCTTTAAGATAACATGTCTCCCAATTTACATGCTTAACAAATTACAAACAAATACCAAATAAATCTGAAATACAATATAAATACCCTTACCACAAAATAAAAATCCTGTAAATAAGTAAATAAATAATAATAATAATTGTTTGTGGCGCCCCCAGGAGGCCACGGCGCCCTTAGCATTTGCTTATATTGCCTAATGGGCCAGTCGGCTCTGTACATGGGTGTCGCTACAAAGTTAAATGAAGAATAGTTAATGAGATATTATATTTAATAAAGTTAGATAATTATATTATTATATTTAATAAAGTCATATATATATGTTGCCCATAAAGTTGGAATAATTTTGTTTTCAGACACATTCCTCCTTTTATTCCTATTTATACACATCAGTAATCACTTTTAACCAGGTGCAATGATGAGTTTTGAGAAGATATACACTTTATCTATCAAGAATAAATCACATATACAGTATATATAAATATCTGGCTCTTTAGCTAATAAATGAGAAATATGTACCTTTTATCTCTCCAAGAGCAGCACAGCAGTAGTGTTGTGTTATTCAGGGACAAACACCAACCCAACGCCCCCATGAATGTACTGATTTTGCCGTTTTCCCCCAGCCCGGCCTTCGGTGACGCTCCCGGAAAAGGCCGCAGTGACGGAGGGCGAGGAGAAGACGATACAGTGTGACATCACCGGTTTCTATCCACAGAAGCTGTCTGTGTTGTGGCTGATCCAAAATGGCTCGCGCACGGCCCAGGCCGGTGCGAGCCACCTCTCCCGTGTCTGCACCGAGCTGGCCATCCGCAATCCAGACGGCACCTACAGCATTCGCAGCGGCATCACGCTGCACTCCTCGGCCGTGGGGGGCGGAGAGATGCGCATCATCTGCCAGGTGGAGCACCAGACCTGCAGCCACACCTGCAACAGATCTGTGACACTAACTGTTCAAGGTGCGACCCCCCCTTTCCTCCCACCTTCATTCTTTAAATTCCCCGTGCTGTATTATATGTGTATCCTTTCCCCTGCAGCTCCACCTCAGCCCATGTACAGCGCTGTCACGCTGATCGCCGTCACCAGCGTCATCAGTCTGCTGCTGGTCACCTCCGTCATCGGGGGGACTTTGCTTCTCTACAGGTATTTCTGCAAAGGTACGGCTCAGAAGAACAAGGTGCATCCTGCTTTATTTGAGTCAATTTCATATATTTTATTCATAAATTGGTATTTCTCACAGTTATTATCGGTGGTTAAGGTGCCGGGAGCTGCAGGAGAGCAGAGGTTTAATGCTGTTAAGTGCATTTCCTGAAGGCCACAGGTTTAACTTCTCACCTGGCTGAAGTGGTGCCTGTGATGTTGCGACATCATGATTTAGAGGATTGAGATAATTCTCTCTGAATACACATTGCAGATTTTAAAAAACACATTTTCGATTTTGCATTGTTTGCGTTCACGTTGGCTTGCAGGTGCTGTCCCGTTGCTCCATTATAAGGGAAACTAGGATTACTGTCTCATGGTTGTTTGCCTCCAGCCAGTCAAACCGCAAAGAAGTCAACGTTTGTGCCAATGTCCAAAAAAACTTCCTCCCAGACCTCCCAGAGTGCACAAGGACAGTACGTGTTTTGTGAGGTCACAGTGACCTTAAACTTCAACCTTTGACCTCCAAAATCATCTTGAAGTCCGTGTGAACTTTTGCGCCAGATGCCGTAAAACTCCATGTTCGTGTCTGTTACAACCTGGCTCAGGCGAAACCCTGGCGTAGCATGAAACTGAGACTCCACTCGTCCCAACTTTGCGAGTGTCTATCGCATTAAGATTGATTTAATAAACATTTCTACAGTGGAGAGCCCACAGGAGCTGGAGGAAGCTGGCCCTGAAGGCTGGAACCAATCAGAGCAAACTGCGCAGTCAGTTTACCAAACTTGCATCGGATCGACTTGCGTAACAGTGTTTCCAGCTCAGTAACATGCACTTGCGTCTCTCTCCACAGCTCCACCCAGTGTGTCTGAAATCAGCCAGCCAGGCATCGTTTACGCTCAGGTGCCGTCCAACCTCAGATGCATCATCCGGGGTGCACGACAGCGGGAGTTCGACGTGAGGTGGTTCAGATTGAGAGACGGCGCCGACTCGCTGTTCGAGTCTGAATCTGTTTCCCTGCTGGTCAGCGAGGATCTGAGCGAGCAGGCGTCCCTCCTGTCCGACGGCAGACACCACACGTCCGTCCTCAGCATGTGTCTGACCGTCACCGAAGACATGAGCAGGTACCGGTGCGTGGTGCGATGCAGGGGCAAGAGCTTCACCAGAGAGACGACAGTCAGGGTGAAAGGTGAGTCAGTGTCATTCACGACACCGTATAATGACGAAGGGTAGGTCTGGTCCAGAGTAAGATACTGGACAGTTAATTTATTAGACAATCGTGGACATATTAATACATTTTTGAGTATATATGATGCTAATTTAACTGATTTGTTTCAGAAATAAGCCGTCTGAGTCACATTGGTGCAAAATCCACAGAAATAAGATTTATTTTCTCTCCAAACTTAACTAAATCATCCATCGTGTCAGTAATCTGTGATTTTTTAATGTCTCAAAAAATCACATTTTGATCACACTCAAATACATATTCACGGTCCCCAGAGGATGATTTGAAAACTACTTGTCGGATTTCCTTTAACTGGCTGTGGATATTCACAGTCCCCAGAGGAGGATCTGTGTATTTTGGTGTTTTCAGCAGGAGGAAGATGTTTTTATTGTCATAATGATCTCCTGATTTAATGTGACACACACACACCTCCAGTGGAGCCGTCCTTCCTCCAGATCTCCAGCATCCCTCAGATCCCCAAGGTGGAGAGACTGCTGGTTCTCTGCTGTCGGGTGGAGAACTTCTACCCCCCGGACATGGAGCTGGAGTGGTCCAGGAACGACGGGGAGCAGGTCCGCTCCGTCACACATTTCGGACCTTTCTCGGACCACGACCGCCTCTACAGCATGTGGAGTAAGATCCAGCTGGTCATGGCGAGAGAGGACGAGAGAGCCGTCTACACCTGCCGCGTCTACCACTCCAGCTTCTCCGCTCCGGGATACAAAGATGTCTTGTACCACATCAACACTCAAGGTAGCAGCGCCACATGTTTTCAGACAAACATCTGGATTAACTGCACAGCGTTTCAAACTGAATCATCTTTGAGTCGCCCTGGGACCTATTTCATGAGTTTCAAACAAACAAACAGCTGAACAAAACAAAAATAAAATCAGAAAAGTTCAGAATCCTTTTTTCATTGTTGCAGAAAAATGCCACTAGGTTGTGGCAAGTTTTTGCAATTTGTCCCAAAAAGTAGCTCTCCCAGGCTGGATTCGTCCAACGTCCTATCACTAAAATCCCTCAGCTGGTTAAATATAAAGTTAAAAACAACCAGTTTCTAAAAATAAAATCATAAAAGAACGTGGCAGAAATATCTTGACTGATCCAGATTAGATGGAGAGAAATTCAGGATAACGTTGGAGGTGATCTAATGACACAACTCGACAAAAGACGCAACACGTCTTCTCTCTTCTGGACATTTTCGTGCAGATATGGGGATAAGTTTGAAGAGAAAGCACTGACTCTAGAATTAAATAAAAAAACTTTCCATCTCAAGGTTTCAGATTAAGTTTCAGAAGAAGATGCTGGATGTCGTTAAAATCTCAAATAAAACGTTCATAATTGTACCTTTTAGTTAAAACTTGTAAGAATGAGACGTCTCACACAGTTTTATGATCTGCACCCACGTGCGTTTCAACAGGAACTCCTCCTAACGTGATGTTCATCGACTGCGAGCCGCCGACTCCTCAGCCGAACCAGGAGTGTACGCTGCACCTGTGCATCAAAGACTTCTGTCCCGAGGACGTGTCGGTGACCTGGACTAAAGACGGACAGACGGTTCGCTCCGGCGTCTTCAACACCCCACCGAGCCTCAACATCAACGGCCTCTACTCCATGTTCAGTTTTCTCAAGCTCACCCCCAACAAGGACGACCAGGGCTCCCAGTTCAGGTGCAGAGTGGCCCACAGCGCCCAGGAGGAGCCCGAGGAGAGACTCTTCACACTGCCGAAGCTGCACCTGACCGACGGCTGCTGACGGCCTCGCTGTGCAAACCGTTGTCACTGGAAACCACCTAGATTTTTATTAAATTTAGCTTTTTATTCTCTAATGTTTTGGATTAATCTTACGTGTTTTCAGTTGCAGATGTTTGCAGGACAAAAAAACTTGCCTGGCACCAAAAAGCAAAACAAAGTTTGAGAAAAAGTACTAGATTAAACTTCGACAGGTAGAGAAACATGGTGATGCTAATGCTAACACTAGCTCTATGTGGGTAATGTTGCTCTGCTAGAAGTGTAGGTGACTGTGACTGTTTGCTAAGAATGGATTTGGGCTCTCTGAGACCTGTTTTACATTTTACAGTATATATATTTTTTAAATTCTTATCATTTTGTTCATAATAAATAGTTTTAAATCATTAAAACTGGTTTGAATTAACCCCTGAAAACACACTTTCGGCACACTCAGTCAGGATCGCCTCGGTGAGACGGCCGATTCAATCACGACAGGAGCTCAGGTACACATCTGCCTTTATTCTTTTGCGGTGTTTGCAGGAAACTCACTTAAAGTGTAAAAGCAAATATGATTTTATAGCTATTTCCATATTAGTAATGCTCAAAGGGTTTTTACAGGACAATGCATTTCATAGTTTTAAAGTTCCTTTGGTGAATAGTGGTTGATTTAATTGTTTGCAGTGATGTAATTACAGCACCGGTAACTGTTTTGTGCCTTTATTTCTGTGTGTGTCTCTGCCATGAAAAGTGACAATGACTCGGCGTGAAATGTTAAAAACAGAAAACTGCAGAAGCGCTACAGAGGTCACATACACAGTGAATCACTTTGGCTTTACAAGGCATTTGGTCAGTGTCTGTGTCGTATAAATCTCTATATACCTCATCATTCGAGTCATACAAAACGGATTTTCTGGATTAAAAAAAACATGACTTTACAAGTTAAATCATAATAAATATTTAAAGCTATATGTGATGATGCTCGGAGAACAATACAATCGTCACCCGTGTTCGGCTATAAGCTAATACCATGATAGTGTCTGCGTGTTCAGCGCGGCTCCGTCGCCGTACGGACTCCTCTCGCCACCTTCGCGCCCTTCGAGCATCTCGGCCCGTAAAATATTTGGCAGGAACTTGAGTCGGCTTGGAGTCGCGCTGCAGGAATGTGTTCGTGTTTACCAGCAGTAGTTTCCACTACGCTTTGGTGCCGTCGATACATTCAAATATCCAAAAACGTTTCACAGACATGTAAGGCATCGGAAGGCAGAGCGGCAAACTGTGACAGCTCAATACTGTGCGTAAGTCACAAAAACAACCCTCACGGTTCGTATTGAAATACTGAAAATTTCTAGAATTTTTAAGCAACATAAAAAATAAAGTTGTAATCTGATTAACTTTGATTTATATTTCTGCTTAGAGAGGGAATCATTTTAGGTTTAAGAGCACGTTATATCAAGATGTAGATTTACACAGACAAACAGCCTGAACTTCGTGGTGGTGCGCTTTCGTGCTCCAGTGGATAAACGTGTGTGATTGTCTTTGGATTAACGTGCAGCTGCTAATGACCAGTGTGAAATCACTACAGTGACTAACCCGAGGCAGCTGTTTATGGCACCTCTGAACCACAACCCATTTTCTTTTTGATTCACTAAAAACAGAAATGACAAAACCCAAAAACTCCAGCTACGAGTATCAAACGTTCCCAAAGTGAAATGTAGGCAATGCGGTCGGAAAAACAAAACACGGGCGGAGGTTGGTGGACGAAGAGTTGGGAGGTGCTGCTGATCAGCTGAAGTCTCGGTTGGTGAGGATCATGGGGGCCACCAGGGTCCAGATGTAGAGGGCCAAACACACCCAGCTGGAGGTGATCTTCACCCACACGGCTGGCCACTTGTTGGTGATGGTGTAGTCTGCATCAGGGCTGTCAGGACACAAACAATGCAAGAAAATGATCCAGGCGTTGACTCATTAAACGGGACATACTGCTGAAAGCTGTTTGAAACAGGTCCTGGATCTGAAGTTCAGCCTCCGAGGAGGGTCTGCAGCCTCCCACTCTCTACCTTCATTATCTATGTGGAGCTCTGAGTGGGCGGGGAGGCTATGATAATGAGGCTCTGCTCTGATTGGCTGCCTGAATGACGTATGGAGGGGGAGAGTGGTATCCAACATGGCTGCCGCTCCCGACGAACAGCCCGCAGCTGTACGCTATAGCTACGACCCAGAATCTGACGGCGAACAGCGGAGGAGACGGTTGGAAAGAATCAAACGCAGCCACGGTCTCCTCTGGTCTTCTGGGGCTGGGACAGAATATCGGCATTTGTGTTGGTGTTTACAACCAACAACAGAGCAGTCTGCATGTCCGGCTCTGACCGACGACATCGCCACACACCGCTAGCTTACCGCCGGAAACAGAGAGCTTCACCTAGCGGGATGAACGCCCCCTCTCAGCGGTTTCACTCAGAGGAGGACGGCCTCTGTAAATCACTCCTGTGGTTACGTAACGACAGGAGCTGGATCTGAACGGCCTGTAGGAGCCCCATGTTACCAGAGGGTGGGCTGCAGAGACGATGCAGGACCTGTCTGCCTTCCTCACTCTCTGAGCTGGTTCAGCTGAGGGGGACTAGTTTAAATATGTACAGGCAAGAAGAAACCTGTTTTTCATAATACATCCCCTTTAAGGTCTGGGGAAGCCATAAGGTTGCGACAAGCCCAAAAGGGTAAGAAGCATTTAACAGCTTTAACTTTAACATATGCCCTTGTTGCCCCTTTGGTGTGCTTCACTGTCTGAGACATCCAGCCTGCAGAATATTCAACTAAATATATTAAATTCAGAAAATGTGATGAGGAAAAGGAAACTCCTGCTCTTTGACTCTTTGGCTGATTGTGAAACTAATTCACACATTTCACACCGTCGTGCCGTGCTGGCAGGAACATTGCTGACTTGACGTGATAATTATGACTGTGATGGGTTTGTAGGCTCCTTAAATGCCCCCAATCTCACTCCCGTTTGTCCTCGTAACTATAGCAACTCAGTCTCGCTCCTGCCTGCGTTCGCACAGTGCGAGAGGAGAGTTAAAGACGCTGCCGCCAAAACTGCCGCTGACTCTTTGGATATAAATAAATGTATTTATATTAAATCTTGCCCCGACAGTGTCGACTGTGTGTGTGTAATGACCGTCACTGCCAGAAGGGGGAGATAAACGTCCTGCATTTGGTTTTTAAACTGAAATCTGACGACGGCACGGAGTGAACGCGGTGTGCAGGCGGTGTTGTGTCTGTTATTTGCTTTTCACTGCAGTTTAAATCAAACCATTAGTCATGAGTGAGGGAGTACTGACCTGTACCAGTTGGTGAGGGTCATCATAATGTAGAGCGAGGCCAGTAAAAGCATGAAGTGGAAGAAGGAGTAGCTGTACTGCACCATGTCCTGCTCATTGTCCTCCACCCGCCTGGGTCCCGTCGACTCCTCCGAGATGTCGGTGCTGCTGCCGCCTTCAGCCAGGATGGCCGAGTCTTTGGAGGCCATGGTCAGCTTGTTGACCTGGCTGGTGCTGGACGAGCGAATGCTGAAGGCAAACAGGTGAGCGAATGTTTACTGTGTGTTTTACATACAAAGGCCTTGAAGGTGAAAACCAGAAGAACACATGAGAAAAACAAGGTGACAAAACAAGAAGAGGCAGCTTCTCATACCGACGGGCGGTTAGCAACCTTCGGTGTGATGAAATGACCTTTACTTGCGTAGCTTTTGATCTGATCATGTGATTTTCCACAGCAGATTGGAGTTTTCACTGCCGACATGGAGGAAGCTTGGTTTACGTTAGGAAGTGCTTCCTGTTAGTAGATGGTGAACCCACGTTTGCGTGGTTTTATCTGTGTATCACAGTGACGACGGCTTGCATGTGGCGTGACAGTGCTGAGCGGTAAAGTGTGAGTCCTGTGACAAAGTCCTTTTTTCCCCCATTAACAGCCAGAACTAATGCAGTCATCCCAGTGGAATGACTGGGTTCATTTTGCAAAAGAAGCGCGTTAGACACACTCTCTTTGGAAGATGCGTCTAAGTCACGCTGACCGAGCAACAATGAGCTGCGAGGAGGCCGTACTCAAAATGCTTCTGCTCAGTCCGACTGCAGGACGGTGCACTGATTAGCCTCAAACATCAAATCAGTGTCAAACACAAACACGGTGCGTCAGATCTGGAGGACGTGCTGGTTGTTTTTCAACCGTCTACAGGGCTGTGCACCATGAGTTCATCCCCCAAGGTCGGACAGGCAGCAGAGAGGTCCTCTGCACAGCTCTGAGGCATCTGAGGGAGTGAATTCAGCACAGACAAGAGCACACTGGTGCTTTGGGTCTCTGTCATGGCGCAGTGAAAACAAACACCCAGAGGAACGTCCAAAAGATCCAGAGGACATCCAGACGGTGCTTTGCAGGGTTACATAAGGGGACTTGGATCACATACAAGGGAGGAACTGAAAACTCCTCGAAAGTGAAGCTAAGACATATCGACCGCAGTATTGGCCATAAACCACATCCCCTCCATGTGAGCAAATGAAGATCCTACCTTGAGTACAGGATGCACAGGACAAATATAGCGAGCCCAACAATGCTCTGGGCGTCCCACCACTGCAGGTACGGGGCCGTCAGGACGGGTTCCTCAGTGCCGATGATCACCACAGCTGTCTGGTTCTCAATCTCCAGAGGGGCCAGCGTTGGGGCTGTGATCTGCTGGAAGATACTCATCAGGCTGGGGTTGCATGCTCGGTCTGGATGGAGGAGAAAACCGACAGCTCAGTATGAAAGTAGAAATGATGACCCCGATCTGCAGACTTTCACTTGCCTTCAGCACGTGACCGTGGGAAAAAAAATGCATGAAATGAACACGAGGTCCGTGAAAATACCTCCAACATTAAACTTTAACCGTTCCGTTACTACTGCAGGATTTTCATGCAACCAGCAAATGTTCTCACCGGGCTCATTGGTCATGGCAGACCAGGTCAGAAACATGGTGTACAGGGTGATGATGGACGACTGCAGGAGACCTGAACGTGGCTGAGACTCCTGCAGAGACAGTTAGAGTTTTAAATGCTCATCAGACGCCAAAACAGCTGCCCGACAGTTTGCAATAACCACACACATGACTTCACATCTCTCGGGGGTTATCACGGCAGCATTTTGCAGATGACCACGATATAAACAGTAGCGGTGGAAGTGCAGTGTTCTTGTGACAGAGGATGTATGTGATTTGCAGGGTGTCTCTGTTGCATGAGCCAGGACGACGCTACGGCTTGTTGTCCGGTCGTGTGGTAATGCACCAAGAATGGGGAAGAAACAAGAAACAAGAGTGGCAGCTTCTCCATTTCTAAACGCCGAGCACAGGGGTTTCTACTGTGCACATCCGCTCGGCCTTGAGTTGGATAAGAGTGAAGTTAAAAGTGAACTTTGAGATCGCAGCAAAACGGGAACAAAGACTTTCATCCTTTGTTCAACAGAAACCTGAAACGTGAAGGGAGAATCAGTCTGTTGAGCTTTGGATCATTTCATGTTTTGAAGCCATGTTGTCAGAGTTTGCATGGTGGTTAATGACACATAATACACGAGCAAAAAGAGTCTAATTAAGAGACTAGGTATCAGCCAGGTAACCCAGATATGCACCAATATATAAACTGATTTTTTATTTATTATTTAGTTTCCTGAATATCCAAATATTTCAATAAAGCAATTTGTTTCAGAGCAGCCTCATGAGGACTAATGCATAGTGAAACTGGGGCACAACCCATAAGGAAAAGGTCCATTTTCATGCCAGATATCAAAAATTATGTAAAATAATGGGGTTTAATAATCAAAGGCATTCACTTCCTGGTCATTTCTGACATTATAAGTACTGTATACACTCAAAATAATGTGTCCCCTACACACCCACGCTAAGTAAAACTACACTTTGCAGGTGTTTGTGACTGTTTCCACTTTATCATTTAATCTGAGGTCCAACTCTCTGTCCCGTACCTGCACTTTATGCAGCACGGAGACAACGGAGGCCACCACGCAGAACAACATGTTGAAGCTGATGAAGAACTTGTTGATGAGGCATCCGTCGGGCTTGGTGTAGAAGACGAAGAACAGCACGACAGCGATGAACGACAGGATGTAGTTGAGGATCGTAACGCCCAGTAAAGCTGAACACAAACAAAAAGATAGAAAAAACTGTAAATATCTGATAAGAAATAAAAAAAAATATCAATTAAATATCAATTAAAAATGAAAATAAAAGTGCATCAACGTATTTCAGTTCTTGTTCAACTGTGATCGGTTCTGCTTTTGAGTGTTTGCGCTGTGGGACTGCAGTGCAACCTCAGAACACAGTTGGCTCTTGCGTGCAGGCTGTAACTGTGCCACTGACCCGCATACCAGCCCCGGGAGTTGCCGGTCTCCATCTTGTCCACCCAGGACTCGTTCCAGGAGTGAGCAAAGTCCACCAGGAGCACCAGCTGGATCAGAATGAAAAAGAAAGCTCCGCCGCAGCCGATGACGAACCACGCTGCAGCAGCAGCAGAGAGAGATGCAGGTCAACCACTCCTGTCTACTAACTCTGTTTACACTATGATGTCATGATCTGAGTTATCAAAAGGTTAAAGTGCGACGCTCTTACTGTAGGTAAAAGGCCCATCTGGAATGTAAAAGGCACCGACTGTCACTCCCACCAAGGCGGCGAACTTGAAGAACCAAAATCTAAAAAAAAACAAAATGTGCAAAAAACATAAATGTAAGAATCAAAAGCGCTCCAGCAAAATCCAATAAAACAATACGATGGTTGCGTGGTTCGCTGCGGGGGTTAATTTGCGACAGAGCTGCTCAGTGACGAGCAGAGGGCGGATGTGGTTGTTGGGTCTCGTTAATGAGAAACAATAGGAACTCCCCGCAGAGGCAACAGCAGCAAGAATTAAACATAGAAACGGGGCTCACAATTAAAAAACAAGAACAACCGATTACACAGTCTGGTGATGTCATGAGGCAGCGCGGGTTCATGGGAGTTGTTGTCTTTGTGTGGTCAGCGTCTCCCAGTTGGGATTCGTCCAGCGCTCATCGATAAGGAGGCTTTTACCGGGAGCTGAACTGGAAGCAGAGCGCTCCTCGCCTCCAAAACAAAACAAACAAACCCCGTGATTAAAACGGATCAAAACAAAATGTCAGCGTTTCTCCCACGCTGTCGGCCGGACACGGGACTGGGACACGGGACAAAATCCTTCATCTGGTTAAAATGCAGAGCTGAGAACAAGCAAGATCTGAGAGGTGCGTCACCGAGTTGTGGCTCAGGGAGCTGGGTGAAAGGTACAGTCATGACCTTTAGCTACAGCAGCGACACGTGCACAAAGACGACACGATGACGCCACTGGCGGGAGACCAGGTGAGGCCGATAATTGACCGCCGTCCTGGTTAAAATCAGGATTTCTCTGGGTTTGAAAACGTAAATGTGAAGTATTATATGTTTGTACGGTTCGTCTTTGGTGCAGCAGTGGTAACAAAGGTGAGTGCGGGGCAAAGGCTGTGTGCCCAATGACATACTGTATAACTTATCAAACAGCTCCGACCTGGTGCTGGAGAAACAACCTGTTGCCGGTGCTGTTGCGACGCTCACCCGTTGTGGATGGCAGCCCGCGGGTCTTTGCTGTTTTTGATGTTGATCATAAGGATCGAAAACCCCAGGAACCACATGCTCATGCCAAAGCAGATGCGGTACACCGCCTTGTAGCCGACGAACATGTCACAGTTGACGTCGGCCTGCAGGCCGGGGAGCGAGGAGCCGGCGCCGTCTTCACAGAAGCCTGGGATCTACGGCGGGAAGCAAGAAGTGCACATTTTAATTTCAGTGAAACATCTGTGAGCAGGGCCACATGATCAGGAGGAGATCAGGAGTATCTCCACTTCCTGCTACTTTAGAAATATCCCTGCTGTGTGTACATTGTGTGTATCTCTGGGTTCACTCGCACCCTTTTCAGCTGCTGATCCACACCCGGCGACAGCATGATGCATGCGACGATGGTGCCCAGCAGCAGGATGGAGGCGTAGATGATCCTGGTCACCGTGGAGTTCCTGGTCCTGGGACAGCAGCTGCACATCAGACAGGTCGCGCTGCTGCACAGGCACGGCGCCTGCGGGAGAACACGCGACACGCGTTTTCTGCATCTGTTTGTAAAAAGAGGCGCATCTACGCACAGGGTGACAAGAGTAAACGCAGCAAAACAAACGTGTTTTACTCGTTGGTTACGCTCCAGATACGACAAAACACCTACACTTACCGCAACCCTCAACTAAACCTCAACTCCTCTCAGTACTTGAACTTCCAGCGAAGCTTCGGCTCCTTTTACCAGTTTCATTTCTGATCTTTCAGCTTCACTCCTCGCTCACACTTTAACTCAGCTTTGCTCAGTACCGTCACTTTGACCTCCAACGTCCTTTAACCAACTCCAATTGCTAATTTAAAGCATTTCAAACAAATGTTCTCGAAAATGATGAGGATACGAGAAGTGCGACAGACATCAGATCATTACAAACGCCCCCGTGCTGTTCTGTTCATTAGCAGCTTTAAATCAGATTGGACACGATAGATCATAAGAAAATAGAAATAAGTCATCATCTGAACGTCATCCCGCAAACGCACAGTCATCTGACGACCACGGACTTTTACTCTGAGCCGAGGACTTGAATGAATCTGCTGCTCTGCGATGGCGACCCTGAACTAATCCTTCCAAGTGTACATGGTTGATTTGCAGACCTGGACCGTGCAGTGTTTCCAGCGATGGGGGGTACGTTTCTCACAGGATGCAGAAAAGAAGAATCTCTCCTTGGAAAAAGAACAGTCGTGCCCGACCTCGCATGTCACGGTAACAGAACGAAGCGATGATCAGACTGGGAATGAGTGGGAGGTTGGCGCTCACACGGACAAGATGTTCTGCCAGTGCTCTGTTTTGCTAGTTTTAGGTACTGAAACTCTGAATGTGGGCTCGTACAATCTTTATTGGAGTGGAAAAAGGACTAAACTGATCACAGAAGAGCTCTACACAACGGATAGCACACACTGCATATTGTATTTAAATCAACTGTCCAGTTAATATTCCTTCCAATTAAAGGGATGCAAGACACTGGGCTGCAACGCCAACTCTACAATTAACATTTAAAGTAGTGTAAGCTTCAGAGGTAGCAGCTGTAGCCTGCGTATGAGGTGTTTATGGAACGTCTGGAAATTGCAGTGTCTGCAAATGAAAAGGACGCCTGTAATTAATATAAATTAATAAATTGTTGGCATTAAAACCATAAAACCAGACGGCGTTATCAGTGTGCAGTTCTTATTCTTGACTTACAACAAGCTTTTACACCTTGGCCGAGATGCTCCCACAAACTTGTGTAACGAGTCAAAGCGGTGAAACGTCAGAAAACAGAGCGTGATGACTTTATCGCCCGATTGAAGAGGGACGCGTTTTAAAAAGCAGCTCTGTGTGTGTTCACATTTCACATTTGTAGTTTAGTGTCAAATACTGCTAAGGTCGTCTGAGATGTCCAGGAAGGACTCTGTTTAAAGTAGGTGGTAAACTGTGTTGCCGTGGCAACGCCCTACAAACACATCTGCGCAATCTTCCACGCGCGTTTGCGGTAAATGAGTGAGGGCCAGGAGCTCCGCATTTGACGCCATCTGACCTCATCTGTGGCCTAAAACCCAGGGGCATTTTCTAGAAACAGCTTTAATACTTTTATTTTTATTTATTTATTTAAAAAATAAAGCTCAGTAAGTCACTGAAAGAGCTGCCCACTGCGGTTAACAAGCAAACCCACACAGGACGACTCGGTGCATGTTGCCGGGGGGACTATTTTCAGCCGTGGCTTAATGCGCGTTTGGTGCCCTGGTTTGCTCGTTTGCGGCGGCAGCAGGACGGCGCGCGTGGCACTGAGTCAAAATATGTGTGTGGACTTTTAAGAGCTGTACATAAGACATAAGAATAGAAGATAAAAAAAGGCTCAAAATTACAGTGAAAGTACAGCGTAGAGCTAAATATGACTGTATTTTAATAATCTGACTGATTCTTCTGGACAAACTCCGGCTCTGTGGTACAGAGGGATACAACCGGAGCTGTATTTGAGCAGAAATGCGCATGAACGCTGTTTAGAAACCTCTTAAATTGTAAAATAGAAAATACAATTTTACTCAGACGCTTTAAATTAGACTTTCTCTTGCGGCTCCCGCCACAAATTCCAGGCCTTTTGTTCTCTGTTGGACCACTTTATACTCAGGCCAGTGTTGTTTCCTGATGTTGTTCATGCTGATAATAAATACATAAATAAAGGAAGAAGCGTTGTTCTCTGTCGCAGGGTTTTGATAATCTACAGTGAGGCAAAAACTACTGAATCTGATCCCAAAGCAGATCCACAAACCACAGAAAAACATAAAAGTGCGTCTCTCTCTCCAACACAGCTGAGCCGAGTCAAGAGATAAAGAGGCCCGGAAGCACGTAAACAAGTTAATTCCCCTGCTCAGCCAGACAAGGTCAACTTAGCGCAACCACAGAGGAGGCCGTGGTAATGTGCGCCAGATAACACGCAGGTAGCACATGACCATCCAGGCCACGCTACGTCCTGACCTGAACCAAAGTAAACTCGGGGAAATGTGTTTTATTAGCGTGAAATCGACCGAAGCGCGGTCTTTAATTTGTCCGAGCGTCACAGGATGCTTCCGCAGTCCTCCGCTGAAACAGACAGACGGGGGGAAAACTTGTTCTAATGTGTGTTTTTATAATAAATTATTATTTTTTTTAATATTCATGAACCTAAAATCCTAAGCATTTACTTCTAAATCACCATAAATGCAATACCTAACCTAGAATATGTGATTAATAGACAGTTTGGGACGCACCCCTCTGTGTCTTTTTGACATTTTTGAAAAGCTTAAAAGTTGCTGACTCATTTAAATGGATGAAATAACTGAATGGAGCCTTTGTGTTGTCTGGCACCTTAAGCCTTTCATCCTTGGGCAAGATGTTCCCGCAGTTTGTCCTAATTCCAACCATTTCCCTTTAATGGATCATCTCCTGAGACCTTCTTCCCGCTCGCATGCTGCTGTGTTTCTCTCCAGTTCTGCACAAACGCACGCTGTTCTGATCGTCTCCATCCATATGTTGACGATATTCCTGAATGTGGCGCTTGTTGTGGGTGTACAGCAAGGCAACAAAGCAGGGTTAATCCAATTAATCACGTGTAAGCAGATGACTAAGTGTGTTATGATTAACCCTTTGCTGTGCTGTGGGCTTCTAGTTGTGTATACTGTTCCTGGCTGTTATTCATATTTCACACTATCACTCAGCAGGCGAGTTTGCTGTGGGGCAGTCCGGGTGGACACCGGGTATAACTTTCGGTTTCCTTTACATGAATATAAACAGTTATCAAATATGTGCTTGTTGGCAGATTGCAGCCCTATAACCCATTTCAAAAAGACGTGGCATGCTAATAAACATCTAGAATGTCACCGTGACGTGTTAATAGAGATTTCGGTACATGCATATGCATCTCAAAGGTTAAGCTGATAAAATATTGTTTCAGCAAAGTTATTTAACATGCTGGTGGTCGGAAGTGCGCAGTGCGCAGCCATTGTTGACATATAACTGAAAAAAGGGCAGTGCTAAGTGCATCATGGGAAAGCCGAATAAACCAATAAACCAAAGTAATTACTTTAAAAAGGTAAATTATAGTGCATCGCTATCTGAAAGTGGGTAAAACTGAAAAACGCAGGATGTTTGAATGGAGTTTGGCTTCCTGTTCATACGCTACAGATACGACCTGTCAGACGCGCGCGAGCAAAAAGAAACAACAAACTGATAGCTTATTTTATCATAATTAATCTATATTTTGCGAATGAGTGATCAATAAACCTGAGTCTTGAGCTCAACTACTGATTTGAAATTCGTCCTCATTTAGTCCAAACGCAAGGAGAGGCGCAGCGGGGAGTTAAAACACCGGATTTTTGAATGGAGTTTGGCGCGACGTGCTCTCCACACAAACACACCGTACTTTGCAGCGATATTACCTGTTGCTCATTACTCCTTGTGACGTCATGGTGTCTTTCATTGCTCATCCGTTTAAAACACTGCGGTGGTAAATAACCATATTATCATATTCGCATGTTTAAACTTACCCAGCTTGCAAAGGAAAAGGCCCCCAGAACAGCTCCCATGGCTGTCCAGTTTTCGTACAAGACTCTTTAAAATCCGTTTTCTTCGTCCCGTTACCTCTCCTCCGTCCCTCCAGGGTGGACTTCAAACAAACCGGGTAAATAAACGGTGAGGCGGCTCCGAGGACGGGACGGATCGGAAACCCGATCCCAGCGCGAATCCCGAGTACCACAGATCTGGTTGGCTTGTTTGGTACAGTTATGACTTTTTTTTTTTCAGCTCAGTGCGTCTTCTGAGCGCGTCACGCCGGGTTACGTCATCACGGCGTTGACCTGTTGAGAGCTGCACACATGGATGCTGCACACCGACCCCACCCGTGAGCCAAGAGAACAACCAATTTATGAACTTATCCGCCAACGACTGATAAAATCTTAGTTTGGCGAACACACTAAGTTTACAAATTACTGAACTGATTCATTTAATGGTAATAATGGCCAATCGATAATATTTTCAATCAGATGACCACAGAGCTCAACTTGACTTCTTGATTCATTATTTCCTCAGTGAGTGACTTGAACCATTAATTTAAAATCATTTGCTGACTGATTTTATGTCGATCACTTAATTCATTTTTAATAATTTTCGATTCATTTAACCCTTTAATTTACATTTTCTGAACAAATCCAGGGTCATGCTTTACTTTAAGTTTCTTTATTTATCAAACACAAGTAGCATACAAACGTTTAATACATGCTTTATAACACACTGCAGCATGCTAATATACAAATATAAGGTCACTATTAAGAATAAGAATAAGAATAAGAATAAGAAAGCCTTTATTTGTCCCACAATGGGGAAATTGCATTGTTGCAGCAGCAAGGTAAGAACAGTAAAGCAGGTAAGAGCAGTACAGTAAGGCAAGAGCGGTAAGTAAAGCAATAAACGATATATTGTAATAAAAAAATAAAACATAATAAATAAGATTGTGCATGTCGGGAGTGGTTGTTGTAAAGTCTGACAGCAGCAGGAAGGAAAGATCTTTCCATCTTATCAACAAAAGGCTTCATTTAACATGATATCAACATCATATTTAAAAGATAAAGAGTATAACTCGGATGTTAGACTTTGAGTTACATGTGGTAACTCAACATCAAGTACACAGTAACTTCACCAACTGAACCTGATCATTGGTTCAGTGAAAACAGTCCGCCCTCAGCCGGGCAGTAACGCTGACAGCAGGGCAGGTGGAGTCAAACTGCTGCTGCTGCTGTTCTGCCTTCCTGTCAGCAGATGGAGGCGTTTCATAAAGAGTCGGCAACTGAGCGTCAACTCGACGAGCGTCTGCCTGAAATACAGTCAAGGTTTTTGAAATAAATGTAAATTGCATTAAATTATCCAATCATAATTGAGTTTGATTGTAACACGCAGGTGTTCTGTACGTAAAAGAGACGCACAATGATATTATTTTAAACGATTTCATCTCTAAAGATGGGTGTATTTCTTAAAATCCTTGATAAATGGAAAATACGTAATAGCTGTATTGACTGTATAAGATGCGCAGTTATTCTTTTCAATCTGATTGAAAAAGAAAAATTGATTGATTGTAGTAAGTTCGACCATAGCTGCGCCAGCTTCTTGCAATTTAAGCTACATTCAAGTGCAGTACACTTCTCCACCGTTTACGCTTTCCAGACTGATCGTTTGTTTACCTCCTCTGTTTGAAACTTCCTCCAGATCTGTTTATTGTTGGTGCATGCCTATCCTACATTGCTGCTGTCAAGTTTTCAAATTTCCCCTCGTGGGACAAACAAAGCAGTTCTTAATTCTTAATTCTTCTTATCTGTTGATTAATGTCTGTGAAGCAGCTTTGACTGCAACAACAACATGACTGAGGTGGATCGTGAGCAGGATCGAGACTCAGGCTGAGTTTATGGAAAACATTTAATAAATATATCACAGAGCACTCTCCCACCTGGAGACCTACACTGCAAACTTCACCTACAACTCTGAGAACTGTCACCTGCCAGCTCTGTGCTGGGGTGTCCCCCAGATCCAGTGGAGGTGGTGGGAGACAGGAGGATGATGGCGACGCTGTCAGCCCTCATGAACAACACCTCACAGCCCCTACACTCCACTGTAGCATCACAGGAGAGCTCCTTCAGCGACAGGCTGATCCATCCGCGGTGCCTAAAGGAGAGGTACCGCAGGTCCTTCCTTCCTGCTGCAGTCAGACTGTTCAATCAAGCCTGCTCTCAGTAGACACTCACCACATGCCTCTGCAGATATACGTGCAATAACTATATCAACATGTGCAATAACATATACGGTAAACCCATATTTTTTTTGACTGGTATTTATAGATATTTATTTTTCACCCACTATTGTCTGTTGTATATATTTCTCTTCCACTGATATATTTTTTTAAAAAAATTTTTTTATATTCTCTCTATATATAATTTATATATATATATTTTATATTTCTGGTGTGTACTGTTCTTCTGGCTTTTCCTGCTGCTGTGGCACTGAAATTTCCCCGGTGTGGGACTAATAAAGGATATCTAAAAAATATCTAAATAAAATATCCTTGAAAATCCCCCCAAAACAGAACTCCACAGCAATTTATATTATGCATTTTTAAAATAACTTCTTATTTTTTCACTTTCACAACTTTTGGAGAGAAATCTTCAGGAACTGCAGATCAGGTAAAAATGCTTCAGATGAGGTTGTTTTGTGCAAAGAATTGAATAACACTAAATAAAAATGACCCCAAAGAAAGACAAAAGTCAATGTTTTCAACTGGGAATTGTGTGCAAGGAAGTTTATTTAACAAAAAGCATGGAATCAGGTCTTCTCCCTTGAGTCTTCCGGCTCATACGTGTCTGAGTCGGGACGTTTCTTGGAGCAAATGCGATTAATATCATGTTTTCATTTCGTGTTCATTTCGGTGGGCGCAGCAATAGCCAGACAGGGGCAGCGCACACAGACTACGTGACTTCCACCACTTTTATCACTGCAGGGACTTCAAGGAGAAAATACAGCGAATCACTGCAGCGTAAATACAGTCTGCCCGGTTCTCCAGCTTCAGCCAAGCATGAGAAATATCTCATCTGAAGTGACCCGTGGCGAGAGGGAGACAGCAGCTCATGGATACCGTCTTGCCCAGTGAACTGTTGTTATTGTATCAGCAGATGCTCCGGTGTATTTTAGGCTGAATGAGTAATTTCACGTTTACATACTTGCTGCTGAATCGCTGCAACAAGTCGCTCCGGAGCCAGATGAAAGCACTGGTGGTCCGTCTTTGGTGGACAGATGTGGAGAAACGAGCGAGCTGGAAATGGAAATTCACTTGATGCTGAACTGAAAATGTGTGAGAGTGCTTTCTCTACACATTATCTCCCATGGCAGTGCATAAATGCAGGACTCAAAGTAGAATTTAGCCGTCATCTCTCTTCCAACGCAGTTCTCTGACGTTAGCAAGGAGGACATTCAAAGATTTATGTATGTGAGCGGAAAGCCTCAGGGTTGCACAAATAAGGTCTGTCTTTGCAGATTAATATCCTAATTCCTAGTTGTCAGCACAAAAGAGTGCTCCATGCAGCTGCAAACTGAAACAGTATAATAAGGAATATATTAGCAAATTGGGTCTTTTTTGCAGAAGACTCTTGGGAATAATATGGTACTGATTTAAGAAGGGAAAGATTCATAGATTACCTGTTTGGCGACCGATATAATAAATACTTACCACATAAACCTTTTCTATGTGGACCCTGCACTGACATTGCACCAATACAGCTGTGCAAAAGTACTATGAGGGCTGCTGTCTTAAAAAAATAACATTATTAAGGAATATATAACATCGTAGTAACACAAAGGAGGTTTTCTGCATTAGATTAGATTAGATTCAACTTTATTGTCATTACACATGTACAAGTACAGGGCAACGAAATGCAGTTTGGCATCTAAGCAGAAGTGCAATAAGCAGCACGTGCAGGATGTGCAGTATCTACAATATGTACAGCTCGTCACAGACAGCATTTCCTCTGGACGTCCTCGTGATGCATTGGGCGGTTTTCACCACCTGCTGCAGTGCTGCAGAAAAAACTAATATACTGGCACGAATTGTTCTAAAATGATCTTGTAATACCGATGTGCCATATTCTGTAGTGTCTGGCAGTGCAGCTACGTTGCTAAACAGAAGTGGGTCAGCAATTAAGAGCTGTCGTTCAGTTGGACACGTTGCAAACACATCTCCAGGTTTTCCAGAAGTATATCGAGACGTTTTCCCACCACTGGTTTTCAGTGAATACACAACAGTTGCTTCCTAACAGAGGTATTGTTGTTGCTCATGCCCTTCGTGCTCTTGGAGAGGTGACCAGCGGGGTTCAGACAACCAACCAAGAGTCTATGGTCATGCTGAAAGCTCTGCGAGGCTAAATGCTAACATGCAAACGCCAACATTGTTAACATATTGATGTCCAGCAGGTGTAATGTTGACCACGCTCATCTGTTTAGTTTAGCTCGTTAGCATGCTAACATTTGCTAATTAGCGCTAACATTAGCTAATTAGCGATTTTAAAATGTTTGCCTGTGTAGTGGAAAACTTCATCAGTTCAGAGCGTGCATGTGCAGAAACTGAATTATTACACATCCTGTTTACTGATTTCGGATACGAGACAAAGTGAACACTTGCGCTGAGAAACAGAAAGCACAGGTGGATGCTGCAAAGATGGGGGATCATAGGTTAACAGTGCCATTTATTATTTTATGATTTAATACAGTAAAGAGCAGCTGTGGCCGGAGAGCAGCGTCAGATATGTTGAAGGTAAAGTTGAAGGTAACTAACTGTGAGCCATACAGGCCGACGGTCGTGCTCATTTCCTGCAGGAACAGAACAGAATACATGTGAAACTGAAAAGTATTAATCAAGCATCCTGTTGATGCGACCATCAGACAGATGCAACAGCTGCTATGCTCCAAGGATGATTCCAGCATAAGTGTGAGCATCATTTGGAAACTGAAATGACTCTTTTCGCTACCTGGAAATCAGTTGTCGGCATGACTTTACTGCACGCACACACACATTCACAATTCAAGACCTCATCCACCCACAGCCCGAAGCACATTTTTGACCCCTGTGAGCTCCGGTCATTTGCAGATCTCTAATTGGCCGGGGGCTGATCAGCCTGTAATTTCCTTTATTAGGATGCATCTGTTGCTGACGTCCATCAGCTGATGTGTTCTGCTGTCTTTTCCAGTGGGAAGCTTATACCGGTCCCATGCTTTGTTACAAGAATGCTGGACTGCAGCTGTGGCTTTGTAACTTGGGATGCCATTAAAAAAGGGGTTTATCCTTTAGTTTGGGAACTATCTATCACCATGTTTATCCCAACTCACCTTTTGGCTTCTCTTCACATAAAAACTTGCTCGGATTGACCGGGGCAACTTCAGAAATACTGACCGACAGCAATGTGCAGCAGCTCGCCAGACACCACTTTCTTAAAAGTCACTTCAGTGACACAGTGGCATTTGTGTGCGAGCAGTTCAAAGGCGCGATCTGCGCTTTCTAAATGTAGATATCAGGTACGTTTGCAAAGAATATCTTAAAATTCAAGTTGCGTCTTGAAAATGTAGAATGGTTTTTGCATGTTAGCCTGTTAAAAGGCGCCATTTCACATGGAATTAAGGATTACTGCAATACTTTCCAACAGAACCCGAAGTCGTTCTGTAACCGTTGGAGATAAACTGTAACCAGGTGGATTAACAATTTAACCATAAACAGGAGTCGCCAATAAACCGCACAACAGTCAGTCAGAGAGAAACACAGGGAAATAGGTAGGCTTAATTCTTGTTAAACCAGTTCTAACTGTTGTACCAGTATAGCTGTGGCATCTGCCTACGACTGTATTATCAGGTATTGTATGGTTCACTCTTTGGTAGATGTGCTATCTAGAGCTGCACCAGACCAAACTTAAGATACTGCCTTTAATAATTCATTTAACTACAGGCTGTGATATTGTGGACTACACGAGTGTTTTATTGATCTTAAATCTACTGACTTACATTAATTACATTACATTAACTCATTTATATTAATGAGCGACAGGGATTTATTAAAATGGTTTTGAGCTCGCCACCTTTTCAGATTAAGGTAAGCTCGTTAAATGAGGCTGACGATGATCTTTTCTCACAGACTAACTGAGAAAATATAATTTATATGCAGTACAGCAAATAGTTTCAGTAGTTTGAGGGTTTACAATATATTTTAAAATACTGTAAATTAATTTGTTATAAATATGAATATTCACATTATTTGGCTTTATTACTGTGTGACTTTATGGCAAACGTGCATGTAAAACACATGAATGAACTGAAACCGTGCACAATCATTAGCTTCTGTCTCTCAGTGATTATCTTAAATTTAACTTTTAAATAATTCCCCATGTGCATTTTCCCATAAACTCACAGCACAGAACAGAATAATGCTGTAAGTCAACGTTAATGTCTCCAGCATCTTTGTCCATTCCAGTGATAGCTTTTCATTAGGGACCTGGGTTTGAGGAAAAAACAGACAAACTAGCTCCATTTTGGTCTTTTTGAATTCACCCTGGCACTTGATTTACATTAAAATACACGTGTGAGATGGAAACCTGTCGGTGAATGTACTGAATCACCGTTATCCCGGGAAAACATATTGAATGGACTGATACAAACAGAGTGGGTGGAAATGTTAACAGATGCTTTAATGCAAAAATGTATTTCTATATATTATTCTACAATATAAAATCTAAAAACTCTGACTTAGCAACAGTAAACCAGACGGTTTATGGGGTGTTTGATTTTTTATTGCGACGCACTTCCTGGTGTTGCAGGATGTCGTGGAAGTCCACAGAGGGTTTGTAATTGGCGGATGACTGCGATTGGCTGGTTGGGTTTGGGTATGTGGTTGGACTTTGGACAATTGAATGAACATCTGTGATAATATTTAACCAAACAAGATGAATCACACATTCGTTACTTTATTGCTCGCTCTATTTAGTATTATGTCAGTTTACTGATTGATTAATTATTAACTGAGTAATAAAATGTCATTTTTTCATTGTATGCTATGAGAAAAGATGAGTTTTGATGGTGAGTTCATGTTTCACAGTTTCAGTTTCACTTTATTCAATTCATGATATTTTCCTGTAAGCGCTGCCTCCGACATTTCTGAAATACTTTTGATGGTTTGCCCTTGAAACGAAAGCAATCTTTGCTTGTCGATACGGCTCATACAGGTGAAACATAAACACAGTCTATCTCGCAGCATTTTGATTTGATCATATCTGTAAAGAAAGCAAAATAGTAAGCAAACACCCTTGGGGCCCTAAATTTTGGTGCCAACATTAAGCAATGACTCCTTGTATTTCCTTGAATATTAGCACCCGAGATGTTCTGCAGGTGTTCTGCAATCCAGCTGTTTACCACTCCAAATCCAACCTAGTGCCTAAAACAGATTGAACACAACAGCAGCATTTTAGTCCTTTACATAATAACACCAGTGCTGTATTTCTGTGTTGTGAAGATGCTTAAAGGAAACTGCAGCAGAGAAGATCTGCAGATTAAATGCAAAGGTCGAAAATAGGTCAAATAATATTTAAGTGACTGTCAGTGTGTGTTACAGTCACCATGGATGAGGTTACGCTGACCTGTTCAAGCTCAGATGAGTGTGGCAACGGGGACGCGGGGACTCAGATGGACGTCCCGGACCTTCGCAGCCAAGTCCTCCAGCTGCTCAACACCAAACTCAGCAAAAACTCAATCATGGTTAGTTTCCCATAAGGCAGAGCTGCAAAAGCAACACACATATGAGTTATCCTTCATTTTCCATCATATGTTGGGTTTTTTTGCAAATTGTCAGCTGACTGTGTAAATGCAGAGAATGTATTTCAGCAGCTGTTGAGGCATATTCTGTTTAATCGCACACGAGCGGCCTCAAATTCTCGACCTTCTCATTTCGATACCAGAAATGCAAGAGTAGAAAGTCATTATCACCATTATGACGCATGCTTTGAGACAATTATTATTCACATTTTATCTAGCTACTAAAACAAAAGCCTGAAAACTATGGAAATACAGAGAGTTGTTGCTATGGAAACACTGGCACAAAGACGCGTGTTCTCCTGCAGATTCATGAGCTCATGTGTTGTGTTTGAGGTGTTGCAGGAAGGGCTGTGGTTCATGCAGCGGGCTTCCTACTACTTGGAACTCCAGCGTGATGATCTGCCACCAGCAGCAGACAACCAGCAGCGCAGCTTGCATTTGTCTGATGTGGAGTTGTGGTTTCTCATCGACCAGCGGCGGCTGCAGCGTGCCATGACCCTGGCCAACACCCACGTGAAACTCCTCCTCGCTTTTCTGCAGCTGCTCTACCATGAGATCATGAGGGGCTGTCAGGAGCTGGAGGACTTCATCAGTAAGTGCGATGAGGGCCTGGTGGAGATGGACATGGCGGCTTCTGTGGAGGAGAAGCTCGAGAAAACCCAACGATACATGCAGGACTTCGACAGCAGGATCAGTCAGAATCTCGGCCCGCTGGACCTGCAGAACCTGCTCACCCTCAACACGGGAAACCTGCCGGTACTACAGCTCAGCGCATCACTTGCCAGCAAGCTGCCGGTGGTGTTTGACAGGCTCAGGTCGCGCGTGACATCCAGCACTGTGAATCTATATTGGGAAGTCGCAGGCCAGCAGTCAAGGGACCCTGATCAGTTCTTTGAGATCCATATAAAAATCCTACACCCAGCCTTTGCTGAACCGTGGCAGACTTCACATACAGCATTGTACAACATGCAGGTAAACAACCTGATGCCTGACAGGTACTACCAGTTCTTCATCAAGAGAGCGGATGCTGTCAACTTGGTGTATGGAGCGTGGAACGACTCCATCATACTGAAGACCCTGAATATTTCCAATGTCTGAGAGACTGATTATTCAAAGAGAAACACATATATTGATCTGCTTTAAAGCAAATTAAACCTGTAGGATTTATTGAATTGATATGTCTTAAGTTTAGTTTTTAATTAACTGGATTTTCACGGTGAAATATATATAATATATATAATTAATAGTCTAAGTTATGACATAATCAGTTTGTTAAATGAGTTAAAACAATGTAACTGTGAAACAGACCCCTCGAGGTGACAAACCTACAATGAATAATCACCTAAATCTGCAGCTCCGCTCAGCTTGGTGGGTCTTTTTTGTTTTGTTTGAGTTTCAGTTAAACATCTGTCTGCCGAACCACAATTTTTCTGTTTCGATTCACATGTGCCGCCCTCATGCCTTCGTTTTTGGCCCCAACGGGCGGGGTTTTTGGTCATGGGAAAAGACCCAAAACCCCACTTCACACCACCTGCGCAGCGTCAAACTGCAAACTGACGCAGTAAGAGACAGCGAAGCATGTAGCACCTGAAGATGCC
Organism: Datnioides undecimradiatus; assembly: GCA_008933995.1. Classification (NCBI taxonomy): domain Eukaryota; kingdom Metazoa; phylum Chordata; class Actinopteri; order Lobotiformes; family Datnioididae; genus Datnioides; species Datnioides undecimradiatus. The sequence goes on from WARS01000013.1 coordinate 21,054,225, forward strand.
GATACTCTGTGCTTTTGTTTGTCAGTTTGCTTCTTGGGGCTTCTTGGCTTCACCTTCCTCCAAGGTGCACGGAGTAGAGTCTAAACACACTTGAACGATACGCTTTGTCTTGATGAAGGCCACAAGCTGAAACGTGCTGTTCTTCATACTGCTCGTGTTGCTTGGGCTTTTTGTTTGCTTATGTTGCCACGGAGACAGCTGCTGAAGTATCAGTGCCAGAAGCAAGCAAGTGTGAAATGTGATTTAGATATTAGCAACAAAGCTTCCCAAATCACAAGTGATCCTTTCTGCACTTTGCACATACTTTCAGAGAAAGAAATAAGAGTTGCCAGTACTCAGGGCCAGTATCCTTGAAATCGTACATTTCCCCACTGTGGGATAAACAAAGTATTATCTTATCTTAATTTGATGCTGGACTCAACAAAATATCTTAACCTCACATAAAAATGCATGTGGGTTAGGCACAAAAATAACTTGCTTAGGCTTATCGAGCCATCATGGACTGGGTTTGAATTATTACTCTTATCTGCACGTTATAAGAGATAGTCTTGTATAAAACACCAGCAACCGACTAATTGGAGTCTGTGAAGCTTGGTGTGCAGATGGGCAAAGTGTCTCTCACTGTTCTTATCTGGATTCTGCTTGGAAGGACTGATTGCAGTGCGCTTACAGTCCTGAAGGCTTTATGCATTATCTTGCCATGGGTACTGGTTGTGCAATGTGACATGCATGCTGACTCACAGTTATAGCTCGCAGCTCATTAAAACTCAAGGCCAGATAACCAAAATTAATCTTGGGCACGCTGAATTTGCTCGACAGGACAGGCCTCTGTACGACCTGCAGGTGACCCTAAACACCTCACCTGCAAACAGGTAGGGAATGATGTTATCTACTTGTACCAACCTCTGAGTGGAAACACTCCCCCATAGTTTACTATGTACATTTTCAACCATATAAACATATCACAAAAAAACCCAATTTGACTTCCTCCCAAGCTTGGTCTAACCCAGTGATGTCACTGATGATGTTACTCATTGTATAAATACAGGAAGTGGTTTTGCATGTCTTCCTTTTGTCTCAGGGACCTATGGTGGATACAATAACTAGATTAGCTTATAAAACACAGATCTTAAACAAAAACAGTACCTTTAATAACTCTTTAATAACTACCTGTTCATCTTGGCTGAAGTGGGCAGAAGGTGACTGCTCCATCTTGTGAGGTCAAATGTCGAGGAGCTAGCAAAGAAAGTTGATTGTTGACTCTCACTGAGGTTTTAGGACTTGTCAAGCCAGCTCGCGCATAGAAGACCTGGCTAAATCAAACCTGAGCAGGCAAGACCACGTGTTTTAGACCTCTAACCCCAACTGAACCAGAAGATCCCTGTGATCCCTCACCGCCCTTCAGCGTGCTGCAGTAACCATGCACAGATATCTGTAAACACAAGAGTTTTAATAGAATATGTTCCGTGTTTTGATGATCTTTTCTGGTGCTTAGTTGAAGTATTATCCTGGATCACTTCAATCACCGCCTCACATCTGTTTATATAAAGCAATAATCAGTTCAAACAGGTCTGCTTATTCACAGCTTTGTCCCCATTTAGAAGAACAACCAATCAGACTTTGGTAGAACGATGACGTCACGGTTCTACCTGTTGCTATAGTTCATGTTTATTTCATCATGTATCTACAGTATCTGAAAACTGCTGACTTATCAAAGCTCTCCGGTGACTGAAATTGACTTTGTTGGAAGGCGATCTGAACTAGAGGTGCAGCTGTGCTAGTGAATGGGATTAAAAGTGCAAGGACTGATTTTCCAAAACCCAGTCCTGGTGTTTCCTCGGAGCGCTTAAACACATTCGTCAAGCTGCTTTGTGTTTTTCTTACCAGACTGTGTTTATCAGAAGAAGGCTGGGAGGGAACGCTGGCAAGACGTTAATGTTTACGCGTAGAGACAACACGCGCTGTGTTGGAGATTGTGCGCGGACACCAAAAAGGCCCGGAGGATGTGTGAACAGAGTGGGTTCTTCTATGTCGTCCTGTTTTGAAAAAGTCGAACAAAAAAAAAAAAAAGGGAAAATTCAGTCTGTGTGATTCAGAAGACGAGAGTGAGAAGTGTAACCTTTACAGTGTGAAACCACAGGAAAAACGATTTTGCACCCACGCTGGGAAAATGAGAAGTTCCTGTATTTATTATTTTGCACAATCGCGGGGGAAAATGACTTGTGCGTATCTTACTCGTGCAAAATCGAGAAGTGGTTTGCTGGTTAACTCTCTCCCGACTGGAAACCACTTGTTGGTTTTGTGTGCGTTCCAATGTGCCATGGGAATGTCAGACTCCTTATTGTGTTATATGTTCCTGTTTCCGTCAGTTATCCTGGTCTGATCTTGCACCCACAGCCAGAGTCATTACTTGCAATAAGACAGGAAACTCGTATATCAACTGTAAGGTCAGGGCAGGTCACGGATCTAATAAATCATTTGAGATCCTTCCAGATCCATGCCCTCCTCCTTGACTTCCTGCTTCATTGTGCTACTTCGTTAGAACGGAGGAGGACTGGATTATGCACTTAATTAAGGTTTTAACTTGAAAGAAACCATAAATGATGACGTCAGATCTGTCTATCAAAACAGTCATCACGTATTTAAATAAACATTTGCTCATAGTAGGCCTCTATAGCTGCAGTTTTCACAATCAGGATGTTTTAGTAATTAGTAATCGCAGTTACAGAGAAAGGAGGTGGCTGACCTTCTGAACTGTACCTACGTGTCTGTGGCCCAGTCATTTCCTGAAACACAGATAATGGTGTGGCATGTGGCTGAAGGCAAAATTTCTAAAAACCTCTTGAGAGAACACAGCCCACAATTTTCCTGTATGAATGAGGTACCTGTTGGGTATTCAGATGCTTACGCTAAAGGGGAGAAAACAAGACTATGAGTAACAGTCGAGTCACTGCTGGGCATTTCAGAGGAAAACTGAAATCAGGCTTTAGGAAAATGTTATTAAACTCAGATGTATTGGTCATTAAAGAACATAAAATACATGGGTTATTTCACAAAAGTGCAGTATTAATTGTTCTTGTTTTGTGATTTAATTCACGCCGAGAACAGAAACTTTCTTCCATTATTCCTGCTTTTAAGTACAAGTAGAAACTGCTAACTGGTATTTTCTTTCATGAAATTAAAGGGGACATATGATGAAAAACAGGTTTCTTCTTGCCTCTACATATTTAAACTAGTCCCCCTCAGCCGACCAGCTCAGAGAGTGAGGAAGGCAGACAGGTCCTGCATCGTCTCTGCAGCCCACCCTCTGGTAACATGGGGCTCCTACAGGCCGTTCAGATCCAGCTCCTGTCGTTACGTAACCACAGGAGTGATTTACAGAGGCCGTCCTCCTCTGAGTGAAACCGCTGAGAGGGGGCGTTCATCCCGCTAGGTGAAGCTCTCTGTTTCCGGCGGTAAGCTAGCGGTGTGTGGCGATGTCGTCGGTCAGAGCCGGACATGCAGACTGCTCTGTTGTTGGTTGTAAACACCAACACAAATGCCGATATTCTGTCCCAGCCCCAGAAGACCAGAGGAGACCGTGGCTGCGTTTGATTCTTTTATTCTTTCCAACCGTTTCCTCCGCTGTTCGCCGTCAGACTCTGGGGCGTAGCTATAGCGTACAGCCGCGGGCTGTTCGTCGGGAGCAGTAGCCATGTTGGATACTGGTCCCGCACTGCTCTGCACCCTCCCCCTCCATACGTCATTCAGGCAGCCAATCAGAGCAGCGCCTCATTATCATAGCCTCCCCGCCCACTCAGAACTCCACATAGATAATGAAGGTAGAGAGTGGGAGACTGCAGACCCTCCTCAGAGGCTGGACTACAGAGTTTAAAAGTAAAAAGCTTGTTTTTAAGACTTCCAGGACCTGTTTAAAACAGCGCTCAGCTGCCACGATATGTCACCTTTAAGTCACACTGAAAGTCATAGACTGTAGCATCATGTGTTAACGAGACTAACGTCAAACATAGATTGTTTGTGAACGTGGTCTCAATGTCGTGTTTTACTAAAAGCTTCGTTCACGAAGACAGAGCCAGAAACCGGCTTCAGCTGAAATTCTCTCAGTAGCCTGCGAAGTTAACACAGATGAATATCTCCTGCATGGCTGAGCACCGAAAGAATTCAGTGTTCCCCTCTGCGTCATGGTTTTGAGTCGAGTTACTTGTTTTCCTGTTTTATTCTGAAAAATGTTCCCCTTGTGTGTCAACGTACGGTCGTTTCCTGTGGTTAATTAGTTCATTTGTCTTACCTGTGTCTTGTTTGTCTGCACTCTCTGTTGCGTCACTTCCTCTGTTCTCTGTTTGTCTGAGCTCCTTGTGTTTTGGTTTTTTTTTTTTGATTTTGTCTGTTTTGTCTGTCTCGACTAACCGTAAGCCCAAGCCCACAATAAACTGTTTGCCAGCTCTGCTCCTGTGTGTGTGTGTGTGTGTGTGTGTGTGTGTGTGTGTGCGTGCATTTGGGTCCACCTCCTCCACTTCCTCCGTGTGCCACAACCCCTGACACTCTGTTGACCTGCGTCTGCATCTTCAATCACACACTCTTTCGACAAACCAGAATAATCAGTCATACGTCGTTCGTGCGGTTGCATTTTACGCTTAATAGATAATCTAATAGATGAGCTCTGCACACAGAAACCTAGCTGCTGCTGCTGCTGCTGCACCGAAACCACCTGCACGCGCTTCGCACTTGTCTCTCGTTTCTCTCACCTCTCTCGTCTTCACCCTCGCACCGCCTCACATCCTTCTCCTCCTCTCCTTGCAGCTCTCGGCGCTCTTGCCCGTGGAGCCGCGTCCACAAACAGTCAAGTTTGTTTGTCAAGTTCACAACTATTAAATATAAGTGATACCGAGCCATTTAAATCAAAGCACAGAGCATGAATGTCGCACAGCATTTAGCGTGACAGCATTATATAAAGTGACCTCTCCTCTCTCTCTCTCCTCTAACTCATTTAAACCATCACAGATCAACCATCACCTCTGTGTCCTCTCTCCCCTAGTGCTGTGCTTGTTTCTCTTTGGTCTCTCTCTCTACAGACACCTGCGGCTCCAGAGCTGAACATCTGATCTGTGGCTCCACCGACCTGCCCCGTGTCCTCTGCTGCCACTTATTATCATTATTCTATACTGTGCTGCAAATAGGTGCCATAGTTAGGATTCTGTTGTCCTACCCTTCTGTCAGTTTCATGTAAAGTTATGTACTCCTGTATCTCTGTCTGCGACAAGGTTGCCAAGTGCTCGCTCATGGTGGAACTGTTGGGTGTAACTAACAGTAATGAGTGTGGTCTGGACCCGCTCTGTTTGTAAAGTGCCCTGAGATGACTTTGGTTGTGAATTGGCGCTATATAAATAAAACTGAATTGAACTGAACTGAACTGACCGATCTCCAGCATCCCTGCCCTGATACACACTGAACAATGGATGTGATTAAATATACATCGCGCGCTTCCACGTGCACACTCTGCTGCCTGTTTATGGGGCAGGCAAAACTACTGCTACTCTTAATTTCCTTTACCATACTCCACCTTATTTTATTTTATTTTATTTAACTTAATTTAATTTTATGTCTTGATTTACTTTATTTCGTTTGTCCATTTTCTGATGTTTGATACATGCAAGTGTTTGCACAATTTTACAATTTTACACTGCTGCTGGATACCTGAATTTCCCTCGGGATTAATAAAGTATCTATCTATCTATCTATCTATCTATCTATCTAATGTAGTCTACCACAACAGTCAGTGAATGTCCTGTGTTTTAAGCCTGTAGATATAAATAACAGAAACACCTCTTCGTATAACACAATAAAGAGATTTCACCAGCAACCGTTCATCATAATCTTTACAAAGGTGGAATTTATTGCAGGGACTGTTGACATGACAATGACAGGAAGCAATGCACAATGAATACATTCATCTGTCGTTTTTACAGCGTGCATTTGCACCACATCCGACTGTGCGTCCCAGCACTTACAGCCACTGCAGTTCCTCCTATGATAGATGCTATATATAATATATATAAAGGCAGTAAGAGGGCCGCTCTGACGCCTAAAATCTAGCAGGTGTCAGTTCAGACGCCTTCTGATTGAGCCTTGGCTACATAAACCATGGAGGTATAAGCCATTGCCAAGAAAATCCAATACTGTAACAGTGCAAAGGTTGTGCAATACATCGCAAACTATATACAAGTCCCTGCCGCTGCTTGAGCGGACTTTCCCTGCAGAGTACAGTACGGGAAGGCCGTCACAGAACCTCAGCTTTGAAGCAAACACAGTGACGCGGGAAGTGCAAAATAACAACGGCACCGGGGCACAATGCGTAATACTTGATGCAATAAATCGGTGCAGTTAATGAGATGACGCCATGAACTTCAGCTGCAAATGATACGGTTTCCTCTTTTGCGACAACGTTCAGCGGATCACGTTTTCTCTGCGCCGACCCCTGCGTGACCCGTTGCCTGAGGACAGTGAGACGCAGTTTGTTCCAGGAAAGGTGGAAACTCTGGCGGCGCGTGATATGCACCGACCGTGCGTCTTATCCTTTCATCAGGTCGACTTGGGTGTCTGACGGTGAGTCCCCGTCTGCCGTCATCGGTTTGCGGTTGGTCAGGCCAGCCAGTGACAGCCGAGCCCGCTGACTTAAGTACTGAAGCTTCATGAGAAATTCATCGTTCCCAACGATGTAGATGAGCGGGTTTATCACGCTGTTCAAACAAGCCAGGAATCGGCCGATCTGATGCGCGATATAGATGTTGCGGAAACTCGCTTTGCAAATCCCCCTTTGTTTCGAAATCCTGGTGTTCAGGTTAACGTTTCGGAGCACGTGGTAGGGGATGAAGCAGACGGAGAAGAGGATCACCAGGATCACGACCAGTTTCAGACACCGCTGCTTCAGCAGAGGGTTCACGTTGGCTTTTTTGGCGAGAACCACGACAATGTGTCCGTAACAGAGCAGGATGATAACAAGGGGTATTGCAAACCCTGTGATGGTCCAGCCGATGCTGTAAGGCAAATACCTTTCGATCAGGTCGTTAGAGGTTGTGTCAAAACACGAGTTTGGTAATCTAAGGTCATTCTTGTCAAAAAACATGTCAGGGAGGATCTGGATAATGACCAAAATCCAGACCACGGCGCTTATAGCCAGCGAGTGGCGGCTCCTGATTTTCCCCATCACTCTCATGGGGTGCACGATGCCCAGGTACCTGTAGATGCTGATGCAGGTGAGGAAGCCGATGCTGCCATAGAGGTTGAGGTTGAAGCAGAAGCGGGTCACCTTGCAGAAAACCTGGCCGAACTTCCAGTGGCTGTTGCGCGCGTAATAGTCCACGAGGAAGGGCAGAGTGAACAGGTACAGCAGGTCCGCGACCCCGAGGTTCAGCATGAAGATGTTAATGCTCCCGACGTTGTTCCAGCTGGTGCACACGCTTCTCAGCCCCCAGATGTTGGACAGCGTGCCGACAACGAACACGGTGACGAACGCGGGGGGCAGAAAGCTGTGCGTAAAATTCAGATTGATGCTGCCGCAGGCGGCGAGCGTGGTGTTGTCAGACATCTCTCGGGTTGCAGCTGATTTCGAATCTCTTTTACATCAGATTTGAGCCTTTTCGCGAAAACGAAGCCTCATGCAGTTCACACCAAACATCCCCCCTGGCAAACACTCGTGCGTCGTGAATGTGAAAGCAAAAAAAACCCCTGCCCGCCCACTTCCCAGCCTGGAGGACGGTGTAAAACACACGCAGAGGCACACAGACACGCTCATGAAATAATTTATATCATTCCCACCAGACATGGCTGTACAAATTACGTTTTGATGCGGAACAAAACAGCCAATGTCTAGCGGACAAATTACAGATGATCAACGTGAGTTCCGTGGCATTTTAGCCCAGCATGTTGAAACACACACACACACACACCCTCCTTCTTGTCAAACACTGATTATGCAATGCATTTTACAAGTTGGACTGTGCAGCGTAACATTTAAATCAAAAGCAGATAACCAAAAGCCATTCCACTCATCCAGACATAAATTAAAACCCACGTTTACTGCCGGTTTGATTAAACATTAGTCAGTGGAGCAATGTGCTCACGAGTAAACAAAAAAAAAAAAGTTTTGTGATTTGAAAATGCCTCTGGTTGTTCAAATACTCAGTTTTTAAACGAATATGCATTCCAGTATGTGAATTTGTATGACATATTGTGTGTAATAAGAGGTTCCCACGCTATTAACGCCTCTCTTCTGCAGCTATCTGTGCATTTTGTCCAGACTTCGACTAACTCTCCACGCTTCAAGCCCGTGTTTGATTGACAGATGAGCCAGACGGGAGAGCAAACCTCCACCGGCAGCCGAGGAGAGACAGGCTTTCGGTGTCATCCACAACATCTAACCCGCAAAACGACGCCTGCAGTCTAATTTCGGCTGAGGCCGTAAGACACAAGATCACAGATAGGTGTACTGTGAGCTCATTACGGAGAAGTTTCAGGTGAGATGATGATAAACAACTGAGGCTCATCACTAATAACTGATTGTTGCCGAACAGGATGTGCACAGCGGGTTTATCAGAGCACTAAATTATAGGAGCAGTGAGGCTCTAATGAAGTGGAAAGACACTAAATTGCAGCGAATGAGTGTTTTACTGCTGGTTTGTGAGCCTTAATCCCAAAAAGTGGTATTTAAAAATGTCTTTTTAGGCACGCTTGGGTACGATAGTCAATGATAAATAGCATTTTAGCATCCCTCCAGCACGGGGACAGTCATATTTTTCTATTCTCTGCAAAAGTCTGAGCTTTCCAAAGAGTGGACAGAATTCAAATGGTGAAATAAGGGTGATACAAGAAGCACAGTAGCATCGCGGAAGCATAGAGTGAATATAATGTGGGGCAAAATGTGAATTGGGTTTACCTTTTTGTTATTAAATGTTATAAAATCTTTGTACATTGCACTTTGTACTTGAGGCAAAACGTTGCATTTGCACATCTGGATATAATACTCCCAACAGCTGTCGTCAAATGTCAAGTTTCACATCCTGATTGCAATATTTCTATAATTTTGTAACACTGGCTCGACTTCCTGCGCTTGCCACGTTGTCATGCATCCCGCAGTCTGCTCACAGACGGGACCTGCCCATCCGTCTGGTAGCCGGATGCACGCGCACCTCACAGCCAGGACCCGACACCTTGGGCAGGTGTGGCTGGCGACTGGCGGCAGGTGGAGATGCTGCAGGAGCAGGACTCGATCATCATCACCTGCTGCTGGGTGAGTCTCCCCTGGGGGCAGCGGAAAACCATCCGCACCGTCCTGGTGTGGGAGGGACTGCAGCAGCGTCCCTCGGGACAGGTCACCGCGCAGAACCTGAACCGGTAGGCCCGGGTGCTCCAGCAGCCCTGGTGCTCGAGCTGAATGGACAGAGGTAAACTGTAGCTGCTCTCACACAGCCCCGGACCCTGAAACACACAGTGACAAGCAAAACTGTAGGATGATGCGGTTCCTCTGGTTCTGATGTGTAGTCATTGGTGCATTGATAATAGCTCCACCCCTCCTCACCCCTAAGCCAATAACATGACTCCAGCATGGACGGATTATAAGGTACATATATGTAAGACGGCCCCCAGCCCTCCAATACAGAAGCACACCCAGATTGAAAGAAAGACAATGTCTCTATGTGGTAGTTTTATGTCTCTTTGTGGTCGTTTTATGTCTCTTTGTGGTAGTTTTGCATCTTTGTAGCTGTTTTGTGTCCCTTTGTGTCTCACTGCGGTTGTTTTACATCTTTACTTTTGTGTCCTTTAGCGGTCGTTTTGTTTCTCTGTCAACGTTTTGTGTCTTGTCGCGGTATTTTTGTGTCTTTCTCCGAATGATTTTAATGGTTTTGTGGGGTTTTTTGTGTCTCTGTGGTCATTTTATGTCTGGAGTTGCTTTGCATCTCTTGTTTCTTGTCTCTTTTTGCTTCTTTTGGGTCTCACCGTGGTCGATCATTTTGCGTTTTGCATTTTTGTGTCTCTATCATATCGTTGGTCTGTTCATTTGCTTTTGGTGCTTTCGCGCCTCTTTGTATTCGTATGATTGACTTTCACATGGAAATGTTAACAGTCGCTCCAAACAGACGCTCTGGCCTCTGTCCAGTTGGCCAGTTGAGTAATCTATTGATGGACACCAGACACTGTTTGCAGATGGTCCAACTGCAGATGCTTTGGGACCTCAGGGATGCCAGGTCACTGCTTGGGGTTTCAGTCTTGTGATGGTTTAAAAAGTAAAGAAAACACAGTTTGAAAGTTGTTTCTCATGACCAACTGCTGCTCATCTTATCGGGACTCATATAGGCCGAAGAGTTTGGGTCAACCCCGGCTCCTCGAGGCCGAGAACATCTGCTCTTGTAATTATTTTTTCTAACTCAGTTATCTAAAGATTGCAAGTTAATTATTTTGTTGTCTCGAGAAAAAAAAAGCCTTTTCATCTCGAGATAATGAGATAAGCAAAAGGTCGTTTCCTCTTATTTCCTCTAATGTTCATCAGATATCAGACGTCAGCATACAAAAATGAGTAACGCTTAACAGATTCAAGAAGAAAACCTTGGATCAAGACGTGTGTCTACGTACGCTCTAACGTCACTGCGGAGTTTTGCGGAGGATGTGAAGAACCAGGTTTTTCACGTTTCATGTAAATGCCACGGCAGCGGTTGATCAAGGGGTCTCACCGTGGGCCACTTCAATTAAGGTCTCCAATAAAATGTCAAATGCATATTTAACCAAATTAACCAATGGAGCCTTTTCACTTTTCACTTTTTATGGCCTGGAGTTCATCAGCTTTAAGCCAGCCCTCCTGACCCTTTCACTGCTGTTACTGGATTATGAACTCGCTGTCCGCTGTCAGTGAGTTGACGTTTGTGTTCAGTGACATTGCTGCGTTCCAGCGAAAGAGTCCCAGCGAACCCAGTGTGGAATGTGGTTGTGCATGTTAGCAGCAGTTAATAAAGCATCTTTATAATGAGGAAGATCGTCCATGGCTCTATTGAAGAGCTCAGGGTGCCCTGGTTGCGCACTGACCGGCTGCAGCCTTCGGAGACCTGGCAGCAGAGCGTGGCACGGCCTGACCTGGCACAGTCTGGTCTCAGTCTGCAGGCGGCAGGCCCAGTTCCTGTTTGTGTTGCGGGTGGAGACACCTGGACCGCAGCTGTGCGAACACGGGCTCCAGTCTGAGGTCCACTCGACGCAGTTGGAGATCGAGCCCGACGGCCCACCCCCGAAGTCCGTCCGTGTCTGCTCTGCTGCAAAGAAACGGCGCAGAGGAAAATATTTGCTGCGTGCATTAAACTGAAAGCTGTTTGAAGCGGGCGACCTTTGATGCGAGTCAGAGAAATTCATCACATTTCACATTCAGCACATCCACCGCTGCTCGGGTGAGGCCGGTGCGCTAAGAATAGTCCTCACACATATGTCAGATCTTTTGACGCTTCTCTGGAACCGAGATCTGTTTATTGAACCGCTCGGGTTGTTGACTGTGCGTCCTAACACCTTTCAACCGGAATCTGAGCAGATTTTATCGCCTCACAGGAAAAAACAACGAAATGCTTTTTCTCAAGAGCTGACTCTGAAGCCATATGTGGCACTTTTACTCCTTATTATGAATCTTAACTGCCTGTCACATTACCCCCTTTAGTTTTCAGGATTTAAGAACTACGTATGAAGTCTGAGGCCAGGCCAAGAATGAAGTTAAAAGTGATCAAGAAGGTCTTAAAATTCATCCAAAAACACACAAACAAACAGGCGTAATGTGATCGCACCTCTTGTTTCTGCCTGATTTGCGGATATGCTGTTGTCCAGGCCGTCACACACCCACTCTTTGCAGCAGCGGCCGGGCAGTCTCACCAGCTGAGGATGGGGGCACTTATCAGCGGGCCTCTGCAGATCATCGGTGCACAGGGGCACGCAGGTCACCCCTCCGCCCAGGCACCGGCAGAGCTGCGCGCAGGAGGGCTGAAACACCTGCCCCTCCTCCAGCCGCCTGCCATTCATCTCACAGCCCAGCTCGTTTCGACCTGATTGCGGCAGAGGGAGGAAGATGGGGTAGAGGAGGGAAGGAGGGATTGGCTCAACGCATCGCTGCCGTGCCAAGTGTGGGCAAATCATGCAAGACATGTGCAGACTGATAACCTGCAGGAGAGGGACGTCTGCTGATAACCAGTCATTACTGGAGCAGCAGTAGCAGAAAAGAGTTGGATGAAAGATGCATTAGTGTATTCAGGCTCCTGATCTGTTTATTAAACAGCTGGAAACAAATGTCTCTGCAGCAAAAACAGTTTTTATGAAAACAGACGTGTGCTCAGCAACGCTGAGATGCAGCGTGGTTGATTATGCGCGCATGCATGCAAATATATGGTGACGTCATTAAAAAAAACAGACACACCTACGCATTTCGCATGCCTGTGGATGTGGTATTGTAAGCAATGTCTATCTATCTGTCCATCTGTCTGTCTGTCTGTCTGTCTGTCTAATCGAAACACATCTGTGTCAGCATGAGTGTATTCCGCCCTCACCCACACACTGTCCCGGGCCTCCTGGGAAGCTGGCGCTGTAGTCACACTGCAGCCCTCGGTGGGCGTCGCAGGGCAGCCGGTCGGTGCAGGCCTCGCCCTCCTGCCTCGCACACGCCTGGCAGCACCCGCAGCTGTCCAGCAGCAGGGGAACACCAACAGGGCAGCGGGGCACAATGGGCGGGCACTGACATGGCCCAGCGCACAGCTGGCAACACACCTGCAGTGACATCAGTAACATCAGCTGCTGTTTATACTGCCACTCAGCACCTTGTTGTGCCTTGATATCTGGTTCCTCTGGTATTAAACCCAGGCTGGGCGGTGCAGTGGATTTGACAGTAAACTACATTGTGTAACGTTTCACTGGATCAACATCTGCTGATGGAAGTAGTTCCAATGAAAAGCGTCCACACCGCAACATTTGGAAATAATCCAGAGTGTCTGAGGACACAAGATGTTATTTCCCTTTAACCGCAGGAAATATCTGTATTAAAATCAGCGTTTGCGTGTTCCAGGGCTTTCAGCGCGAGCGTTTCTACTCAATACTGAAGTAAACATACCTCTGCAGTGCTGCAGGTATTTCAGAGTCCACTGACGTAAGCAGATTTTTGACTTTTCACCACAATGAAACCAGGCGTGCACAGGAAGAGGACCCTGCCTAGTTGAAGAAGCCGTAGCTCAGCAGACACATGGTTTCCACCTTAACCACAAGCTCTTACTATGCCTCCGAAAAGGTGACTATAAGTGAAAACACATTTGTACACGTGAGGTAGTGTATTCAAGGGTCTGCCACACTATTAAAAGTTAGGTTTAACCCTAAAAAAACAAGTTTCTGAGACCTCGATCTGTTGTGTATGACCTGACCCATGTGTCAGCCTTTGTTCGTGGCATATCACAAATGCAACGACTAAAACGTGAGCAAGTTAAAGGAACCAAGCGCTAAAAGTGTTCTCCCACGGTGGTTAGCTGCAGAACTGGAGCAAAAAAGTAGTTCAAGCTCTCGCTGTTGGGAAGGCCCCTTTTAAACCCACTCCAAGCATATCAGATATGTCCAATATTCACAGTCTGAGAAGCTTTTAGATCTAAATGACCTGAAACGACTGACGGGAATCAACAATCACATTGCGTGCTGGTGGCGGCGGCTGCTTTCCCTGAGCTGATTAAATGATCTCACCCACAACTGTTCTGACACCAGAGATAAATAATGACCTGACATGGGGGTTTTGATAAGCGCAGCACATAGTCCTGTGTGTAAAATGCCTTAAACTACATTAAAGTGTATCTCCATTGTCACAGCAAACATTTGCTGCTATTGACCCAGAATGAAAAATCAAGAAAACCCCTGCTGATGACGCGCACGCAACGCCAAAGGTAGAGCGTCAGTAACAACGTAGCTCAGAGTGTGAAGTGTCTGAATGAATCTGTGGGGCTATTTCTGTGTTTCCCCTCACGGTTTCATGATTAATTGCCATCCTTTGGTTTTGTGACTGACCTGAAACTGTGGTTGCCTGTGGAAGAACAACAGGGAATGTCCCCCAAACGAACCGAAAGCACTGGAAGATGAATAAAAATCAGACGTTTGCGTGCGACGTCATCGCCTCACTGTGCGGGGAACTGAGATAATATGATTACATCACTAATGCAACTGATAAAAGAGCTTCCTCTGAGTCAAAGTGACCTTTCGCTGTCCAGCCGATATGAGTAGGCGTCCCATTTAGGCAGGTCTCACCTGAGCGATGATGCACAACAGCAGAGAGCACAAGAGCCGGGCGTCTCTTCTCTCCATCATCACCTCTGTGCTCCGTCTTCTCGCCCAGTCTGCCTCCTTTTCCCGTGGACGTATCTATTGAAACCGCCGCCTTTCATTCATTTATATAGCCTGGGTTCTGATGTCACGGGCGGTGGCCTGCAAAGTAAATAGTCACAGTGGAGAAGAATGGAAACTCGGAGGGATATCTTCACATTCCCCTCCCTGGATGGCCTTCACCAGCGACAGGGGAACTTAAACTTGCCCCTTTCTGTTAAACTTACGCATAACAGGTAACATTTCTGCTCTAAATCATCCGTCACACGTGTTGTTGAATTGTGTTTCTGATCATTTCAAACCAAAAGGAATCTTTAATCGAGGCGATGATCCACGATCAGTTTCATTTGTGCTGCCGCCGCCGCGGTTCTTTGTCAGATGCTTTCATAAACTGACCGTATATCCAGCTTTAAACCACATTTTTCTGCGATAAGATGTTGTTTTTTAACTCCATATTTGAACCCGAGGAAGCATTTTAGTCTTGAGACGTCTGGATCGTTATCGGAGAAACAAGTTGAGCAAACGTTAGCAGCAGCTCTGCTCACGGTGCAGCCACGGGATATCCTGTGTGGGGAAAACAGCATCGAAGATAAACTGATTTTTATCATGAAACTGCTTTATTCAAGGGTTTTTTTAAACTATTATTTGCAATCGGTGAATTAATTCGTTTCTGACTTGAGGAGGCCTCTGTGTACGATCTGGCTCCTGTTGAAAACCTCGTATTGTGTGTTTAAAACTAAACAATTGTCGTGAACTGATACTCCAATTAAAGCTGCAACAAATGATTTCTGAACACTAGGGGGCAGAAAAACATCAGTGGAAGATGACAGACACCATGTCACACTGACAATTTCCCATTTACACATCGAGGAGATAGGGAGAAACGTCAGCAACCACCCACAGACACTTCTCAAAGTCCGTCGTCTCCTCTCTGTGTTTAGCTTCTTGGCCCTTTAGCTGCTAAACGCTTCCCTTCCCTGTCTGCTGTCTGCTTTGCGTCCGTCAGCTTCAGCTCGCAGCTCGCAGGTTGCAGCTGTGCAGTCGGCACGTTTCTTCAGCAGCTGCAGGCAGCAGGTAGCGGTTTTTGGTTTCAGATAAGACCTTTTTACGCAGCGAGCATTCAGCAGCTCAAAGTGGTGACCCAGACTCCTGGGGGTGAGAAAAAGCACAATTTCCTGATTTCCAAAGAAGCTGAAAGTGTCCTGCTAAGAATCGCACTGTGCAATGAGTGACATTGTCTCTCCTGACAGCGATGACACAAGATGACAATGATTCATAAGAGTTTGCTACGTGAACTCTCGGCTCACCGGCGAGTGAACTCCAGAGTGTGTGCTGTGTGGGAATGATGAAAAAAAAGGCGCGGTTTGGACACACTGGGTTGTGTTTGCCTCTGCATGCTGCCCCCGAGCGGATGAAAGTGCTCAGTACTTCTGGTCCAATCACACGCAGCCATTCAATGCATCAGTGATATCAACAACCAATACTGAAGAGCTAATACAAATCCATAGCTCACAGATGTTTGATTGTGTGTGCACTAGAGCGTGATCGATGTATGATTTCTAGGATTAATACCCAGGGCCTGTCTTTTTCAGGGGCCCATGCGAAATGTGGTTGTGGGACTCATTATTTGTGAAACTCCAAACTCTCTATTGTCATCAAGGTTCATGCATTTCACATTTAAATGACTAATTCTGGTGCATTTAAAGATCAGCGAGAGACACCAAGAAACACCTGAAACATCCTCCAGGATTTACAGATTGACTGATGCTGATTACACTGAGGTGGTCCTGTCCTGCACGGCATTCGTCACATGATGAGTTTGATTTGCTCACACGCATCGAGACAAGGTACTTACAGATTTTGCTATGTATAATATATAACAATATGTATGTATATAACACAATAAATGCATTGTATTTTTTAAAATATAGGTGCTTTCAGTCACAAAAAGAAGGAAGAATGGCTGGAACAGAAGCTCGGGGGCCCTCTGGTGGCTCCTGGGGCCCTGTGCAACCCTGTAGTCAACATATAGCAATTGATTTTGATATGATTTTGATCTGTTTACCAATAAAGTGACTGATAAAGTATATACCTTCGAGCTGGAATGAATACGGGCCTGTCCTGCATGGATTGTGCACCAATTTTGCAATGATATGACGATGCAAATGTGCACAGGAGGTTTTATTAAATAAAACTTTAAATATTTCTATATTTATTCTTTATTTACCTGACAGCGTGTAGCACAAAGAAGTAGAGACAGCAGTTAATTACCACCAACCACTTTGTCCACATTGTTCTGGATATGCTGACATATTGGTCCGGATCTGGCGCCGCAGACGACTGCGCATCGAGCGCAAAACAGAAACAATGTTGGGTGTCTGTCTCCGCCTACTGGCTGATTCAGTAGCCTGCTTGAAGGCACTATCATTTCTACACAGACGCACTCTTTTCCTCACTGAGTAAAATGCTAAATAATGACAAAAGATGCAGCAAATACAAAAGTTAACGCAGACATCTCTAATGCAAAATGTGGTGGGAGGTGCATTGCATTATGTGTCCTGTTTTTGAGTCTTTTACTACTTTTGATCATATTCTGCATGTGGAATTTACATAAAATCTGGTTGTTAATAGCACAGCACACATGAACGCAACCATGTTTCTGATTGTCCGCCTGCAGGTGTGTATCGGGCTCTCAGCGTCTCAGCCTGCCACGTGTGTGCCACGGTGATTAAACCCAACACAACATCTGCAAACAACGGCAAACAGTTTGCAGTGAATCTCGGGACAGTGTCTTTTATGAAGTAATGTGTCGTGGCACCGATGTTCAGTCAACAGCAGCAACGGGTGATGTTGCATTTCTGCGACCGTTACCCAATCTCACCTGCACTGTGCATCTGAAGCCTGATGGACCAAAGAGTTTCATTGTTCTCCTGAAACGCAAGTAAAACACATTGATGAGCCTCGGCGTTGCTCTGACTTGTTCCTTGTTCCCTCGTTACCATTAATCACACGCTGTTGTTTGAGTTTTACGTCTTCAGCGGGAAGCACTGAGCCTGAGAGCCACACACACAGCAGGTTTAGGGTTGGAGAGGATTACAAACACTGCTGGCTTTGGTGTCTTCATGGGATTTGGTGACAATAACAAAGACGCAGCGTGTCACCGGCCTCATCTTTTCAGGATATTATCTCATTTCATTAGAAATCCAATAAATATTTAAGAGTTGCATCGATGTTTACCTCTGTTATGCAATGCATTGACATCCTGTTTCCTATCATCAGTGTTTTTTTGGAGTTATGTGTGGAATTGGCTGATGGTGAAGTCCTCCACTGTTACGCCATCACACTGAGACAGTGACACAGCCTTTCTTATCAGCGCTGATTGATTGGCTGCCTCAGGATGATCAGTGGCTGACTGATTGTTCCAGCTGCGTGCGGTCTGATCTCAGTCCAACACTATCTGGTCAAATGGGGATAATCCACTCCAGCTCAAGTTGATGCTCCGCCGCCGGATGATTAACTCAATCTGTTTTTAGTCCAGCAAGGTAGCGAAGGGACAAGTTTCCCAAGACAGCTGGAGGGCAACTTGGGTGTAGCTGTTGCTTCCTGGCGTTGCAGCCCCAAGGGACATACATATTGCTGCACATCAGTAACCCGACGTCTGCACTGCAGATTCACAAACAGAGGGATCGTGCTTTGGCATGTGAACAGCCTTGCCAGTGTTTGACATTCCTACTGTGCATCCTTTCACGGCTGGGGGGAGTCCGAGAGGGAATGAGTGCGCCATTGTTGGTGGTTAATTACACGGGATCACGGCTTGTCAGCTTCGGAGTCTGCTCAGCTGAACGAGAGAGACCAGTCAAAGCTCCCGTTCAGGCTGCAGAGAGCGTGATGCTGCGAGAAACTGCAGGCTGGCGTACAATTAATCTGTAATAACAAGAACGTGGCATGCACTGTGGACTACATGTTACATCCAGTAAAACTGTGCAGTACGTGAATTTAATTCTGATCTTTGTTGATATTTCAGATCGCGTTTGAGGCCTCGCCGCGCCGCTCCTCGTGCTTGAACTGATGAATGAGTCGCCTTCACCGACCTGCGCAGCGGACGATCTCATTAGCGTTTGCACGTTGTTGCATCAGACGCTGAAAACTTTTCATCAAGGCCGCGGCTGACCGGTCCCCGGGTTGTGCCCCCACCCAGCGAGAGTGTAGGGTAATCTAACCATGAAGAGGAGATCCGACAGCAGAGGCTTCGAACAAAGACGTCGCGCAAGCATTTAAATGACATTGCTTTACACAATGGATGGCTTATGAGACGACACAGTCGCTCTTTGTGACACTCTTGTAGTCGTTTCACATCTCTGCGTGGTCATTTTGCATCTCTGTAGTTGTTTTGTGTCTCACATGTGGTCAAACTACGTCTCTTTATGGTAATCCTTCATCTGGATGTGACAGTTTTCTCTCTTTCTTGTCTCAGTGGGTTTTTTTTTTATTTTATTTGACTTTTCTGTGTCTTTGTGGCCAGAAATGCCACTGCAAAAAAGCCCAGGAGCTCCCTGACACCTAAACGTTATGATTAAATATCAAACATGTCAGCTCAATATGAGTTGAAATAGTTTGAACTGAGTTTATGACACTGATAATTCGAGGACAGAGCCTCAGTGACGGTCCTGCACAGGAAGCAAACAGGTAAAAGGCTCTTTCCCCCAACCTGAGGCCTCCCCTGTTTACCTGTCCAGTCACATTTGATGGACGGTGTCTGTGCAGTGGGACCACCCAGGTACAAAGCGGGCTGCTGGCTGTGCATTTCAGGGCCACACTGCTGCACCATTCATTCCCATGCACATACACACACACACACACACACAGGGACTGTAGTTTGTTTGGACTGAATCCCTCATGCGCCATCCTGCTGCCACAACCGCTCTCCAAAGCAAACCAAAATGCGGACCGGTCTCTGGCTGAAAACAGCACCTGTGAGCGAAGACACTGCAGCTGTTTCAGGAAATGTGTTTGCGACCATCTGGCGCGACCGGCGGCCTGCGCTGGATTGGAAATAGACCTTTTTTATGCAGTTTGTTCTGATTTGACTATGCAAAGATGGTCACACTGAGCTGCTTTTTAAAGAAATATCTTCATTTTTCAGTTAAATATAGTTTTTTCTGTATTATATAACGAGAATAAAACTGTTTCCATACTGGGGAACAGGCAACCGTTTCAGGATCTCGATGTCTGATGTTGCCGCTGCATTGTACGGGATGGATGATCGGTTCAACAGGTTAAATTAGACTAAAACTATACCAAAAACTATTATATTTCAGCTCTGGAAGAGGACAGTCATCGGTAAGTCAAACCGTAACCAACAAGTGTCAGTTAACCGCGCCAAGCTTCTTGTCAGTTGCCCCCAATTGTCCAGATCAGGGTGAAACAGCCGCACCCGGCACAGGAACATGTTTGAGACTTCCTCAGCGCACTCGGTCTTGATTTATTTCCCTCCCATGTCATAGAAATGTTAAACATTAACAGAGATTAGAGGTAATTCCGACCTTTATTGAAACCGAGCCCTGATATGTACAAATTCAGCAATAATAAAAAAAAAAAAGAAAAAGTAAAACACGTTTTCATTCAGGCAAAAGTAACACGTACACACCCCAGGACTATAATTCTGTTGAAATAAAGGATCGTCTGAAAGAACAAGGTCCGTGTCAGGATGAGAAGCGGAGGCCCGGATTGTTCCACAGTCCGTCCAGGGAGGCAGAGTTGCATAGAGAGAAGGCTGCCGCATGTAAAACGTGTGACCCAGGAGTCAAAACCCCAGTGTCCCTGCAAACACGTGCAGCTTTCACTATTCCCACACCAAGGGGAAACCATGCAGGTGCAGCTACATGGAGGAAAACGGTTTGAGGGCTCTGCGCAAATCTCTCGATGTCCGAAGTTACGTTCCTCTAAAACAAAAATCAGAATAAATCACAGAAATTTAAAAAAAAACAACAAAACAAAACAAAACACTGCGCGCACTGATCATCTCAAGCTCGGCTCTAGCTTATCTCCACCTTAAAGGTTATCATTCAGGACCCCGCGCGATCAAACGCTCGAACAACCGTGGAACGAAAGGGGAGATACTGAGGTACGTGTTTCACAGGAATAACAGGAACAAAAACAGCCAAAGAACATCGTGACCTGTGTTGAGATGTATAAAAAGGCGTGTAAACATCTGCATCAGTGTAAACCCATTTCTCACAAACAAGCGGCGACGCTAGGACGCACTTTACGCACCTCGGTGACGGGACGCGGGGAAGCTGCTGCTTTGAAGTCCGCCAGGTTTTGTTTTCTAAACTGAGGAATGTCTTTGTTGGAAATGGAAAAAAACCCAATGGAAACAATGGCTCAGTAAAGAAAAAGGTGAACATGTGCAGAAACATGAGGTAGTACAATAAAAAACAAAAACAGAAAACAGGATCTCCTACAAATCACCCCGGGGTCCCAAACGTCCTGAAACGCTCGGCTTCTGCACTCTGCACCTTTGGCTTCAGGGCAAAACCGTCAACAGCTACAGTGTTCGGCCGCGGCTCGCAGTACGAGCGTCCCAAAATGCCTCCGAACTCGCCGCTCTTCACATTCCACTTTAGATCAACAACACACAAAGGCTTGCATACATCATTTGTGATTATCTATAAACGAAAACCAATTCCTCTTCGTCACAGTTTAGGATCTGTACAATCTTTAACCCGAACGACGCCTGCTCAAACGTCCCCGTTCCCTTTTAAAACGCGCTTTTACTCAAATAAATGGCTCGACTAAAGAAAAAGAAAACACACTGATCCATGGAGGGGGGTCGAATCGCCTTTATCATTCGTGGTTGTGCGCCGAATTCTGGAAAAGAAAGACCGCATGCCCTGAAAAACGGGTCTGGCAGTGCCAAATCAAAGGAAAACACAGCAGCTGACCTCCAGCCGAATTCTACCTGACGAGTGATTTCAAGGCACCAGAGGTATAAAGGATTAGATCGGACCGGAAACCAAAGGGATGCGAAGCGTCAGTGGCGTCAGATTTAAACGACAGGCTGCCGAATAACATGTAAAAATCATACTCCTCATTGAAGATATGACATTAAACTACCATCAAGTGTGTCTGCTTGACAGGGACTTCCTTTATTTCATACCTGCTTAAATTCAACCTGGGAGCAGACGCGTCCACAAATGATGCTTGAGCGCGGAGGGACCCGTTTGCAGCACCGACGTGGCAATGTTAAAAACGGGTGTGGATGTGTGTGGTGGCAGCGTCATCCAGAAGCAGGGTTTCTACTGAGAGTCTGTAGCAGTTCGACAACCGTTTCGCGCTCGGCTCCGCTGTTTCACGCCAGGTAAACGCCGCCTTTGGGAGCGTCAGGGTCGGTGAGTGCGGCGGCGTTGCGACGGCACTGAATTTGAGTGTTTAATTCGCTTGATTTACCAAAAACTGGCCCCTGGAAATGGACTTTTATCTCGATATATATTGATATTGTCATACATACACAAAGACGCAACCGACTCCCAATGACTAACTGCAAATCCTATGCAGAGTACCTCAGCGTGGACCAACAGACGTCTGGAGAAATGTGACCCCAACGACAGATAAAGGGCTTCCTGTCGGAGCAACGCCAATGGCACCGGTGTCTACTAGATCGCCGCGGCAACACCACCACCACCACCAGCGCATGGACGAATAAGCATGTTGCGTACAATCCTGACTGTCAGCGACGAGGCCGCGTCGGGCGGGAGGTTGTCTGTGGCGGCGTGATCTGACGTCACAGTGTTTTTCGTTAAATATCATCATAGTGGCAGACGTGGAGACACCGCTGTGATCACACACACACGCACACACTTTAGCTAACGCTGCAGGGTCAGCTTGGAGCAGCCCACCCCTGCACTGTTCTTGACACGCAGTCACAATCCCATGTTTCCCCGGTGGGAGTTTCTCCAGACCTCCTATTCTCCGACGGAGGCACGGCTACGTCAGTTCATTCGAGCTTCCCGCCGAGCAGCAGACGTAGTGTTTCTTACTTTATTTCTAATAATCAGGGCGAGACGAACATTTTCTAACTGGAGTTGGCAGATGACCCCGCTGTAAACAAGCTCAAAAGAAAACAAATATTCCAATTTCGCCATCCAAACGTCGGGGAGTAGCCGCTCCTCCCTCGGCTTCACAGTCTTCAGATTAAAACGAGGAGAACCTCCGTGGTGTAGCAGCTCCAGGTAGAAACGCGAGTCTGCGGAGAAACACAAGAGGAAGAGGTGAGCTAACACATGATGTAAATGCGTCTGTGTCACCTGTTTTTTTGCGTGTGTGTGTGTGTGTGTGTAAACATTCAAACCGTCACACCTCTGTGTCAACAACAACCAAGCTGGGTGTGCTGGGTCTGCGTGGACGGGAGGATTTAATGGAAACCGCCTGTTCAACGAGCATTAACACGCAGGAAAGACACATTTCCATCTGCCTCTTTAGCAGCTCCCCGACGTGTTTTGCACAACCGCGGCGCGCGGAAACACACAAACCGTCTGTGTGTAGTCAAATCTGAAAATTGGCACAGTCTTGCTGGGACAAAGCAGCCCTGCAGGCAATGAATCACATCATTAATCAGAACTTTCCTTCTCCAAACGAATGTTGTTACATCAGCCATTAAAAATCCTTTATTGGTCCTCTTTTACACGAGATCTCAGATCATGTGTGAGGGCTGTAACGTCTTCCTTGTTGAGCTTCTCAGGTGCAAAGACTTGTGGCCTTTCTTACATTATTGAGCTGGATCTCTTCCTGTTTCGCTCTCTGAGTTAATAAAAATGGATTTTGAGGTGTGTTTTTCACCGTTTTCAGACACTTTTAGATCCCCACCCAGACTTTCCGTCCGTGTTTAATGAATTTAATTCATGTTTTTTTCCCCCGATGCAGCACAAAGAAATAAATCCTGCAACAAGAGCAGCGGTGATCACATCAGCACCACCATGAGATCGTCTCTCAGGAGCATCCTGTGGGCTAGTCGAGCTCTACGAAACGGGGAGCACGGACATTAAACCGGCTGCACGTGGCGCTTTAAAGTTCTGTTCCTCTTGAGCTCAAGTGCGACAGTGCTGCTCCCCTGATGGCTCTTTATTTGTTTGTGACAGAGCTGCTGACAGATGTTCTGCTAGCAAATAAACAAGTGTTTTCCTTGAGGAGACGCTGAAACCACCCCCGGAGGATTTGACCCAACAGCGTTGAGACAGCTGCAGAGACGTTATTAACGTCAAGCCAACCCCGATTTGAGAGCCTTAATGTGCAGCATTGAGGAAGTGAAATCCGCAGCAACCTCTAAACACGAAGATGTGCTGAGTCAGTGCAGCAGTGCCACGCTGCTGCAGCAATGCCCGCTGCACAGTGCCCTGCCTGCTGCAAAGAGAGACGCAGATGGAAATCAGCAGCACTGATATGAATGCCACAGAAAGTCGCTGTCTGTGTCTGTGCAGCGGCTAATTAAAGGATTACGGTTGCAACAGATAAGATGACATGATAAAATGTAGGAAGGCGTTTATTCAGCGTGGCGTAAGCGAGGCCTGAGATGTCAGAAGGTTTTCACTGAGGTCACAGGCCTGCTGTCAATCACCCTGACAGGACAGCTGACTCCAGGGCTGCACACACTTCCAGATATTCCAGGGAGGTCCTGCACTCCGCCTCGGATCAGCACAGCCAACATGTCTGACATCATATCAGTCTGCGGGCCGCTGCGTCGTGGGATTATCATCAGCAGCCTCTGGTGAATCCCGCAGCACAGACAGTCCCTCGTTAAATCCGACCTGCGGCGCCACGAGAGCGGGCTGGTGTGTTTCGAGATGTGCAGCCGCACGGCTCGCCACAGTGTGCGCCAACGCGCCCAAGTTACGTAACCGGTTTGAGAGGGTTCAGGCGGGGATTTAAGGGGATTTATCCGACGCGTTTTAACGACCCGAGCGGACTTTGTCGATTTCAATTAGGATGAGACTTTAATGGACAGATTCAGATGCAGCCTGATCCAAATGGTGAAGGTCCTGGTTCACGAATACAAAGGTTAGATATGAGTGAATGATTAACCAGGTGAATTTAACTCCTGAAGAGGAGACGCCTTGCTCTGTCGTTGTCACTGAAGGGCTACACAGTGGCGGCTCTTCACTCTCTCAAAGGATAAACGGGTTGAATTTAGGCCCCTTATCAAGTTACACCCTTGTTAAACACCCACCCCTGACACCGACTGTCGCTCTGACCGGTGAAAGTGCAGACTCAAGAGGCTACCGGCTGAATGTTTCGCACCAGCAGCGGTGGCGTTTTTCACTCTAACGTTATCAAACCACAAGCGATTAACAAGCTGGTGAGCATGATGAAAAGTAAGAGGCCGGCTAATGCTGCCTGAATGTTTCAGACGTGTCCGTGACGTGAGAAGAGCATAAACGAGACGTTTGATAAAAGATTTGTAGAAGTCACGGTCAGCGTTTGCAAACCCAGCCCAGCTTCTACGTTGTCATTTATTTATGCACTGTGTGAATTACACCTGACTGTTTAGGCTCACAAGTCATTAACACTGATCCAAGACAAATATCTGGTTTACTGGGGGGACATGCAGGCAGCTCACTGGGGCATGGAGGGCAGAATCAGTGGGACATGGGGTGGGGGTTGGGTTTAGCAGACTGACAGACAGAAAGCAAAGAAGAAGAGGGAAGGTCAGCTGCTGTTAGCAGCTCCTACTCTCACCCTGCTCACATAGTATGCACCCCCCTACGAGAGCAGACCACATGACTGAAGAGCAAACAAAGGGGGGGGGGGGTACGACACGTCGCTCACGCAAGAAATTGATTCTGGTGGCTTGGTAAGAGAAAAGACAGCTCGCTGTCATGTGCAATAACACGAGCTATCAAAACAACAGGAGGGGCCGGTGCACGCTCACTGGGCCCCTTTAAAACACAAGAGGTCTGTGTGCTGATGGATCTGTGGCCCCGGGGCCTGGGGAGGGAGGGAAGATGGGGCTTTGGTTGCATAAGAGGTGTCCTGGTTAACTCCGGTGCGACACACACACACACACACACACACTGAGGGCAGTCACCGCAGTAACTAAATATGTGCCCTGGGACACACACACAGCGACCCCACCCTTGCTCGTAACCATTCGCTTCGCACACGTAAGTGAACTCCACAGAACGTGTCACAACATCTCACGCCGCAGATATCCTTCGCTGCAGCTGGCTGACGGCCGCTGAGACACACGGGCTCAAACACAGGGAGCGTTTCAGCTCCCGGAGATTGTAATTTAAGCCGCTGTGCGACCTCGCGTTAGACCCACAGCGGAAACGGCAAGACGCAGAACTTCAACAGAGCCGCACTAACAGACCGTTTCTCGGAAGACGCGGCCCTGTTCCTCAGTGTGGCTGCGTCTGTCACATTCACAGGTGACTTCACCCTTTTACAGGTTAATGGCAGAGCAATGCCGTCAGACTAAAGACAGACAATCGGGAATGCAATCATACATTGGTCGTAAACGGGACCAGTCAGCTGCTATATTGGTCAAATATGTGTCTATAGTGTACAAACTGGTAAATGTGCATATGTTTCCAATCTGTGCTGATATATAAATTGTGTTTTTCTGGTACGTTGAGCAGGAATAAAAAGCCTCATTTGTTTAAGAAAACAGCGGTTTGAGTGCATTTGCATTGCCGTATCAGTGCTAAATCCACACAGAAGAGGTCTGTGTGGATTTAGTCCAGCGCAAAAAATCACTAAATCAGCCGCAATATCATCAATCGATTCCCGCTTTGAAGAGTCGCCTATCAGTCACGCTCTCGGAATAACAGCACGGATTGATTTTCAGACAGCATTCCCAAGGAGATATTCATAGCGCTGCGCTCGTGTGTAAATATTTGTTTTAAGAACGAAACAAAGATGCTCAGGAGAGCCTTGAATCGCGTTTGGAAGCTGTTCGGACACAGTCGTCCCAAGTGTCAGCGTTAGAAAGTCGAGTTAACGTCGCTGCACGGCACAGTTTAAGCTGTGAATGTTTCAGTTGTAGTGCAGAGTCACTTTGAACCGCATACAAATGCTACTTCCACATTAAATGGGAGAAATGCAGCTATTAATACACGAGGCAGCGCATTTAAAAGGTCAAAGGAGTCATGTGGTGTGTTAGCATGAGAATAAAAAGGCTTTCGTACCTGGAAAACGATCTGGTCGAGGGTCACGCAGCATACATAACCTGGTCCATTCTGGCCTGCAGCTCAAACGCGTTGGGCCGGTCCTGAGATTTGACAGCGAGCATGTCCTGCAGCAGCTTCCTCACGCCGTCGGACATGCATGACCTGCGTTTCTGAGGGATGTTCAGCACCATCTTTGGATTCTCTAGCAGCGCCTCGCCCACCGGCACGATGTCCGCGCCCTGTCTCACGTACGTGCCCAGCAGCTCCCGCTTGGACTCGGCGTCAATGAAAGTAATTCTCTCCAGCATGGCCCAGATGATGATGCCCAGGGCGAATATGTCAGCCTTGGCTGTGTAGTGGCCCTCCCACACCTCGGGAGCCATGTAGAAGTCTGAGCCGCACGCTGACGACAACCAGTACTTGTTGACGTTGACGTTTTTGTTCTTGTCTTCGCCTTCTTTGCCCTCGCCCGTGTCTCCTAAACCCGCGCAAACTTTACTCAGGCCAAAGTCGGCCACCTTGAGAACCGGGGACCCCGACTTCTCCGAGATGAGGATGTTGTCGGGTTTGAGGTCCCTGTGGACGATGTTGTTTTCGTGCAGGAAGGCGATGGCGCTGGTCAGCTGGAGCATGAAGCTGTTGTTGGTTCGCGAGTCGGGCCGCCGGGACAGGATGAACTGGTTGAGGTCGCCGCCTTCGCAGAACTCCATGACAAACCAGAGGTAGCATGGCTCCTCCGGGGGGCCGAGCACTCTCTCGCCTGCAGCAGACACACACCAGTCATTCACGCAAGGAAATGTGCATAAGAAGATGAAACAAGAGGATCAATATTACCAAATTTAAAACATACCAGTGAGCAAATACATCACACCACTACAAATAACATGTATTAGGTTTAATTCTGTGGCTACTTTATGATCACTTACATATGTTAGAGTTTTGAGTGTTTGACCAATGCCATTGGTTGTCGCTGAGTCATTCCCAATATTAGAGTTACAATCCACCATTAATGACCTTATCTAAGCCATAAGAGCTGTATCCAATCTACTTGTGTTATCAGAAGGGCTCCATACAAGTTACTGATTGAAATGTATATTTCAGCAGCTTTGAACGAATGGAGTGTCACCGCTGCACACTGCTGGATACTCATCGGTGGTTTGGAGTGATATTAGGGAGAAATCATTCTGCCTTTCATAATGTGATTTATTATAAAGACAACAAAACCTGCGCGACAAGCACAAGGAAAACAGTCAGGCACATTAAGGCGGGATCTGCACAAAACAAAACCCCGAAGGTTGATGTGGTGGATTTGGCAAAAGTGCAAGGATTGTTAAAGGAATGTGCAAAATACCTCTGTGACTGCAGCCAGCACAGCAGACTCCATTTTAGTGAGTCTGAGCCTCGGGAGCTCCCTCAAAATCTACCCATCCCCCCCCCAGCGAGTCTGTGTCATGGCGACAACAACAATTATACTTGAAGAGGAAATGTCCCTAAACAAAGCTCGCCCTGAACACGAAAACTGACATGCATTCGCATTTTAATGCAAATCCAGCTACATGTCAGCAAGACATTCAGCAAAACAACCTGGATGACTCCTCCTGCACTGGGTCAGATAAATCAAATGCTGGTGTATGATGTAACTGGTCACTCACCAACACTGTTGACTTGCCCTAATAATTAGTTATTAGTAATACAAAAATACCCCAGAATGACAATACACAGCAAACCAGTTCCTGGATCTAAGGAACTAGCTTCTGGTTTGAATAATAACTCAAAACTACATTTAAAAATCTTGAAGTTTATTGTTAAGATGAATTAAATGGCCCGAAACACTAGCAACTAACATTAAAAACACCAATTTCTGAAGTGTCAGTGATCGTTTTTTAATTCGGCACCGATCAAAAGCACAAAAAAACCACTGTTGTACTCTTATCTGTGGTGTCTGCTGACGTGACTCAGCCCAAACGGCTAACGCTGAGGAGCTAAAGAGCCTCACCTTTAAGTGAAGTCTCCACCAGACGCAGGTACTGTTTGGACCGTTTGTTCCCATGACTCATTTTCTGGGCCATGCCGTTCCTCTGCAGCACGCACTCCTCCAGCTGCACAACATTTTCGTGCCGCTTCTCCAGACTTGTCAGCGCCCAGAACTCCTGCAGGGCGAGCTCCACATTTTCCGGCGCGTCGCACCGCAGTTTCTTCACGGCGACTTTAGCACCGGACCTCCGGGCCACCGCTTCGTACACCACGCCGTACGTGCCCCTTCCCACCTCCCGCAGCAGGCTGTAGCGGGGCGCCATGACCCTCAGCTCCAGGTTGTCCTGCTTGAAGAGGCCGGCGTCCCCCTTCATGTCATGGACTTCTTCCGCGTTTCCCACGCTGAGACACCGCAGCACATCGGACTCGTCGGCTCGTGCTCCGGTTTGTCGTCTGTAGCAGGCTCGCGCGCTCCTCGTGCGTCTCCGCCAGTTGTCACCGCCAACCGCATCCATACGTCCACCGCGAATCTGTCACGATTCAAACATTAAAGAGGAAAATGTCCGCATGTTGTCAGCGAAACCCATGCGATCCCGCGACTCTCCTTTATGTCAGTGGAGAAAACGGGGAAGAAACTGGTTTTGAAAAGTAGGTTAAAGGGAGGAGGGTGAAAGGAGGAAGTAACGAGTAAATGTCACGACAATATTTAAAATGGTTTCCGGTCAAGACTTTCAAAATAAAACCCGTAATTTGATTTTGGTCTGGTACGTTCTAAAAAGGTGCATAGCGAGGCCGTTACATTCAACTGCGCGTTGAGAGAGGAGCCTCAACACTGACTTTGCAGTATAACACAGACCTGTGCAAAAACAATGAGACGTATATGTATACGTATATGTATGACATATGACAAGAATAATAGACTGAATATATATCATTGAAGTCACCCTGTAATTTTGTGTCATGTTTCAATTCTGTTGTAAACAAAAGTAAGATAAACAGAAAATTGTGTTAATTTACTGATTATAATACTGATTTCCCTTTTAATGCCGAGCATCATAGTGTCCTTTTCTTAGCTTAGTCTCTCTCTCCCTCTCTCTCTGTCTGTCTATATATATATATATGACAACACATTAACACAAAACCTACTGCTGTGAGAATATTTATACATAAATAGGTTGCATATGAATAGTAACAATGACAAACAATTCCCAATTTCGTTGTGTGCTCTGTTATACAATGACAATAAAAGCTTTCTATTTCTATTTCTACTTACTTTTTTGATTGTAATTGAATAACCCACATTATTTTACCAGGCTCAATTATTGTTGCCCCACAAATATTTCCTGTCTTGTCAACATCAAGGCATTGCCTATTTCATTATCTATAGCAGGGGTCTCCAACCTTTTATATTCTGTGAGCTACTTTTACACAATGAAAGTGCCAGAGAGCTCCTCATGTTTAGTAACATTTATTCACATAGCTAATTTCCGTGTAGAACAAGTGAATATGCTTGTTTTGCATATAACACATTCAAAAATGATAATACAGAACGCATATTGTGTATAACTTAAATTCATAAGCATGTGCATGTTGTATTCTATTTCTATGTTCTATTTAAAAAATTATGAAATAGAATACTGTATCAAAAAACCAAATAACATACAGCAGTATGTTCATTTGTGCAAACAGCATCCGTGTGAAAACAGTGCTTTAAACAGTGCTTAATGATCCCGCCATCAGTTAAGGGCTGTTTCTGAACTCTGCTGCTGTCATTGTTGCTAGGCTAGCCCGCTAACTGCCTGGCACGGTGGCAGCCTGCCCCCCACCCGCTCCAGTAACTGACAGCAGCACAGCGCAAATGTTTGATTGACGGCTAGTTGACAAACAATCGTTTCATCTCGGGCAGGGGGCGGGGCACCTATAATTTTGATTGGACGGAAATTTAGACCGGTTTTACCAAGTGACAAATCAAATTTGTCTTATTATATTATTGACCCCTTGGCGAGATACTGGGCTATGTGTTGGCGACCCCTGGGCTAGTGCTATTTTTAGAACAGGCCGGCGGGCGACTCACGTGATCGCTGCGGGCGACCTTGTGCCCACGGGCACCGCGTTGGTGACCCCTGATCTATAGTATTAATGTTGAGTACTCTTATTTCTAAAAACAAAAATGTCGACACTTCCGGACTATTTCGGCCTCTGTATGGCTGCTTCACGCCACTCGGGGGACCGGTTGCAGAGTTCAGATGTACCATTATGTAAAAGAACACGGGGTACTAAATGCATTTGGTATTAAAATATGTGGCCATGTCTCAGTCACTGAACATAGGATTATTTGTAACACAGTAAAGTTGCTGAATTAATGCAACTTTAATATTTTTTCCAACTCGAAGGAATGTCTTTTATTTCAACTTTGTCCGAGGTAAATGATAACAGTGATGCTACACAGAACTGCCGGTTAAATTAGACATAAAATCATTTAAAATCATTAAATCATTGCCCGTTTACTTACCTCTATCATAAAGTGCTAAACACTGAATTCATCCATGTTGAAATTTTTGTGTCCTTTCGACTGTTCATAGTACTTTGTTTACATTACCCCCCTGCCAGTTTTCCATAGATGGTTCCTTCCATTCTGCTCCGCTCCAGCATGGTAGTTCACGTGGGCGCGTCCCAAATCCCCCCCTCCTCGCGAAGGCACGTGTTGTAGCACGCTGCCTGGAGAGGCAAGAGCTTATGTAGTTTTAGGGCACTTTATGGCAGACTAATCTCTTCATTAATAGCAAATGGGCCAAATATAATTAAAAATGACAAAATGTGTTTGGACTAAAGCTTTGTAAATATATTTCTCAATGGTAGGACAAATGTATTTACTTATTCTGTACGATTATTTAAATTCTGTAACTTTTGGACATGATGTACGCTACTCACAATTAAACTTATATATAATATTTCTGCTTTACAATGTCTAAAAACACCTAGGCCTATGTTATAGTTGTTGTTGAGTTGTGTATTCAATTATCTCAAAAATTTCTAACAATTTGCAACTCCCCAAAAAATCTGTTTTAATTAAGATAAAGGTCCATTATTGGTTTCATTTGGCCACTTGACTGTAAACCTACAGAGGTTGCCTGCAATGGTGGTGATGACAACAACCCACTATACTTCACAACATCACTAAACCACATCTTTTGTTGTTCTTTTGATCTAGTAGCATGAATTTAATGCAAGTTACCATTAAAATGCTTTGAGATGGTGGATAATGTTCCTAAACACAGTATGGCTCTGTAACAAGAGAGTAGCAGCCGGTAGCTATAACTGTCGAAGTAACCAGACCTGGTTATGTTGTGCAAACGCTGGCTTAACATTTGAATTTCTTAGCTGGATTTCTGAGGTTTACTGTTTGTTTGCCTCGTTTTAGCAGACAGAATACAGTCTTTGTCTTGGGCTGACATCATCCCTTATGAAACAAAATGTACGATGGCCACTGATGACTTCATCTGGCTGCTGTTTGCCTGGTGAGAGAGTGTCTGGGACGTAATATTTATTAGTCCATATATTGCCCATAAAATCTCCCTCACTTCCCTCTGAAGCACCAACAGCCTCGAACATCTTGTACAGTATTTAAACATGGATCCTTTTTCAACATGTTTGCAGCTAGTACAGTGCAGTTAAATTATGTGATGTTGTTATTTTGCTCAGAGAGACCCTCCAAACTGCTATAATGTGTTCAGCATGTGTGTGAATGAAGGATTATTCTGTATTCCAGTGCTCATTTCTCATAAAACAACAGGTATTTTTATTAGGGTTCAAACTCTCAGGGTTTAGATTTACATTCATGACACAGCTGGTTGTCTACGTGAATCACAGTTAAAAAAAAGTGTACCTCAGGCTTTCCACTGACTTTCACCCCAGTGAGATCATGTGAGACTACAAGGGTTGTCTCCATTATTATGCTATTATCTGTCACTCGCCTCTGAAAGGCAATATTTATATGAAGGGAAGTTTGATGTTGAATTGATCATTACTTCACATTTCATTGTCTGCAGCGCACATTTGATGACATTTTCACCTGTCTGCTTTAGATGGAAGAGGTGTGTATCTGAACACAACAAGCAACATCACTAAATCACAAACCCTCTCTCTGAAAGAAAAAAACTTTCAGCAAATCCATTTTACAGAAGCAACAGACACAAAAAGCATTAACCATGAATAAATCATTTTTGATATTTTGCACTAAAATTACTCAATATAGTAGGTAAATTTAATAAAATACAACATTTTACATCAACATTTCTGCAGCCAAGGTTCATAAAACATTTGCATGTATCAAAAACAGTAAAATGAGAGGTCAAATATGGATACACTAGACTAGGACCACTGACTGTGATGCACTGTCAATGAAATCAAATGAAAACAAATGCTAACTAATTCATATGTAAAAAACAGAACAATGCCTCACTGCAGTTTATTTCACACAGTGGTAATTCTCCATATTTCAGATAAACAAAGAAAGAAAAATCAAGTAAAGTAACCAAAAAGAAAGAGCTGGAATCCTTTGTCAGATCAGACAGTAGCTTCTCTTCAATCTAACATTTTAAAATTTCTAGTAAAAACACCCCAAAAAAGTAGAAAATGAAACAAAACAAACCCAACCATAAACACTTTGAACCTGAAAGTTAAGACGTCAAATGAACACATCTTTATATAGAAGCTGTGGATATTTACTGATGCATACATATTCAAAATTAATGTATATATTAAATATTAAGTACACTGGAGCAAAACAAATACAGTATCAAAAGCTCCAAAATCTGCTATAAAACCTTAAAAAAGAATGTAAAAAAGTTACAACATCATAGAAAAAAATAATCATTCATGAAGTCATGCTATTAAGAGAGAGAAACTTCTCTATGATCTGGTGCTTGTAGAAATCAGGTCTCCTAAAAAGAGCTATTGGGGACAATGCACTGAAATCTTGTCTGCATCTGTCACTGCGTCGTGTCTCTTGTAGTGGTCCAGAAGGCTTTCCCATGCTTTACTGCAGCTGAGCAACTTTTGGTTTCCTTTAAGAGAACAGAAACATTTAAGTTACAAAGCTGCACTGAACAAAATACAAAAACACTGTTTTGCTCCCATTTTTCTTCTTCCCTTCTTTTTTTATGTAGACAAAAGGCTATTTTCTCCCAAATGTGTTCACAAATCTATGTTAGTAAGAATGTCTCCAAGATAATCCAACCACTTGACAGGTGCAGCATGTGAAGATGGAGATGAAAAGGCCACTAAAATGTGTAGTTTTATCACAGAAACACACTGACACAGGTGTTGGAGGTTTTGAGGCAGCGAGCGTTTAGCCTTTTGACAACAGGAATATCGACCAAAGAAGCCTGTTGCATAAAAATTTAATGTACTTTTGACAAACATAAACTGTGCCCAGTGTGGTTTCGGAGAACCTCGCAAGAACATTCGACAACAAAACCTGCCGCACAACTGTAGGTCATGTGAAACCATGCCAGTCCAAGACCTCAACATTCAGCTTCTTCAGTAACCCAGACAGTTGGCGCAACAATTTGTTTGCAAAACCGAAACATTTCCGCACAAACAATTTGTCACTGTAACTGATCTGAGTGCTCAAGTTTGATGGTGTCTGGTCCCTTCACACGTCGTAGTTTTAAAATGTCTTGGAGGACTTTTTTAGCTTCTTCTTCAGAGTAGGTGCTCTCCCATCACAAGAGCAACCATGAGTGATGTTGACTGGTTGATCACATGAGAGGCAGTGCAGCTCTGGTGACTTTGAGGCCCCTTACTTCACATTGCTGTGTGATAATACAGAGATCTATGTCCCAAAGAGCCTTACACAATTCCGGGGAGATGAAAACACCACAGTCTGCCCCAAAGGCACACGTGTGCAATCACCATGCTGTTTAATCAGCATCTTGAAATGTAACACCTGTCACTAACACGGATTCAAGCAAACTTTTTAAATCAAAGTTAACTAAATTGAGCTTTGAGCCATAAGAGCAGGCAGAAATATGCCCTGCAATGTCTTACCAATGATGCACAGTCCCTCTTTGGCCCTGGTGATGCCCACATTTATCTGATTGGGATCACCCACAAAGCCCACATGTTTGGACAACCAAGCTCCGTCGGGTTCATTCTCAATCTCTTCACTTGGCAGAGAGCACACTGTCGATATGATGACGTAACGCCATTCACTTCCTGAAAGACAAAATTTTGCATGTCACATGACCCATCAGTTCTTCTGACCTACACTGAAATAGCAGATTGAGTCAATTGATTATTTTCTACTGTTTCTACTGTAGTTTAATCTCAATAAATAATGTGAAACAGAGGATACACTGTCACCTTGGCTTTTAGTGATTGTGGTAACTTGGATGTGACTCATGTTCTTCTTCTCCAGCTCTTCTTTGATTTCTGATACTTGGGCATTGTAGGGCGACAAAATCACAATACTATCTTGTGGGATTTTGGCTGCCACCAGATTTTGAGCAATCTCAATCTGCAGAAGAACCAAACCGACAGCAGTGATTTAAAGTAAAAACAATGTCACTGAACATGATAAAGGTAATGACTCTGTAGCAACATTTATCCACTCTTACTATTTAAAACCAACAAGGAAATGCAAGCGTTCTCGATACAGTACCACTTTGTTTCTCTCTTTCTCGTTTGCTTTCGAGTTCTCGTTGCCAGTGGGTGTGCTGACGACCAGGCGGATGGTTTCTCCTTCAATGTCCCCAAAAACAATTGGCATTGTCCTCTTGTCAACACGCAGGACACTGCTTTGCCGCCCCACCCCAGTGTTCAGCTTTCCCTCATAGTATTCTTTCGATGGGAACTTGCATATTTCCTTGTGCTACAAAGGTTCAAAACTGATAGTTATTCATTACAGTTTAATGTGCTACACACAGACATGCTGTAATGTAATTTTGCTTAATTCAGTGGATATACACATAGATAATACATATACAATACATACATACATACATACATAATATATAAAACACTATATATGTTGATGTTTTTAACATCCTCACCATTCTGTACTGGGTATCCAGCATCATTGCCCTGTGTCTGTGCATTATATGGAAGCGTTCAAACAGAGACATAGCCATCCCCAGCTTCCTCACACGTGCATTCCTCACAATGGGTCGCAACTGTTTGTGGTCACCAATCAAAACAATCTGAAAGTGATATTGTAAGATATTAGGCAATGCAACCAGTGCTACAAGCTCCTGTAATTAAAATTTAGATGAAAGCAAGGAGGTGGGTTTTTAGTTGTCAAGTAGAACAAGGAGGACTCTGTACAAACCAGAAGGGTTTGACCCTATTGGGGACATGGATGCACTAAACAAATTTGGCTCTTCTATATTTCTACTTCTAAGTTCTTGTACGATCACTTTCATGAATCAAGGCACAAAGAGAGCATACAGACCCATTAAGGACAGTGTTAATGGAAAGCATTAGCATCATAGTGATCTCCAATGAAAAACTAACCTTTTCTGGGTTGTTGCATACTAATGGAATCAGAGCCTGTGGTTCAGTGGCCATTCCACATTCATCAATGAGGATCTGACGCGCAGTGACTGTCTTAGTCAAGAATGGGGCTGAAGACTGTGTACATGTGCACAGTATGATGTCATGCTGTTGAAGCTCATGTATCCGAGCAAGTCTGAGAAGCTCTTTGTATCTAAAAAGAAAAACAGTCCATACAGTTAAAGCTGTGAATAAAGCTCAGTCAAACTGTTGTCTAAAAACTGCTTTTTTACTCATTCCTGTAATTTCCTGCTATTTTTGATTCATTTTTCATTCTTTCCCTTTTCTCTTTCTCCTTTTGCATAGCGCTTGTACTTAGCTAAAACTAAGTGGCGACAAGATACTCCACCTGTCCTCAGGCAACTATCACAGACTTCTAAAATACTGCATTTCTGGAAACGGATATTGACTAGTTAGAAGTAAACATGAAAATAAATGGACTATGTTAGAACGTCACCACCCTACCCTGGACTCAAAACAGTGGACAAGATCATGCCAACATGTTGATGCTACTTAGCAACAAGACCACCAAGAAACAAGAGGGCCCTGTACTGGTTAATAAAGCTAAAAGTTATAGTGCTCCTTGAAACTCTCTTCATCATATCCCAAAAGAAAACAATCATTATTAAACAGGCATAGCACCACATCAACCCTGTACTTGGTAGGATACAGCCTTGAACAGTAAAACAGTGAAAACTAGCAACAAAGACCAAGTGAAGAAAAAGATCTAAAAGAGTCTCCGCCACAAGACTGTTATTGGCTTCCATATTACTTTTTACTGTAACCCTCTTTTTTGTTCATTTTACATCAGTCATTTTGTCAAATTTGATGCACTAGAAAAAGCACAGAAAGGCCAGTTTTAGTGGCTTTACAAGTACTAAAGTTAAAAAAAGGTGCCATATACACGCTAATTTTGTTGTAAATAGGGTATTTACCAGTGCCCTACTCCCACTTTCTCTTTTCTAAATCCCCCTTGGCATACACCTCCTGGTTTTAAATCCATAATCTTCACAGTCTCAGAACCCATCTCCTTCCTGTATTACACCATCAGAATCATTCTGTCTACACGGGACAAACCAGGGACTAATGTGCATGTAGTTTTCTCAATTCCTGTCCTGAGAGGAAAAACTTTAAAACTTTAAACACGGAATAGATTGAACAGATTGTTATTACATCTCTGACAAAGTGTGAAGAAGAACCATTTTGTGAAGGATTGTGGTTGTGGCTTATAAATAAAACTGATCTGACTGATCTACAGCAGGTCAACCACTACAAAGACATTTTATAGTTTGGGTGAATCTAAACCCTTGAAGATGAGCAATGTTCGCAAGACAAATTATCCAACATGAAAAGCTGGCTGTCACCCGGACAGTTAAAATTAGTTTAACCAATACAGCTTTTGAACTTACGTTTTCACCTCTTCAGCTGTCAGCTCTTCTATTTCGTCAAGGTTAGGTTGACTGTGTCGGAGCTGTTCTATTGTCTCAAGGGCTAATTGAATGCGTTGGAGCTCTTCTTTGTCCTTTAAGCCAAGTCGAATGCGCAGACTCTCTTTTTGTCCCTCAAGAGCACGTGGATTGTCTCGGAGCTGCTTTATTTCCTCAAGGGCACGATGAATGTGTTGGAGCTCTTCTTTTTTCTCGAGACCAAGCTGCATGCATAGCTGATCTTGTATTTCCTCAATCTCAAGTTGAATACATCTGAAGTTTTCTTTTTTATCCAGGGCAGCTCGAATTCGCTTGTCAAAAGCTCTTATTTGACCTGAACAGGGGTTTTGGTCCTGTCGAATGCGGTGATGCAGAGTGATGTTTCTAAAACCAGGTAAAATATGCCAATATTAGTTAATCAAGAAAACATTTCAAATTGTCTCTCATCAAATGGTGAGATTTCAGTACCTGAGTTTTGGATTAGCCTTTTCTTGGCGGAGCTTCCTGCTGGAAAACTGTGGGAAGCAGTCTGGATAAGGGTACTCAAGTGTCTCTATTCGCTGACTGTAGACCCTCAGGGGCTTTAGCTTGTCCCCAAAACGTAATAAATACTCTGTGTTACAAAAGTAAAAGACATGCATGAACAAAATAGAGGTTATTCCATCAGAAAGAAGTGTAGCTGAAAGTTTAACAAACAAAAAAGTAACTTGCCTGCAACAACATCAACAGACTTGTTCGATGGTCCGCAGTAGAGAATAACTTGTTTCTTGTCTTCATCCTTTGGATCATCAATTATCCTTGGGTTCTTCAAGTTCATCTCAAGAAAACAGTACACGATGTACACGCCTACCACTGTCTTTCCAGTTCCTGAGAGACCAATTGGAAAAATGTCTCAAGCCTTTGCGTAAAATATGACGCATCAGCGTGAAAGTATCCGATCTTACCAGGTGGTCCTTGTATAAGCGTGAAGCAATTATCTAGAGCTTTATCCACAGCATGGTACTGACTCTGGTTAAGATCTGGTAGACAATCTGGTAGCTTTTTCCTTATGATGGTTGACACTGCTTTTACTGCAAAGACAAAATTACAAATAGCTTTGTTTTCTGCCAGCAAAATATTGAATCCAATTTAAAAGAGACTGCAGAAATGTGAACTGTCTTTTCAGAGTTTTGGATACAACTCCATGCATACAAATATGCAACTTTTAACTGCTGACTGACGGACATACCCTCCTTTGGAATGCGTTTTCCAAGTACTATAGCCTTGACCAGATCACATGCAGTCCCAATGTTGACCACAGCATTTTCTTTCCGGCTACAAGTATATAAAAAAATAGTAAAACCACATATCAACAGTGAAACTATATGCAATGAAAAATTGGACAGATCAGTGTGAACTATGCTTGAACTTACATGTCAGGAAGGGACTTTGGGATTATTTCAACTGTGAAAGAAGTGTTTTTCTGAAAGACACACTTAGGAATGTTCTCCATTGGCAGATGATTGACATAGAAATCCACTGTGGTTCCTTCATTTGGAGGGTTTTTCTTTTCATTCACGCTTCTTGTGACACCATGGGCCACCCATGTGAACTCTCTCGGGTCCACGTGTGCTGAATGTTCCAGGGTTGAAGGCAACGGCAGACCTCTTTTCCGTATGCACAGAAAGCATTTTGAAAGGTTATACTCAATGGCCCATTCAGTGATCCACGCCTTAGATAAGAAGAAGCTTCCTGTTAGTACCCCTTCCTGCTCTTGGTTGAAGTTTACCACCAGATTCTCAATGATTACGCTGTCACACTCAGCCACTGCAGTAGCTGCAGATTCCATCTCACATAAAGGTTTCCAGACCCGTACATACTCCTTTGTGTCACTGTACTGAAGCCTTGTTGGATCATCTGTAGATCTGGAGAAGCACACGAGAGGGCTGTGGACATGGTCCACACAAATCTCAAACTTCTGTTTAATGCGCACCAACTGAACAGCAGGCATGTTATAACCTCTTTTTAACTCTGATGTCATTTGGACCTGAAGCATGTCACCTGTTTGCAAATGGAGTTTCATGTAAACCTCATGTCCCCTTTGTACTTTTGATTCCCCTTGCTCCTTAGAGGAAGGGTTCCTGGTCTTGGAGGGAGGTATCTCAGGTAACTGTGGCAGAATATTTTGTTTTTCCACTTTAACATTTTTCAGTTCAGCATCCATTACAAGCCTCCTTGCATCTTCCCAGTTTTCTTCATCAATTGCTTTAATAGTGGCTTTCCATACTTTCATTGGAAGCTCAACACAAGGAGCACAGTCTGGCATTTTCAACTCTGTGTATATTTGAGCGGTGTCAACTGCATAAATCCTCCTTTTCCATGTAAGAGTGATGCAGTGATTTGCTTCATCATTCAGTGGCTGGTCGCACAATTGTAAATCTTTGTACATGATCGATAGACTCTCTGAAAATACGTTCTTGTTAAAGGGAAACGACACTGCAAAACTCTCTCTTTTGGGATCTGCACTCACAACAAAGGCTAACTTTGAAGCATTTTGTTTTTTCATGCTCACTGCATAGGAGAGCTGCTCAGCTTTTTGTTCGTACTCCTTGGCACTCTTCATGTTCTGCTCAAATTGACTGCACAAAGTTGAAATCTCTGTGCGAGTGTATTGAGCATCCCTGTTACATATGTAGGAGTGCAAAAGCCTCTGCAAGATGATGTCCATGTAACGTCGTATCGGTGAAGATGCTTGTGTGTATGACCTTACGTTCAGAGAATAATGCCCAATCTCTGCTTTGGGAGAGGAGTTGGAACAGATGACATAAGCTTTGCTGAAGCACCGTTTGAACTGATCAATTACTGGCTGGAGCAGAGGGTGGATGTCGTCTGCAGCAATCAGGTCCACCATTTTGTCGATATCATTTTCTGTGGCGGCTGACACAATATCGTTCCACACAGTTGTAAGTACGCGGAAATTTTCACAGTTTGTGTCTGCATCGTTGTGGTCAACTTTGTTCCGTACGTGAAAAGACAGTGGTGCTAATTCTGCACATTTTTTCGTCTTGAATTCTTCTGTCTTTTCAGAGTCTGGCATTGCTTGACAGCGAAGGGGTGTGCAATACTTTGTTTTTTTGGAATCAATCAAAATTTTAGCTGCAAGTGTATTGAATAACACATTCAGCTCTTCAATCATAAGATGGGCTTTGCGCTTTCCAGGCAATCTGTCATCATCAGCTTGAGAATAAGGCCAATCCGATTCAAGCCTGATCTTCCTTTGAGCTTTTGCAAAATGATAAGCCACTCTGACGCAGTCTCCTACTGTGTCAAATGCAGGTCTCTCCTCATATTTACTGGAGATCATGTCCTCTGCCTTTTCATAAGACAACTGCTCATTAGACCTGATTAGTGACAACTGAAATTCAGGCTTTCCAATGATCTCATTTGTTTTCTTGTTTACTTTAAACATTAATGAAACCACCCTGCGCTTTTGATGTTGCAGTAGACTTATGTTTTCTGTGCTCAAGCCTGGTGGTAACATGTGATTGGGTCTCTCCCCACTGCAGTAATATGTAATGCCACGTTTCTTTGCGTCATCATCTAATTTACTACCTGGCCTCACGAAGCTTGCCACATCGGCAATATGGATTCCCAACTCATACTGTTCTCCAATTTCCCTGACACTGATGGCGTCGTCTAAGTCTTTTGCTCCCTTTGGATCAACTGTGAAAGTGATTGTGTTACATATGTCATGTCTGTCTGCTTGGTCTTTGTCAGCCCCACAGAAATCCTCATCTGATCTATGTGTTGTGGGTGCAACTTTAAATTCTTCATTCAGGATTCTTAGTCCATCACTCAAAGACTGTCCAACTGGAAGAATATCTACAACTTTCCCCAAAGGCATGAAACAGTGTTTCTTCCAGCAAATGGCTTGCACCACAAAGACATTGTTCTCTCTGAGGTTCTCATTGAGACGAGCATATGCTGCAACTGTCAACTGTCCATCCATTTGCCTCCATATTGGAAGAAGGTGACGTGTTTTCTTGCTGAGCAGTATGCGTATTTTAGGCGCTGATTTTATAATTGGTATCATTGTCCTTTTGATATATTTGTCATCAGACATCTGTCTTGGTTTGCTGCGATCCTCCTCCTCAAGCAGGCACACAAGCACACGTGCTGATTTCGCTTCCTTAGTGATGCTGACCACCTGTGCCGTGTCTATAACCACTTCATCACCAGTGAAGGACCTTCCCAGGTTTGCTCTTCCTTTAATGCTTATATGTCTGGTGGGGTTTTGAAATGGTATGACGTAACCTCTGTTGTATGACTCCCTGACCAGCTTTCCTCGCTTGTACATCTGCGGATCTTTATTACATAATGCGAAAAGGTTTGTGTCAGCATCCCTGATACTGTATGATGATCCTAACTTGCGGTGATTGAACTCTTCAGGTCCCACGTTGTCTTCATCTGAACTATATTCTGTTCTCATTTGTTCACATTCATCTTTCAACTCTTGAAGAATTGCATCGCTGAAAGTGTTGCTTTGATCCACAAGTTCAGACTTTTGAAACCGTGCTGTTTCCATGACATCTTTTTCAAAGAAATGTTTGGTGAAATGCCGTGGTGCAACATTCCTGTTACTGATGCAGTGGTCTGCATAGCTCCTCCAGACTCCTGAACACTTCCCAAAGCAACAGAGGGCAGCAGCATCTCCAACCACAACTACAAGGGACTGAGCCCTAGTCATTGCAGTGTTTAACACACGTGCATCGTTGAACAGCTCCAAACCAGGAAGGTGAGATGTTTTTAGGCTGTCACGTGTTTGCACAGCCGTCATTATGACTGCCCTGAACTGTTTGCCTGTTAAAATGACAAAGATATAAATGACGTTACAGTTAAACAGACAAATGCCTGGCTTGGGCATTATGGAATGATTATGCAGGATTTCCTCGAGCTAAATCAAAGTTACCTTGCACATTTGAAAGGTTCTCAACATGGACTTTATTAAGGTTCCTTCTTGCAAGCGCCGTCCTAATGTACCGAACCTACAAACCATAATCACAACAAATAATTAAAAGTCTGACCATAACTAAAAATGACAATGTTTATATATTGATAAACTCCTGTATTATTGATGGAATTAATATTTTTGTTTCAGTCATGTGACAACAGCAACAATTTTATTTACCTGAAATCCCTCTGATAGAACGCAGATTGAACTTTGGTCCTTAGTCCCCCAGGTCATTGGCCACTGTTTGAGAATCTCTTGCACTTCTTCAACCACCCGGGCAACCTCTTCTTTGTTATACCAAGACATAGACACAGTGTCCAAAAGACACTCTCCCCTTACATGGCAAAACTTTAGGGCACAGCCATTTGCAGCAGGTGGAACACTTCCAGTAGCTTTGACAATATCATTCTTACCAACGTAGAAATGGGTGGACACAAATTCCACAATTTCTTTGGTTGAGCGGTAATTCTCACTGAATATGATTCTACTGTTCTGGGCAGCGTCACACTTTTGGCCTTGATAGTAGTGGAACAAACGGTTAAGGAGTGTGTGATCTGCTCGGTGATGGTCATCAACTGAGAACAGTTTGGGTCCCATTTGCATGTGATCTCCAGCCAAAGCAACCCTGGTGTTTGGACCAGCGAGTCCAAGGGCCATCAAGGCTTCACATTCTAGCATCTGAGAGGCTTCGTCAATTAGGATATGGGTGAAGTATCCCTCTGGAAGCTGAAGGTCTTGAAAATGTCTTGCCATTGTTGTGGTGATTATGACTATTTTGTGGCGATCTAGGACAGCTTTTGTCGGTGGCAGGAAAGACTGTCCATCGTCCGAACGAAAACAGTATTTCAAGGTAATCTCATCTGTGGCAGACAAAGCACTGCCCTGTTTGTTTGCTTTTATTCGAACTGGCATCATTCCACTATTTTTCATGTTGATGAATGGATGCAAGTGATCTCTGACGTACAGATCTGCAGAACTGGGAGGGAACAAAAATGTTAAGGACAAAGCAAATGCTTCTGTGTTTATATCAAATGTTTTTTGCTTCTTTGCAACAACACAGCTTAGAGCGAAAAGCTTAGCCTTTATGAACATTTGGAAAGTAAAGCAAGATCTAAGAACTGTCCATTCATTAAATAGGCATTCAAAAGTATGTATTACCTGTTAGTGTGGGTGCAAATTAGCACTTTGTTGCCCTGCTGCTTACAAAGCTCTCTGGCTGCTGTAGCAAGGGTGAAGGTTTTCCCAGTTCCAAATGGTCCATAAATGAGGAGTGGTGCCACAAATTTTTGGACGTTGGTATTCCCAGTGATGAAGTTGATTGCAGCTTGCTGCTTTGTGTTCAACTTCTCATATGTGACATGATTCACAGGAACGGTACAGTTTTGAAAGTCTGGTAGCACTCTTTTAGTATCAGGAAGAAGGTCCACAGCCTTGTGCATGGTGCAGAAGCTGTGGCGGTTCAGCTGAAACTGGACCTCCATTTGATACAATTCATTGCTTTTTAGTGAAAGATCAGAACAACATTTTTTGGACAGTTGCAAATACATTTTGCTCTCACTTGTTTTGTCTGGCAAAATAATGGCTTCATAGACCTTGGAGCCTGGACCACATGAAGACACAGGGGCGATCAGGCTGGACTGGATGCTTCGTTTTAGTGCCTGTCCCTCAGGGGTGTCTGGTGTGAGATTATAAGGAATCGAGATGGCACAAAACAACTGTCCCCAAGGTGCCATCATCATGCCAACCTGTGTACTGGTAAAGCTGTCCAATGTTGTAATTTCTCCAGAAATATTTAATCTAAAGTAAATAAGAAAAAAAGATTAGTGATTGTTTTGTAATTACGTGCATAGTTCAGGCATCATAAAAGGAAAAGGAAAGAGATAAGCATATTACCTTGAAACAACCTGGTCCTCTGCCCGTTCCTCATTGTACAGGAACTGGTGCATTCTTTCTTTGTA
This sequence comes from Datnioides undecimradiatus, assembly GCA_008933995.1. Taxonomy (NCBI): domain Eukaryota; kingdom Metazoa; phylum Chordata; class Actinopteri; order Lobotiformes; family Datnioididae; genus Datnioides; species Datnioides undecimradiatus. Next base: position 21,098,656 of record WARS01000013.1, read on the forward strand.
GTTGTCATTATTCAGAGGTATCTGGCTGCTGTATGAGGATTTATACAAAAAGCTGATCTGAGGAGGTTTGTACTGCTTCAACAGCTCCTCCTGTTCTTCTGTCCTGGACGAACACGGGATGATAACCCTGTTTCCTCGATGCCAACGCTCCACGCTTTCTAAAGTGGCACCGCAGTTCGCAGTTTGATCCTCAGTGTCATCCAGAGAAAGTTGGCCCACTCTTACTCTGAGTTTCTTCAAAAGCACTGGTCTCATGTGAAAGTCGAGCACTAACCACTGCTCGTACAGGCCTGGGTTGATGGATGTGAAAGACACAGTGATGTCATAGGTCAAGTCTTCACTGAGAAAGGGTTCCCCCGAGGAGTAGATGCAGGGCTCAAGACTGATGTCACCAAGGCTGAATGTAGCTCCTGGTTCTTGCTTTAGCAGCGCCACATGAACAAGCTGTCGCTGTTTGTTAGGAAAAGTAACAATTAAGCATCTATGACAGAACTGTAGTGTGATCAAGACAAAGATAATGAACTAATGAACTTCTAACTTTCTTCCTCATTTGGCCTCAGAGTCATGAAATGAATGTTTCTAATAAGCATTGTGCTAATGTTAAATTGAATGTAAATATACAAGTTGACAATTTGTGATGGACAGGCCTCATGCTACTCCAGTTTTTTTTTTTTTGCATTGCAAAGTCGAACACACACGAACAATACTTGAAGAAAGCATGGCTCACCACTTTGCTGTAATTGCCACGACTATTTTAAGAAACACTTTGATAGTGACAGTTTCATTGGTGCGGCTCTTTGTTTTAACCTTGATGACGTTTTAGTTTATAAGGGTGTATTATCATTTACATTCTGTCCTCACTCCAGTGTAGCGAACATGTTGTGTTCAGACTCTCAAAGATGAAAAATTGTTAATGCATCTATGCCTAACCAGAATATTTGCACTGAAATTCCATCTAACACTAACACATTAATGAACATTTTACAACATGTTACACTTATGCATAATATTCTTTGCCTTTAAAGCTCCATCCAGTCTTATTATCCGTTTACCTGTTGCCCATCTGACACCTCTTCTTGCTGTGTTCATATGAACCTGTTTCAAGACAGATATTCAGCAGCTGCTTCTTACCTCTGTTTCAACTTTGAAGTGCCACTGCAGTGTTTCATTGATCTGCTCACACGCCATAGTTAAATCCTCGTCACAAGAGATGCTGACATCGTCAACTTGTTCTGACATCTGTTAAACATTTGTAATAGAGACTTAAAATCCTATAACCTGGGATGGTTGGTCCTAAAGAATACATTTATTCAACTGTCAATTACTAATATTAATCAAAACATATTGCATTCAGTCAACAAACCAAAGCTGATCATCTTTGAAAGCATAATCATTCAATTTAGCTTTACTTCATGCGCAAAATGTAGTCTTTCTAAATGTAATGAAGTTAAACCAACATTAAAGGGAGAATTCCTCAGAGTTGCGAGCCTTTGAGAAGCAGAAATCACTATAAATGAAAAATATCCGGAGATTAGTGTCTTCAGTAGTCCCCTATGTGCCCAAAATGCATTATACCTATATTCTTATTATTTTTCATTTCAGGTCTGGCAATAGGCTGTCTCCCCAGTCCTTGAGGGAATGATAAAGTTTGCAATGACCCTGACAGACTGTAAAATAAACTGTGACATGGAAGGCTGTACTCACAACGTGCACTTCATTGCTGCTGTTTCTGTATTCCTCCAAGAGTCTTTCATTGTAGCACATGAGACCCTGAGCTTCAATGTTCTGTCTGATCTCGTCCTCTTCTGCAGCACGCATCATCCACTCCTGCAGCTCCTCCATAGAGTGAGCCTTTGGGCACTTGTTGCCGTACTCGCATGTTTGCGGTCTAGAGTGAGATGACAATATTAACAGTTGAATACAAAGCACATGTGAATTAAACTGCCACTTATTATCACTTATTAACTCATCGATTATTCATTATGGCATAAATTGCCCATGTCACGTTTAAGTAAAGTCACAATGCAGAAAAAAAAGCCATTTTGTTTAAGACACAAAACGACTATTCCTATACACAGCCTAAATGCAGGACCATGGGTGATCCTTATCATTGGTGCCACAAGCTGATAGCAATTATGACAGCCTTTCACAGTAAAACAGTTTTCCATCTGCAGAGACAGTGTTGTTTCATGTTTATCAAATCATATTCACAATTGAGAATTGTTACAACTGCAGACCACCAAACAAAAATCATATGTATTAGTGTGAAAGGTCGTCTGCTGTGGCTGCAGCTACCTGCAGTCTGTCGTATTTGGACACGAAAGAGCGCTACACAGACATCATGCAAGTCAAAACAACCACCTGATGTCACAGCAATGTGGCGGCTCACACAGTGAACAGAGCATCTGCTTAACCAGTGAGGTTATTAGTAGATGCTTGTGAAGTTCAGGGACCTCCCATACAAGCATCAAATGCAATGGGATGCATTTCGATTGGGAATAATGACTCAGCAGTATCAACCTGCAAGGGACTGCAGACAAAGCAGCACCCATGTTCCAACGCACAGGAGATGTGGAAATTAGGTTTCTATTTGGTTGTTTGCAGGTCTACGCTGCTCTCTGCTGGACAAATGTACAAGACACACACAAACACACACAAACACCTTTTCACTGTGTTTTCTGTGTTGTGCTTTGATTTGTTTTGAACTATTCAATCCGTAATCGAAGACAAAGGGCTCGTGGTGTGTGTTTCACACTGCCGGAGTCAAATGTTTTCACGTACGCTTATGACTGATGTGCTCTTTTCATGGCTGTGGTGACTCACAAGTTTTGAAAAACCTATTTTATTAATTATTTTCTGCTTGATACCGAACCAGACTCCTCTAAAAAGGTCAGGAGGGGGGATCAATAGGCATGATGGCAAGTCCATCGTGTGTAGGCGGGTTTGTTTCATTGTGTCCGAGGTTTATCTACACACCGCTCTACTCTGGTTAGGCCTTGGTAACGTAGCCAGCGTGTAGTCTCCCCTTCATTATACTACTCTCCTGCACTGGACACATCCTGCCCTTCACTCTCAGTTTCCCACCTGCTTTGTTCTGCCATCTTTGACCATATAAGAATAATCTATTTGTTGGCAATAAGTTAACATATTGTCAACAAATCCCACAAAAAGGATAAAATCAACAATGGCTGTAACCTACCTGAAACTATTCTGTTTGTATCCAAAGCCGAATATCTCATTCCTCTGCACCATACAGCTCCAATGTCGCCCAATAAACTATTAAAAACCCATCAGATTTGATGTTCCCACATTTTCAAGAACACACACACACACACACAGTTTTTTTTCACTCAATCCCACACACACACTGTCCTGTCGCTGGAAGTCCTCACTCAGGCAGCAAATGTGGATTCATCCCACTGGAAAGGCGCTACGGGTCCATCAAAACCTGGACTAAGCGGTTCAGAGACAGCTTCTTTCCAAAAGCAGTCACCTTGCTGTACTTACAGTGTCACTGACTGGCCACCCTCCCACACTTTCCACTCACCACATCTCCTCATGTGCAATAATGGAATGTGCACTAGCTACTGTCAGTTTCACAAGGCATTGTGTAATGCTGTGTTGTTGATGAGGTCAAAACCTTTTTTACTTTTCCTTATTTTTATATCTTACATTTAATTTATTACATTACGCTCGCCATGCAAACTCCTTCAGATTTATTATTATACGCACCTTAAAAAAATAACCTACCTTTTCCAGCTGTTCAAGGATATAACTGAGAGTTTCTTAGAAAATACACTATAGTGTTAAGATTCACCTCTCTAGTGGGAATGTAGGAGCACGCTGGCATTGCCCTTTTCATGCGATTTGTTCACAGTAACAAAAACTAGACATATCAGCAGCTTTTGAGCAGGAAATTAAACTAGAAAAAGTGGGGAGCCCAGTGAACCTCTATGCAATTTGACAAACATAAAACAATGTCTGTATGAATCTACAGTATGGTTATAAAACATGTAAATAGTAGTAATGTAAACAGCAGTAGTGTTGTTTACCTCTCGCACAGCCAAAACTCGGCTTGGTGGTTGTGTGGAGGCTGTCGTCCTCTCCACTTGGTGGTGGTGTCCTGAGAGAGTAACTGGGCATGCTCCAAAGAGGAGCAGTGCGTGTAGAAGCTCTCTGGGGAGGACAGGACCAGGAGGCAGACTTTGCAGTACATGGTGACCTGTCGGTGCTCCGTCTGCTCCCACCGGCTCAGCTGAAGGAGGTGAGGCCTGACGGAGAGCCCACTGTGCTCCGCTTTCCACACGGCCATCTCCACCTCACTGTGGGCTGAATGGCAGTGTCCGGCCTCATGCCAGCAGGGCATCCCTTGCTCAACATGACTGCAGTACTTAAACTGACAGTTTGGGGGAAGCGGGCGAACCTGGTTGTAGACGTGCTTTCCGCTGTTCTCTGAGAGGTAATGAACCAAGACTGGATCCCAGGCGTGCGCCGCATCTGCTGAGCAAGTAGCATTCCAGCGTTTGATGGTGAGTTTCTGTGGACGGTCATGGAAGCAGTCTTTGCAAAACTCGATGAATTTGCCCGAAAGCTGTTGGAGTATGCTCTCAGCTGAGCTTTCTGGTGTTACTGAAATAGACTCAGACTTGGTTAAAAGCCTCATTAATTCCTCTTTATCAGTGTTTTTGTCTCTGACATAGTTCCAAACAGTGGCCTCTTCTTGGCTTCTTGCATATGTGCATCTCGTTCCATGTTCACTACATCCAAAGTCCTCAACAAAGTAGTTACACTTTTGGTAAACAACGTTTCGACCAAATTGTCCACATTTTGGCCGTGCAGAGACGGGCCTCCACTGGACAGAGTGTTTGGCTTTGACTAAAAGCAGATTTCGACTGCAATTGTGAACAATGTACTGAACTGTGTATGTTATCTCCTTCTCCTTAGTTGAACACAGATCACACGCGACCTTCAAATCTAGAGTTGCCAAGACATCATCCAGAGGTCCAGAGTTGTGATGCTGAACAGATCCTCTCTCAGACCGAGCCAAGAGATGACAAACAGCCTCATGGTCCAATCGCTGACGCTTTTCAAATGTCCACACGGCAGCTTCCTCGCGGCTCCTCGCAAAGGTGCACCGGTTCTTGTGGTATGTGCAACCAGAGCCCTCCACGAAGAAGCAGCACACATCATACTGAGACGGGTTTGGAAAGGTGGGCCGCCGAGAAACAGGCCTCCATATGCTGCCACCTTTGGCTCTGCAGAACAGGAGATTGCGTGCACACTGGTGCTGGACTGATTTTAACGTATATGTAATTTCCCTCTCCTTGACGGCGCACTTTGTGCATCCAAGTTTGAGGTCATATGCTAATAAAAGAGGCGCCAATCTGGACCCACTACTCGACATTGTGGCACGTTCATAATGTTAAAGTCAGCACCTGGATGTTAGGAAATGCGCAGTGGCCCTGCAAACTGTAGACTGTTTGTGCTCCAAGCCTGAGCGGTTCACCCACTGAGGCTATGCTTTGGGTTTTCAGGTTGCAGTCAAGTCACAAAAGACCCAGATGTAGTTACAAGCTTGATTAACAATTGCACTAACTGAGGAACCGGTCCAACTTTGCTTGCTGGTGACTGAAAAAGAAAACAGCAAAGAAGACATGACGATGAGAAGCACGCACAACACATTAGATTCAACTCAGAGAGCCTAAATTAACATTATTTTGCAAATTTTAGTTAATCTGCAAAAGATACTTTCAAGATTATGTCATTAAGATTAAAGGTCTAGGCACGCTAGGTTGCTGTTGCTATGGTCACCCGTTGCGTAAGACAACATGACCTCAGTTACACTTGTGATCTGTAACCGGATAATGACATTCAGTCCAGAGGTTGTTGCACCTTAATATTAATCACATTCATGCGCGCGCAGCTTGCATTAACATGAATTCCCTCTCCAGGTGAAACACTGATCTACAGATCACATATATCAAGTATTCAGTTGTTTTGACACTCTGAAGATTTTTACATGACCATTGAGTTAAACAGAGAGGAAGTGACTGATGCCGTTTTCACAGAAGTGCACCATAAAACAGAAGATAATGCTGTCGATATGTTCATGTCTTTCTTAGAGAGGAACTTTAATATTTTTCAACCTGGACTCCGTTTTCATATGTTGTGGTGGCTGAATCACCTCTGGGAGCAGCAATATTCTGAAACTGGTCCAACACTGAGTGAACCATTATCCAGGTACATGCTCCAGAAAAAACAGTGTCCAGGTTGAGCAAACACTGACAATTCCCCTTTAAACAGGGTCTGTATCCACTTTTTAGCCAGAATCCACTAGAGGACGCAGTTGTGTATCCTTAATACAAGATAGGAAGCAGCAATAGGCAGCAACACACTCCCATTATGAAGTCAGTGGCTCACATTACCAGGGAATGATATGAAAACTATATTTTTAACTGTACGGCATAAATACAATAACTACGCGCCTACATTTCTACAAAAATACAGACATCCGAAATTTAAATATTTATTGTGTCTGACACAATTAGTGTAATGCCAATAATAACTTTGATTGTATTTATGACAGTAATAATAATAATAATAATAATAATAATAATGAAAACAGTTACCGTCAAATAAGCTGATCTTCATACCGGTTGTAATGTCGCAACGACTAAGTGACTCTCATCCATGTTATTAGGAGCTAAAGTGAGACTCGTCTCATCAATTAAAAACAAAAACAACAACAACAACAGTCGAGTTTGACCGCGCAGCATCGCGTGCACCTCACGGATTATAACGAGATACCGGACCCGAAAATGGCGCTCTGTTCTTTCCTGGGAGAGTTGCTCGCCAAAAATAAAAATAAATAAATAAAAAATAAAAGTTGACTGCTTTGAATACGCACTGTAGTGTTGTCATTATATATCCACATACTGAATGGTGCACTCACCGCTCTGAGGTGTCACAGTCAAGGCAACCCCTCCCTGAACCGGAACACATCTGGAGCTACTCAACAACTCTCGTGGACCTTTACGTGCAGACGCGCTTCTATTCACTTTAAGTTTCGTTTCATACATTTTGCGTCAGCATCAGGTTGAAATGATAAGCATGCGTCATCTATTACACCCCCCTCCCCACCCCGACCTCCCAGCGCACACGCAGACACAAACGCACGCACGCGCGCGCAACTTTCTACCTCCACCTCCATCTCCACTGCCCCCACGTCTTCCTCGTTTACACAATAGCTTTGTTGTACAGCTGCAGGTTCCTGCACAGTCATTTCCGAAGCACCGCCGCATGAAAAACCCCCCAACAACCTGTGATGCGCCTGAGCAGAAAACATCTATTATTGACTTATTTTGTTCGTTCAGCGACTCGTTTTAAATAATTATCTTTCTGTCAGAGCAAATTGCCTGTTTGGTTTGTTTGCCAAAGTTGCGCGTCCACGGTATTTATCCATTGTTGTTGCTATGACAGCAATGGTAATGGGATGGAAAAATGTAAACAAAACAAGTATAAAGCAATGTATTGACGATCTATGGATCTATTGTGTGTGTGTTGTTAAGACTAAGATACATGACCAATGGAAACCTGGGTGCCCCTGGCATCTGACAGTATACAGAGGAGTAGCCCATATCTGCACATTACCATATTCTCTTGCATATTCATTTGATTCATTCATTTCTGCTGTTTTACTAAGATGTGCTGGTTGTTGCAGAAACCCAACTGAAACAATTTCTTTAAAAAAAAAAAAATCAACTAATTTCAACTTCGCTGTCATCTTGGCCCGACATACGTTGAGATACTGACATATTTGTTGTGATTCCTGCTGGAAACACATTGTTAAATGCACAACGTGAGCATTTAACGCTGTTTTAATTGACCTTAGAATGGAAAATTACCCAATACCCGTCTAACTGACCTTATGAACCGTTTATGAGTGCCCTGTTTTTCTGTTTGGCATACATTTATACACATTTTGCATGCTGTTGTCTGTATTCTGTTCATAATTCTGCCCACAGAAGACAGTTTAAGTGTCTACTTTGTACCAAAGACAAGAACTAAGAAGCACCCACGTAGCTTGTTTGTCTCACTCTAAAAGTATAATGAGCATTTTGTATTCTGAGATCAGTCCGCCCTGACTCTGTCTGCTGCACTGGTCCCTTTGCAAACGCTTTTAATAACACTCACAAAGACATTTCCAGCATCTGAGAGCTCTTTATTTTCAGGTTTCTATCACAGCCTTTTTGTGAGTGCCCAGTTTGTCACCTAATAGCATTTTCTCTGCTTTTGGTTCTGTGTAAAAGGGAAAACAGCAGCTAAATTTGGGTCAATAGTAGGTTTAAAGGAGCGTTTGGATGACTTGGATCCGTCTGCAGCTAAAGTCAGACAAAGAAAAGAAGTAATGATCTTTGATCACATGACAAGAAAAATGCATCAGTGCTTTTTTGACTGACCCACTGGCTACCACTATAAAACCTACAGCCAGAGCTGTAACTATCACTCTTGACTTACAGTTGAACTTTGAACAACATGCTAACAATTTCATTAAATCCTGTTACTTACACTTCGCACCACGCTCTGTTTACACGCGTCATCGGACTCAGCCACTGCTGCCTCTGTTATGACTAAGACCTGTTGTAGGTCACCACGCCTCATGTCACTGGTTTTGTTGGTACAGTCAGAAATGACTTTAATGCTCTTTGGCGGGATTTTTTTTGCCTCGCCAGCTCGTCACCTCTTTTTAAATCATTTCCAGCATTCACTACTGTTTTCATGAACATATATCCAACATTTGGTGCATTTGTTTAGGTTCCCCAGGCCTAAATTTGGCATGTGACGTCACGTTTAATTCCTGTACACAATTTTGCTCACAAATTAAAATATTACATCCCGAGCGATACTATGCTGACAGGACACTTTTGTCTTCAGAGCCTCAGACGTGCAAACGTGAACTGACGAGTCAGCCTAACTTCATGTGTGAGTGCCGCTGCTGAGTCCAAATGCGGTGTTTCTGCTGGTAAACTGAACTGGACTTCGTCTTCTTTACACATTTCAAGGTGTTTGGGAGTGATCCTTAACACAAATCCCACCTGAAAGTGTATTTAAGGACCTGGGGTGAAGCAAACCTCACAGGGAACTAATGTGGAAGTGATTCAACTGAACTATTCAGCTCCGTTAAGCTCTATTCTTTCAGTAAAAACCGCTTAACTAAACCAGTTGTTTTATTTATTCGCCGCCACCTCTTCTCACTGTCAAAATAAACCCGACACAGACCATATTTGGCTCAGGATTGGACTTTTATTTCAGCTGTAGTTGACTCTGCTATCAGTATATGTTTCTGGACTTTCCAAATGTGTGCGTGATTTTTACCAAAGAATGAAACAGACCGAGTTACAGTATTTGGTGCTGATTTAACTACTTAAGTTTGAGTCCTGGAGTGTGCACTGTAGGATGAAAGTGGTGAATACTGAACAACAGGAAAAGGTCTTCAGCCGGAGAGGTCAGCCTGACGCTCCTTGTTTCGGCGCACCTCGGCCGCATGGACTTCCTGTGGAGTTAAGAAATAGCAACTATCAGACACAAGTGAGGCAAAATGAAACTTAATGAAAAGAGGAATGAGAAAAGGTGGAGCTTCTGCGGAATATGAAACTTAAAAGGGACAAAGTTTAGTTCATCTCCGAATGGTTAAAATCACAGCTGACTGCTCCCCGGTTGCAAAAGTAATATTATGCAAATACAGAAAGAGGAAGTTTTCATTTACTGTTCAACCTGTTTTTCAGCCATTGCTCTCCATGCTCTTTATACAGGACCATGTTGTTCCTGTTTAAATATAATGTATAACTCTGAGCCCTTGTGTTTTAATAAAATGTCTGGTTTGAAGTCTTTCTAACCTTAACAACATGCAGTAGCTGCTCTCTGCTGCTGTTTAAGAGTCAAACAGACATTCACTCTAGCTTGCTTCTTCTTTCAAAATGTTCTTTTAAAATGACTTTTGTTTTGTTTTCTGTATGAAGATAACCTATATGCATATGTATTTGTTTATATGTTAAATGCCACTGGTGTGAATAATTCAGAAGAATTGTTTATGCTCGTTTATGTTTTTATTGTTCATAAAAAGAGTGTGTCAACAGAAGGGGGGGGGGGGGGGGGGGGGGGGGGCGAAGTGGCACAGTCCGCCCCTCAAATCTTATTGGCTATCCCAACTGTCACCCCATTATCCTCAAGCATGATTGGCTACAAGTAGCCTATTTTTGGAGATTTTTTTTTTGTAGACTAAGTATGAAGTCTTTATACAGGATGTGGTTGAGTAATAAACAAATTTGCTGCATTATGACAGGTAGATACTGTAATGCAACTGCAAGCAGGCACTTGAAATCATTAACAAACAACACTGCAGTTATACACGGACGGCAGATTTTGCATGTTATATTTGAAATTTGAAAAGTATAAAACTATGTCCAGTAAAATTCAAGAGTCTGTGTCTCATAATGTGCAAAAACAGGCCATAAAATGGAAACTTTGTCCACCGCTGTGTGTGCAGTGGGAACAATGCAGCTGCTTCCCTGGCTTCCAGGACATTTGCAAGTGAAATTACCGTAATAACACCATTTTGGCTGTGAAGAGCAACGTCTCGGCTTTCAGAAACCTTTTCTGACATAACTACTGTAATCCAAAGTGTAAATGTTAGCTTTGAGCAATCTTTGCTGGTTGAGAGCTGGCAATCAGCCGTGGTTTACAGCTGGTTTGTAATTTGGTAGATTATGATAAAGCTTCCTAGTTCATCAGCTTTAATGGAGCCGTATGTGCATCAGCCAAAGGACCTGGGTAAGTCAGCTGTTGGTGGTGCCGCAAAGTTTCCACACAGTTATTGATCTGAACAACAAGGGTTAAATGTATCATGAAAACTGAATAACTTTATATCGTTTTATATTTTCAATGTAAATGTGACATCTGAGATTGCTGTATCAGATAATACAAATTTGGGGGCACATTTTGATTGTTTCAGTCAGATTATGTTGGTTTTTGTTGGTTGTTTGACTCTAAACTTGAAGCAGAAAGTGCCAAAAATGAGAACGTGCTCCTCTTGAATTGACAAAATAACAGAAATGACTTGACAGGGTGGGAAGACTTGCTTTCTCATGCAGCCGTTGTTTCAGAGCATTGAGGTGGGCCTCGCGCTTCTCCTTGTTGACCTCCATCTTTTGGATGAGCTTCTCCTCCGTCTTCTTGCTAAAGGTGGTGTTCTCCTCGCGTGCCTTGTGGAGAACCTCCTGCACGTGCTCTCTCTTCTGCGCCAGCTGCTTAAGCACCAGGGCCTCCTGGGACTACAGCAGGGAGGAGTCACCATAACGATGGCAGCGATTACAGCCATCAAGGTCGGGAGTGGGCAGAGACAGACACAAAAAGGAATGTATGTCAATTTTTCCTCAGCATCAGATGAGTTTCCTGAAAGTCTAAAAGTGCAAACGATAAGATATTTACTGGCCTAAACAACCACAACACATCTGCAGGACTTAACTTAATGACTTTCATATTTCAAATGCCACTCTATGGATTATGATCTTTTGAAATAAACACCACCCCAGTTTCAACATTGCTCACGTAATCCCTCTGCTATGATCTGCCCGGCAGAAACTCTTTATATCCCTTTGCACTGGAGAAAAACAAACTGGTTTTTCTTGTTCTGCTTGTGCACAGTACAGACTGTCCAAGGTCACCTGTTCTACACTGGGTTACTGCGTTTTGAATTTGGGATTGTTGTATCATGTATTTATTTTGACCGTGTTTCTACATCGCGTATCTGCCATCCTGCACGCCCTTGTTATTGTGTCGCTCTTTACTTTACTCGTGACTCAACGCTTAATTGTGTCAGTGTTGTTGGGTAAATATTTGTAATGGCTGCTGAAAAGTCTGATTAACACCAACCCAGTTTTGACAACCATTAGCACGGAGCACGAAGAGGGCAAATCCTACAATGATGAGTCACTAATCCCGAGGTTAGCCCTTGCTTCGGGGTTTACAGTGTCTCCGTTTTTAAGAACCCTAGACAAACATCTGTGCAAACAGCAAACCTGTTCAGCCATATATCAAGTTCTTTACACAGGGCATGATAATGGATTGAGAATCTGAAGATCTTTTGTAACACACCATTTGGGAGGACTCTATATATAGTAATATCACCTTACAACTGCTACACATCCAAATCAGCCAAGACAATTAACATGATTAAAATACCAGGAGAACAAGTCGTAAAGCTTTGATATTCAGGCTGTGACAGACAGAAAACCACTGTATGACATGTCACGATGGCTCCTGCAAGCAAAATACATTAGGTTAAAAACATAGGACCAATGGACTGACAACAAACAAGGAGTAATTGAGTATTTTATCTGTATTTGACCTCCCCTGCTGTCACACCTTGCTGATTCGGGATTTTAGCCACATCTGGTACCTGGTATCTAACCACAGGGAGGATGTCAAGGTGGTTAACTCCAACAAACAGCCTGGAATAGATCTAGAGGATGTGGGCTTGATCTACAGAAAGAGCCAGCTCTAGTTTACTTAATGCTGCCGTGGGCTTGGTACAGACCCTTGAGGATGAGAGATGCAAACAGGCTCAACAAGGTAATTAGGCTCAGTGATCGGAGAAGGGGTTGATGTGGTCTCTCTCTCCACCCCATGCTGGTTTAGAAGAGTAGCGTCTTCGCCTTTTAAGTCAAACAAACTGAAAAAGGTCACTCACCTTCCTCCTCTCCTCGGCGGCCTCCAGCCTCTTCTGGAGTTCCTCCAGGGACACCTCCCTCTTCGGGGGGGAGGGCAGCAGCTGAGGTTGGCCTTTATCCCCAGACTGCTCCAGATCCTTCAGGATCACCTCAAACGACTGGCCCGACAATCGCTTATTCAAGCCCTTCACCTCCAGGTCTGACGCAGCCAGAATCCAGTCCACACAGCAATAAAAACACACGTTGGTAGACTGTAAGGATGGGAGATACACCTGCACTACATGTAATCCCCTCTCTTCTTTTAATTTTCAAATGTTTTATAGATTTTGGCACAAGAAGGGAGCTTGTAGTAGACATGTTAGTAACCTAAAGATTATTGCAAGGTACTGAACATAATAATAATTATTATATGACAAGATAATCAGGCAATGACACGGCCACATGGACTGTACAAAGTGCAGTAGACATAAAACACTTTTTCAGCCCACTGCACTGCACTCACCTAAAAGCGCTCTCTTACTCACACAGAGACCTGGTGGTGTCAGGCTTTAATAAACGTCCCTCTCTATAAAATTGAATTTTCACTTCAAAATATATGAGTATTCGCAGTTAATCCTTTTTCCTAATCCTTGGCTTACACCTTTATAACTTAACGAGTGTGGCTGTTAATCAAGGACTGACAGTACAGGCGTCAACGGATGGGAGTCCCGAAGAGGAAACAGAAGAATTCCTTCACCAAGGCCGAGATAGTGATATTCCTGCGTCACCAGTGATGCAGACTTCATGGTTAGACTAAGCAGGCAGAGACACCGAATTATAACAATAAAGATAGGACGACACCTGTTACCTGATGCATGTTTATCTGACATGTGATGCTTGAGTAACTGAGAGAAGTTCTTTGACCAACTCTGCACTCTGGTTCTCTGTTTGTTCCCAGCAAGTCCAAATTAAACGCTCTTAACCTTATTGCTCTTGTCTCACTGGTGTCTGTTATTCAAAACACCCACAGACTGTATATAAATGACGTACGATGCATCATTTGAGTCAAAGTCTGGGCCGTGGTAGGAGCTGCGATGTCAAGGTCCCGCCACCTGAGCTGTCAATCGTGACATAACACCTCCATCTCCTAATAGCATCAAATTAAACCAAACTTAATTAAATGAACACCTAAATACACACATAAATGTGATGAGAATGACCTAAAATGATGATGACTATGGTCTACTGGCCTATGATACATGGCCTGTTCCACATCTGGGTTGATCCAGATGTTACATTATCCACCTTTATATACAGTCTATAAGTGGTTATTAGTGGTTTTACCAAGCTGGCCAGTATTACACTAAAGAGAATGTTAGTGTGAAAAGTAAATACAGGTCTGAAGGTGTAGTACCAGCAAGGGGAACCGAAGGTAAACACTGTATAAATGGAGCCAAATCCACGTAGGGACGCTTAGGTTGGGGTTGACGGACGGGTAAACACGAAACTTCTCACACAGGAGACCGGAGCTGCTGACTGAAGTTTTTATTTTAACCCAAACCGTGATGGGCTCCCAAGTAGTTTTGGTGCCTCACTCTAAAATTTGTTGCAACCATCACCTGAAATCTTTCCCAGCAAACTTTATTTTGCAAGTCTAACCATAAGTTGCATATTTAAGTTTGCCAACTTGGCTGCAGAAAGAGCTGACTTCTGCATTTGTGAGTTTAAACGTCACACTGTGGGTGTATTACACTGTTACTGGGCTGCATTTTAATTTTCCTTTTAATAATTTTAGTCCCTAGTTGGTGTGAGATGCAGATTCGATCCTAATTAGGCCCTGAAAAACGGCTTTTGGCATGCTATGATCAATGAACGCAGCCTGACACTAAAGAGACCAACAGACAGACAGACAGACAAATACACCTACCTCCATACTGATAGAGGCTGTTGGGATGTGGCTGTGTGTAGAAGCAGGAGCAGAGCAGAGACAGCATGGACATCTCCTTGATCTTGTCTGCGTAGGCTGTTAGGGAGAGATAAAAGAAGCAAGTGTTACGCCTGAAACCACCTCAAACCCTGCCAACGTTATTGAGATACAATAAAATATTAGTTTGATTTATGGATTGATTATGATTTATGGAATATGATCCACAGTGAAGTGTCCTTATGAGTCAAGCTGAAGCTGCCATGTCTACCTTTGATGGCAAGCACACTGAGCTACCTGCACAATGTTACATGTTTTAACCAAGTATCTAAATTGGGGTGAAACTGGTCGATTTGTTTTTGAGAAGTGAGCTTTAGGCAGCCATCTTGATCCTGCGTGACTTCATACCCTAGGCATGTTGCTCCTCATCTCTACAAAAAGTCATCTTCATCTTCAAATAATGATGCTTAACATGTATATACTGCGTCCTGTTCTGTTGTGTCATGTCATTGATTTACATCTCAGATTTCCTCCAGTTTTCTGCACAGAGCCTGTTTATCAGCCTGTGCTTGATGCTATCTGAACAATGGGCACTCTGTTGAAGTAGAAGCCTGAAACTGAAGACAGCCGTGTATTTGTTCCGATATTATTGGTAATGCTGAACTGAAGTAGGTCAAACATAAAAAACCCGAAGCACAAAGCAGAAATAACTTGTATTTTGAGGAACATTTGCAGCATACTCAAGTGTGAGAAGTTCACAGTGTGACGCTTGAGGCCATCATCTGTGCCGAACAGAAGACAGAAATCAGAAAAAGCACATAAAGAAAGTAGAAACTGATTTTCTGTCAAATGGATGTGATATAAAGTGGCATGTGACGTGACTGACCACTAGAAGAAGGTGAGGTTAGGTTAGATTTACACAAACCTGAGAGAAGCGTAACGACGATTACATAAAACGTCTACAGCTTGAATATTGTTTGTATTACTACACATGAGTAATTTGGTTTGCTGTGCTCCACTGAGCCGAGGAAATGATACGATCAAAGTGAATTCACAATGGCGGTGACCTTTGCACTTTAAAGTACTCTGTGTGTAATGTGCGCTCTCCAAATACAGCTGCCTTGCCTTAGTTATTAGACACGCTTTGCCATGAAAACAGCACTGAAGATGACAGATAGAGTTTACTCAAGGAGGTGACGATAAACAATAAAGCAAATGTAACCTTAGTTTTCAAGTCATTGCAAGCTGAAGGGTAAATTTGACTGATAACCTCCTTTGATGATTCAGTGAAGGTCACTCTGTTGAGCATGCAGAGTTGTTGCTTATATATCACTGTGGGGCTGTCAAAGGAGTGAAATCCAGGACCAGGTTTAGAGGTTTGAAGGGGACATATGATGAAAAACACATTTGTTGCCTCTACATATTTAAACTAGTCCCCCCTCAGCTGAACCAGCTCAGAGAATGAGGAATGCAGACAGGTCCTGCATCGTCTCTGCAGCCCACCCTCTGGTAACATGGGGCTCCTACAGGCCGTTCAGATCCAGCTCCTGTCGTTACGTAACCACAGGAGTGATTTACAGAGGCCGTCCTCCTCTGAGTGAAACCGCTGAGAGGGGGCGTTCATCCCGCTAGGTGAAGCTCTCTGTTTCCGGCGGTAAGCTAGCGGTGTGTGGCGATGTCGTCGGTCAGAGCCGGACATGCAGACTGCTCTGTTGTTGGTTGTAAACACCAACACAAATGCCGATATTCTGTCCCAGCCCCAGAAGACCAGAGGAGACCGTGGCTGCGTTTGATTCTTTCCAACCGTTTCCTCCGCTGTTCGCCGTCAGACTCTGGGTCGCAGCTGTAGCGTACAGCTGTGGGCTGTTCATCGGGAGTGGCAGCCATGTTGGATACCGGTCCCGCACCGCTCTGCACCCTCCCCCTCCATACGTCATTCAGGCAGCCAATCAGAGCAGCGCCTCATTATCATAGCCTCCCTGCCCACTCAGAACTCTGCATAGATAATAAAAGCAGAGAGTGGGAGACTGCAGACCCTCCAGACATCGAGGACCTGTTTAAAACAGCTGTCAGCTGCCATGATATGCCCCCTTTAAGTTGTTCCTAAACAGTCCATTAGTTTGAACCTTGAATCCTCACCACCAACCATCTCGAGGTCAAAAATGTTGTCATAGTAATCCAGTAAATAAATGATGGTTGAATCTAAATTTCAGTATCATATGAGCAGGAAGTAAGATAGCAGGATGGACAGACAGTAGGGGAAAGTTTTTTTGGTTTTGCCAGATCCAGGCTTTATTGTTTTGGTTCAGTCCTACGGCTCTAAACAGCAAGACATACTCTAACCTCAACTGTGCAACTCATAAATGCTAATCTAGCCCTACTACATTTATTAATGTGATCTTATAACAAAGAAATACAGAAAAACAAACAAAGGGTTAATTATTAAGAACATTTTAAAAGAACAAACTACAACAACCTGATTGCGTAAGTTTGCACAAACTTTTGCATTTATGAGCGCAAGCCTGTGTTAACTTTGCACAATCAGACTTTGGACTTGGATGCTACTTTTCTTTGCAAAGAGTTCAAATTGCAAAGGAATCTCCTGTGTGCAGCTCTGTTTAGGGTCATTACACATGTTTTCAACAAGAATGAGTCTCTTGGCTCCGACTTGGCCGATCAAACACTTCGACTTCTCTTTTCCTGAAGCCTCGGCTCACTCTGATGTGTGTTTTGGGTCACTGTTATGTTGGAATTTGAAAATTCTTCTTCAGCTTCCTGATGGAGGCCAGAAGGTTTTGTGCCAGTATATATTAAGAGATATTTGCGGCTATTCATTCTCCCTGAAGCTGCCCCAAAGGATTGATGAAGTATGGTATTCCCTGGATGATGAAAAAAACACATATTTTAGAATTGAGGCTGAAAAGTTCAACTGTTGCCTCATCAGCCAAGAACTCATTGTCCCACGTGGTTTGGGGTAAACGATTCAGACAGGCTTGGATGTTTTTCATAGCCCAGACATGTGCAGAATGCAGGATATGGTTGTCACAGGGACTGATCGGTCTCCTTCTCATCTGATCAACTTTGAAGATTAGTCACAAACTAACCTTTCTTCCCCTTACAGATGATGGTTTTGACAGTGCTTCATGGTATATCCAAAGCCTGCAACAGTAGAATGCAACGCCATGTTTTTTATATGTTTGTTATAGGATCATATTAATAATTGCAATCAGTGCTCAGTGCTTTACACTCAAATAGGGAGTCAGACTGATACTCAAACATCTATCTTTATCACACATGACTTCTGGGTATTGAAATAATCTAAAACACAGCAGCTGTTTGAGGCCACTTGTCAAAGTAACGGAGCCAAAGTACAAAGTAGTGGGACCATCAGTTTTGATGTCTGGAAGCTTTTGTTGCGTGACTGAAACCCCAGCACACTACAGTGCATTTCAGGAAAAGCTGTTATTTTTAGAAAGATCCTGAATTATTAACGTGTGCTTCAAAATCACTTTCTGGTCCCACAGCTCTTCGGGATATTTGTCTGGTGCTTGCTGCTGTCTGTGGATGTGAGTTGGTTCTTTGTAGTAGCTAATCATCCCAGTGGATATGGATGCAGCTGCCGCAGAGGCTCCAAAATCAACAATGAGACTCGTGAACTGTTCAGACCGTAGCTGTGTTACTGAACACACAGGCCGAGCTGCTTTGCATTTGTTTTTTCATTTTGTTTCCATGGAAAGGCTGTCTGTTCCACTAAAGACACACTTTATCTGTGCTTACACTAGCAACACGGAGGCCAGCAGCAGGAAACAACTAACTGAATGATAAAGAGAATTTAATTTATTTTAGAGTTAAACTGCAGTCAGCAGGAAATAGATTGTGTGGTCTTTCAGCTTTCAGTTTTTTATCAGTTCATCCATTATATTCATCAGTTTGTCGGGTATTAATGGCCAACAGGGACCTGAGAACTGGCTGCCTTCCTGATAATGTGATAATGCACACCTCGTCAGGTATGATCCCACTTATACCATGACCCCTACCAAAGTTAAACATTAGGGACCATTAATTAATATTTTCAGGCATTTTATCGTTTTTCACTAACTCAGTTTCCCTGATAACATCTGGGGATTTGACTAATACCTGGAATGATTATTGCCATCTATAAGGTCCTCATGCAAAGGAAACATTGCTCAGGACAAACATATGACTTGGCAACAGGAGATAGAGCTCAAAGAACTCCTTAGCTCAGGTATTAGCCCAAAAGCTAACATTATGCTAGCAAGACAAACAACAATTTGACACTGTAGCAACAAGACTAGCTAGCAATCCAGCCATGACACTGTCCTCAAATCAGTTTTCACAAAGAGATGACAAGGCATAGTCATTTTTGCAATAAGCTTCAATCTTAGCTTGTTAACGTGCTGCAATAAATATAAGCTTCAGTATCCGAGGAGAAGAGAACAGCCTAAACAAACTGAACACAACATCTGGCCAAATATGAGGAAAACCAGTGTTTGTATCTAGTCAGAGCTTTACATCATCATATTCAAATAATACCTGAGATAGATCTGGGGCCCACAGCCACAGAGACCCTGAAGGACCCTGAGTTTGCTGTGTGGCAATTAGCCCCTTATGATGGCATTATTTAAAAATGTAATTTTACCCAATGTTGAGACGTACGTACTGATTAGATA
The DNA here is from genome assembly GCA_008933995.1 of Datnioides undecimradiatus. Taxonomy (NCBI): domain Eukaryota; kingdom Metazoa; phylum Chordata; class Actinopteri; order Lobotiformes; family Datnioididae; genus Datnioides; species Datnioides undecimradiatus. Next base: position 21,117,978 of record WARS01000013.1, read on the forward strand.
AATATTGATCTCATTATTGCATTTATAACTTTGTGTGTCATATAGATAATAGTCTAATTATTACAAATTGTTGTTTATAAATAGTTTTAAATTACCACAAACAAACAGAGTAGGGTTGTATTGCTGCCAACAGAGTGTAATGAAGCTGGTGTTTTCTTAATACACAATCCAAAGATGAAGGGGCAAAGAGGGGCCTGAAAGGTTTATCTGGCCCTGCCAAGAAACAATGAACTACCTCACTAAAATACTTGTTAACTTTGCGTTTGTCACCCATCTGTGTTTGCATCTACTTTACAAGCTTTTGGTTTTAGGTGTTGGCTGCACATCTGCATAACACAGCAAACATATTGTATGCTCAGCAATCATCTTGCTCTCCAAGGAATTCAGTCAATTAATTTAAAGCACAGGGTGTTCACATTAAGACATCACCAGAGGCGAAGCCCACAATGATGGAATGAGATACAACCTGTTTACTCAACCAAGAAAGTAGGAACTGGTTCCTGCGTACAGCACCAGCCATCTGTTGCCTGTTACTTCTAATGGAAAGTTCAAAGAGGAATTATCAGATCTCAAAGCACAAGACAAAATAAACTGGAAAAACAAAACTGAACCAGAACTCATGCATCTCATTTCATTCACAGAAAGTTCAGTAGGATGTTTTTATATTTTATCTTTAATGAGATTATATATTAAATTTGGCGTTCCCAGTGTATTTTCATGATGCTATGTATGCAAATACAAATTGTAATTATTTTATTAACTATGTTTTTAAAGAAGTAATTTTGTGGTTTATATTGTTGACTACCCAACAGTGCCAAGGTGTCTCCTTAGCGCCACTGAAGCAGCTCTAAACTTGAGAAGACACTGACTTCAGAAGACCTCTGGAGGTGTCCCACGGAGAAGGTGGGACACATCCCATAGATGCTCAATCACAGTGAGATCTGGGGAATCTGCAGGCCATTGTAAGCACCATGAACTTGTTGTGCTACTCCTCAGATCATTCCTGAGCATATCTTGCAGCTCGGCAGGAACACATTAACCTGCTGAAAGAGGAACCACCACAAGACAACATCTTTATGTAGGTGGTGCATATCAAGGTAGCATCTACAGTAACACCAGGACCCAAGGTTTATCGCAAAGAGTATCACACTGCCAGACTTTCTTCTCCAGATAAGTGACACACACACACACACACACACACACACACACACACACACACACACTCACTTCTGGTCATCCAAATGATAAAAGAAACCAGGAGTCATAAGACCAGCCAACCGGCTTGTAGGTGCCCACTGTAGGAACAGGAAGGTCAGCAGCAGCATGTGTTTTGACACCTTTCTACCACAGCTAGTTTTAAGCCACTTCTGTGGGCCTCGGGCTTCAGGCCAGTTCACTAGTTTGGTCTGAACAAACCACTAAATACTGGAAGCGCTTTACCAGATCAGACCATTTGGCCTTTGTCAAAGTGGTTCAGACCCTTACACTTTTCCATTTATCCCCTCTTTTAGCTCTATTGAGCATTGTTTTAAGGACACACATTCCTGAGTGCAACCATGCGTGCAACACAGTACACATTCCTGCTGTCAGGTTAACACCATTTCCCAATCAATCAATAGTTAGCCTTTTTGCATTATGTAAACTAAGTGAGGCTGAAGTAGAAGACTTCCGGGTAACCAACAAGGATGGACGAAACGCAAGGATACACACAATGGGCCCCACTCAGAAAACTATGACATTCATATCCTGATCTGTCCCGCGTTGTTTTCTATTCACTTTTTTGTTTAAACTCAGAATAACCAAACCCGTCTAACTGCACAAACTTTCCCAAGTTGCACGTTTCAGCCTTATGAGATGTTCTTTGTGTTTCCAAGTCATCAGAGCAGCGCTGTGCTATGTCAGAAATAAAGAAGAGACAGTGTGCACCACAGTCGAGGCACGAGGAAGTTACAAAGAAATTAGATGTCAACCGAATACTGAAACGTGTAAGTTGCTGTGTGCAAAATGTACAGCAAATTTAGTACACATTAGTAAAAAAACTCTGTCAGGACGATAACACAGTGAAGAGAATATTAATTTTGCAATAAGTCAATAATGGGAATTGAGTATATTTAAACTCAGATGAAGGAAAAGCCATTTTAAGTGAGATGGAACAATGCAATATTCTCTTATAAATTTAAGTTGTTGCCTGAACTTTCAAGGACATTATCTATTGTAAACTCTGAGGTAGGGAGGTGCCCCAGTACTAAAGGAAACTCTCTAACAAAGCTATCTGCCATCCTCCTCCAAAACCCAAATGACTCACGGTTGCCCTCAACACAATTCTGAAAAGTGGTGTATAAAGACGGACTTAGTTTACTTTATCAGTCAGATGGAGAACGCCTTGGACTCTGTTCTGCACTGATACCTTTGCAATAAAATACTCAAAAAAACAGTTTCTGTTTTCACTACCTAAGTCAAACAGTAGCTCTTCCTCTCACTATTCCAGGCTGTACATTACTCATAAAACAGAGGAAAACGCACATTCTCCTTCTTGCATGAGCCCAGATGAGTTAATTTAGGTAACATTGAACGTGAACATCTTATTTCTATGTTTTTTTGCAATAAAAAAGTTGACGATTCCTTTTAAACTTGGAGAATCAGGTATTCTTGATATGTTTTTTTTACAAATGCTTGTCCTCATATGATCCTGCAGTCTCAGCTGCTCCCTGCAACACGGTTACAAACAAACCAGTCCCATGTGAAGGCTTGTTCCTCTGTGTGTGTGTGTGTGTGTGTGTGTGTGTGTGCGCGTGTGGATGAGATGCACTCAATGTTGCGCGTGTGTTGATAAGCCTGAAATAAAAGACAGTCACGGCTCCAAAGGCTGTTGCCGAGGTGACATCATGGAAGTTAGGTTACATCTCACCAAGAGCACAAAAAAAAGTAAAATATGATGTGTCACTGTTTCTCAATATATGGTCCAGGTTCAACCCTGCAAGCCATGAGGAGGACCGAACGGGGTCCTAAACAAATAACACGTTTCATTATTTAATTAAATAGACATGGGCTCAGTGACAAAATGAATAATATAAAATTGCTGTTGTTGTTTTTGTCACACAGGGTCTGTAACACCGATGATACATCACAACTACACTCACTTTGTAAGCTAAAGTGAGTACAGTAGTAGTCTTCACCACATTAACATCAATGCGGGCAGGTTAAATATATATATATATATATATATATATATATATATATATATATATATAAACAGAGAGGTGTTTTGTTATTTTGTCTACCCTCAGTATAAGATAATGGCAGTCTTCAAATTGATGGTACAGCTAAATTAACACCTGTCTTACACAGTTTCAACAGCAAACCGAACACATTAACCTCCATGAACTGTCGTTAGCCTGCATTTAAGTACATTTGCACCACATATGATGTTGGAACACGCCCTCTGCTGTCCAGAAGTGCAGCTTCATGCATTTACTGTATGTTGTAGAGCACACTGTATGTATGATGGAAGCAGATTCATCCACGGTATGGTTGGTTTGTGTCAAAGTGCTGAGTAATTGCAAGTTATACAACCGAGTCCAGAGGGCTGAATAAGAGATGAACTGACTGGCTAAGATGGGTGTTTTTTTCACTGAGAGATGTGTTTTTGTTGAGTGAACCTTGAGTTTTTCAGCGGCAGGCCAAATTTAGAAAGACCTCTCTGAAGAGGGGAGTTGTGGTGTGCCAACGTGAAGGTCTTTCCTCCTGAAAACAGGACACTCGTTAAATGCTCTGGGTCTTACTGACATGACAGGAAGAGGGGGACTAGTGCATTCACCACAAGGTCATTTATTATTGAGAGCTTCATCAGGATGGACGCATTAGTCGCACTCATGTGTTTTCTTATGCAATCTCTCCCCGACACACAAACACACACACGCAGCATTATGGCACAGGAGGAGACTTCTCTCCTTCATAGAAAAACTTCCTAATTAAATAATAACTCCCAGTCTGCTGCAGTCAGCAGCCTATTTGTTTCTTCCCACAGAGTTATTGCAAAGAGTCTGGGTTTAAAAAAAAAAGCCACAGCACACCACTAAATACTTTTTATATCATTACTGTATCCAAGTCGTATAGAGTAACGGCCCGTCTGCTCCAATAAAACCCAACTGAAGTCAGAGAAACAGCCACTTAGCGGCTTCTCGGTTATTATTGTCAATTAAAAGAAGATGAGCAAACAGTGGAGGAGGTGCAGGGAAGGAAGCTTGAGAAGGTTTATACAACCCGAGGCTTATTATACATCAATATCATACTGTGCATTATTATACACATAGGCCTTCAGGAGCCTGAGGGCTGTTTCTGGTTTTAATTGCACCTAATTGTCGTTCTGCTTATTGCAAATTTAAAACGGTTACATAATCTCTTTAGAGAAAAATAACAAGTTGTTTATCTGGATCAGACATCATATAAGCAATGAGAAGTGAATATGTAAATGAGTCTACCACATGAAACAAAAATATCTTCTTAAATTACCAATTAATTAATAATTACCACCTAAACTAAATGGTGAAACTGAAGGCAGCATTTCATTTCAAATTTAATGAGCAGGTGGTAAAATTCTTTCAAATTACCCCAAATTTACCACAAAATGTATTGAAAGCTACCCAAAAATTACCCCAACATATACATATATTCTATTTTTTTAGGCATTAAATTAATTGCTGTTAATTTCTTGAATATATTTCCAGGAATTTTTTCCAGAACTACTTTCTGACTAACTTCTGCTGATGATTAATTAGCTTTCAGATGCCTAATTCTTTCTGTTTAGGTTTAATTTTATAAGCAGGCAGTATTTGCAATATTCACAACTATTGTGGTGGAGTGTGAAGGCTGAGCAAAGGAAGCCGCTCTCTAGTCTGATGACACGGCAGCGGATACTTAGGTACTGCTTGCCAGAAGGCAGCAGGGCGGGTTTTGGTTCGTATTATTATTTTGGGCTCTGCAAAGGCACCTCATCAATATCACTGCCATGATGTTCTGTGATGTTCTCGTAATGTTTCCTGTCAGGATGCTTTCTGTCGCTCCTCTTTAAAAGTTAACGAGTTACTTCCTTGCCACAAGAAATACAATCGATCCTGAGTTTTCTTTACCGCGACAGAGATACATGATGTCCATGACGGGTTCTCTTTGACTGTTCACCTTCGCCACCTCAGCTCTACTGATGTAGGCCTTGCCTGATGCCTCCTTTTAACCTAAAATCAACATTTAACTCCTTGGTTTTGTTGACATAGCCCTGCAAGATTGTTTACTTCCTCCCACTATGAATTCTCATTGGCATTTGTAGTCTGACCAATGATGGCAGTCTCAGGGACTGCAGTTATGGGTGTACAGTTTGAGCAGGTGGGGGCTGGGCACATTGCCCTGGGGGGCCTCCAGTGTCCAGATCTCCTCTTTACTGTGCTCTACTGTCCAAAGAGATAAGAGTCTGCAAAGCACTACCACCCGACCCACTGCTGCTCATGAAGCTCCAACCTCTGAGCACGCTGTAGCACCTGAAGGGGAAACACACCCTTGCTAAAATGAAGACATGGTCTCTAGTTAAACAAGGTTTAATTCACATTGGAGCTTTAACCCTGAAGATGTGACTACAGTTCACCAGAACTGCTTGTTGCACAGCCTTGTATACATTTTTCTATTGTTGGAAATGGGCAAGGAGGTTGTAACTGTGCAGCTAATGTCCACCCCATGCCTTACAGCTACAGCAACAGTGGAAAAACACAGTAATGTCTTCAATTTAATAATTACTATCATTATTTATTCATTTATTTGGTTAAAGCCACATTTTCTAAGTGCACAGGTCTCTGTTTCCAGTTTCTGGTTTGCATGATTAAATCCTGCTCAGCACTGAAACCACCAGATGAACAAACACGATGCATTAATTGACTCATCTCCTTCTGACTGTGCTTCTTTGGGGAATATATTAAAGACAGCTTTAAAATATATAGCTAACGGTAAGTGTTCACACTATCTCGGTATCTTCTGCGCAGTGAGTCACTCTGTGAGTAGGCAGCTCAGCCTAGGAGTGTTTTGATTTATGAGGCACATCGTTTTATCATTGTCAGTCCAAAGTAGGGCAAGGTAACTGCTAGCTGAGCACCACCAGACATTAACCAGCACAGTCACCTCTGTTACTCCGCCGAATCCTCAAAATGGCTGACTTGTGCGCCACAAGGTAGCATTACGGTTGTAATGAAGTCTAATTTTGGTGGACGAAAGGCAAACGTGTTTATTATTCATGTTTTGGACTCCTCGCTGCGAGGTGCCGGCATAACACGACATCAGCTGCGAATTGCTGTCTCTTCTCGTTTCTTCTTCCAAGCAACCCGGCGTCCCGCTGTGCCTTTTTTCTGTGGAGGCTAAACAGCAGCTGCGTGCGCGTGCATCAGAGAGGCACATGAGGCGCGTACACAAAGGGAGACATCAGTGAGACAAGGAACAGGGCGTGGACTCGCTAACAGAGCAGGGGAGCATGCAGCGTTCGATGCATTATTCACAAGTGCGGTGCAGAAGGAAAGACACCAAATTGTGACCAAAACAATGCTGCGACCAGTGCACCACAGACATCTGTAAAGGTGCTTTCATACCTGGGCAATGTAGCAAGGAGTTAAAAACTAAAATTATTTGAATTGACAAGAAAACAAGTACAAAGGTCAAAGAGGCCAGAACTAAGAGGATGAGTCAGACAGGATATAAACTGATAATGGCACATGGAGAAAGAAATTAACTGGCCACACCGTGCCGTGGCCTGGCATGACCTCCCATCGACCTCAGACATCACATCACAAGCACGTGGGGCGCATTGATCACTGTTATGCAATGATCCTGGACTTTTAGACTTATTTGCCTCAGAGTCAGTGGAAAACCATTTCAAACTGATACACGACTTATCCCATCACAAAGAGTTTAGAAAGAAGTTTCTGAATGATAAAGTAATAAAATATTATAATAAATATGACATTTTCTGCATATACATATACATTATTCATATACATTAAAATAAGTCTGTCAAACAACTATATAACCCCAATTTGTTAGGGGCATTAAAGAAAAAATATAAATGCTATGTAATATTATTTTTAGTTTCCTGTGTATAGACATGATCCCGTGTCTCTGTCTGTACATGTACATGTCACTGTGACACTCAGAGCTGTTCAGAGTTTATATTTAGAGTTTATATCTGACTGGTCCATGTTGAAAATGTCCATTTTCAATGTTTAAACTCCTTTAAATATGTTTCTGTTCTTTTAATTTGCAGTTTGATGTTTTTTTCAGTGTCTATGATGCAAAGTAGGGAGGGTAAACAGTGATAATTATAGATGATTTGTGGTTAAATCCTCTTTTCTTTCCTTATATTTTGTTTTTGTTGTACAATGTAATTTACTTTTCCACATTTTTTTAATGTGAAATATCTGAAACATGCTCAATCCACATATTGAGCAAACTGTATTATTTACTAAATACTGTTTGGGGAGGAAACAACAGAAAAACAGTTGCTGTCCAACTGCTTTTCATTGTGGGATATATATATATATATGTAGGAGAGGTCAGGTGTGTACTGGAGTGTTTTTCTGAATCAGCACAACACGCAAATAATTTTCACGCACTGCAAGTGCTGCTTTGGTTTGCGTGCTACATGCAACACGGTGGCAAAGTCAGTAAATGGTTGCTGCATGCAGCAAACATTTGAAACCGTCTGCCATGGCTGCAGGATGTGTCAACAATCAACTGTTTGTTAACAATCTGATGGATAAAATATGGCACAGATGCAGTTTGTAGACTGTGTTTTTGTCCAGATAACTGCTGCAGTGCTCACTGCCATCAGCCTCAATGTTATGATTTGTGCTAATAAGCAAATGCTAGCGTGGTAACACTAAACTAAAATGGAGGAGACTGCAAACCTGCGTAACATCAGTATGACAGCAGTGTCACTGTTAGCAAGTTGGCCATGCCCCACTGTGCTTCACAGTCAGAGTTGTGTTTCTATTCCCCACAGACTGGCATATATAAATATATGATTAATCAAACCTTTATGTAAGAACAAGTGCATGGTGCTGTAATGATTACCTTCATATTACAGAGTTACTGTGACAATAAATGTGAGACTGTGTTTGCAAAAGAAAGTGCCAGAATCTTCAGGAGGGGGGGACGACGGATCACAGATTTGTCTGTTATCGCCTCAGAAATAAAAGAAAACACTGATGCGTTTAAATGCAAATGTGTTACATTCAGTTCAGTTCTCACCAGAGACAAAAGTCATCTCCTCTTATGTTTATTTAAATGAATTTAAATGACACAGCAGCAAACGCCTCAGGGTGCATCTACAGAACACAAAGAGTAACATGAGACAAAGGAACAAAACGGAAGATGAACTTTTCATCAAGTGATGCTGAGGACTGAATGCATCAGTACTGAGATTTATCATCCCATTTATTTTCTCCCTTCCTTGCAGCTTAAAGTCACCAGAGTGGTGCCATTGCCGGGCTCTGTGTTTAGTTTTTGATCTGCGTCAACCTGCAGGCATCAAGTCAGCAGCGGTTACATTTTACTGCACATGAATGATCAATAACCTGCTCCTCCATTGTATTTATATGCATGTATTGGACTATGGGAGTGTCTCTCATTTACATCGCAATGAGAGAAGAAAACCCCAGTTGCCATGACAATTACGCAAATACACAGACACCCTCGCCTCCCTCAGTGTTATTAAATAGACTTAAAACAACAGCCCCTCCCCGCCTCCTGCCTCACGCATCCACACACATCCACACAATGTGAGCTAAGCGACGCTCCGGTGTGAAACATGTCGCCTTACCTGATACTGTGCTGGTCATTGTTGCTGACAGTGGAGGAGAGAGGAAGAGAGAGCCGGAGGATGCTGCTGGATGGAGGAGAGGAGAGAATGTGAAGGAGTCAGAGAGAGAGGATGAAGACGGAGGAGAGAGGGAGGGAGAGAGAGGGGAAGGGAGGGGAGAAAGAGAGAGGGGGGGAGGCAGGGGATGGGCATGTCTGTGCCTCGAATGCTGCAGTGCATAAGTGTATGTGAACAATGGGCAGCCATGGGGACTGTGTGTGTGTGTGCATGATTTTCTCATGTTGTGGGAAATGACGCAGTTACATTGTGGGGACCTGGCTGATGTTTTGGATACAAAATGCAAGCCCCTAAATGCTTATGGTGAGGATATAGTTTAAGGTTAGGTTCAGATTAAGGTAAAGGTTAAGATAAAGCTGCAGGAAATTAATGTAGGGAGCAGTTTGGGAAGTTTCCAGAAGTTTCCACAAGAGGAAGAGGAAGCCAGGATGACTGCTCTGGGAGAGGAGGAGAAGCACAAAAGTGAAGTGATAATGGAGATGACTGAGGCTCTGAGCAGAGCCACAGAGGGGGAGCTGACAACTACAAGGCTGCAGTGGAGAGAGTCATGAGTCAGCACCCCCTGCTGGATGATCCAGAGCTGGTCTCAGGTGCTCTGAGAGACGTTGCCAAGCCTCTGGGCAACCTGACCTTCAGCATCTGGAATAAGATAGAGGAAATAATCTCCTACACTCCTGTGATTCTGCATCCAAACACTGCCAACCCAGAGTTCATCCTGTCTGAAGATCTGAGCAGCGTCGGTCACGGAGAGAGACAGAAGATTCCTGAAAACCCAGAGGGGTTTGATTTTTATCAAATTGTCCTGAGCTCTGAGGGCTTTAACTCAGAGACTTAAACCTGGACCAAAGCTTGGACCAAAAAATTTAAATTAGACTATAACTCAAACTAAAGAAGAAGCAACAAGCAATAATTTAAAGTTCAAATCACACTGATTCATTGACGTGCGTTCAACTGCATCTTTTTCTGCTCATAGACCTTCAGATTGTTTAGTATGTCAGTCTGCTGACGTACACATGACCACATGAGGGCGCCACAAACTCTCTGATTCATTCAAACAGGCCTCGCAGGCCACAGGCTGCTCCTGTCTACAAACACTCTTTCTTCTGCAAACTGCAAATGATGAGCCATGTTTTGCTATTTCTTGCTCAGCAGGTGTTACTAATCGTTACCATGGCAACACTGGTTAGCTGGTGTCACTGCCATGGCAATGCTGGTGAGCAGGTGTCACAGATCGTTACCATAGAAACACTGGTGAGCAGGTGTCACTGCTTGTTGCCATGGCAACACTGATGAGCAGGTGTCACAGATCGTTAGGCTGGAACCAGGTGTCACTACCATGACAATGCTGGTGAGCAGGTGTCACTGATCGTTACCATGGAAACACTGGTGAGCAGGTGTCACTGCTTGTTAGCATGGCAACACCGATGAGCAGGTGTCACAGATCGTTAGGCTGGAACCAGGTGTCACTACCATGGATTTTGGTTGTTACCGTAGCAACACTGGTTAGCATGAGTATCTGATTGTTACAGAGGGAACAGCACCCAGTCTTGGGTTAGTCCTGGTTAATTAAGTTTTATTAACATTACAGAGCAGTTAGAAATATTTGTGAAACTGAGTTTTGACCATGTTTTCTGTCAGATCATAAGTTTCATTTCCCCTGCTGATTCTGTACTCCGTGTGTGCGCGTGCGTGTGTGTGTCCTCAGTCTAATAAGACGTCTTCTTGTTGATCACTTCACCAAAAGAGGAAATCCTGTCCGTTCATTGCGGCTCCAAATCTCCAGTGGTGAAACATCAAACTCGGCTGGTGAGTAAAATAACACCTTGCAGCATTCAAATGTGCTGAAATACTGCTGATAGAAATGTGATTAATGTTTGTTTATGCTGCCAACATTACAGCTTTTCTCCAGTATTTAATATTTTAAAAACAAAGATAACTACAAGTCAATGTGATGATTCATTATCTGCAGCGAGCTTCAAACATCTGCAAGTTGTTGTCAAAGTACGTTAACTGAAATGAATGAAAATCAATGTAAAGACTGAATAATTCTTTAATTCAGATTTGAAATAATTCTTTATGATCATAAACAGTGCAACAGACATATGTGTTTTAGATTTAATAATAACATTTTCGCTTTTGTAACCAAGGATGTGAATGATGCTAATGATGCTACAATAACTTGAACTACCTAAGAGGACGTTTAGGTGCTCTTTTCTTTAAATTATGTAGTATTTAAATTTAGCTGTTTTCACATTTTATTTTTCTTTGCATCTAAAACTTTAATATTTTATAAAAGACAGCATGTTTGTTATCAGGGGCACAACCAGCATTTTGAGTAATAAGAGATCAAACCATCACATAGAAAATTCAAATTTTGATATTATATCCATTCTGTTGACTGTTTAGTTTGAATCACCTGTAAATGAGTTAAATTATGTCGGTGCAATAATGTTTTCCACAAAGGAGTCAAATTCAAACATATTGAGTCCACAAACATTGGAGGCAACAGCGAAAGCAGCAATGATGTGGAAGGACGATCACTAAAACCCTTTGTTCATCACTGTTCACGCCAGTGTTTTGGACCATGGGAGGTTATTATGGGCTATCGGTTCTGGTGGGCGTGGCCTTGCTTCTGACGACCGGCCGATGTGATGTGAGCTGCAGAGGAGTGGACGGGCACAAGGGAGTAGCAGGAATCCCTGGCAGAGATGGGCTGCCTGGAGCGAAGGGGGAGAAAGGAGAGCCAGGTAAAAGTCTCCTGAAGGTACAAACTGCAGATCTGTTGCTCAGACTGCTTTGTGCAGGGAAACCTCATGGTGCATGCTCTACCTGCAGCACAAAACCTAACACAGGTAACGACTCCCTGGCGAACATAGTGGAGCATTGAGCAGCTAAAAAGTCATATTTCCCAGAGGAGTTGGTAGAAACCAACAACATCTGCTGGAAGAGAGTAAATGTTGGACCTAAATTCAATCAGTTTCAACCCTATATGACTGATAATGTTGCTAATCCATCAATAAGCAGCTGTTTGTCAACTAGTTTGCTCAGATTAAAAGGTGATAACATGGTTATTGCAGTAATTGTTCATCCGTTTTGGTCTCCAGCTGTTATGGCCAGTGGTCCAGTGGACAACAGTGTCCTGCTGAGGCTGAAGGGGGAGACTGGGAGTCGGGGCTTGCCAGGGGTCATGGGTCCTAAAGGTTTCCGCGGAGAAGTGGGACCATCGGGTCGCCCAGGAATCCCCGGTGTCCCCGGCCCCGACGGAAAGAGCGTCGGCCACGGTAATGGCACAACCCTACAGACCAGAGTATATATATGCTAATACGCATATGAAAGGGGCGTCTGTAAAACTGAGCAGGACGCCATCATTTAGTTTGGTATCAGTTTAGAGTTGTTGTAAAATAACTTTATTCAGGCAGACTTTGTGTAATTGTATAACATTAAAAGATGATTTTAAGCCTGCTGCCCCTTTAACGACGCCCGGTGATGATGTCACTCCGTACTGACCACACCCTGAGTACACCTCCTGTAGTTCTTTCTGTAAAACCTGTCTGGCACTCAGAGTAACCACATAAGCAATTATCCCTGTAGCTCAGTGGACTCAGTCATTGCTGCTTGAAGTAAAACTCATCACCATCAGTGCAACAGTGTGGAAATGTCAGACCAGACACCAGCTTAATCAGCATTGTGTGAACTTCACTAGGATAGAACAGGCATTAGCTTTTGTTTTAGCATTGTAGCATGATGAAATCAGGTGTTTAGGTTTTATATCCTCTCTGCTTCCAGGACAACCCGCCCTTCAGCAGGCCCGTTCAGCCTTCTCAGTGATGAGGACCGACCACAGCTATCCTACCTTTGGCAAGGTTCGGTCTGTCGTCCATCACACCTCTCTGTCCCTCAGCTGTTTCATTTCAAAATGATTTCAAATCTGTAATACATTTACAAATAAAATATGTTTTATATTTGTGTTTATTTAATGTTTTAAAGCAACATGCAGAAGTTAGTGTGTCTTTACAGAAAGAGTGTCCCTGACGGTCTGGATCTTACACGGACCTCAAAAGTTGAGCGCAAACTGACAAAAAACACTTCCTCTGCTCTGTTTTGTGTGTGTGTTGATCAGGTCGTAACCTACCAGCAGACTATGGTCAACATACCCAGGGACTTCAGCGCCGCCACAGGTTACTTCACCTGCAGAGTACCTGGTGTTTATTACTTCACCTTCCACTCTGTGGCCAAGGTGACGCCCCGCTGTGTTTTCTCCTGCTGCTCCTCTTTACATGAGAATAAACACTGTCCATTCTTCAACTTTTCACATGTCTCACAGTTGTGTTGTGTGTTGTGTGTTGTGTGTGTATTTTTTCAGGTCAGTGTGTGTCTGAGTATAGCCAGTGATCCTCCGTTCAACAAACTGGGATTCTGCGATTACAGCAGGAACTCTGATCAGGTCAGTGTCAGTGCCGAGGACCAAATAACAAACATATTCTTTAAGTTTGACGATGTCCACATGAGACATTGAGAGGTTCTCAAGTCCAAAGATTTGTGCTCGAACCTGATAACTAAAAACCGAACTGTCTATTGTCTGAACGCTGGTCGTGGACCCATGCAGGAACTCAGAGATGTCAGTCCAGAACCCAACAATTTCACAGCCGATTGCTCTTAATTAGTTGCCAAACCAAAACTTGGTGTCTTTGCTAACGTGAAGCCAGGAGCCTTCTCCCCTGTTATTGGCTGGGACACCAACGTTAACATTAACATTGCTAATTTGCTACGCTCCGTGCTCTTCAACTGGTAAATGAGTCTGATCTCGGCTGTCTATCTATCTTTGCTGTGATTGGTTGTGTTGTCTTTCAGGTGCTGTCCGGCGGCGCAGTCTTAGAGCTGAGGGTGGGACAGAGGGTTTGGCTCGAGTCCTTCAGGGACCAGCAGAAAGACGCTGAAGCACGAGACACCCAAGAAAAACAGATCATCTTCAGTGGCTTCCTGCTCTTCTCAAATCGAGAATAAAATCGTACACTCGGTAATTAACGACGGCATCGAGTCAGTGCACAACTTTGTGAATTTGGATTTGTTGTGAAAACCGTCTTTGAAACTGCAACGAAATAAATGTTATTGAGTGTGGGTATGTTTGGTAAAATTAAAGGAATGAACCACTTAAGGTCTTTGCACTGTTGATCTTATAATGCATCCAAATTCAAATCATTTTGACACATCAACACAAAAGTCTTAAGCAGTACAGCCCAAGATACAAAGAGGTTTATCAGGAACAAACGCTTGTGTCTATTTGCAGCATCTTGTACAATGTCACTATGTAACCATGTGTATTTATGGTTTGTTCCACTTCATTGTACTCAAGTGTTATCACTCCTTCTTCTTATTATTGTTGAATCATAATTCAGTTTTATTTACATCTGGATCCAGATGTTGATGATCGTGTTGTTTCATCAAATTTTTTTGTTGTACTTTTCAAAATAAGTTTCCATAAGATTGACATTTAAATATACACGTGACAGTGACAAGTTATTATTTTTTGTATGTATGTACATAAATACAAAATAAACAATTAGAAGACCCCAACATTTGTCAAATAGAAAGATTTTACTGTCCTACCCACAGTCAAGTAAGAATAAAAACAGAGCAAGGCTAGCAGTTTCCCCCTGTTTCCAGTCTTTGTGCTAAGCTAAGCTAACCACACCCTGGACTTCACTGTGCACTGAACGCGCCACAATGAAACTAACATCCACAAACAAAAGTTATCAAATTAATCACTATAGCAGCAAAGAGTGACACAGGTAAACACAACATCATCTGTAAATGTTTGTCTCATCGTTAACGTTACAGTGTCACATTAACGTCCATGAAAATCGTATTTTTTTCATCCTTAGCTCATAGAAGACACCTTGTGCGACTCTTCTGAATGTTATAGAAGTGAAACAGTTTAGTTGTTGCACTTCTTGTTTTTGGTACACTTTTGCCTCTTGGGCATATCCTCAGCTGACCTCTTCCTTACATTATCGTGCACGTGCGTGAATTTGTGTGACTGACCCTGACTTACGAATTGGTCGGCTGATATTATCCTGCCAATGTTGCTCGATATCTCTGTTTTTTCAGCATATATTGCATAAATTAAGCTTGTGTATGTCACTGGAAAGTTATGTGAACAATATTTTACTGAAGAAAGCAGCCTTTGAGTTACTTTGCATTGCCATATTGATGCAAAATCAGTGAATGAAATGGTCTATTTTCATTCCTGCTAAAATTTTCAAATTTAGGCCGCCATATTGTTAATCAGCAAACTTTACCCTCTTAAATCTGTACCAAAAATCCTGTATTGATCAGGTTCTAGTATGTGTGAGTGTTTTACTTTGACTAAATTGCTGAAACCTGCTTCTTAGTACACACACTGTCATGAGTCAGCAGGTGAACTGGGGTGGTCATGCTCTCGCAGCACATGAACATGGAGGCACATGGAGGCAAACAGTGAAAGCTCATTTCACAAGAGTAGTTTTCCAGTGGACAGGAAGTGCACTGGACTCTAAAGATACATCTGGTGACAGTCAAAATGTTTTTAACTGTCAACACATCAGAAGGGAAGACGCCAACAGACTTTCAGTCTTTCTCTCCAGACTTTCTGACTTCCTGCCTGTAGCAATCAGACCCAAGCCCAAACTTTCCTACTGAAGACATACATCAGCTCAAAAATATATAGTTTAATTTTAAAAATGCTCAGCAGTTTCCCGACACAGCTGGCCACTTTATTTTTCCTCAAACAATACTCAAACAGGTGGAAAATGCTGATTTGTTGGGGACTATTTTCAGCAGTGGATTAATACACATTTGTTGCTCTAATTAGTATTTACAGGAGCGGGACAATGTGTGTGCGATTGAGTCAAAATAAACCTCAGTGTGTGTGTGTGTTCATGGTGATTCACGCACACGAACGTGTCAGAGTGACTCACTGATGTGGATGCTAACTTTGGATGCTAACACAGAATTGTTTTTAAATTGTTTTTATTATGGAATATAAAAAAATATATCAAACAAAAAAAAAACACATAAGTAAATTGACCATACAAGGCCAAATCTTCATGCAACAACGAGCAACAAAGCATCAGACAATAATGTTCTATCAGCTTTGGCTAAGAGTTTAATGAAGGTCCTTCCCCGTTTCAACTTGACAGTGCAACTTCACTTTGTGTCCATGAACATGTGGTTCTCCCAGCCTGGTGTTTAAGAACTTGACTGGCCCGCACAGAGCCCTGACTTCAATCCCATCCAACACCTTCGAGCCAGTGTTGGATTGAATCCCTGCAGCCAAGTTACGAACTGTGGTGCAGAGTCTTCACAGAAGCTCTTAAAGCTGCAGATTAAATGAGGACACATTGAGGTGTCCGCACACTTTTGACCACTTCACTTCTCTCTCTCTCTCTCTCTCTCTCTCTCATTTCAAATGGAAAAGCTGCTGAATCTTGGGTTTTGGCTTCCTCCTCTGCCGCTGTCGCAGGACTCGGAGATTCACTTCAGTTTGCTCTAAACTCACCGTGGTGGGTTTTCATTTATCTGACCGTCTGTTCTTTCAGGTGAGTTTTAACCATTTCTTACATTTACTGCATGTGTTTATCACAGTTTGCTGAACTGAAGTTGTTGACATTTACTGCCTTTGTTGACAAGATGACGTCAATTTCCTTGTTATTCATATTTTATATGTTTATATAAAAGAGGAATTTGATATTTAATTAGAATAATTTCATCTTCCATTACATTACTTCTGATGTTTTCTGTCAGCAAGTGATTCAGTTGCTTGGAGACACACTTGTAGATCTGTGTATTGTTGTTGTCTCTTCTTCATCTCTACATCTCCATCTTCCTCCTCTCTTATCTCATCTCTTATCTCCTAATCTCCTCTCCTTACTCTCCTCTTTCCTCCTGCTCTATCAACTATCAAGTATTTAGATTCAGACTCTAAGTAAGTTTACTTTACCTTACACGTTGCATTTTGCTGCTGTATATGTTTACGGTTGACCTAATTTTACATGTTTTATGTGTTGTTGTCTTGTTTAATCTTCATCAGTGCATCATATTTAGTAAGATCATCACGTTTGTAGTATTGCTGTAGTATGAGAACCCATAGTCGACTATTTAGGCATAAAACTGTCTGTTTTCAGCTTTGACTCAACAGATCCAAGAGGAAAACATGGATCTAATCTAACTATCCTTTAACTGAAGCTGTCAGAAAAGTGTATTACAAATCTGCACGAATGGAAACACTCACATAAAGTATCAGTGTCTACAGTACGTACAGTGATTCGACCACTGTCTACTATTACCGCCCTCTCCCTGACTTTCCTTTCCTTGCCACCTTTCCTTCCTTATCTCCTCTCCTCTCTGCTCATTTCTCCTTTCTTATCACCTTCACTCATCAACTGTTTCCATCCCTTGTATCCCCAATTTCTCCTCTTCTCCCTGTCAGGTCCTCCATAATGCTGCATCATCATGTCCTTGTGATCGGTGTCCTGCTGTCCTTGGTTACACCCCTGCTGGTTGCCATGGAGACCTGCCCAGCAGCAGGGACGCCAGGAATACCAGGTATGTACATTTGTGTGTGTTTATTCGTCTAAACATGTGTTTCTCTTTTATTGATTTGTTTTGTTTATGCATCTCTCCATCCTCAGGTATTCCCGGGATGCCGGGCAGAGACGGTCGTGATGGCGCGAAGGGAGAGAAAGGACAGCCAGGTATCCAGCACACACTGAGCAGTCAGACACAGAGTTGTTTGGGTTAGGAGAGGTCACATTAATCCGTCAAAAGTATTTACAGATCATTTTGCCTTTATTTCATCTAAATTTCATCTTAAAATGGTTTATTTTTGCACAAATTTTTCATTTTTCTCATTTTTTGGTGAGATAAAGTGTTAATTACTGAGCCAGGTTAGCTGCCTGCCACCGGCTTCTAGCATTTACGCCAACCTTGGCTAACCCCTGTCTTAGCTGCTTGATTGTTGGTCTTTACAATTAACTTTCAGGAAGAAAGCAAATATGCATGGTTCCCAAAACGATGAACTATTTCTTTAAACTGTCAGACAGAGTGAGACTGTGTTGGTGATTACATGCACTGATGAGGCTATTGTTGTTGTTTCCAGGAGCAGTGTGGGAAGGCGTCGGCCTTCAGAAAGGAGAGAAGGGGGAGCTGGGGCTGGTGGGATTCCCTGGTAAACGAGGTCAGAGTGGGGACCCAGGGGAACCAGGGACTCCGGGGAAAGCTGGACCTCCAGGAGAACCAGGAGAACCAGGGTATGCAATTATGCGTGAATGCTATTCTCTTATTAAATGAGACTCGCCAACATTTCTTGCCAAACTCAGCTGGGCATCGAAGCTGAATTACTGACTGAGCAAATGGTGGAACTGCTTCTTGGATAACGGGGACCAACAGGTTTCCACAGTTTACGTCTTGCCCCGGCTCTGAGCATTATTTTATCTTGTTTCCCTGGATGCAGGAGTGTTGGCGACCAGCAGCAAGCAGCCTTCAGCGTGGCCAGAGGAACCAACGAATACCCGGACAAAGCTAGCGTCATTCGGTTCACCAACGTCATCACCAACATCAACGAAGACTACAACACCACGAGCGGACACTTCAGGTGAAAAAAAACACCTGCTGTCAGATCTTGGGGAAAATGATGACCATATTTGTTTCACAAAGAAATTTTATGATCTTCAAACTTATGTCAGTCCAAATTATTTTCTAAAACTCATGGAAACACCTGCAGTCATGGTAGCTGCACTGTAAGGCTGCAGCAGCAGTGTTTTGAGCTAAATGCTAATGTTAGCCGTGCAATAAGCCTAATATGCCAATGTTAACATGTTGATATTCATCAATTGCAATGTTAACCACCTTCGTTTAGCGTGTTAGCATGCTAACATTTGCTGAATAGCACTAAACAAAAAGCAAAGCAGAGGCTGCAGCGAATGTTGTTGTAAGCAGGGATTTAGATATAAACTAAAACACTGAACAAAATATTTTGGACCTGATAATGGCAGAAGAGGAAAACTTGAAGGAAGTTATTAAGCTAATGTTTTTGAGCATATCCACAAAACCTCATTAGGACAGGTGCTGGATATAAACATCAATAACCAGTGGAGTCACAGCTTCGCCAACCCGAGATCTCCCTTATGCAAATTATCCTGATTGGACATGATTGTCAGAACCAGATTTAATTCATTTAATTCATTCAGCTACAAATATGAATCTCATGGTGGCAATAGAGAAAAAGTTAAGTAATCACCAGTGTTTGTAGGATTCATCATCTGGGAACCATGAATGTCATCCAAAAATTAAATAAAGTCCAACTATTAATGGTTGAGATCTTTCAAACTGGACCAAAGTGGTGAAGCGACCAAGCGGTCAACTTTGCTATCTTTAGAGCCATGTCGCTCTCTTTTTTGGAAACGCTCCATATCTTCAGATCAACTTTCAGAAAATTAAATATGTTTGTGTTTTGCAGGTGTCGGGTCCCAGGAACGTACTACTTTGCGTACCACGCTTCTTTAGAAGACCGATTGTGTGTGCTGATGAAAATGGACGAAACGCTGCTGACGACGTTCTGCGACCATCGCCGCATCAGGAGACAGGTATGAACAATAAACACCACGAGGTCGATACATAAAGTGAGAAGATAAGAACCAGACAATACCCAACAAAACATTAAAATCAAGAATAGCTACTAGCAAAATAAACAATAAACAAGCAAAACCCTTAGTTAAGATAAAGCAAAAATAAACAAAATAAGAAACCATTAATTCAAAAACAATGGTGTTGGAAGGAAAATGAAAACATGTTACATACTGAATTCTGATGGGTTACTTCATACTGATTTCAGGTGACTTCAGGCAGCCTTGCGGTCTACATGGCGAAGGATCAGGAGGTTTGGCTGGAGACTAAAGACTACAGAGGGATGAGAGGGAAACCGTCTGGTTACAGCATCTTTTCTGGCTTCCTGCTGCACCCTCACTGACCCACAGCACAGGAAACACGATACAGCCTCACACGGACACCTTTCACCTTATTCAAATGTGCATGTTGATTACTTTTCATTGTTCAACATTCTGTTTTCCTTTATAGTAACCAGGTTTCAAGAGAGAGACCTGGCAAACAAGGAGGCATGAAAAACACTGTCACTAAAAACAAACAAAATGTCACATGCTAATATAAGTTTCAGATGAGTAAACTGGTTTGTGTAAACAATCTGAAATAAATGAAAATAATAAATTTAAATGCTAACACCCTGACAAAGAGTGTTATTTCTACTGAAATGAAGATTTATCGATGGACTTGGCGGTGGAATGAGAGGGGCCGGCTGAGGCAGAGGGCAGGAGGGCAGTGAGGAAAGGCAGGATGGGGCAGATAAACAAGGCAGCGTGGTTTTGAAATTGCAAGAACTGCAAGCAAGCAGCAAACGCTGATCCTGGAGCACGAGGAACAGTTTGCAATTACAACACAAGCAATCGAACTACTGTGAAGATTAGAGAAGACTGAAGCACAAACTCCACTGGCAGCAGAGCCGGGGTGGATATACTGCAGACAGGCGAGGTGATAGGAGGCAGGCTGGGAGAGGCGATGAACTGATAGACAGCAGGTGGAGCAGGGATTGTGAGTGGGATTGTCACACCCACAGACAGGTGGAAACATCAACAGTCCTCATGCACTGTTTAAAGATAGCTGAGGCTCCCAGCTTTACCATGACAATAATAAACATATTAAGCACATTTATTCCAGCAAGTGTTTCTTAAAACAGACTTGATTTATTTGTTTGTTGTTGTCCCACGTAATAAATAGTTGGTCTCGTTAGGTGTCAAAGTGAAGCCGCAGAAGCAAGATGCTACCTTTTCATTAGCATTTAATTGTTAAACTTTAAAAGTTGGAAAGAGCGTGAACAATAAACAGCGTGGGCATTTAAATTACATTGGATTACAGCGACGCCTCATTTACACAGAATACCTTGTGCATCTGAGGGCGACTCGTTGGATCCGTCACTTACAATGAAAAACTATGGAGAAGTAATCACAAAAAGAAAAGCGCATCAAATGGAAGAAGAAAAACCAACCACAGACCGCATCAAAACTGGGGTTTAACGTCATGATTGATATATAGTTTGGTATGACTGCATAACCGCAGGACATAATTAAAGATGGGTAGACGCTGGGAGACAAACAAACATGGACAGTGTTAAGGAAGAAGTGGAAAGAGGATCTGAGAGAGACCGAAAATGACAAACTGGCAGATTTCACAGGATGTTGTTAATAAAAATAAATACACATCAGGTTTTTCTTAATAGATACTGTTGAGGAAATTGAATATTTTGTGGAACAGATACTGACCTCAAGAATCAAGACCCAGTTTGTATTGGACTCAACAACAACAAGGAGGAAGTTCAGAGAAAAAGAGAACAAAATGTTAATTTTGAGGAAAGTTCATTATTATCATTTTTTAAAATCACATACACTCAGTTCTTCATCAGAGTCTTCCCGGACTTCTTGATCAACTGTTTCGCTTCCCCCGATGGGCAATCTGCACTGTCAGATGAATGTAATGAGATAATTGCAGATTTACAGAAAAAGTCATTGACCCAACAAAGATGATGTATTAGGACAATGCTAAAGTGCAACAAATGTGCAGCAAGGTACAGCAGGTACTGTACTGTATTTTCATAGAAAGTTAAAAAAAAAAACAACAACAACACACAACTGTTTCTATTTGACTCTGTTGCAGTCAAGTGTACCCTTTAAATCAGGTGCTGATTAGCCGAGAACCCAATGCTTTCACATTTAAACATTTCACAATAAGAAAATAGATTTAAATGCCATATTTTCATAAATTAAAGAGACAAAAATACATATTAGAGTGCAAGAGTTCAAAATACAGTGTTAGTGCATCCTGTTTCCCTTAAACTCAGGTGTATCATATAAAAGGTGTATCATATATTACACAGTTTGTTTATTATCACTGATGCATCAATGCATGATCAGCTTTTTTGTGGTTGGTCAAGGTGCAGCTGATTTGAACTATGTAATGCTTACGTCGTGCAATCTGCGACAATCCATTATATTTTTTGTAAGTAATGTGAAATGAAAGTAGTTGAGTATGAATACCTCAGTAAAGTACATGAACATATGCATTTAGTCATATTGCAGCACTGACAGCAGAAGCAGAGTTTCTTTTTCCATGTCTCTGTTTTAGTATCCTGTAAAACGATCACTACAAACACCAATAGAGCGGCGATTGTGCACCCTTAAACCGTTTCACTTCCTGTTTTTGGAGCCAACTGAGCGGCTGCCGTCACTGTGAAGCAGCACAGCTCCTCACCTCCGCTCTCTATCAGCTTCTCACTCCACCACAGGACGAGTGACTGCATTACCTGCAAATGGTGAGACTTTTATGTCCTATTATAACAAAGAGCAAAAGAATATATGGTTATAGACAGAGAGATGGGGAAAATCGCTTAATCAGACAGAAAGAATGTTGCAGAAGTGGATCCTTCTGATGTCGAGTCTAAATCCTGGTGTTAACTTAAACCTTTAACAGGGTAAAGCCTTAAATTTAAGTGCAGGTATTTGGGTATTTTAGTCATTATTTGTCTAAAACTCAGTCTCAACATTATAAACATTAAAACATTATAAATATTCAATGAAATCATTTCAGATATTAACCTTGAACCTTCAAAATGTCAGTTTGTATTCTTCTGTGATTTGTATGACGTGTGTCACTGTGAGATTGTTGTTTTGTGTTGGTTTTGTTTAATTGTTTGTTTAATTTGTTTAATCAAGATGACTGCATTTAAGACAACTGAGTGAAAAACGTTCCATTTGTCAGATAAAAAGATGGTCCCCACAAAGTATCACATTCTATGTCGTCCTCTTAAGTGACATAAACAGGTTTGTGCATGTGTGTGTGTGCTCATCGAGGCCCCCCAGTGGCTGAGCTGCAGTACTGCAGTGTTATTGCTGTTGGTTCACATCAGCCCGGCTGTCTCACAGTCCTGTGGATCACCGGGGATTCCCGGGATACCAGGCACCCATGGTCCCAACGGCAGAGATGGACCCAAGGGAGAGGAGGGAGACCCTGGTGAGCTTGAACTGAACATGTTTCTTTTATCACAAGTGTTTGGTACATTTTATACAACACATAAGCCAACTTTGTACAAGTAATTCCAGTTTAAATCATTTGACTCACGCATGAAATCTAACATGTTCAACATAGGGTTTTGTATTTGTTTGTGTTTCTTTAAAACTGCATCTATATTTGCCGTACGTGTGACGTTGCATTGTTCAAAAGGCTTCATTTCGCTGTGTTTTGTTTAAAATCATAATAATATAATATTTTCTATCTGTGGAACAACTTTGTCAAAATCCTGATTACAAAGGCAGCGATATAAAACAGACAAGTCATCCGTTTTAAATCAAAACAGATAAAAACAAGTTAAAAATAACACATTTTCATGGAATAATGAGACAGTTCAAATAAAGGCAAAACTTTAAGTTTTTGAAGGCTCTGATAAAAACATGTTTAAAGAAAGAACTTAAAGGAGCTGTATTATGTGTTTTTTAAGGCGCAGTGAGAGATCATGATGCAAAATATCTTAACATCTCTTGTTACTTTAGTGCTTTCTAGTTTTATCATACTTAACAGTGCAAAACCTTTCAGCTTAGCTTCAGTTCACACTAACAGCCTTGTACATGCTTCTTTGTATGAGCAGGTGAACAAGCTCAGCCTACTAAGGGCATGAAGGGTGCGCCAGGCCTGTTCGGCCCCCCAGGACGTCCTGGGCTGAAGGGTGACATGGGTCTTCCGGGGTCTCCCGGCGTTTCAGGCCGGAAAGGAGAGAAGGGAAGACCCTTCAACCCTTCCAACCAGCAGAAATCCTACTTCTCCTACAAACGGATGCTTTCATACGCGCCAGAGTTTGACACTGCCATTGAATTCAACAGGTCAGCGCTTTGACTCTCTAGAGTCTCAGAGAGAGCGGGAAGGGTAGTTCATTTGATGCATTCCCTGTCAAAACAAGAGTAAACATTTATATCTGCAAACTAATGCGATAATAAGATTGAATGTTGTGTCTGTGAATGTTTTATTAAACTTTCTGCAACCTGAGGTCACTATTAAGGCCTCTAACTTACTCACACAACTCACGAGAATAGAAGATATTAGTCTGCAGTCTAATCTTAGGCAGTTCTTAGGCACAGATGTGTTTAAAGCTAGCTCAGATGCATCTGTTAACATGCTTACAAGTCGTATGCTAATATGCTGAGGTATAAGCTAATGGCTACTATGTTCAATACATTAGTTTAGCATGTTAGCGCAAGTTAGCATCAGTAGTCACTTAAGACACTTTAATTGGACAGTGCAATTAAACTGAATTTGTTGGGATGATTGAAGAAGACAGCAACAGTTATAAAAAAAATAATGAGTTAAAACTGGTGTTTAATCTTCCCACAGCCGTATTTTGCCAGATCTGGATCAACAGTTTCAAGGTGACCCACTGATTGATGGAACGTTCACGAGTGCCGTGAAAGGCGTGTATTTCTTCAGTTACCACGTTTCAGCAAAGAGCAGAGTGAGTCTGAAGAGTTTTAATTGAGCCTCTGTTTCCCTTGTTTCTCCCTTTTGTCTTTCTTATGTGCTTCATTTTGTAAGAGCCAGATTTTATCAAAAATCACATTTACTCCCGTACTGACTCTAATTTCAATACGTACTTCTACTCTATTTCTTCTTGATCAACTTGAATTTAAATAATGCTATATAAATACGATGCATTAATTACGCTGTAGATTATAATTGGCATTACCTCCAACTCAACCAGCTAAAATATTAAAATACTGTTTACACTTTAGAGCATTAACTCAAATGATTCAACAATATTATGGTAACATAACACCTGAGAGAATCAACACTTTTTCTTTTTATATTTTTATTTTAATACATTTATTATAATATATTTTATTGTAATAAAATAAAATATTTCAGTATTATAATACAATATACATTGTTGCCCATAAATTTGGAATAAAATATTTTTTTAATGTGATTTATTCTTGATAGATAAAGTGTATATCTTCTCAAAACTCATTATTGCTCTTGGTTAAAAGTGATTACTGATGTGTATAAATAGGAGTAAACAAAATTATTCCAACTTTATGGGCAACAGTGTAATAGGTTACTATATATAAGACTTTTAAATTATATTATTTTGCTGAGTTAAAGGATCAGAATACTTCTTCCAACTCTGCATTTACTAGATTTAAGATATTTTCAAGGCACCCTGTCTAATCTATAATAATAGATGATAGGTAGTAGTTTAAATGCCTCCCTCAATCTGTCTTTCCTTAAACTTCATTTTTACTAAATCCAGGATAAGTTTTACCTTCCCCTTCCACTGGACGATACCGCCTCCTTTCCAGTTACAATACAATATTTGTGCTCCTGACTGCATTTGTATGATGACATCCAGGTGTGCCTGAAGCTGGTGAAGGGCAGCGACAGTCACATGACGCTGTGTGACACATCTGAAGGTTTCCTGGTCACCTCCGGCTCGGCGGTCCTAGAGCTGGAGGCAGGAGACACGGTCTCACTGCATGCAACCAGGTACAACAACATCGTGACGAGCCAGGGCAGCACGAGCCACATCTTCACCGGCTTCCTGATCTTCCCCACCGCCTAGAGCCTCCGATTCATAAACTCATTGTTTATAATGTTACAGACTATTTTGGGGAACATTTACAGCAACTAAATGAAATATGTGTTTTCTGCAATAGAACTCAGATCAGCAGCACAAATAAAGATCGACTCAATAAAGGTAGTGTTGTCTTAAAGGACCATATCAGTGTTTTTGCAAGTTTTGCCCTGTTAACTACCAATAATGTGTATTTTAAATTACTGTGCATTTTCCAAAACACACCAATTTAGACCGAATCCAACAGCCAGCTTGTTCTTTTTTGGTTATTTCACCAGTTTTATTCAATTGTTTACTACATTTTAAAGGTACAAGCTGTAATCCATATATAAAGTTTTTCTAAAAACCTAAGTTTCTTTTTATTTTTTCAAGTGAAGCACACATAGTGGAGGGTTTACAGGTGGTTTACTTCTTCACAGACAGAGTAGGTAAGTCAGAGTGTAATTAAGAAATGCACTGTTGGCTTTGGGGGCGCCGTATAATGTCTTAATACATCTATGTCCAAAATAAATACAATGATACTAGCACTGGATATACTATCTCCACATCTGTACAGCAGGTATAAAACAACACTGCTTGGAGGAAGCTGAATGAGATTACTGGGTCTGATTAAAGATAAAATAGTTAATGTTGTGGTGTGTGACATTTCCTCCGTGGCTCACTGTTTAAAAACACTGAGGTATCAGGTGTGTTCATTAATTATCCATCACTCAGTATCAGGTTGGCAGGTTGACACTTAACCTCACAGGTGTGTGGACGGTAAACAGACAGTGTTACAGGAAGTGGAAGATTGATGGATAGATTCAGCTGTGCCGTTTGCATCACTGTCATTTGCACGAGGAACCTAGTTGGACAAACCAACCTCCAAACCCCTGTTTAAAGCTCTTTAAACTTAGTAATCCCTGATCAAATACTTAATCCCACAAAAATTTGAAAGAACAACAAACAAATGTAATTTTAACAGAAAGTACCAAGAGATACTCTCCCTAGTTTGATTATAATGTAAACCCTGATGTGGGATCATTACCCTAACCCCTATTTCTGGTGTTATTGGTTACATTCTCAGTACAAAGCGACCTCAAAGCGTCTGGAGGCTGAACTTCAGCCCAGTTTGTCGGTAGCTGTTGGGCTGCTGAACACACCATTCCTGGCGTAGAAGGTGCTCTTCACCACCGACGACTTGGCGCGGGACGGAGTTCTGTAATCCAAGGTGTAATCACCTGCGGGACCAGGCAGATACATTTGATTTAGAACTGATGAAAAATAGATAAAAATAGCTAAATTTGAACCGTTTCATCCAGAATTTGCTGAAGAAACAATTTTAGAAATTGTCCAAACTGGAAAAACAACACCATCTATTGTTTGACAGTGATACAGCTGAAGCACCCTACAGTATCCCACCACTGTCACTGGAGCACTAATGAGCGCTGACCACACCCCACAGAGGTTAAAAGCCTGAGATGTAACGTTGTTACTGAAAGCATGTTAGCATCTTGAGCTAAATGGCTAAATGATTAGTTTCTCTGATAGCAAACTGGATATCTTCAGATTAGGGACTGTTGGTCAGGACTAAACTACATATTTGAGGTGGTGATCTTGGTTTTCAGGAGACAATGATCAACATGTTTCGCCGTTCTTTTGACATTTTAAAGGCCAAACAACCAAGTGATTAACCAGAAATATAACTTTCAGATTAATCGATAATAAAAATCATGAATGAGTTTGCATTTAGTTCAAAACTGTACAGTACAGAGTCACAGAGGCTCTAACATTGCTGTGGACCCATGCTCTTGATCTTATGTAAAGGGCTTTAATATAGGATATTATCTAAATTTAGATAACATTATCAACACTCTTACATCAGTTTGAGATCGTATAGATATAAGTGCAGCGGATGGTGTCTCCATCTTACCCAGTCTCCACCCATACTCCCAGGACGAGAGCACTGGAAAGTCAAATTTGTCCTCGGGTCTAATCTGGCCGCGCCTGTGCAGGTACAGACTCCGCCCCTTCCCATGGTGAGAAGAGTCCTGGTAGAGAACATGTCGGGTCTGGGGAGAAACTGGCCTCATTTGGGGGGGCGCATTGAGCTGTCTCTCCCCGTCCGAAGAAAGCAGAGGAGGGGGAGGAGGAGGAGGAGGGCTGCCCAGGTTCTCAGGTGTCCTGGGCACAGGAGGCAGGAGAGCCCTAGTGGGTGGAGCATAAACACAGGATTTGTATTGTCAATCATTTTAATGATACATTTACATGGTTTTACATATTTACAAATCATATTTAAACTAAGATCATTAGCAGAATTACAGTTTCTGCTGCACAGCACTGTATCACTGCTCACTCAACAGTGCATATATGAATTTATTAAATACATATTGGTGTTTCCTAGACAGGGGCTTCGGTGTATGCACGTCTAATGATGCATCGCTACGTTAGGTAGAAGTTTAAATCTCTAAAACCGTTTTAAACCTTCACCCTGATTTAACCTACAAACTAAATTTGACACGCTGGAGGCTGGACACACGTCTGGTTTCGGGCTGAAGACGCAATACAGCTGCAGTTTTACAGCTGGATTACAGCAGCTCACCGGGTATCAGCTGGGAGATGGGGCAGTTGCGCTGGTGGCGCTGGGCTGGTGTTTCGTGGACAAAGGCAGGATGGATAAATCGTGGCATAGCGGCTCTTCCAGGCCAAACGGGTCAACATCTCCTTCTGGATCTGCTCCCGGTAGCAGTTCTGGCTCTGGGTCGTCAGCAAGCAGCGCATGTCCTGTCACAAAGCTTCATTTAGCAACTCTCTCGAACCATTTTGATGCTTAAGTTTGATGAAACTCTGCATTTTGGATGAATTCGCGTAGCACCAGTAGGTATTTTAGTGTGTAGAGCCGTGCGTCATGCAGAGCTGGTGAAATGAACATTTCTTTTCTTACAACACTAAACAAAACTAAAGTAAAACTGGCAGATAAATACATGAAATGCATCATTTTGCTCCAATAAAACTGTCAGATGTTCATGTTCACATCTGATAACTGTGTTTCTAGTTTGAAATAGCTTTAAAACACTGGGAGGATCATGAGTATTATGAATTCAGTGTGGACCGATGGCCCCAAGGACCTAATGGTAAAAGTCAGCTGTAAGGAAATCTTGATTTAAAAGGTGATTAAAAACATCAAGGAAACTGAATTTGGCTTTGAACACCGCGGTTGGAGCTGCATCGCTGACCCCAGTACGAAATAATTAGATGAGAACTTACCTGACTTGCCTTGTGAGTCTGGTGCAGGATGAGCTTCTCGCCGTGGAAATGGGACATGGATCGGATAACGCTCAGTCAGACCCTGAGAAATATGAGATGCATACACACACACACACACACACACACACACACACACACACACACACTTCCTGTTCCACCACTAGAAACCCGCTACACTAAATCAAATCCTTTTTCAGAGCTTAAAACCTTTAACCTTTGCCGTGAAGCGCCTTTGTTTGCCACAAATGATATTACATCTTCAGTCTGCTGCTTTAATGATGGCATCACTCTGCAAACAGATTTAGACTCTGTGTGCTGATTATGAAGGTAGCTGTTGCCTACACTGAACCCAGTGCAGGTGTGTTAAAACCAGAAATGGATGTATTTAACCTTTTTTAATCTGAACACAGAAATGTAATCTAGTCAAACCCAAAGTCGGTTGATTTCCGATGTTAAAAGCAGAAAGAGTTGGATTTTCCCTAAGAAATAATGTATGGATTCACACTGATACGCTAATAATAGAAGTGCGTGTGAGTGTGTGTGTACACTACATGAACCAGGCGCTGCGCTGATGACGATGAAGCATCCCAGAGGATACCTGTGTTCACATGAGCTTGCCTATATATGTGCCTGTCTACTGTTTTGTTTTAATAGATAATTTAGAAATTAATGTTTGTATCAGTGTATAGTGAGAGTTAGAAAATGAATATTTAAATATTTAATTGAAATCTATTCTTTTATAAATTCTGTTGTCTTCCTTATCGTTTGTCTCTTCCTCATCAAAGCTGTGGTTGAAGCGTTTTCTCCTCTTGTACAAACTTCTCAGCTTTAATCTGAATTTAAGGTTGAGGTTTGAGCTCTAATCATGTGGTTGGTGTGTGTTTTTGGGTCCAAACAGACAAGACAGTCTGCACAGAGAGAACAGTTTGAGTTCCTCAGGTGGCAGGGAGCTTAAGACTGCACTAAACCCCTTTTAAATTCAAAATTAAGCATTTTACAAATAACGTGCAGACTCATCCGCCTTCTCAGTACCAACACAAAACTCCTGCTGTAAAGAGAAGCTATAAAATCAGATTTGTGTGCGAATGAGTCTGCGTGTTTATTGGGAACATGAGCATCACTTCTACATCCGTCCGATCGGTTCTCGCCGTAGCAACCTTCTTGCTGCAGCGTCAGGCGCTGCTTCCAGAAACACCCGCCGCCGGGAAATGAGACACGAGACCAGGAAATGAGAGGCCGGAGCTAATCCTTTTAATTCCAGTTGATTTTTAATTATCAAATGTACATCGTCTCAGGGTTTGCTTTCACATTAGAACGCCCATTCCCTATTAAAAAAAATGAGAAGTTCTGCCCCCCCCATACAAAAATCCTCTGATCCCTTCAGTATCAAAAGTAGCAATGATTAGGCGACAACATCCAGGTAAGACAAAGACAGATCGTCCAGACACATAAACCCAAGTATCTGACCTCTGATCTCTCAGCTCGGTTAATTTAAGGTTTGGTGATGGTTACAGTTAATATCGTATCTTTTCAGGATCCTGTTCGTGTGTAAAACGCGGCTGAAGTAACGACAGAAACAACAGCGATGGGGGAAAGAAAAAAAAAAAAGCCCCGAAAAACTCGAAAAAGCGCGCGGTTAAGTAGTCTGTCGTCCAGTGCGGGACCCAGCAGTGTGAACGAAGCTCCAGCAGTCACTGATTCGTCATGGCAACATGCGCGAGAAGCTTCAAGAGCAAGAAATCAACAATAAACATCAGTAGTTGCGTACAGTTTGACACTTCCTGGTCCGTCCGCACTTTAATGAAACACCATAATGAAAATAAACCAGAGAATTCCAGTTTTCTCGTTCCGACTGAGATGTTGGTTTATAATTGGCTGGTTACCCATGGCAACAGGTCAATTTAGCTCCCTGGTACACAATCAAACCACCAGGAAACCTCTCAGAAACCCAGGATATCAATGCATCTTTGATTTTTAGTGTGACCTGAGGCAAAGCGCTGCGTAATTCCAGTTCTTTGAAAGTTCGGCTCTGCTCGGTCCAAAACCTTTTTCCAGATCTAGTTTTGACATTTTTGGGAATGCACAGAGACGCCAGGCTGCAGAATCAGGTCTCGGGTCTCGTTCTCCCTTGGGTTAAAACCAACAATCTTTAATTTACCAATCAAGTATTATTAAAAACCATCGACAAGTGCAAAATTTGGCAATTGATCATTTCAGGGCGGCTGAATTCAAAAAGGTGAGATCTCCCTTTTCCCCAAACAGGTTGTTTATTTTATCCAATTTATTTACAGCTGCAGCTTGAGGCCAGATAACAGCATCCACCCACTTTTACCATCTTGCCTCACTGATTCACTGCAGAAAAGGTGTTGAACAGTCTATTTTCATGGATACGTTGATTTTCTCTCTCTTTTTCTTAATCAAAGTTTTAAAAATTGGACGTTTTTCCTTTTTGAGGGCAGTTTGAAACAAATAAATCAACTGCATCAGGACATAAAATCCTTAATACATCTGATTTTGGACCCAACATGCCTGAAAACACACAGCTTTGTCAATCAACGTGTTCAATCGGACAGTTATTTCAGCTCAAGTGTCCAGTCGGAGAAGCAAAACGGTGCGGGAGGAGCGACAGCTGGTTTAGTTTGGTGCATCACGGGACGGTGACGTGGAAAGGGGAGCCCGGGATGTGGTCCTCGCCCCATTTGACCACCAGGATGTAGTTGCCCCGCTCTTTCAGCATGTAGCTTACGTTGTACTGCAGGTTGCCCAAGTGTTTGACCAGAACCTCCTCACAGGGGACCTGAGGACCGTGCACACCCACCAGGAGCATGTTCTTACCTGGGAAGAGTTTACAAAGACACAAAGTGAGTAACTTAACTGGTTTTTATGGTGTTATGAGTCCACAGTGAGACTATGCTCTGCGTAGAGTCTTACCAGCTTTGCTGCAGTCGACCGAGAAGCTGCTCCTCTGGCCCACAAAGGCCTTGCTGAGGCCGGGTCCTCGGCTCTGCACCTTGCTGGCGTCGGAGTCGGTCAGCCTGGGCATGGCACTCTGGGTAAAGCTGCTGCTGGATGCTCGGACTGCAGGGTCCACGGTGAGGGTGGACGTCTCGCTGGCGTTGGTCACGTTCACCAGACGAGGGCCTGTGACGGAGGGACGCGATCAGGTAAACTGGACTCAAATTACAGCGTGCTGCTTCTGCTCCTACTTCAGTTACCGCCCTCCACCATTTCCCAGAATGCCGTTCGACAAACCACCGTGAACCTACGGGTATGTTTAAAGGAGCTAACCAACAAAATAACTTCATATATGCATGTCCAGATTTAGATCTTTTCTGCAGGGTGCAGCTGATACAGGAGAGGGAAAGTCTAGAGTGACATTCGCTACTTCACCTGTGACTTTGGCCTTGAAGGGGCTGCCTGCGATGTGGTTCGGTCCTCCATATTTGATGCTGATCAGGTAGTTTCCAGGTGCCATGGGAGTGTACAGGACTTTGTAGCCCTCTGGAACCTCCTGGCAGTCCATCTTTACCTTGGACGGACCCTCAATGGTCACCGCCAAGGCCCCGGGGCCCGCCTTAGTGTTGTTAATGATGAACTCTGACTGTGCACCTGCAAGGTTACAAACACTGGTTGTCAATGTGTTGACGTTCTTTTATTAAAGGTCACATGACTGATGAGGAGACAGACGTGTAACCACACCTGTGGTGCCTCTCTCCAGTCCGGCTCCATACGCCGAGATTAAACCGGGCTCGCCGGTCTGTCCTGGTTCCCCAACTCGGACCTGGAAGGGACTTCCTGGGATGTGAGAGCCGTTGAACTTGACGTCAATGAAGTGCACGCCATTCTCCCTGGGGATGAACCGGACAGCGTACTTGTCTGGAGGACGGGACGGAGGGAGTCGGTTACCAGGAGTCCCACAATCAACAGGTCTTAACTAGATCTGCTCAAGCTGCGACGTGTTAAACACACACACACACACACACACCTCTTTCCAGCTCGGTGACGACACACTCCTCCAGAGCTCCAGAGGGGCTGTGGACTTTGGCCGCCATCTTGCCCTGCGCTCCGTTCAGACGCACCGCGAAGGATGCTGGGTGATTCACCTTCAGGCCCGACTCCTGCACGCGCAGTCAAGCGCACGGGGTGGGGGGGCGGACAGCGAAGACAACGGGGTAACAATCAAAACACAGACACACACTCAAGTACAAACACACACTGCAGTTTCTATTCTGTTATTTTCTATGCTCCACCTTCACCGTCTCTCTCTCTCTACGTTTTCTGTTTCTCTGCTCTTACCTGAGCCCCGGCTGGCGCGGCCCCAGCAGACAGAGGCAGACGGCCACAGTGTTAAAAAGCAGAGTTAGCCACACCGACGCTGCAGAACAGCCTCACGGTGTCACAGCGCAGCCTTTTATGCCAACGCTCAACAAATCCGACATGTCTTCATCTCTGTTAATTCAGATTTTTGATGAAGACGAACTCATTGAGGCTGAATACCTAAACTTAATTACAGTATTATCGGATTATAAATGAACCGTACTATGATGTAGTAAAGGGAAATATGTAAATATGAGACAGGATGAGATGAGAATGTTAAGATTTGGTTAAAAGTTATATATCTAATAAATTAAAGTACAATACTAAAAACCAGTAAATTGCAAAATACAACCAGAGACATGAAAGGTCTGAATTGCATCTTCCCAAACTTATGCATTATTGTTATGAAACATCAGGACAGAAGTACTTTGAGTTTAACTAATGCATCAGAGCGTTGCACGCTGCACGCAGCACAGCTTCGTCTACAGCTACAGACGAACAAGCTACGGTCTCTAACGTGCTGCAGGAGGCCCGCTGCGGCCCGTCTCCGTCTGCTGTAGCTTAACAACCGGGGAGCTGCCGAGGACGACGAGCACGGTGATGACTGTTGCTGTTAAAAGCCTTTAAATGAAACACAAGAGAAACACCGGCAGTTCCACACCAGGCAGGAGAGGGATGACCAGAGCCAGGCAAACCAGACCCAACAGCTGTGGTTCGGACTAAATCGCTTTAGCTGTCGGCCCGTCCAACACGAGCGGAGGTACTGCGCTCTGTCTGATGATGTCTGACAGTTGGTGTTCTGTTTGTGAAGCTGACAGTTACCATGCGTTGCTAACATAAACATCACAACGACCAAAATGGAAATGATTAGATACTTAATTAGTCAATAAACGCTCTTTATAACAATAATAATAAATGAGTTGTTTGGTTAAAGTAAAATCACTCATCACTCTTTGGTTTCAGCCTCTCAAACTTGAAGATTTAATGCTTTTCATCTATTTTACATGACTGCAAATGGAACCTCTCTGAGTTTTTGGTTTTGGTTTGATCAGTTAGTCAATAATGAAAATGACCGTTTGCATCCTGCTTCGTCCTTAACAACGTGCCCACAAACCAGGACGAAGGCTGAACAACTCCCATTTTTGCCTTCTGTGACGTTTACTTTAGCGTCTCTGTCCGCTTCACGCAGAAACGGCGGGTTTGCCTGGCTGCGGCCACGTCCGTGAGGCCAGTTGCATAAAGAAAGCTGTAATACCTCGCGCAACCTGCGAGAGATCGACTGGTTTGGGGATCAGGCGTTTTACCTTGTTGACTCCTGATGTAATGTTTTAAATCAGCGTTTCGCAGCTAGGTTTCAACACAACTTGAGTTATGGGGCTAAAACGTGGTCTGTAACACAGGTCTCAGTGCAGCAGAAGCTACAAACGTCTTGTATTTACAGCCATCGCTCGGCAGAAATCTGGTCCTACTGTTGATAAATGCAAAGATTCAAGATGAACATTTGATTCAGAAACCCAAACCAGTCGAAGCATCACACCCTGCTCTTATCTTTAACTCCTGACATCACATTTTTATGCAACTGTGCCCCAGAGCCCTTTAGCAAGGCAGGGCGAGCTGGGTGTGGAGGTGTCTCCTCATGCCTCACCTGAAGGCCGGTAACAGTGAGGCGGCGGGCGTCGTTCGCCGGAGCGACAACAGGAACAAGGTAGGGGCTGTCGGGTATGTGCTGGTCGTTGAACTTCACCGAAATCTCGTAATCGCCTGAAGATGAAAAGGCGAGCGCGTGTGAATGAGAGGATCGAAGAGATGCATCAATGATCAATAATCAGGGGTTGGCTGCGTGTGTTTTCTCTACCCGGCTCCTGAGCGATGTAGGAGACGCCGCAGGAGCCGTCTTTGCGGTCGTCGAAGGAGATCTCCGCCCTGCTGGGTCCTTCCACGGCGATGGCCAGGCCGCCTGCGCCTGCCTCCCTCGTCCAGATGCTGAACTCGGCTGATGAAAGACAGAGACGATGCAAGAAGGTTACGACGTTATGGCGCACATTCATCATCTGCAAACTCTTTTCTTCTTCACGTGTACCTGGCTCTCCTGCCTGTGCTCCCTCCAGCCCCGGACCTCCTGCTTTCACCTTGGCGGCCCCGCCCTCACCCAGCGGCCCCACGGTGAACTGGAAGGGGCTGCCCGGCACGTGCACGCCCCTGTAGCGCACGCTCACTCTGTGCACACCCATCTCTGTGGGCACGAAGCGCACACAGTAGGTGTCGTTACCCACGGCGACCAGCTCTGCAGGCTGACTGGCTCCGGAGGGGGACGTGACCTCAACGGTGACGTCCTGCATGTCGATCGCTGCAGAGAAAGATTTATTATTAAACTCAGTCGCTCTGTGTTTATATTTTTTTGAATCTACAGTTGTGCAAACTTGGCTTCAGCCCCTCTGTTAAACATAATGTATGTGCACGGGTGCAAATTGCATGCGACGCTGAAACAAAACAGCAAAAATGAAAAACCATCCACCGCATGAAAAGCGATGTTTCTCTAATCTATAGCATGCACCTATCTGTGTATGCTGATATTAGAGGAAAGGACACTTTCACAGTTTCGACCATCCCTGACATGAGAACTGAAGCAACAGAAGCAGATCAGGTTCTTAAGCTCACTGTCTCACACACACACACGCACACACGCACACGCACACGCACACACACACACACACACACACACACACACAGAGCTGCAACTTACTGAAGCATGTAATATTGCAAACCTTGTGGTGCCAACCCCAGCATTTTCCCCCCAGGACTCTACAACGCACCCTCCACCCCAGCACCGCCAGGCGAGCTGCGGGCGTCAACGACCCAAACAGCTCTCGGTGCCCGTGACCCTCCGGCCAGCACCAGACCGGAGAGGCCAGAGATGAGGCGCACACGCCCAGGAGAGAGGCTGTGATCCTGGGCAACAGCAGAGGGGCGAGTACCGCGACCTCTGGATCTCCCGGACCACCAGAGGGAGCAGTAGGAGCGGAAGGGGGTGTGAGAGAGGAGCTGCTGAGATAAGACCAGGAGGAACCAGCTCACTGGAAGAGGAGGAAACAAGGAGAGGAAGTGGAGAAAGGAGGGGAACAAGAGGAGGAGGAAGAAAGAAAAGGCAGAAGATGAGAAGCTGAGGGGCACATGAAGGAGAGGAGGGGAGACGAGAAAGTGGATTTGGACAAAAGGAAGAAAGGAGAGGAAATAGAGAAATAAACAAAGTCAAGGGCAAGAAGTGAGACAGAAGAAGAAAATAAGATAAAGGAAAGAGATGAAGAAAAGTCAAATGTGACACAGACAGTCAGTCCACAGCAGCCGTACGAAACAGAAACAGGAAACAGGAAACAGTTTTAGAAAAAGAGGAAAAGGAGCAGCCCCGATGACGAAGGACGTTCCAGTCTGATAATCTGTGATGCACCGAGGGTTTAAGAGTTCAGGACCCGCTCGCTTGATACCTGAGGGGCTGTCGATCTGCGCTGCAGACAGGCAGACCTTTAGTGTGCGTACCTGGTATCTTCAGACTGAGGTCGCACGCGCTCCCCACGCTGGCAACGGACGCCGCCTTCTGTCGTCGGGTGATGCTCTCTCTGATGCGACCCTCCCCGGTCACGCGCACAGTGAACGGACTTCCTGTTGAGAAACACGCACGAAGACATATTACATATTAAGTTGAAAAACAAACAAACAAGCAAACAAATCTTATTTCATTTGCATTTTGTTTCCTATTAAAATCAAGACAAAGAATCCCTCAACATGTTATTGTTAGTTCAGAAGGAGAGGAATGAATAATAAAAACAAATCATTAAAACTAAAATTATCCGTATTTTCACCTGGGACGTGCTCCTCAGCAAAGCGGATTGAGACGATGTAGTTTCCTGGTTCAGTAGGACAGTAGGTGACTCTGCACGTCCCGTCCTCTATGTCCTCCGTCTGGATGTCCACCTTACTGGGACCTTCGATGGACAGAGCCAGCCCGCCATAACCTGCGCACGGACACGGGAATATGTGTGAAGCTAACGTGATAAACGTTTCACTGCGGAGTAATGTAACTAAAACAGTAACATGTAATCAGAACAGGATCTTTACTATAATACTTTATATTGAACTCAAATGTTTTAAAGACACGCGAGCAGCTTTTTGAGCATGTACAGCAACACTTGAAGCTAAATGCTAACTGGCCAATGTGAGCACCTTGCAACAAGCTTCATTGGATAACATCGTTTCATACTGACCCGCCTCCTGCGTGTCCACCACAAAGCTGGAGTTGCTGAAGGTGGTCCCCTGGACGAGGCCGTCGCCGTGAACTTTGACTTGGCTGGCGTCGCCGATCTCGGACTGGACGACCATGATGGTGATGGGGCTGTTGGCGACGTGCCGGCCGTTCTTCAGGATGCTGACGCGGTGTTCGCCCACCTCCCGGGGGATGAAGGAGATGCCTGAGAGGATGAGACGGGGAGGGAAATGACTGCACGTTCTCACAGGGACTGTTTACTTACTCGCAGCGTGTGCGTCTGTGTGTGTTACCGATGTGGTTGTTGGCCATCCTCTTCAGCAGGCAGGGCTCGTCACGGCCAGATGGCGCCTGGATGCTGGCGGTCAGCAGGCTCAGGTCTGTCTCATTGATGTCCAGGGAGAAATCTGCCGCTGAGCCCAGTTTGACCTGAGAGCGCCGCTGGTTGTCCTCTGAAACACGCGAACGTCAGAACAAAACCACGTTTGGATTATTGATAATCGATCATCTGCCTGTTCGTGTCGCATTGTCTGTGTGCGATAGGGTCTCACGGGTGATCCTGGCGGTGAACGGGCTGCCGGCGATGTGAGCGTCGTTGTATTTGACCAGGATGTTGTAGTCTCCGGGCAGAGTGGGCAGGTAGCTGACGCTGCACGTCCCGTCCTTGTTGTCCACACAGCTGATCTCCGCTTTGGACGGGCCCTCGATAGCCAAGTCCAGACCCCCTGGACACAAGGACACATACATTTGAAGCAGGATAGCATAATTAAATACTGACTGATCAAGAAACTGATCGGTTAATCCATCTGTAATCAAAAACAGCTGGAGCTGACGCACCTTCAGAGGCGTCGTCCGTGCACACCGTGAACGTGGCGGTCTTGTTGGCAACACCGTAGCTGAGGCCAGGACCATAGGCTGTGACATTGGGACTGCTGGCGTGGTTCACATAGAATTGAAGGGGAGATTCTGCAACACACACACACACACACACACACACTCATCATCAGTGTAATAAAAAGCATTAAACCTGCAGGTAGAGGTGTGTCTAAAGTGGGATTCTTTTGGGTTCCTTTGGTACAATGAAGGGAAATTTTAATCCTACAGTTAACATTTGCATTCAGACAATGGCGTTGTGTTTCCAATCTAGTGTGGAACAACCCGACTAGCCTGCACCCTCATCCGAATCACGTAACAACATGGTTTGACCTCACTAATGCTGGTGTGGCTGCGTGGGAATGGAGGACGCAGATTAAAGTCCATGGTCCGGGGATCACATGTTCATGGCTGGAATGATCAGGACTACGTGTGTGTGTGTGTGTGTTTGGGTTCGTTCTCACCGGGGATGTGTGTGCCGTTGTACTTGATGTGCATCTCGTGCAGGCCGGCCTCAGTGGGTGAGTACTGCACCGTGACCGTCCCGTCCAGGTTGTCTGAGATCAGCGGCTGAGCAGATTTACCTGAGGGCATCAGCACCTCACCTGCGAGAGAGAGAGAGACATTAGCATTGTTACTGTTAGCACGTCGCCATTTTAATATTAGCCTTTAGCACAAAGCATCAGCTTCAGTGAGCTGTGCACCAAAACGAGGCGTTTAAAGACGCCAAGCTTGCAAACCGAGTTAAACTAAACTGTAAAGAAGTGCTTTTTAATTTTATGTTTCAGTTTTAAAAGAGAAAAGGCTTGACGGAGGACGGCTCATTGGTCCCACTCTCACCGGTGATTTCTCCCTTCCTGAAGGAGAAAGGTATCACCATGTCGAACGGTCTGAAGCCGCTGCCGTTGACGCTGCTGCTGATTGGCTCGTAGCTGTCCGACGTCACCTGGAGAAGACAGACAGACAGAGTTTAAAGTGCCTATTCAGCGCTGAAAACTACTTCCTGTCCGCCTCAGTGACCTGCATAAGAAACATGCGGCCGCGTCCCAGCCCTGCCTGCACAGAGGCATCCTGGGAAGTGGACTAGTGCAGTGGAGCAGAAGAAAGAGGAAGGAAGAAGTGGATGATGATGATGATGATGAGGTGACTTTGATGCAGCCACAGCGAGAGGGAGAGAGAGAGAGAGAGAGAGACCACCACCCTGGAGGAGGAAAAAAAAACAATCCTCAAACAATCGTAACCATAGCAACACATCTCACAAACAGCCAAAGGGTTTTGTTGTTTATGAAACGCGGTGAGATGTTTGCTGCGATCCCATTGGCTGAGACAAAAAG